>OZ025295.1:329490630-330145630 GCA_964019185.1 Maratus speculifer | reverse complement strand
TGAGAAAATCGCTAGATAAAAATAGCATGACCCACAATGACCCCAAGAATGACCCACTTACCGAATTTTCTCGAACATGTTACCTAACCCAATGGTCTTCTTGTAATCCAAAACGATACAATATAAAATTTGGTCAAAATCGTTAGAGCCGTTTTTTAGATAAAAATGGCTTGACCCATAATGACCCCAAAATGACCCACTAATCGAAATTTTTCGAACATGTGACCCAGCCCAATAGTTTTCTCGTGCCAAAAAACGATTGGATACAAAATTGCCTTAAAATCCATCCAGCCGTTCTCTAGATATAAATAGCTTGATCCTGACCCATTGTGACCCAAAATGACCCAGTAATCGAATTTTCCCGAACATGGGACCTAGCCCAATGGTCTTCTCGTGCCCGAAAATGGTAAAATCCAAATTTTTGCGAAAATCGTTAGAGCCGTTTTTGAGATAAAATTTACCCACACACACACACACAATTTTTGCTCGCATTATAGTATAAGATATCGTGATGCTTAAAATGTCATTAAAACACATAGTTAAAGTTAAAAAATAAAATTAAAATTATGATGTATAACGTATGCTTTGTTTCTGGACTACGTTTATATATTTATGTAATATTGCGTGACATGTGACAAGTGGGAGAGGGGATGTTGTGAAGTGTGACTTTTGAAACAAAGGGTGGAAGGGGTAAAAAATATTGAAATTCAGTGTGACATCATTTATGGAAATGGACAGCCCCTTATCTAGAGAATTACATTCCCAATAATAGGTAAAACATTAATTTACAACTTCTTTTATTTCATTGAAAGTATAAAAAATATCGCATATAGTGTGTGCATTTAAAAAATAATATCAAATATTTCAAATAATTCAATATTTCAAACTTCATGAAATATTGAAAATAAATATACTTAATATATAATGATGCTTATCCTATGATATGTATTACCGAATCCCTTGAATTACATACATAATTCATACGTGTATTATCCATAAATGAAATTTACATGTATGAAAAAATACAATGCTCATAACGGGAAAAGAAAGTCCTTTAAAATTACATTATAGCCTGCCGTTCCGAGATAAATTTCAAACTCTGCAAAAGGAAAAAAAAAAGAATGTGGAACTAACTTCTTTTTTTCTTGAAATCTTTTATCAAGTATTTATAAAAAGAATTTCGAGTAACAATATATTGAAATGCAGGCTTTCAACAAAAGGCAAGTCTAAATAAAGCAAATTAATGAAAATACGACAAAGAAAATTTAATCCTATACAATTCAAGATTTTTTTGCATTTTTGAAAAGATTTTTAATGATACAGCTATTGTCAGGGGACCTTTTATTATAGAAACTAGAAACAGAAATATTACAAAGCCTAAGCTTAAGAATAGAAAAAAAAGGCGAAATATATCACAAATATAAAAAAAGAGTTTTTTTTTTACATTTTTTATGTATGTTTCACTTGAAAAAGAAATTTTAAAGAATATTTTTGAAAAATCAAATGAAAAAAACTCTATTTTCCATTTTAAGACTATGCATTTGTTATTAGAAAAAAAGCTCTTCTCTGAAAAATAATTATTATGTTATCTAAATATTAAATTTGTTAATCAGTACTTGGTTATTGAATTCATTTTAGTAAAAATTTGTGATTCTATGTTAAATTTGACATTTTTTAAAATGTACTTTCAATGTAATTGATTATTTTCTTTTCCTTTTTTGGGCAAAAAAGATGTTGAAAATTGATAATTATTTTTCTTTAAAATGAGAGTTTTTTGTGATTAACAAATGTGTTCTAAGAATTATTTTTCGATATTATTTTCATCTTAACCCTTTGCGGTGCAGAGAAAATTCATTGCGTAAGTGTTGAAAATGATGACTGACACCAAAATTTGAAAACAACTTTATTTATAATTATGAAAAAAAAAAAGCTGTTTTGAGGAATGCACTAAACCGGAATTTTTTTTGCCGAAATTCCGGTGCGAATGTACAGTTTGGGAATTAAAATGAAGTGGTTTCATAGATATACCACCGCGCCGCAAGGGGTTAAACACGTAACGCTTGATATTGTTAATGACGGAGAATATATTTGAAATTTTATTATTTAATTACTTATACTTTTCACTTTAGACTAACAACTCTTGGCTTTGTCATTTATGAAATATGCATGGAATATCTTTAGAATTTGTTGTTTAATTATTGTTTTTTTTAGCTTAGTTTATAGGCTCTATGCAATTAGATAATTGATTCTTTGTTCTTTAAACATACAGCTCATTGATATTTGTTGTAGGAAATTGCGTCTCAGCAAACGCAGGCATTTATTATTAAATCATTGCTTCTTTGCACTTGAGTTACATGTTCTTTTCTTTTTATGTCGAGAAAACCCAACACAAGCGTTGTGGACGCTGATAGTGCGTCGATAAGGAATAAAAGAGAAAAAAGTGCTGTCACACTGATTGGGTCTTTTCGGCATAAAATAAAAGAAGCACCATCACGCTGCTTGGGATTTTTAGACAATGATATTGCAAAACCCTCTGGGACTCAAACGGTTTAACCCTTTAATTCCCATGCTAGAACACGTTCTAGAAATTATGTAGTTCATTTCATACCAGAAAAATTCAATGGCTAATTTCGTTTTATTTAAATACGGAATATTCTGTTATTGATTAAAGCAAATATTGTTGTTTTAATTTTCTGGTAGGAACTGAAATATACGAATTAAAATATCTCGGGCGATTTGGGATCCAGAGGGTTAAGCAGGTGGCAAAAACGCAAGCTTTCCATTTCTGAAAAAAAAAAAAAATCTTCAAAAACAATTTTAAAAATTATAAGATTACATTTTAATTCTTCAATCAAATATTTTAATGTATGTAAGCAATTCTTCTGTTAATTTACACATGGACGGCATTACTTATATATTTTTCTAGCAAGATTTATGTTAGCAAATAAAAAAGTAGAATGCTATATTCATCTTTAAACAAGTTGAAAATTGCATGTGAAGCGTAGCAAATGAGGTGCGTTCGTACGATAACGAAGTTTTAAAAATATTCAGATCTTGGTGATATCGTAGAGCGTACTTCGGATACAATATAGAAGTCGAAATCTTTGTGTTTCTGTAAATATGCAGGAAGTAATTTTTATTGCACCTCAGCAACGTATATCTTATTCATAAAATGTGAAATAGTTGAATATAATTAAAACATGTCTTTGTCTCTTGTGTCTTTGACATGCCTCTTGTCTTTGTCATTTATTAATTAAGCCAGTTGTTTGGCACTTATAAATAAATTATTGGACTGCATTTAGACTGCATGTATTGCACTATTGCACTGTTCTTTGCACTTTAAATTTACATTTCTTGTTTTATGTATTTATATTATGATTGTTCATTTATAAAATATACGTGAAATAAGGGGTATTAAATTTAGGCACCAGCAGGCAATCTCTCACCACTTGGATATTTGGATATTTGCACTTTAACCCTTTGCGGCGCAGGGCAAATTCATTTCTATACGTTATTTTTCGCTCAATATTTCGTCTAGATATTTGATAAAAATTCTAATAAAATTTCGGAGAAGAAAACTTAAAAATATTTAGTGGTGAGAGACTAGCCGCTGGGCTCTAGATTTTTACACCCATACCTGAGATAACGTTTGTTATTTACTATAAAATTATTAGTTTTTTAAATTTTTATATTAGGATATTTGCACTTTAACCCTTTGCGGCGCAAGGCAAATTCATTTCTTAAGTGTTGAAATTAATGACTGACACTGGAATTTGAAAACAACCTTATTTGTAAAT
The DNA here is from genome assembly GCA_964019185.1 of Maratus speculifer. NCBI lineage: Eukaryota > Metazoa > Arthropoda > Arachnida > Araneae > Salticidae > Maratus > Maratus speculifer. Next base: position 330,141,833 of record OZ025295.1, on the reverse strand, counting down.
AAGAAGAAGCTATATTTCACACATTCATAAACCATAAATATTTCTACCGAAATTCCGTAAATATTTCTACCAAACCAATGTGGCGTTTAGGAATTAAAAGTAAGTGGTTTCTTAGATATACCACTGCGCCGCAAGGGGTTAAACACACAGCTCTTGTATATGTCATTTATTGATTATGCTTGAAATAATATTTGGAATTTACTATTAAATAATGCATTCTTTACAATATAAAATGGATATTATAAAAAAGGAATAACAAGTGAAAGTTTCAAAAACTTCAATAAGCCACATCCGAAGGTGTGCGGATACCTTAATATTTTTTATGTCTAATTAGTTTTTTTCTTTATTCAACCTTTTTGATAAGCAAAGGGCGGAGCTACCCTACATTTGGCCTCAGAAGATGAAAATATACTTTTTCCAATATTTTGCAATAAATGAATTTGTATATCTGTGGTATAATCTGATGAAGTTACACGAAGATCCTGCATTTTAAAGTACCGTAATTCCCCGCGTATAATACGAGGATCAAACAATTCTTTTCTGTCCCAGCGGTATATTTAGTGATTCAAGATAAAAAAAACTTACGGCGATCTGATACGCAGCATTTCTTTTAAAAAAAAATTTTGGGTCTAAAAATAATTATTTGATCCGCGGATTATACTCAGCAACTTACGGTAAATGGAAAAGGATTTTTAATGCATGCATTCCCGCTTAACCCATTAACTGATATGCCCGTACGCCGTTCGGGTAAGACGAATATGCTTAATTCATCATTTAAAGCTTTTTGGCACCACTATTTTTTTTAAAAATAAATTGATACTTTTTTAAAATGACAGAATATTTAGACTAAATGTTAGGAATATTTTATTTAAAAAATTGTGGTGTGAATCCGTTGTTTTTAATTTATTGAACAGAAAAGAAATAACCAGTTAAGGGGTTAATTTTTCCCGGCACGGACGACTTCAAAATCCGTTAGTAAAATGAGAAATTATCGACTGACATCAGAATTCACAAATGCATTTTTTAGATATTTTGAAATCCTTAATTTAAGCTTTTATTGTAAAAACAAAATTTTACTAAAATATTATTGGTGCTGTATAAAAGTTTGGAATTAAAATTAGGTATCTCAGACCGGGCACAGTGGCCGGAAAGGGTTAAATGATTCAAAGTAACAAATTTTAAATTCATTTTTCACAGTTTACATATTTTTTTAATGTGTCAGTATATTTAATATTTTCAAACATTCAATATTTCGACTCAATCGCCATTTAGGTTTTTTGAAATTAAATTAACGACTACATTGCTTATAATATAAAAAATATACTTTTAAAAAATAAAAATATAAAGAAGAGAGTTTTTTGTTTCATTTTGTTCTCTTTTAACCGCTTTCCTTTGCCCGCTTGTTCCGCTTGCCAATTTTGTTAAAAAAAAAAAAAAAAAAAAAAAAAAAAAAAAAAAAAAAAAAAAAAAATTGGCCAGGAACTAAATGTTTTAACATCTGGAAAAAAATAAAGATTAAACTTAAAACATGTACGTTATGTGTTGTTTCACTATCGTAATTATATAAAAGCATAGTATCTAGTCGTCGTTCAGTCCTTCCGTCCATCTGTCAGTCCGTTCGTCTTTCTGTCTGTCCGTCCGTCTGTCTGTCCATAAATAACATCGCAAAAACTACCCAACTAAAACTTTTGAATTTTTAAAATTATAATTGTTGCAAATTTTGGCAAATTTGTTGAATTTTGGATGCATTCTTTAATTACATGGGCAATCAAGAGTATTTCGTTGCAATACGCCCAATGGAAAATAAAAGCTCTAAGTGCATTTTAACGATATCGCACGCTTTCGAACATAATAAAATTGATAAACATCTATAACGTATGTACTAAAATATACATTCTGCAGAAGCTGTGGTACAAAGAATATTTTTTATTCATTTACAGGGCCTGACAGAAGTATTCCATAACATTATGTTGTAAGGGTAAACATTGTTTGGGGCGTGTTTTAATTAAAAACTGATTCAAATTTTAAGAAATCGGCATACGTTCTTAAGTTTTATTACAAGTTACTTCCTGTATAGTATAAAACAGACAGTATTTACACTGGGTTTGCACACTCCTTATATTTTTTAAGGACTCCTGCACCACTATTAATGATAACAAAGAATTCTTAACATCACCACATTTATTCTTAGATTTCGCAATATTTTAATGCGGGGAAATACTTTGAAAATACCATTAAAATTAAGTGGTAAAATTGTACGAACCCTGTTACAGGGACATACAAGAGATTTTGTACTACACTGTATCCAAAGCATTGTATTCTATTACACAAAGGTCTGAATATGTTTAAAAATTCGTTATAGCACGAACGCACCTCCTTTACTACGTTTGATGTGAAAATTTCAACTTGTTTCCTTCCTTGTACCCCTTTCTTAGGCTTTTCATTTCGGAGTATCCTCATCTCTAATAAACACGCATTTTTCCAACCCTTTCTACCAATTAGATAGCATAAACTTGCTTTTTCGCATTAGTAAACTACTTATTACAACCATACAATTAATCGATAAAAATTAAATTGACATTTTTAACATTATTGTGACTTTACTAACCATTTTTGGGATTTGCGCCATTGACGATATTTGCGCGTAATCTCAGCAGGTTCACCACGTACCATAGATTGGAAACCACTACGCTACAGGGACGAAACTTCACACTATAGGATAACCTCTTCGGGACGAGTGATCAGTATAGGTGCCGCAAAAGGCACTCAGAATCCTTGATTATTCTCAGTACTAAATTTTGACTTAACACAAGAATGCCGGGCAGGTGTCAATCACTGGACTAATAGTCGATTCGAACCAGAAAACTTTTCAAGAAATAAGTTAAGTTGCAATGAAATGAATTGAACAGATAAATTATATTATTTCAAATAATTTTTCTGGTTTGAATATACTTATTAAACTTACGTAAAACTTCCCGGCTTTCTAGTGTTAATTAATCCACGCATTTTCATGATTCCATTAGGCAAAAATCTTCTGCTTGAAAAAACCGGTGACAAAAGATTAAAAATTCTGTAAACGGCGCTCCTTCCGCAGTTGTTAACACTAGAACCGCCTTAGCGATCATTTTAAATGTTGCCAAATAAAAATATTTTGATTCGAACCCAGAAATGTCTTACTGGAATTAATTCAATGTATAATTCATCGAAATAAGTTAAATAAACAAGACAAAAAGTGTTAAATTAAAAATCTGGTTAACATTATTTTTAGAACACTCCGGTAAAATTTCCGGCGGTTTTAGTGTTAATAAAGTTTAATTTAGAAGAAATACATTAGTAATCAATATATACTGCGAACAATTACATAGTTATCAAGATATTAAAATTTTCGCTCTCCTGAGCCTTAAATTAAACCTTTGACTTGGGTAATAAAATTCAATGTCTTTCAAATAGTTAAACCTTAATCTTAGATATTTTTTGCTTTAAATAATGTTTAAGATTAAAGTAGCATATATTATTTTTGGCATAATCTTGAAATGTTTTGGTAGACAACTGCTACAAATATTCATGTTAGTTCATTGAAGAATTAATAAATAATCACATTAAACAGTCTTAAACGCATTGAAATAAATGCAATATTGCACATTACTGAATTAGTTTATACGAGACAATCAGAAAAGTTTAAGGATACTACTTCGTCAACGTTGCGAAATCGTTTAAAAATATAGATGAGAAACAATATCTGATAACGCAATGGATCCGAAATATTTGGAAACTTTTAGCCAAACTAAATGCATATACTTTTCGTTATTGTGATAACTCTAACCTGCCCGAAAGGCACAGTTAGTTATCTTGAACAGATTATGTGTTTATAGATGTGGATACTGTTAATGCTATTTTTATTTTTAAATATATATTCTATCATATATTTATTCCGGTATCCATGTCTTAACTTAGTTTTCATTACGAAAAAAAAAGCATCGAATTATTGTATACAATTTACAGTAGAGGTCTGCACGAGCCAAAATTTCCAGGACCGGGCCCGGCCAAATTTATAGAAAAAAATTCGGCCCGGCCCGAACGAAAAGAATATTGGCTTGACCCAGCTCGTTATAAAAGTTAAAATTTCGGCTGCAGAGAAAAATTTAGCAGGCCAGCCCAATATAATACAAAATACTTTTGCTAAAATTTTTTATAACGGGATAATTTTTTTTTTTTTTTAAACGAAAACAAAAATTTATTTTCAGATCTAGCAACCAATACTTTATGAAATTTTAGGTACTAAAACAATAAAAATCTTCTAAACTCCTTGATAGTTACGCACACTGTAACAGCTAAAAACTCGGTCCGAGCCCGGACCGGCCAAGACGAATTTCTGTAGAACATTGATTTTTACTCTTAAGGAAGAGTTCTGGCCAAAAAAAAAAAAAAAAAACTTATCTTAGTCTTTCTTTTTCATGTTTACAATCTTTATTTTTAATGAACCTTTGTTATTTGTATGTAAATGTTACAGTTATCAATAACATCATTAATCCGTATTCCGTGTAATCCAGACATAAAAATCTAAGAAAGGGTACAGACGACACTCGTTAATTCGAAATCGGATAATTCGAACTAAACATGAAGTTCCGAAATTTCCAATGCCAGAATAACGTTGAAAGTTTTCATTAATTCGAACTCATTTTCTCTTGACTTCGTTTAATTCGAACTAACCAGAATTCCGATTTTTCATTTTTTTTTCTTTCTCACGGATTTCAGATCATTTGAATGATTTTCTTTCTTTGATTTTTGTGAAAATTGTTCCGAACGAGTATACATATAATCCAATGCACTTGATATCCTTTTCTTAGTGCCCTGTCTGTCCATCAGTGACGCTTTAAATTTTTCTTCCATTGTGTTTGTTTCTAATATTTTAATTAGCTTATGTTTTCACTCATTCTAATTTAATATTAAGTCATATTCTAATGATAACAGACGAAATAACTTTAAAAAACAATATAACATTAATTCCTTTGCAATAGTACCACATTAAGCGTGTTTTCATTTCACTTTTCCATAATTCGAAAATTTCTTGCAGTCCCGACGGATTCGAATTTACGAGAGCCGACTGTAAAGGGTAACATTAAAATTTTCTAAAACGTAATCGCATTGAAAAGAAAAAAAATACGTTATAAACAAGTTCCTTTCTTAACAGCTATAAATGTGTAAAATATGTTTTTTCTCGCGTACTGTATTCATTTTGCTTGGTTGAACAGTTTAAAATGAGTTTAAAAGAAATTGCCATTTTCAGTTTAAATGAAGATTCCGCCAGAGGCCGGCTCTTTTTCATGCATTTAATTCTTTTTTAATAGACTTAGAAATCTACGCTTCATTAAAAAGATTAAAGTTTAATGTTTAATTGTAGAATAATGGCGATATAAAAGTATATACTTTTTTTGAAAAAATTTTTGCACTAAACCAACTTTTACTGATTTTTGAACAGACATGGCCATGTCGAGAAAATTATTTTCATACGGGATGATTCAACCGGGACTGAATATTTTGGTTCGTTGAAGACTATGAAGAATGAAATTAGTCTTGGCTTCGTACTGAAAAAAAAGTTAGCCTCGGCCCGGTCCTGCCCTGAAAGATTAGTGACTGGGCCCGGCCCGAATGCCATTAATGAAAATCAGCCCGAATAAAAATAAATTTACATATATTGTAAATTTATTGAAGCCAAGACTGATTTCATTCTTCACGGGAAGAATAAATTTTAGTAATATTTATGATTTACTTTTTCCAACAATTAATGTCTAGATTTACATATGGTTGCCTCTTGGAGCGAACAATTTTTACTGACACGGTACGCGGTCGCTTAACCCCTTGGGGACGGGCGACACGTATGCGTGCCGCAAAAAGGGCTTAAGAATCCTTGTTTATTCCCACCGGTAAAATTATACTGTAAAATTTGCCTTGTTCAATCGGAGCATTTTTTCGATTTAAGAAGCAACAAATTTCTGTATTTCAAAACCGGTAACAAAATACTAAAAATTTCGTAAACGTCTTCCGCCGCGAAGGGGTTAAGACGCAACACTAGTCACAGAGAAAGACCCGGGTGATAATATGGGGTAAGCCCCCGGGTAAGTCTATGGGAGCGTTTTTTTCAAATATCTCGCTCAAATTTTAATATTTTTACACGTTTTTTTTGTCATAAGATAGCTGAAGGCGATCCACAACCTGCCTAGCTTTGACTTTTTCAATTTTGGTTTCAGTTTTTTTTTAAAAATCACTTTAAATTTCACAACTGGTTTAAGCCGGTTTTGAAATTTAAAGTAATTTTTTTTCGACAGATATGGATAATTAGATTCCCCGATGACTATAAAGGATTTTTTTTTTTTTTTTTTTGTGCTCGATGACTTAGGGTTTTGTGCGGTAGGCTCTTGGACTATAAAAGGACATTTTTCATTCCAATATTCTGATGCCAATGAAGCATTTAGGAATAAAAATTAGTTGGTCCAAAAATGAACCACTGCCCTCGAAAGAGGAATTCACTTGCAAATATGTACGTTATGTAAGCGAGATGGAACCCGTCGAAATTTGAAGGAAGAAAATGTTTAAGAAGGAACTGTTTCATTGATATGTAATAAATCTACAAAATTAGTTGCACTATATATTACACTATTATTCTTACACTATTATTCTAATTTTCAAACATTTTAAGTTAAAATTAACACAATAATATTTCTATAAAACTCAGTTGACCAAATTTAAAATTAAACTTTAATTGCATTTGTAATCAGTAAAATATAATAAAGATTAGTTATTATGATTTAGTTATCAATTGATGCTCTTATGGTAGGTCTAAATGCGAATAATAATAAAAAAATTCCTCCAAATTGACATATATTTGACATAGTATCTGCATTTTAATTTCTATTTTTCAATGTCTATATTTTAATTTTTTTTTTCAATTTTAAGAGAAAATGGAGAGGTTCTGTTGCCACAATTACAAAATTGGTGCTAAAACTATAAAAAAATTAATATCTCAAAAATAAATTGGGATATATAGGGATGAGATTTCCGCTTTTTTGGACACCAGTAAAATCTTAGAGAAAATGTTGTTACTTTAAATCACAAAAATGTTCCGATTTAAAATTATAGCATTTTCTCTAAGATTTTACTGGTGTGCAAAAAAGCGGAAATCTCATCCCTGGATATAGCTTTCAAACAAATTGCACTTAACCCTTTGCGGCGCAGTGGTTTCATAGATAAACCACTTAATTTTAACTCTCAAACGCCACACTCGCACCGGAATTTTGTTTTAAAAAATTACTGTTTATTGAATGCGTGAAATATAGCGTTTTCTTATTTAGAAATAAAGTAGTTTTCAAATTCCGGTGTCAGTCATTATTTTCAACACTTAACCAATGAATTAGCCCTGCGCCGCAAAGGGTTAAGAGTACATTTTTTTTCTCTATACGACGGTGTAAAAATTTCCAATTAGCGATGTTCAGCAGTGTAAAATCTGCAATAGCAAAAATTGCAAAACTGAAATTCTATGGGACTGTTGCATTTCGCAAAATGACGTATGCATTACGCACAGATACATTTGGCCTTTATAATATACTTAACTAAGTGTTGTACAGTCTGTAATCAAGAAATACATGTATTAAAATTTTTTAACTAAATGCAATAGTGATATTTGATGCTGCCGAAATGTGTCAGTTTTTAAATTGTACAGTTTACGTTTCAAGAGTAACAATACATATTCAAAATGTTCATTTATTATGATCTACATCGACTTTAGTAGCGAATTTTTGACTGCAGATATTCAGATGCAGATTAATTTTATTTTTTTAATGGTCTAAGAAGTCATTTCTTGTTGATATTCGCATTCGTAGAATAACAAATCCTAGAAATGGTACTTTTACATTTCACCTGTTTTGTGTAAAATCAATTTTACATTGAGATTTTTTTAAATAAAATTTTCCCCAATGATCATTGTGCGATAAGACATGATCAAGATATGACATGTTTTATGACAGTTTTATGTTGAAATGAAAATTCATTTTATATCAAACTATATACAAAGTTAAGAAAAGGTGCACAGAACTTGGTAGTTTTCTCAGCTGATTTTCGACGGGAGCTTTTTACGAAATTTTCAATGTTTTGTCACCGGCTTTTAAAAACAGTAATTTGTACTTTATTAACCCATTAACGCCCGAATTCTTTTCTTTGCAAAAATTTAAATTTTGTATTTCCCACCACTTTTAAAATCAAATTAACTTTTATCTAAAATTATCGAGTATTCTGTCTCGTTAAAGAAGGTATATATTTATCTTCCTCTTTACTGGTGGGAAAACCGCTTTCTTGCTGTTTTTGTAACTGTCCTCAAAAGAGGACGCTGGGCGTTAATGGGTTAAATCAAAACACTATTCCGAATAAATAAGGCAAAAATTACAATAAATATTTGCTGGTAAGAATAAACAAGGATTCTAATCACTTCTTGCGGCCCGTATACGAGTCAATCGTCCCCAAAGTGTTAACCCCCTTCGCGACGGGAGCCTTATAAGAAATGTTTAATGATTTGTCACCATTTTCTAAAGACAGAAATTTGTGTCTTATTAAAACTGCTCCGATTTATCTAGTGAAATTTTGCTGTAAAATTTTACTGGTGGGCGTAAAATTTTACTGGATAAACAAGAAATCTTAAGCGGCACGTATGCGTGTCGCTCGTCCCCAAGGGCCATGTGGAAAATAAACCTTTTTTTTTTAAATAAACAATTCCTATTTCAACCTTAAAACTAATGAAAAAGAAATGTCACACTTTTTGATTAGAATTGCTGTCACAAAAATAAATAAATAAATAAATAAAAATGCTTAGAAAATGTTTTATCAAATTATTTGCTTATTTTTAAAACGCTATTTTGATTTGCTTCTCCAGAATGGCAGTTTGTTTTTCTATTTCATTCCAAGAAAAACATTTTTCAAACAAGTCAATTATAGAAACTGACGAAAAGTAAATTTATTGTAGGATTCGTGTATAAAAGCCGGTATTAGGTACTATTTTTTTAAAAATACCGTTAGTTCTGATTAATGTTCTTGTACAAAAAAAATGCCATGACATTTTGAATATAAATAAACACTAATCCAAACTAGGATTTCTTTTCCAGTTTCTCAACTGCATTCGCGTTGTCTTTGCAGAAAAATTTAAAAAATTAGATTTAATTTCAGTTGATTAAAAGCACGATTTTAGATAGTTAGATTATGTACACAATTTTAGATAAGGTTTGACATTCTTCTATTTCTTCTCAACAAAAACATTTCTGAAATATGAAATTTCTCTATTTTTTGTATATTATATAAGTCATTTAAAGCCTTAAAAAAATAAGCTCTGTAATAATAAATGGTGGTATTTTGATTAATGTTCCAGACTAAGAGCATGTCAAGCCATGTGAAAAATAATGTATAATGTGAATTGAAAATTCTATTTGAGCTTTCAACTCAATTTGCGCAGTTATATATACATACATTTTCATTTTAAGTTATAGCCCGTATTTAATATGAGGATTTTTTTCGATATTGTGAACAGTTTCAGACATCGTAAAATAAAGATGCATTCTTTCTGAATAATGTTTTATTAATACATAAAATTTTATAACTAAAAATATATTAACTTTTTTGAATACTATATTATTATATATATATATAGTTCATGAAAGAAAGCCTTCTGCAATAATGGAGCTTGACACACCGGCGATTCACGCCGCCTCATGGAGTCGTCAAGCGTGACACACTGGTGCTGAAAAACGGCGTGAACATATTACTTTTGCATGATTGAGCCTTTTTCGGCTCAGGGCACTTTCGTTGGGGAAATGTTTAAGTGACTGATTCACACAGGCGTTTATATATAAATGTATTTGAAAATAACAAACGTCTAATTTTTCCACACATTATAAACGGAAAATATTTATACCAGAATTGTGGTGTCAAGTGGCCCTTGGAAATCAAGTTAGGTACTCTATGTTACATTATCTGCTGTCACAGGTTTTTGAAAGAATTTTTTTCCTAATTGAATCGTAAAAATGTTCGAATTAAATAAGGCAATACAGTAAAACCCCGATTATTCGGATTAATTGGGACCAGACCCAATCCGGATTATCCGGAGAATTAGAAAAAAAATGAAGTAAAATAAAATATACTTACAGAAAATCACCACTGTGTTAAACGTATTGAATATTTACAAATAGTAAAAATGTTTTCTTTGCTTAATTCTTCCGAAAAGATTTCAGAAAAAGTTTTTTTTTCATTCAGAATATGACGATGAAACAAGTTTATGTTATGGTTTATGCCAATCGCTTCTCAAACTTGAAAAAAAAAACTGACCAAATCGATCCGGATTATCCGGAGATCCATATTAACAGGGTCCGAATTTGCGGGGTTCTACTGTATTTTTAACAAAATATATATTGATGAGATTCATCAAGGATTTTGAGCAGCTTGAGCAGCACGTCTACGGGTCGTTCGTTCCCAAGGGGTTAAAATAAGCTGTGCCCGGAATGGACCACAGTGCCGGAAAGGGTTAAGTAATGGCAGTATGATCTACGATTAAGAGTTAGCCAATAAACCGCAAAAAATAATTGTGTCCTATGACTTTGGAATAATCCACTGGTCGAGTACGTTTTCTGATGGAACAATCGAGTGTAACATACCACCTGCTACAATGATCGAGCGTGTAACACGGATGATTCACTCCGTCAGATGGAGAAATCAATCATGAACCAACGGTGCTGCAAGAAGGTAAGAACGTATTACTTTTGCATGATTGAGCCCTTTCCGGCGCAGGGCCAGTGTTGTCAGTAGGCTACTTTTTTAAAATTCAGATTTCCTGATTGTCACCACTTTTTTGAAATGATAAATTATCTTTTGTTTTCGATTTAATTATCATAACAGATTGTTACCTTAATATCATAAGACACATTTTACCATTTGAAAAAAAGTGGTGCCAATCATCAATCAAGAATATCAATTAAGATAAGTAGCCCATGTGGCAACAATGAGCAGGGCACTTTCGTTGTGAAAATGTTGAGATGACTGCTTGACACCGTTTTTTATGTACAAATAAATCTATTTTTTTTTAAACTATAACTCTCACTCTTTATAAACGGAAAATATTTATACAAAAATTGTGGTATAAATGTGACCCTTGTAAATCAAGTTCGGTATTCCATGTTATGGAACGCTGAAATACAACGCGTTAATCATTCCAAGGTTCGCACACTCCTTGGAATTTCCAAAGACTCTGGCACCACTATTAAAAATAAGAAAATGTACATTTAATTTTTAAACCACAACATTCGTAATCCCCACCTTCATTCACAGATTTTACGCTATTTTTTTTTGCAATAAAACACTTTGAAAATATTCTTAAAATTTAATGGTAGAACTGTGCGAACCCTGTCATTCTTTTTCTCCATTTAAAAATCCATATATTATTCTTTTTAAAACTTCGCAATACATTTGTAATATGTTTATGAGTTCAACTAGTCTGCCGGTCTGTCCGAGCTCTGAATCTTGTAAATATACTCCGAACACCTTGAACTTTTTGTAATTTATTCATGTTCACTATATCAAAATCGCTATTGATATAGAAGAGTATAGCACTTATAGTACATTTACAAGGCTAGCTAAAAAAACTCCTTTACATTATGAAAAATAGGGAAAACTCATTTCGAGATTATTTTAATGACGTTAGACCACTCAAAAATGACGAAATTGATATGCTTTTACATAGTGCACTTAAAGATGTATTCTATAAAATATGATGTGAAAAGCATTTGTTATTCATTTACAGAGCTACAAAAAAGAAAATTGCGTTACATAAAGATCTACGTGAAAAAAACTGTTTGCAATGTATTTTAATTCTGTTACACTATTTGAAATATAATGAAACTGATATTGCATAATTTGAAATTTACTTCAAGATACTTAGTGTTATTATGATAAGCACAGCATTTATAGTATATTAATTTACAGAGAAAACGTAAAAAGATTCAGATGTATTCCAAGTATTCTGTGTTAGCGACATTTGCTGCAAGTACGATTTAATTGAAACTATGTGTATTTCACTAAATTTTTGCTTACTACGAGGTATGTATAAGTGTTTTAGATCATATACAGGGCTACACAAAATAATTCTTAAGCATCGAGGAGTATAAATCTGAATGGTTTAAAAGCGACTTTTAATTTAATTTTTATTCATTTTCTTGAACAGAAACTGAACTACCCTTTTTCGTCTTTACTAAATTTCACTACCAATAATCCCCCTCCCTATCTACAATACTTATTTTTGTATAATGTACAACCGGTTTTGTTTCGAAAAAAAAATTCTGTGTTTACGTAGTTCTTGCAGTTTAAAAAAATGAGTTAAAACCACAAAAATTATAAAAATTTAATTCACTTGTTTTTACTGTGCAAGAAAAGTAGAAATTTCATTTTTTCCTACCAATCAAACTAATGCAATGTTACGTAATAATGTACATTTGAGAAAACTAACAATTTTTTACTAGCGGCTCTGTCGAAGAGTGGCTCACTATGAAAAATCCCAACTGCGCATGCTTTGGAAGATTCCACTTTTTTAAGCAGGGGTGACAGGTATAGGTGGGCGTTATAGGGTTCTCTGAGTCCTACAGCAGAGCCTTCTACAGTCTAACAGGCAAAGCGTTGAAAAATAAGCAAAACTTGTGTTTAATATGTTGCCGGAGTGAGAGTGTTTCTCGGATATAAGATTTTTTGTAGAAAATTACATTGAAACATTGTTTCGTATTGAAAAAAGAAAAAAATATATTTGATGCATTTTTATTATTATTTGCATACTAATATTAAAATAATAAATTTATTCTCGCGCGCGTGTTTCTTTCTAATCATCGCTCCATTGATGAAGATGTAGTATTTCTCTAATGAAGAAATGCATTTATATTATTACACAGAAATATATTTATTATACATTTACGCACGTAATCCCTACATCAATGGCGCGATTCTCCTTCGTTTTAAATGCATACATATTTATTAATTTTTATTTTTTATTTTAGTCTCTTTCTATTTAAAACTGTTAATTGTTTTGATAGATAACTGTAAGATTTTCCTTCCAATTCCTATTACAAACTAGTTGGATGTGTCAATCCCAAAACTTTCTTCTATCTCATAAGTACATTTTAATATTAAAAAAAAAAAAAAAAGGTGTGACCCCAAAGTTACCCCTTATTGAATTTCTTCGAACATTCGACCTAGCCTAATGAGATTATGGTATCCGAAAATCCTAAAACGCAAAATTTAATTAATATTCTGAGAAAATGAGCTTAGTAGTGCCTCATGTTGGGTAATTTATACTAAAACCTAATAAGCATCTATCTATGTCAAGACGTAACAGAATCTGAAATTTGATGGAATTTCGTCCATTAGTTCTTGAGATATAGTTATAACGAAAAATTTGCAAAACGTAGCACAGCAACACCATATCTTGGACAGTATATGCCAAAACGTAAAAAAGCGTCTAATTATGTTATGGTGTAAAAGAATCTGAAGTTTGATGAAATTCTGTGCATTAAGTCTTGAGATATAGCTAGTTTAAAAAAAAAAACCGTGTAAAATATAGCACAGCAGCACCATCAGTTGAAGGATTTATAACAAAACATAATCATCGTGTAAATATGTTATATGTCATTTTGTAACAAAATCTGAAGTTTGATGAAATTCTGTGCGTTGGTTGTTGACATATAGCTATCGGAAAAATCGTGCAAAATGCATCATAGCTGCACTACCTGTTGCAAGGTTAATACCAAAATGTAATCAGCGTCTAATTATGTTATATATTCTAGTGTAACAGAGTCTAAAATTTGATGAAGTTCTCTGCAGATATAGCTATCGCAAAAATCGTGCAAAATGTAGCACAGCAGCGCCACCTATAGGGCAGTTCACACCGAAACCTTATCAGCGGCTTTGTATCTGAAGGTATTGCGGAAACTGAAGTTTGATGACAATCTGTGCATTAGTTCTTGAGATATAGCTATCATGAAAATCACGAAAAACGTGGCATAGCAGCGCCACCTGCTGGCCAATTTACATCAAAACTTAATCAGCGTCTATGTATATCAAGGAGTCACAGAATCTGAAGTTTCGTAAAATTCTGTGCATTAGTTCTTGAGATATAGCAATCTTGAAAATCATGAAAAACGTAGTATAGCAGCGCCACCTGCAGGCCAATTTTCACCGAAAACCAATAGGCAATAATTCATATCAAGCTCTAACTGAATATGAAATTTTATTAAATTTCGAACATTAGTTCTTGAGATAGAGCGCCCACAAATTTTTTGTCACATACAGACAGACAGACGGATGGACAGACTCACAGACAGACATTTTCTAAAAATAGTCAAAACGTGTTCAGGACCTTCTAAAACGTATAAATCCGTTGAAAATCGGAAGTCAAAAATTTTCATGAATCCAATACTTTCTTCTTGTAAAGATAGAAGAAAGTAAAAAGTTAATGAAATTTGAATTTCCATCAATAAATTTGAATTTCCAGTTTAGTGGTACATTTTTGCCAGTACTTGGCGGAAAAATGTCCAAGTTGGTATCCAAACAAATTACTCACCATTATTTGACATTTCAGAAAAAGCAGTATTAATAGCAATAAAATAATTATAATAACATTTAAACACTTAATTATAACAGCAATTGTTTATACTCTGTAATGATTAAAAAAATCATATGCATCACCAAACTATGCTAATGAAAATTGAAGTTTCACTAATTCTATATGCCAAATACTTTTTTTTAGCACTTTCCAACAAAATTGAAAAGTGCTTATGCATTCGGTTTGTCTGGCCGTCTGTCCATCTGTCCGTCTGTCCGTCTGGCCGGATGGCCGTCTGTCCGTCTGGCCGGATGGCCGTCTGTCCGTCTGTCCGTCTGTCCGCGCTCTAACTCCCGTAAATATACTCGGATTTCTATGAAATTTTTATACGTTATTGAGGTTTACCCTAGCACGAACCCTATTGAAAATGAAGTATCTACCATGATTAGTTTATCTACAGGGCGAATCAAAAGTTTCCCATTACATTACGGCCTATGGGGAAAAATCGTTAATATACTCGGATTGCCATGAAATTTTAGGACGTTATTGACGTTTACCCTAGCACGAACCCTATTGAAAATGAAGTTTCTATTATGATTAGTTTATCTACAGGGCGAATCAAAAGTTTTCCATTACATTACGGCCCATGGGGAAAAATCGTTAATATACTCGGATTTCCATGAAATTTTAGGACGTTATTGACGTTTACCCTAGCACAAGTCCTATCGAAAATGAAGTTTCTACCATGATTAGTTTATCTACAGGGCGAATCAAAAGTTTCCTATTACATTACAGCCTATGGGGAAAAATCATTTCAAAGGAATTTTAAAGATGTTATACCCTGCCAAACATATTAAAATATGCATCCTATAAAATATAAGGTGAAAATGTAGCTATTATTCATTTACAGGGTCACACAAAAGAATTCCATTAGATAATGGTAAAAGGGGGAATTATGTGTGACATATTTTAAATATATTAAGCTTTTTCATGTATAATAAAATTGATATATGTTACTGAAGCTTAGTATAAATTATACGCTACTGTCTTTCATAATATGAAGTACATAGCATTTACAGGGCCATACAAAAGATTTCAAATAGTATATTCTTTCCGAAGTACCGTATATATCTATGGTATATGTCTACCGTATATGGCTGATGGAGGGATGAAATTCATTTTAATTATGATATTCGCGTTTATATTTCGCTAAATATATGCACATTATATGGTGTGTATAAATGTTATAGTTGATATACAGGGCTACCCAAAAGAGCTCACCTGAATAATTATATGAAATTTTATTCAGGATATGAGCGTAAATTATTTAAACGGGGTTCTTAAATAAGCTATGCATTTTTACGCTGAGCTGCATTCAATTTACTGAGAAATGTTTGCAGAATATAGGTAAAGGGATATACAGGGCCACGCAAAGAATTCGGTACATGGACGCCTATGAATGATGATTTATGAGAATGTGATTTCAGTTGTTTTAAAAGTGTTTCAGTTTACAATAAATTTTAGCCTAATGCTGACGTGTAATAAAGGCACAATGTAAACTACAGGGCTGAACAAAAGTAGTCAAGTATGTTTCCATCTAATAGTATGAATTGCTGAAAAAGAAATTTCAAGCTACTGGGTATTTTCTTGCTAAGCTAATGTATATACTAACATATGAAATACACGGCTGTTCTAATGTACTGGAATACATATTTGGGTATATTTGGCTATACACTATTATTTCCTTAAATAACAAAGTTTTGTTAAAGATTTCATTAAGTGTTGGAAAGTGCTTCATAATCTATGCTTAACGCATGATTTTTCTTACTTGTTTATAATATCTTTGATATAATAATTCCTTCTTCATGAAAAAAGGCTATAAAAAATCTTTCTTTTTCAGGTTTACAGTTTATGTACATGTTGTTATTACATTTCTATAGACTGTTTTTAAAATAGACTGACTTATATCGTAGTATTGTAATAATTTCTAATTCTAAACATTTTAAGCAGCTTAACCCTTCAGCAGATGTATAGTTAAATTTCACTTAAAGATAAATGAAAAAAAACATATGAAATAATATTGTAATAGAAATATTACATAACATCAAGATATTGGAATTTATTATTCATAACATTATTTGAAAAAAAAAAAGAAAAATATATATATATATATATCAGGACACAGATGTCATATACGCACCACATTGGCGCGATTTTTTTTCTGATGCCAGTTTGGCAAAAACTTCGTTATCAAATATCAGTTATATATTTTTTAAACAAAATGGCGATTTTGTGCTTCATATGGTAACCCGGTCATTGTTGTTTAGTTATTTATAAATTGCTTATTTACTTTGTATTACCTTTTATAAATCGATATAAATTGTTTTGTTCTATAATTATTAATTAAACTTTTGTAATTTATTTTTATTTCCTAATTAAAATAATAGAAAATGGTTAAAAAAAACTATATATATAACTCATATTTGTCAAAATATACGTCATGCACTGAAATATATGTGTAGTATGCAAAAATCCGCGAAAATCGCTACGTCATGCGGGGAACGATATGCGCAGTGGCCGATCCCCCGCGGGATCAAATTGAGAAAGTGTGATCTCTAGACGCTTGTACCTTTCCCCACCTACGATATTGGGATTTCTAAATGGACTAGTCCGATAGGTAGTGCGCCACTCTTGGAAAGAGCCGCTAGTCAATTTTTTTATATGTTTGTTTCTTACGCATACTTAATGGTTTCACTAAAGAAAACAAACATTACATTTATTCTCAATTGGCAATGTCATGAAAAAAAAAGTTGAATAAAACGAAAATGTTTTAACAAATTATTTGCTTAACTTTTACAACATCATTTTGATTTGTTTGTCCCAAATGGCAATTTTCTTTTTCTTTTTCTTTTCTTGTGACGGTCTGAACAAAAAACATTTTTCACACGCGGGAATTACAAAGGCTGATGAGAGATATATTTGTCTTTTACAGTTGTGTATTATGAAAGCCGTCATTTTAAAGCCTTGAAATAGAATGTTCTTTAGAATGAAAAATGGTGCTTGTTTTGATTAATGTTTTAGGACAGGAAAATGCGAAGATACTTTTTTTTTAAAACTGTCTTATGTAAATTGGGATTTTTATTTCATTTTTTAACTGAATTCGTGTAGTTTTTGTTGTTTCATTTTATTTTAAATTTTTTAAAATAAAATCTTTAAATCTGCAGGAAAATAAATAAAACCTAAACTATTTAACCCCTTGAGGGGCGGTGGTATATATTATATACCACCTACCATATGATTGATGAAGATTTATACCAGAAAATGTCATTAAATTTCACTTTTCTAACTTTGGTGGAAAACAGTTGTGAAATTGCTTTTCCTCTTTTCGATATAATTTCTTTTTACAAATTTCCGGTGGGAGTTCAGAATTATACGAACGCAAATGCTTGCCCCTCAAAGGGTTAAATCATATTTTAATAAAATGTCATGTGTATTATTTGGCTATTTCCATACGAACTTGTCATGTCTGTCACATACTAAGATTTTCGCCAACCGGTATTTTAGAAAGGTAAAATGTAATTTATTATATCGGAGATACCTCATTAATTGAATAAGGCGAAGCAAAATTATCGAAAATAACGGTGGCTAAGAAACATAGCGATTTTCGTGACAGACATGACACGTCATAGCGACAGACATGACACGTTCACATGGAAACAGCCATTTATACTGTCAACATTTCTTTTACTTAACCCCTTGGGGACGATCGACACGTATACATACGGTTAAATAAAATGTAGTTAATAAATAGGGTATTATATGTAATTGGATGGAATCTTTTGACCAAAACGGACATCGCATACTGCGTTTCTAATATGTAGCATATAATGATGTATCTGGTGCAAATAAAATAAAAAATAAATTGCCTGCCTGGCAACACCGATGTCGGGGGCATGTAGATGTTTCTCGCCCTGGTGCAAAGTGTTAAATGATAGGTTGCACTGTATATAAATTTATATAATCTTATTTTTAACACTTTAACCCTTTAACGTTCATTGGTTTCGCCACGAAACTACAAAATTTTAATTCCGATATGCAACAATGACACCGGTATTTTTATCTAAAAATATCCCTTTTATTATGCATGTGAAAAATCACGTTTTCTTATTTAGAAATATATTTGTTCTTAATTACCGGTGTCAGTCATTTATTTCGACATCTTAGCAATGAAAATGCTTTGATCGTTAAAGGGTTAATTCCCATGATAGAACACTTTCTAGAAATTATATAGTTCAAAAAATCTGATTTCACACCAGAAAAATTCAATGGCCAATTTCATTTTATTTAACCCTTTAACGCGCAGTGTTGCCGGGTCGGCAAAACCTAAATTTCCCCCTGTTTAGAGATGCAAAAACTCCGTGAAAATTTCAAAAACTACTCTAATGGCTACTTTAAATCCTGCTTATGAGTTCTAGATGGTAGCACCACAGAGATCAAACTCTACTGTTTTTTAATAGCAGGTAAAATGTTTTACCGTAATACGCGCTTCACAGCATTGCTCTTCTCACTGCGCTTATCAATGCTTTACTTATGGGAGGTTACCACTTCGGCAACAGCTGTATAATTAAAATGTTTAGTGCAATCTTTACAAAACAATACCCGTGTACACCTCTAGGCCTAAATAGATTACCCATTTTTTTTTCTTTAAATTCCAACTTTAAAGAGTAGCGCTCCGGAAAGGGTTAAATACTGAATGTTATGTTACTAATAATAGTTCTTTTACGCTTAAAGCAAATATTGCTGCTTCAATTTTCTGATGGAAATTAAGATATACGCATTAAAATATCTCAAAATATCTCGTTCGGTATGAGACGCAGAGGGTTAAATAAGAATAATGCATGATCAATATTTAAAAAATAAAATATATCAACTAAAGAAACAAAGAACACATTCTTTGAACTCTGTTACTCTAAAAATATGCGCGGATGAAAATTTTGATTTGTTTCTTTAAACAAACGTTTTAAGTCATTTTTTGTTATGTATCTGCCCTTTGTAAAACTAAAGTATGAAAAAATGATTGCAGCACTTTAAAGTGCTAAATATAGAAGATATTTCAAAATAAAATATGTGCATAATGCATTTATGAATGTGTTTTCCTAAAACCAAACGAAATCCATTTTATAACAAGACATTCAAGTCTAAGTGCAGCCACGAATCAAGGTATATTAAAAGATTTATCCTTTC
This sequence comes from Maratus speculifer, assembly GCA_964019185.1. NCBI lineage: Eukaryota > Metazoa > Arthropoda > Arachnida > Araneae > Salticidae > Maratus > Maratus speculifer. Next base: position 330,121,975 of record OZ025295.1, on the reverse strand, counting down.
TACCTTAGAAGGAAAAAACCCAGATATATATATTATAGCAAACCAGCCAGATATATAATATATAATATATATACAATATATAATATATATATATTATATATCTATATATATTATATATATATCTATATATATTATATATATATCTATATATATAATATATAGATGTATAATATATATATATTCTGGTTTTAATTTTCAAATTTGATTCATCCTATCAGCAGTATTTGATAATTTGAAACATAACGATTATGATATTACTTTGTATTTTCTTTTTGTTTATATTTAGAATGGTGACATTTTTAGAACGAATAATTAACTGTTTTAGTTTTTCCCTCAAAAAATAATGGTAATAACATTTTGTAAATGGATATTCACTGCTTAAAATAGAGTTTGATATAATTGGGGATTTAAAAAACGAAATTCGTTTGCCAACTGATGCCAACAACCGTAAAAACAGAAGATATTAAAATATTATATATTTACATTTACATTTATATTTATATTTATATTTATATTTATATTTATATTTATATGAGTTCAGATTCATATTTTAAAAGTAATATTTCTTGCAATAAATTAAATTGAATCCTGTGTTTTACATAATTAATGTATTATATAAATAATACAGGGTGAATTTAAATTAATAGCAGAGATTTTAAGAGTTGGTACACGGCACTATAAGAATTAATTATTGTATAGGAATACATGACCTCAAATGGCGAATTTATACACAAACACTAGAGGTCCTGTTCCATTTCAAAAATTTTCTCACCAGAAAATTCATATACTACTCTTTTCTTTATAATAGACAAACGTTTCATGATAACTAGAAGAAAAAATTATTCTTTAAAAATTTCCAGCATGAAATCAAAATATTTGAATTAAAAATGTTTAAAACAGACAAATTTGTCAAACACAGGAAATAGAACATGAAAAGAAATAGAGATTTTTTTTTCTTTTTTTTTTAAAATAAACTGTCTCGATTTCATACAGGAAATTTTCAAAAAAGGTTTTTTCCTTTGCGTAATTATGAAACGTCTGTGTATAATAAAGGAAAGCTTAATATAGGAATTTTCTATTATGAATGAGAAATTTTGAAATGGAAAAAGGGCGAAATTGTTTCCTTCCCTCATGTTTATATCTTAACCCTTTAACGTTCATTGGTTTCGCAACGAAACCACAAAATTTTAATTCCGATACGCAACACTGACACCGGTATTTTTATCTAAAAATATCCCTTTTATTTATGTATGTAATAAATCACGTTTTCTTATTTAGAAATATATTTGTTCTTAATTACCGGTGTCATTCATTTATTTCGACATCTTAGCAATGAAAATGCTATGATCGTTAAAGGGTTAACGCGGTATTAGCTCCTATACATTTCTATACTGTAAAATACAACCAAAGCTTAAATTAGAGGATTCTTAATTTAAAAAAAAAGTCGTTTGTAAATTCCGGTGACAGTCGACAATGTCTCATTTTACTAAAAAAAATTTCTGGAAAGGGTTAAAAAAATCAAGATTGCACCCTGTTACCATTTAAAATTTACACTATGAATTTACGCCTGAGAACTTGACACAATTAACACTAGAACCGCCAGGTATTTTACACAAGTTTTACTAAAACCGTTCCTCACCAGAATTATAATTTTAAACTATTTAACTTATTTAATTAGTCTATTTTTGTGCTACTTACTTTTAACATATCTTTTGAACAAAATTCTGGTTCATATCGATTAATATCAATCTGGCAGGGGTTATTTTGACCCCTAATGGCGGTTCTAGTGTTAAAGCATTATTTGAACGATATACTGAAATTTACCTTAGTTAAAACAAAGAATTAAAACAATCATGTAAAATAAGAATAATTCAGTGGCGTAAGCAGGCTGAGTGCCCAAAACCAGTAATATTATAAGGTTTTCTTCTCCTTGATTCATAGTAGAAACTTTTCTGATTAGATAATGGGCCATCCATAAATGATGTCATGCTTAATGGGAGAAAGGGAGGGGGGGGGGGTTCATGAAATTGTGCCAGTTTGTGACAAGGGAGGGGGGAAGAAATATGACAGCGCACATTTTAGTTAACCCTTTAACGATCAAAGCATTTTTATTGCTAAGATGTCGAAATAAATGAATGACACCGGTAATTAAGAACAAATATATTTCTAAATAAGAAAACGTGATTATTCACATACACAACAAAAGGGATATTTTTAGATAAAAATACTGGTGTCAATGTTGCCTATCGAATTAAAATTTTGTGGTTTCGTGGCGAAACCAATGAACATTAAAGGGTTAAAGCAAACTCAGTAAAAATCAGTAAAAAAAATTTTGAAGTTAGTTTGAAAGTAAAGTTGTATTCGTAAATTAAAGATAAAATTTTAAGTCACATACTAAATAAAATTCAATTTTATAATCTAAAATACTACTTTTTTCAATTGCTTTTCCATAGTAATATTTTATTACTATTGTCTTATTTCATACAATGAATGTACACGAATAATTTTTGTAGTTACAGTAACAAATGTAACACAATTTGAGTTTTGAAATAAAATTTAAAAAATGATCTATAACATAATGCTTTGTCTCTCAACTACAAGTATAATTAATGTTGCGTGACATGCGACAAATTCGGGGGATGGCATGGCGAAGTGTGGCATTTTGTGACAAAGGGGGGAAGGGGTATAAAAAATATTGAAAAAAACTCGTCACTCTTCCACAAGGGGGTTAACCCTTTAACGATCGTAGTATTTTCATTGCTAAGATGTCGAAATAAATGACTGACACCGGTAATTAAGAACAAATATATTTCGAAATAAGAAAACGTGATTTTTCACATACAAAATAAAAGGGATATTTTTAGATAAAAATACCAGTGTCAGTGTTGCGTATCGGAATTAAAATGTTGTGGTTTCGTGGCGAAACCAATGAACGTTAAAGGGTTAAATTGCTTAAAATAGGAGATGTTTCTGAATGAAATCAGTCGTAGTGCTTTCATGAATATGCTTTCCAAAAAACAAACCAAACTAATGTTAAAAGAAGATATTCATGTTTAACTCTTTCTGCCACGGGCTAATTCTGTTAGTAAAATAAGAAATTATCGATTGTCACCGGAATTTATAAACTACTGTTTTAGAAATTAAGATTCTCCTTTCAGTGTAAAAGCAAAATTTTATTAAAATATTATTAGTGTTATTTGCAAGTTTTGAATTAAAACAAGGTATCCTGAACAGAGCACAGTGTGCCCCAAATAGTTAATGCAAACATTTATTGATGCATAATTTCTCAGTATTTAAAACTTTCCACTTGTAAACCTTAGAGGGAAAAGGCCAAATAAATAAAATATAACAAAGTTTCTGGATTTACTCGTAATTTTCCAAATTTTATGAGCAGTATTTGGTATTTTTGAAAAGAACGATTGTGATATTTCATTGTTTTCAAAATTTCTTTTGAATAATGATTTTTTTTAGAAAGAATAGTTAATGTTTTGGTTTGTTTTCGCTGTTTAAAATAGAGTTTGTCACAATTAGGAATTTAAAGTAAGATTCGTTTGTCAATTGATACAAACAGCCAGGAAAATCAAATATGTAAAATAGTACATTTGTATATATTAGTGTATATTCTTAGAAGCCGCATTCTATACGGAAAATTGAATTGTTCCAATTGCTATTTTGAAAATATTTTTTTTATTGTACCTTACTATGGCACATTTTAATTATATTTATCAAAAAGATTACTAATTAAAATGTCTGATGGGGAAAAAATCCTATAGCATGTGACGCGTGTATTATATATATGTATGCTGTTTCTAAATTCATGGTACAAATTTTAAGAGTACTGGACACTGTACCAATCATTTATTAATATAGGAATGTATGGTCGCAAATGACACTTTGAGGTACAAACACAGAAATCCACTTCGAAGTGTTTATTTTATTTAAAATTTTTTCATTCAAACCAGGAAAGTTCTATATTATTCTTTTATTTATTTAAAACTGATATTCCATTATTACAGGTCTTTTCTTTATTTAAGATTGTCATTTCAAAATTACAGAAAGGAAAATTTTCCGGTTAAAAAAAAAATGAAATGAGAAGAAATTTCATTTCCATTTATCTTCATGTGTTTGACAGATTTGACAATTATATGGGTTTTTATTAATTCAAAAATTTCGATTTCACACCGCAAATTTTAAAAGAATTTTTTTTTTAATGTGATCATGAAATGTAACCCTTAATCAACAAAGCCATTGAATATACATTCTACGGCTTTGTTAAATAATGAAAATAATAGCATAAGAATTTTTTGGTATGAATGAGAAATTTTGAAATTTAATAGGGACAAATGGGCCCTCTAGTGTTTGTTGCTTAACCCTTTTCGGCACACTGTGCCCGCTCTGGGCTACATAATTTTAATTCTAAATTTGAAAATGGCACCAATAATATTTTAGTAAAATTTTTCTTTTGTAATAAAAGCTTAAATTAAGGTTTTCAAAAATTCGTTTGTGAATTTCGGTGTCAGTTGATAATTTCTCATTTTACTAGCAGATTTTGCCCGTGCCGGAAAGGATTAAAGCGTCACTTACACCCATACATTTCTACACTGCTCAAAACAATTAAAGAATATTGCAGTTTTAGGTGGATTTTGTATCTGGGAAACTTTTTAGCTGATTGAAACATGGTCGATAGACATAGTAGGTTATATGAGAATAAATTACACATGTTTGGCAGAAAAAAATGCATTTTATTGCGCATTTGTGTACAAAAGGAAAAAAACACAATTTGTGCATATGAGAAAAAAAAGAACAAGAAAAGGTGTTTTCTTCAAAAAAAATCATTTTCAGTAGGGAGTATGGTTTCCACGGGCGGCCAGCAACGTTGAACACCTGAGGCATGGACTCAATGAGGCTGTTAATGACGAGTTGGGGTATTCTGCCCCACTCTTCCAGAAAAGCTCTTTCCAGTTCTTGCAGAGTTTGTGGGGGTTGTTTGCGGCCAGAAACTCGTCTTCCTAGAGCGTCCCAAACGTGCTCAATTGGATTCATGTCTGGAAAACACGCTGTCCATTCCATTCGAACGATTCCTTCCTCGAAAAGGAAATCCTCCACCAGGTTTGCACGATGTGGCCTGCAGTTATCGTCCATTAAAATGAAGTTATCTCTGATTGCTGCAGCGTAAGAGACTACAATAGGTCTGAGGATCTCATCCCTCTATCGGCGACCAGTCAGAGCTCTATCTCGAATGATGTAGAGGTCAGTGCGCCCGTCAATGGAGATGCCACCATACACCAACACTCCTCCACCGCCAAATCTGTCACTTTCGTGCTCGAACGCAGGATTATTCCTACTGCCACGGTCCCTCCAGATGAAAATACGCCTATTATCCGGATGCACAGAAAAACAGGACTCGTCAGAAAACAGAATATTGCTCCATTCATTTCTCCTCCATTTGACATGCTCGTTGCCCACTCCCTGCGATCGCGACGATGCCTTGATAATAATCTAACACATACCATCGGTCGGCGAGCATACAGACCTACAGCATGGAGCCGGTTTCGGACAGTCTGAGTTGAAATCGTGGTGCCTGTAGCCGAGCGAAGGTGTTGTTAGAGAAGAGTAGCGTTCATGTTTCGGTGTCTCCGAGCTGTTAACACTAAATACCGCTCTTCATTGGGCGTTGTTGCCCGTCTACGACCTTGCCCTGGTCTTCGGCCTGCACATCCACTCTCCAAAAAACGGTTCCAGATCCTGGAAATGACACTTTGTGACACTCCAATGGCTTGCGCTACTTCGGCTTGAGTTTGGCCCCCTTCTAACCTAACAACAATTCTCCAAGCTTCTGAATCTGTCAAATGACTTCGCTGAGACATCGTACTCATCGAAACAAAGCAATCACTGAATGCGATCATCCTTGTCTTCATTCTCTTTTGTCCAGTTGAAAGTCAAATTTCATTCGCTGCCGCTGAAGCGAAGTTTTTGACGTCGAACTCAAAATTTGCATACTCCACAGTTTGAAAACCAGAAAAATTTGCATTTGTGATTCTCTTCTTCTATTTTCGGCAAAAAAAATTTCGTTTATATCTTTATTTTATATAAAACTTCAAATATCCTTTAATTGTTTTGAGCAGTGTATATAAAAATCATCGTTAGAGTTTCCTGAACCTACACTTAAAGTTTGTACAACGAATTTAGAATAACCCTGTTTATGTATATCCTTACATTTTTTTAATTTCATATATTTTGAACTCAGTTAATATTAATCTTGTATGAAATTAATGTATTACTTGAATGATGTAATGATATATTGCAACTTACGTAAATTAACACAATATTTAGAAACAACAATGAAACGTGAATAAAATTTTGTAAAAAATGTTGTCTAAAAATTCAAACATTTTCTTTATATTCTATTTTTGTAAAAATATTTTCAAAGGTCAGATTTAATTTGTTTTTCAAAACAAACGTTTTAGGGATTTTTTCTTCTTGTTGTTATACATCCGCTTTTTGTAACACTAAAATATAAAAAATGGTTGACAGGAAGTTTACTTCGGAGTGACTTGAATAAAATGAGCCATCATTTTACTAAAGTGCTAAAAATAAAAGATGTTTCAAAATGAAATATGGTCGTACTGCTTTTATGAATGTGCTCCCCCAGGCCAATAAAAAAAAATAAAAATAAATAAATAAATAAAACTAATTTTAAAACAAGACATTCATGTCTAAATGTAATCATGCATTGATGCATATTTATAGGCATTTAAAAAATTGTATTTTCTAAAAGAAAAGAAAAACCAAATAAGTACAATATAACAAAATTCCTGGTCTTAATCTTCGAATTAAATCATATGAGCAGTATTTGTTATTTTCGAATATAACGATGGATTTATTATACTACGATATTATGATAATTATTTTTTTAATCTTTAGAAACATTTTTTTAGAAAGAACAATTAATGGTTTTAGTTTCTTTTCGCTGTTTAAAATAGTGTCTTGCACAATTGGTGATTTAAGAAAGACGATTCGTTTGTCAACTGATATAAATAACAAAGAGAACAAAATATGGTGATTTATTATATTCGAGTATTTATATATATATGTGTATTCATTTTTAAAATTTAATATTTTTTGTACTAAGTTAACATGAATAATGTATTATACTCATATATTATTTTGATGATATATTGCAACTTACATAAATTTAAACAGTAATATTTCAAAATAACATAACGCATGAATAAAATTTTTGAAACAAACTCCACTCTTAAAAAACATCGAAAATATTTTTTGAACTCTACTTCTCTAAACATATTCCCAGATGTCACTTTAAATTTTTTTAAAAGTTTTATGTCTTTTTCCTTGTTGTTATATATCTGCTTTTTGTGACACTAAATTATGAAAAATGGGGGACAGGAAGTTTCCCCTAGAGTGATATGTACAAAATGAGACATCGTTTTTAAAGTGCTAAAAATAGAAGATGTTTCAAAATTAAATGTGTCCGTACTGCTTTCACGAATGTTCTCCCCCGAAATGAATAAAACTAATTTTAATGTAAGATTTTAAAGTAATGTTCAGGTATGTTATCTAAATTTTATTTAAAGTAATTATTTAACCCTTTAACGATCATAGCATTTTCATTGCTAAGATGTCGAAATAAATGAATGACACCGGTAATTAAGAACAAATATGTTTCTAAATAAGAAAACGTGATTTTTCACATACATAATAAAAGGGATACTTTTAGCTAAAAATACCGGTGTGAGTGTTGCATATCGGAATTAAAACTTTGTGGTTTCGTAGCGAAACCAATGAACGTTAAAGGGTTAATGTGCTAAAAATAGAAGATGTTTCAAAATTAAATGTGTCCGTACTGCTTTCACGAATGTTCTCCCCAAAAATGAATAAAACTAATTTTAATGTAAGATTTTAAAGTATGTTTAGACATGTTATCTAAATTTTATTTAACCCTTTCTTGCGCAGTGTTGCCGGGCCGGCAACACCTAATTTTAATTCCAAACTTGCAAACGGCACCAGTAATATTTTAAAATAATTTTGCTTTTACAATGAAAGCTTAAATTCAGCAATTCCTAATATCTAGATATGTCCTTTATAAATTACGGTGTCAATCCACAATTTCACATTTTACTAATAGAATTTGCTTGCGCCGGAAAGGGTTAAAGTAATTATTTAATGTAAGAAAAGTAAGTGCAACCATACATTTATGTTATTATTATTTAACCTCTTCGCGAAGGAAGGCTTTTACAAAATCTGTAGTGTTTTGTCACCGGTTTTTAAAAACGGAAATTTGTGCCTTATTAGATCGAGAAAATACTCCGATTAAATAAGGCGAAATTTTCAGTAAATTTTCTCTGGTGGGATTAAACAAGAATTTTTAAGCCTTTTTGCGGCACGTATACGCGTTGCTTGTCCCTAACGGGGTAACCTGCTAAGTATCTGCTAACATGAATGAAGAAAAAAAAAATAATTGCAGACATGCCAACCTTCGGCTTTTTAAAAATCAAACAATTATACTTCTAACCAGAAATTTAGTGAGTCAACGAATTTAAGTAAATTTCAAACGATCCTCAAAGTTAATAGTAGGCACTTCTAATTAAATAAGTTTTCTGGTTCAAAGTACGTTTTCATGAATTAACCCTTTCCGGCACACTGTACCCGGTCTGGGATACCTACCGTAATTTCGGGTGTATAAGCCGCGGATCAAACAATTCTTTTTGGACCCAGAAATCTTATTTAGTAACTGAAGACAAATATTTACGGCGATCTAACTTGTTATTTTTGTTTCTTAAAAAATTCTGGGTCGAAAAAGAATTGTTTGATCTGCGGCTTATACACCCGAAATTACGGTAATATTAATTCCAAAGTTGCAAATGGCACCAATAATATTTTAGTAAAATTTTGCTTTTACAATAGAAGGTTAAATTAAGGAATTTAAAATATCTAAAAAATTAGTTCGTGGATTCCGGTGTCAGTCGATAATTTCTCATTTTACTGCAGATTTTGCCCGTGCCGGAAAGGGTTAAAAAAAGCTGGAGGTTGGCAACTATGAAATTGCAATGCAGTTAGGGACCCACAACCTTTTTTTTTCCAGAAGATGTTTTGCTGATAAACCACGTTTGAGAGAAACCTGGACAGAACTGCGCATGGGTGAGAAGAGCGAGTCCAATGCGAAAATGGGCGAGTTCGTACCACCTCGAGGATGAGTTTATTTATTAAACATCCTAGATATGTCGATTTTTTTGGCGAATACCTTTTTGTTTCTCTAATTGAATTATCTGTTTCTAAACATTACATTGTAATTCAGTTACACTAAAATAAGTTAAAAAAAGACAAATATAATAAAAAAGATGATTTAAAGGTATGGTTATAACTTTTTCCTTCGCAATATAGCGTAACTTAATCTTTTTAGAATTAACGCCTGAATGGTGTGATTTTAAAACTTGCCAGATTAGCAATTTTTTAAAATTATTTAGCTACATTATTGTGTACATTATTTATTTATATTATTTGCATACATTGGATATGAAAATGAGAAATGACGCAGATATCATATACGCGCAAGATTTAATAAAAAAAAAAAAAAAAAAAAAAAAAAAAAAAAAAAAAAAATTAACATCAATTTGGCGAAAACCTCATTTTTGAATGCTGGTTAAATGTACATTTTTAAATTACTTTTTTTAATTATTTTAACAATTTTAAATATAATAAATTTTAAAAACAAATAATAGAGCAAAAAACATTTTATATAATTAAAAAAAATTAAAGTAAATAAACAATTTATCAAAAAATAAACACTATCAGGGTTGCCATATTAGGCAAAATAACGCCATTCTGGCGCCAAGTAAATCCCAGTGAGTATATGACACACAAGTGCCCTGAATATTTAGGTTGTTAGAATTGGCGAATTTCTTGCATAGCCGCCAAGTCAGATGCCAAGCAGTCGTTAAAACTGCATTTTAGCCATAAAAATATATGTAAAAAAGAAAAAAGACATGTTTTAATTAAAATTCACAAAAATGTAGGAGAAAATATATATTTTGGAAAGGTTATTCCGAGAACTAATAATAGGTCCACAATCTATTTATTTTAAAATAAAATTTCACTCGGAACAAAAAATAGAAAACAATATTTAATATCATTTTTCGGCCTCACAGGCTATTTATCACCCCCAAAGTCCGAATGGAATCGGCTTGGCATTCTACCAAGTGAAGACCTTACAAAGCTGGTATATCAGTACCACCGAATATTTGAAAAGTGACATCTGTTTTACTTAATAGCAAAGTTTCTGCCATAATTATAAGGAAAACTACTCTCCAAGAAAAGAGTGGTATCTTTCGCCCGTGGGCCACAGGTTGTGCATACCTACAATACAGTAAAATGGAGTTATGAATACAGAGGAGGAGACTCACACATGCACAGTCTAGGCACAGAGTACGTAACAGAGCCTCAACTCGACTTGAAAAGAACGCCCTCAGTGGATCACTTAAAAACTAAACCATCGCGTTGGCGATTTTTATCCTCGTGATTTCTGTTTAACTGTAACCCTATTCTGGTTTTGCGCTTCTTGCTGAATGCTGATTTGATTATCTTTGAACACGTGCTTATGCTATTTGATCTTAGATTTCCGCGCTTATATTGATTCATAATTATTACTGTTATTGTTCTTGAAATAAGTTAAAGTTTAAATTATTAGGTCGTTATGTTACGAAGAGACACATGTATTGTTTGCAAGACGAATATGTCAAAGTTATTTCATATTAAAATAATTCTTTCATAAATTTCAAAACAAGAAGAGCAAGCCGTCGCTGTATTTTTTTTTCTTTTTTCTTTTATCATTTGTCGCCAAGGAAGCGATGTTTCGCCGAATTAGCAACCTCTCTTATGTTATGATCGTAGTTTCAGAGTGGTCCGCTCGTCTCGCTACTGTCTATGCTTAATCCCATGTTAAACAAGTTGCCATTACAGTGTATGAAAGTTGATTCTCTGTTACTACTCAATGAGTCTAGGAGTTCCGAGTGGAGTAATTGAGAAAGTTTTCACAAGATGCCGACTATTTCTTTAAATACAGTAGAACCCCGCCAATTCAGACCTCTTTAATCCGGATCTCCTGAAATTCCGGATCGGTTTGATCATTTCTTTTTGTTAAATTTGAAAAACGATTAGTTTAATTTCCATAATTTTAACTTGTTTCATCGTCGTATTCTGAATAAAAAAAATTCTGAAATAGTTTCGGAAGCTTTTTTATTTAAACTCTTATTTAAACTACACACAGCGAACTACTTATGCTCAAGCGGATGCGTGACCGGATGGCTCACAAAAGGAGAAAACTGGCACAGCAAAAAATTACAAACTTTTTTGTTATAAAATAAACATTTTTATAGTCTGTAAATAATCAATAAATTAAACATAACGGTGATTTTCTGTAAGTATGTTTCATTTTCTTCTAATTATCCGGATAATCCGGATTGGGTCTGGTCCCAATTAATCCGAATTATCGGGATTTTTCTGTATGATCAACAGTTTCTGATTGCCACCAGTAAAAACTTCAAACAGCAAACTTGAATAAAAAAATGCGTCTATTTTAAGCGATTTGGATGTTATTATCACACAATTGAGGTAAAAAATATCCATTTTTTCTTACTGGTGTTAGTTTAGTTACATGTAATCTTTTTATTATTGGCGCAGACAGTAGGTTGTATTGGTTATCATAATATAGTGGAACTACTACTGTTGAAATAAACACCATGTGGTAAAAATAAATATCGGTTTTTGCCGTTATTTTTTAATGAAATATTCCTATTTATGAAGCGTTTAAATAAATACAGATTTTCTACTTAAATTTACTGGTGGAAGTTTTTCGCGGTGGTTATTAAACTCTGCGAAAGCAGTTACAATTGAAGCTCCACGATTTTAAAGATAGGTCAGTTCCTTTTTCTTAATCTCCTCAATCCAGAGACAAATATTACATGGGACTACCAAAACCAGTTTAAAAATAATATAAAACATTTCTAAAAATGCACCAGTTTATCCCTTTAACGATCATAGCATTTTCATTGCTAAGATGTCGAAATAAATGACTGACACCGGTAGTTAAGAACAAATATATTTCTAAATAAGAAAACGTGATTTTTCACATACATAATAAAAGGGATATTTTTAGATAAAAATACCGGTGTCAGTGTTGCATATCGGAATTAAAATTTTGTGGTTTCGTGGCGAAACCAATGAACGTTAAAGGGTTAAAGGATATTTTTAAGTGTCGCCGCTAGGCGACGTTAGGATTGAGGCGGTTAATAGTTCCATGCATTTATAGATGATACGTTGCAAGCCATCAATGACGAGGAACTTCTTGCACGCATCCTGGCAGCTGCTGGGTATTTCCGGAAAACTTTCGGTATTTTTAAGAACATTAGATCTTCAATGCGTCGGTCATGCGCTTTCATGCATCACGACCCGGAAAGGGTTAAAATGAAAAATGTCCGTATTAGTTTGATGAATATGTTTTCAAATATAAAAGAAATTGATTTTAGAATAGGATACATTTGTCAGAAAGGAACCATATTTTGAGGGAATTTTTTGTGTGAAAATCAAATGGTAAATAAGCAAAACACCGCAAAGTACTCCGTGGTCCCTTTTATTAGGTTAATTATGTTAGTATTTGACACTTTCAATAATAACAATGACGATCTTATTTTTTTATATTCGGAATTTAATAATATTATAGAAAGAATTGTGCATTTGCTTATTCATATTTTTTATTTAATATTTTTTTGCGCTACGTTAATACGAATCATGTATTAACCCCTTCGAAACGTAAGCCTCTTACGAAATTTTTAATGTTTTGCCACCGGTTTTTAAAAACAGAAATTTTAGCCTTAATAATACGAGAAAATGCTCCGATTAAATAAGACAAATTTTACAGTAAAATTTTACTGGTGGGAAAAAACAATGATTCTTAAGCCTTTTTTCGGCACGTATACGTGTTGTTCGTCCCCACGAGGTTAAGCTAATGTTTTATTTTATTGATTTATTGCAACTTACATAAATTAACATATTATTATTTTGAAATTCATGAATAAAATCTGAAAAAAAATATACTCTAATAAAACACTGAACATTAACCCTTTCGTGGTTATAAGCGCGTATACGCGCCCAGAATACCATTTAATTTGAATTGCGAAATGCCATACTGACACCGGAATTTTTAAATGAAAATTTTAATTTTACAAAGAACGTAAAAAAAAACATTTATATATTATGAAATAAATTTGTTTTTAAATTCCGGTGTCATTCAATCATTTTAGTATTTTATGAATAGAAGTGCTTTAACCGTCAAAGGGTTAATTATGTTGGCATTTGACATTTTTTTCAAAAATACCAATGACGATTTTATTTTTTGTCTTCGGAATTTAATATTTTTACAGAATGAATGATTTATGTGTATATTCATATATTTTTTAAATATTTGTTTGCGCTGTATCAATACGAATCGTGTATAAGGCTAAGCTATTATTTGAACGATATGTAAGAACTTACGTCTATTAACACGATATTATTTTGAAAAGCATCAATAAAATTTGAAACATAATATACTCCAATAAAGCACTGGACATATCCTTTGAATTCTATTTTTTTGAAATAGTGTCGGATGACAATTTTGATTTGTTTCTTTAAACAAACGTTTTAGAAGTCATTTTCGTCTTGTTATGTAACAGCCTTTTGTAACACTAAAATATGAAAAATGGATGACAGGAAGTTTTCTCCAGCGAGACATGTACAAAATGAGCCATTTTTTTTAAAGTGCTAAAAATAGAAGATGTTTTAAAAGAAAAAGTGGTCTTACTGCTTTTATGAATGTATTGTAAAAGAAATAAGTAAATAAATAAAATTATCTTTAAAGTAAGATATTCTTGTCTAAATGTAACCATATTTTTATGCATTTATTATATTCCAGTTAAATATATGATTTCTGACATAAAAAAGGCCTAATATATTTAATTATTTAAATTTTCAGTAATTGATTCTCTAGCTGTATTTATCATGTCTGTATCTGATACTTTTAAAATTAATGTTGATGAGTTTATTTGGAATATAATCCAGATAAAGTCGACTCTCGTTAATTCGAAATCGGATAATTCTAATCTTCTCTTAATTCGAACCAAATATGAAGTCCCGAAATTTTTAACGGCAGAATAACGTTAAAAATTTTCATTAATTCGGACTCATTTTCTCTTGAATTCGTTTAATTCGAACTAACGAGAATTCTGATTTTTCATTTTTCTCTTTTTTCTCACGTATTTCAGATCATTTGAACTTTTTTGCTTTGATTTTTGTAAAAATTGTTTCGAATATGTATACATATAATTTAACGCATTTGATATCCACTTCCTTAGTGCCCGTCTGTCCATCAGTGATGCTTTAAATTTTTCTTCTATTGTATTTGTTTCTAATCTTTTAATTAGTTTATGTATTTATACATTCTAATTTAATATTAAGGCATAATCTAATAACAGACGTAATAAATTAAAAAAACAATATAACATTAATTCCTTCGCAATAGTACCCTATTAACCACGTTTTCATTTTATACTTTCCATAATTCGAACTTAGGATAATTCGAACATTTCTTGTGGTCCCCACGAGTTCGAATTAACGAGAGTAGACTGTATATTCAAAATGTACTGTTTCTTTTTTGCCCCAAAGTAGAAGTCGTTTTAACCCTTTAACGTTCATTGGTTTCGCCACGAAACCACAAAATTTTAATTCCGATACGCAACACTGACACCGGTATTTTTATCTAAAAATATCCCTTTTATTTTGTATGTGAAAAATCACGTTTTCATATTTAGAAATATATTTGTTCTTAATTACTGGTGTCAATCATTTATTTCGACATCTTAGCAGTGAAAATGCTATGGTCGTTAAAGGGTTAACTCTTTTCAGCACACTGTGCCCGGAAGGAATTTAGCAAAATTTTGCTTTTACAATCGGAGGTTAAATTAAGGAATTCAAAATATCTAAAAAGTTCATTTGTGAATTCTGGTTTCAGTCGATAATTTCTCATTTTGCTACGAAATTTGTCCGGGCCGGAAAGGGTTAAAATGAAAAATGTCCGTATTAGTTTGATGAATATGTTTTCAAATATAAAGGAAATTGATTTTAGAATAGGATATATTTGTCAGAAAGGAGCCATATTTTGAGGGAATTTTTTGTGTCAAAATCAAAAGGTAAATAAGCAAATTACCGCAAAGTACGCCGTGGTCTCATTTATTAGGTTAATTATGTTGGTATTTGACACTTTCAATAATAACAATGACGATCTTATTTTTTTTATCTTCGGAATTTAATAATACGAGATGAAACCCGTCGAACTTCGACGAAAAAAAATTGTCTTAGAAGGAACTGTTGCATTGATTTATAACAACGTACAAAATTAGCTACAGTAAAAAAATCATCTTATATTGGTCAGTTTAACTCTTAAAGAAATAATATTTTAAGCCAAAATTAACAAAATACCATTTCTATAAAAATCAGTTGTCCAAATTATAAAAATTAAACTTTAATCGCATATGTAATAAATAAAACATGATAAAGATAAGTTATTATGATAAATTTTTCAATTGAGGCTCTTATGCTTGGTAAAAATGAAAAAAAAAATGAAATTGACACGATCATAAAATTTCACGTGAAATCTAAACCCGTCATCATTTTTATTTTCTCAAAATTTACATACGAAACATTTTTTTTTTCAATTTTAAGAGAAAGTGTCACATTTCTGTTGCCACGATAGCAAAATTCGCACAAAAACTATAAAAAAAATTAATATCTCAAAAACAAATTAAGATGCGGCTTTCAAACAAATTGCATTTTAAAGTACATTTTTTTCATAATACGACGATATAAAAATTTAAAATGTGCTTATTAAGAAGTATAAATTTTGTAATATCGAAAATTGCAAAACCGAACTGCATGCGGAAGTGTTGCCATTCACAAAATGACATATGCGTTACGCACAGATACGTTTGGCCTTTATAATATAGATTATAGAAAGAATTGTGCATGTGCTTATTCATATTTATTATTTAATATTTATTTGCGCTACGTTAATACGAATCATGTATTAACCCCTTCGAAACGTAAGACTTTTACGGCATTTTTAATGTTTTGCCACTGGTTTTTAAAAACAGAAATTTGAGCCTTAATAATTCGAGAAAATGCTCCGATTAAATAAGACAAATTTTACAGTAAAATTTTACTGATGGGAATAAACAATGATTCTTAAACCTTTTTGCGGCACGTATACGTGTTGTTCGTCCCCAAGAGGTTAAGGTAATGTTTTATTTTATTGATTTATTGCAACTTACATAAATTAACATATTATTATTTTGAAATTCATGAATAAAATCTGAAACAAAATATACTCTAATAAAACACTGAACATATCCTTTGAATTCTATTTTTTTTTTAAATAGTCTCGGATGACAATTTTGATTTGTTTCTTTAACCCTTTAACGTTCATTGGTTTCTCCACGAAACCACAAAATTTTAATTCCGATATGCAACAACGACACCGGAATTTTAATAAAGAAAAATTCATTTTACTATACATGTGGAAAATCACTTTTTCATATTTACAAAAATATTTGTGCGCAGTTACCGGTGTCAATCATTTATTTCAATATCTTAGCAATTAAAATGCTCTGAACGTTAAAGGGTTAAACAAATGTTTTAGAACTCATTTTCTTCTTGTTACGTAACAGCCTTTTGTAAAATTAAAATATGAAAACTGGATGATAGGAAATTTTCTCCAGCGAGACATGTACAAAATGAGCCATTTTTTTAAAGTGCTAAAAATAGAAGATATTTTTTTTTAAAAAAGTGGTCTTACTGCTTTTATGAATGTATTGTAAAAGAAATAAGTAAATAAATAAAACTATCTTTAAAGTAATATATTCTTGTTTAAATGTAAGCACATTTTTATGCATTTATTATTCCAGTTAAATATATCATTTCAGACATAAACAAGTTGAAAATTGCACGTAAAGCGTAGCAAATGAGGTGCGTTCGTATGATAAAATAGTATATCTCATATATCAGTTTCATAAAATTGTAAATAGTTAATTACAATTAAAATGCGCACCAAATAATGTTCTCCCTATACCGTTATGAAATGGAATACTTTTGTATGGCCTTGTAGATGAAGAACAAATGTTCTTTGCACCACAGATTATGCAATATATATAGTATAATATGTACTTTATAGATGCATATGCATTTTATTATGTTCGAATGAGTGTAACACCATTAAAATGCATTTGAAACATTTTCCCCCATTGACCGTAATGTAACGGAATACTTTTGATTGTCCCTGTAATTGATCTATGCATCCGATTTTCATAAAACTTGAAATGACTCGACAAAATTATGTAATAATTATGTATTTTAAATTTCAAACGATTCGGTTGGGTAGCTTTAGCGTTGTTATATGCGGGAAGAAAGACAGACGGACAGATAGACGGACGGACGGACGGGCTGAACGACAACAATAGGTGCTACGTATTTGCATAATTACGAACGCACCTAAAAAAGTCTAATATATTCAATTATTTAAAGTTTCAGTGATGGATTCTCTGGCTATATTTATCATGTCTTGTATTTGATACTTTAAAAATTAATTTTAACCCCTTCGCCACGGGAGTTTTTTACAAAATTTTTAATGCTTTATGAACTTTTTTTTTTTTTAAGAAATTTGTGCTTTATTAAATCAAGAAAATTCTCCGATTAAATAAGGCAAAATTTACAGCAAAAGTTTACCAGTGAGTATAAACAAGGATTCCGAGGCCTTTTCGCGGCACGTATATATGTCACTCGTCTCCAAGGGGTTAATAATGTTACGTGGAATATAATCCAGATATATTCAAAATGTACTATCATTTTTTTTTTTGCCCGAAGTAGACGTTGTTTTAAAATGAAAAATGTCTGTATTAGTTTGATGAATATATTTTCAAAAATAAATGAAACTAATTTAAGAATCGGATATATTTGTCGGAAAGGACCCACATTTTGATGGATTTTTTGTTTCAAAGTCAAAAGGCAAATAAGCAAAAGACCGTTAAGTACGCAGTGGTCTCTTTTATTAGGTTAATTATGTTAGCATTTGACACTTTCAAAAATAACAATGGCGAACTTATATTTTTATCATCGGAATTTAATATTTTTATGGAACGAACTATGTATGTGCATATTCATATTGTTTTATTTAATATTCTTTTGCGCTAAGTTAACCCCTTGGTTAACTGATTATTTCTTTTCAACTCATTAAAGTGAAAATAACGGATAGACACCACAATTTTTTAAATAAAATATTCATAACATTTAGGCTAAACCTTTCTGCCTTTAAATAATATTAAATTATTTTTTTAAATAATAGTGGTGTCAAAAAGTTTTAAACCCTTGCTGCGCAGTAGTTTCATAGATATACTACTTAATTTTAATTCCCAAACGCCAAATTGGCACCGAAATTTTGTTTGAAAAAATTACTGTTTATTGAATATGTGAAATATAGCGTTTTCTTATTTACATGTTGATTTCGAATTCCAGTGTCAGTCTTTAATTTCAACACTTAAGCAATGAATTTGCCCTGCGCCGCAAAGAGTTAAATGATGAATTAACGATGATGAAACGATCATTTTCATTGCTAAGATGTCGAAATAAATGATTGACACCGGTAATTAAGAACAATTATATTTCTAAATAAGAAAACGTGATTTTTCACATACAAAATAAAAGGGATATTTTTAGATAAAAATATCGGTGTCAGTGTTGCGTATCGGAATTAAAACTTTGTGGTTTCGTGGCGAAACCAATGAACGTTAAAGGGTTAAGCAAATTCGTCTTGCCCGAACGGCATACGGACAAATCAATTAAGGTTGCGGTGCACAATCTTTGGCCCGCGGGCCACAAAGATACCACTATTTTCATGCAGAATAATTTTCCTTATAATAATAACGAAATCTTAACTATTAAATAAAACAAACGAATCTTTTCAAATATTATGGTGGCAAACTATTTTCTGGTTAAAAGGTTGTGCATCACTAAATTAAGAGGTTAATACGAATCATGTATTAAGGTAATGTTTTATTTTAATGATATATTGCAACTCACATAAATTAACATAATATTATTTTGAAATGCATGAATATAATTTGAAAAAATATATATATATACTCTAATAAAACACTGAACATATCCTTTGAATTCTATTTCTTTGGAAGTATTCTCTGATGACCATTTTGATTTGTTTCCTTTAACAAATGTTTAAGAACTTTTTTCTTGTTATCTAACAGCCTTTTGTAACACTAAAATATGAAAAATGGATAACAGGAAGTTTTTCCCAGAGAGACATTTACAAAAGGAGCCATCATGTTTAAAGTGCAAAAAATAGAAGATGTTTTAGAAAGAAAAATGGTTGTATTGCTTTTATGAATGGTTTTGAAGCAAATAAATAAATAAAATTAATTTTAAAGTAAGATATTCATGTCTAAATGTAGAAATGTTTTGATGCATTTATCAGTTCAGAGATATTTATACTTCAGACATAGAAAAAGAAGCCAAATATATTTAATTTAGTAAAGTTTTTTCCAGGGATTTTTAGTTATATTTATCTTGTCTGTATTTGAAATTTAAAAAAAATTAACGTCGATGACGTTATTTGGAATATAATCCGGGATTTTTTTTTATTTGCCCGAGATGAAAACTGTTTTAAAATGAAAATTTTCCATATTTGTTTCATGAATATGTTTTCAAAAATAAATGAAAATAATTTTAAAATAGGATAAATTTATCAAATAGGAATTACGTTTTAATGAATATTTTGTTTCAAAGTAAAAACGCAAAACACCGTAAAGTTTTTCGCAGGGGTCTTTTTTATTACATTATGTTGGCATTTGACATTTTTTCAAAAAAAAAACAATGACGATTTTATTTTTTGTCTTCGGAATTTAATATTTTTATAGAATGAATGATTTATGTGTATATTCATATATTTTTTAAATATTTGTTTGCGCTGTATTAATACGAATCGTGTATAAAGCTGAGCTATTATTTGAACGATATGTAAGAACTTACGTATATTAACACGATATTATTTTGAAATGTATCAATAAAATTTGAAACAAAATATACTCCAATAAAGTTTTGGACATATCCTTTGAATTCAATTGTTTTAAAAATATTCTCGGATGACAATTTTGATTTGTTTCCTTTAACAAACGTTTTAAAATTCTTTTTCTTCTTGTTATGTAACAGCCGTTTGTAACACTAAAATATGAAAAATGGATGACAGGAAGTTTTTCCCAGCGAGACATTTACAAAATGAGCCATCATTTTTAAAGGGCTAAAAATAGGAGATGTTGTACAATGAAAAATGATTGTATTGCTTTTATGAATGTGTTTTAAAGCAAATAAATAAATAAAGTTAATTTTAAAGTAAGATATTCATGTTTAAATATAGAAATGTTTTGATGCATTTATCAGTTCACGGATATTTATGCTTTCAGACATAGAAAAAGAAGTCAAATATATTTATTTTGGTAAAGTTTCTGCCAGAGATTCTCTAGCTATATTTATCATGTCTGTTTTTGATTATCATGTCTGTATTTGATGATTTAACCCTTTAACGTTCATTGGTTTCACCACGAAACCACAAAATTTTAATTCCGATACACAACACTGACACCGGTATTTTTATCTAAAAATATCCCTTTTATTTTGTATGTGGAAAAATCACGTTTTCTTACTTAGAAATATATATTTGTTCTTAATTACCGGTGTCATTCATTTATTTCGACATCTTAACAATGAAAATGCTACGATCGTTAAAGGGTTAAAAATTAACGTTGATGATGTTATTTGGAATATAATCCAGATATGTTCAAAATGTAATATCTTTTTTATTACTTGCCTGAAATAGATGCTGTTTTAAAATGAAAAATGTCCGTATTTGTTTCGTGAATGTGTTTTCAAAAATAAATGAAATTAATTTTAATATAAGACATACGCGTCTTAAATCCACCACGTATTGAAGGATGTTTGTTTGAAAGTAAAAAGGCAAATAAGCAAAATACCGTAAAGTTTTTAGCAGTGGTCTGTTTTATATGATGAAAAATGTTGGCATTTGACATTTGGAAAAATAACAACGACGATCTTATATTTTTATCTTCAGAATTCAATATTTTTATAGAACGAGTTTTGTAGGTCTGTTCATTTATATATATTTTTAATATTTTTTGAGCTACGTTAATACAAATCATGTATTAAGCTAATGTATTATTTGAATGATATATTGCAACTTACATAAATTAACACAATATTTTTTTGATATGCATGAATAAAATTTGAAACAAAATGAACTTTAATAAAACACTGAACGAATATTATTTCTTCAAAAATATTATAGTGTGACAATTTTGATTTGTTTCTTTTATTAAACGTTTTACAACTCTTTTTAGGTGCGTTCGTAATTATGTAAATACGTAGCACCTATTGTTGTCGCTCAGTCCGTCCGTCTGTCTGTCCGCATATAACAACGCAAAAACTACCCAACCGAATCGTTTGAAATTTAAAATACATAATTATTACATAATTTTGTGGAATCATTTCAAATTCTATGAAAATCGGATGGATAGATCAATTACAGGGACAATCAAAATGATTCCGTTACATTACGGTCAATGGGGAAAAAAGTTTCAAATGCAGTTTAATCGTTTGCAATTTAAAACGTACATTTATTACATAATTTTGTCGAGTCATTTCAAATTTTATGAAAATCGCATGGATAGATCAATTACAGGGAAAATCAGAATGATTCCGTTACATTACGGTCAATGAGGAAAAAATTTCAAATGCATTTTAATCGTTTGAAATTTAAAACGTATATTTATTACAAAGTTTTGTCGAGTCATTTCAAATGTTATGAAAATCGGATGCATTGATCAATTACATGGACAATCAAAAGTATTCCGCTACATTACGGTCAATGGGGAAAAAAGTTTCAAATGCATTTTAATGGTGTTACACTCATTTGAATATAACAAAATTGACCAGAATCTATGAAATATGTACTAAAAATACATTTTGTATAATCTGTGATGCAAAGAATATTTATTATTAAATTACAGGGCCACACAAATGTATTCCACTAAATAATGTTATACGGGGAAACATTGTTTGGGGGGTGTTTTAATTATATTAAACTACTTCACATTTTATGAATAAGATAGACGTTAATGACGTATAATAAAAATTAGTCCCTGCATATTTACAGTATCCAAAGTACGCTCTTCTATATCAGCAAGATTTGAATATTTTAAAACTTCTTTATCAACGAACGCACCTCACTTGCTACGCTTTACGTGCAATTTCCAACTTGTTTATCTTGTTATGTAACAGCCTTTTGTAACACTAAAATATGAAAAATGGATGACATGAAGCGAGACACGTACAAAATGAGCCATCATTTTTAAAGTGCTAAAAATAGAAGACGTTTTAAAATGAAAAATGCGCGTACCGCTTTTATGAATGTGTTTTAAAATAAATAAATAAATAAATTTTGCTTATTTTAAAGTAAGATTAACATGTCTAAAAGTAGTCATACTTTGGTGAATTTATTAGTTCAGAGATATTTATACTTTCTGACATAGAAAAAAGAAGAATTGAAATATATTCAATTTAGTAAAGTTTCTTTCAGAATTGTTTAGCTATATTTTTATCAACTATGTATTTTACTAACGTTGATGATGTTATTTGGAATATGATCCGAACCGTTTTTTGTATGTAATTTGCTGGTGATGGAAACTGTTTTAAAATGAATGTATGTATTTGTTTAATGAATGTGTTTTCGAAAATGAATTAAAGTAATTTTAAAATAAGACCTACAAGCCTAAAAGGAACCACATTTTGATTGATTTCTATTTTTGTTTCACAGTATAAAGAAAAAATAAGCAAAAGAACAAAGATTTTCGCAGTGGTCTCTTTTACTGTTGGTGTTTGACACATTCAAAAATAACAATAGTGATCTTATTTTTTTAATCTTCAGAATTTATGATTTTTATAGTATAAATAATTGATGGTTTTAGATATCACTGCAATAAATAATCATACTTATTTTTTAGAAATATCGTGTCCCCTTTAAAAACAACATTGAAGCAGTTTTGACATTAAAAAAAAACAGAATTTTTGGCAGATGACACAGAAAAAAACAGGAAAGCAAATCTGATAAAATTTTATGTGCATTAATATTTTGTCATAGATTGTTGTTGCTTTTTTCATAAATTTATGTAAATGATTTATGAAACGAATGGGTTATTAAAACGTTGTATTGCATGGCAATGCTAAATAAAATGCATCTGTAATAATAAGAAGAATAGAAATTTAACTCATTCGTGCCCACGACCTTTTGCGCAAATTTTATTCGGTTGGCACCACTATTTTTAAAAGAATTAAGTTTAGTTCATTAATTACGAAAATGTTTCAATTAAATAAAATAAAGATTGTTGTTCTTTTTTACCGGTGTCAAAAACAGTGCTACATGCACCTTTTGAAGCGTCCCTAAAAAGGGACGCTAGGCACTAATGGGTTAACTCCCTCGCGACGGGAGCCTTTAACGAAAATTTTATTGTTTTGTAACCGGTTTTTAAAAACAGAAATATGTGCCTTATTGAATCGAGAAAATGCTCGGATTATATAAGGCAAATTTTACAGTAACATTTTACTGATGGGGATAAAGAAGGATTCTTAGGCCTTTTTGCGGCACGTATACGTGTTGCTCGTCCCCAAGGGGTTAAGCGTTTTATCTTGCTGAAAAAATGACTTGCTGATTGTTATTTTTGGTATTTTCAAGTTTACACGATATCTTTCGTTTAAAAAAATATTAAAATTTACTTTAAAATAATTTGGTTGTTATGTAACAGCCTTTTTTACACTAAAATATGAAGGATGGATAACAGGTAGTTTTCCCTAGCAGGACAAGTACGAAATAAGTCATCATTTTTAAAGTGTTAAAAATAGAAAATGTTTTAAAATGAAAAATGGTCGTACAGATTTTATGAACATATTTTTAAATAAATAAATATATAAATAAAAAAAATATTGCCCAGTTAAACTGATGGCATTGAGCTCACAGGCTATGCATACTAATTGTGCATTACAGCCTTATATTTTCAAGGGTTAATTCCGTTCGAAAAAAAAGCTAAGAAGGGGAAACAGCTCTCCCCTTTCCCCTTTTTTATACTTAATCATTGAACCTCCTAAACTGTCAAGGACATGATTTATCATATAAAAAAATCTATATCCAAAATTCAGAGCAAATCGGATAATTCTTAATAAAAACCCATTTAGCATTTATATAATTTAAGAGGAGTTATCCCCTTCTTTTATACTTAACCATTTAACTTCCAAAACTATACAGAGATTTAAACGAAATCTGACGATTCTGCTTGAAAAACCCATTTATATAAATTAAGGGAAGGAGCATTAGAACCCCTGTTCCCCCTGTTTATACTTATTCAATGAACACCTAATAACAGTCACGGAATCGCGTCATCAGAATGATCCTATATCTAAATTTTGAACGAAAACTTAATTCTGCATGAAAAACCCATTTATATCAATTAAGGGGAGGGTGTAAGCCCCCCGTCCTCCCTCTTATACATATCGAATAAACTTCAAAATCTAATCAGGGAAGCGCCTTATCAGGATATACCTATATACAAAATTTCAAGTGGATGTGATAGTTTTATCGTGAGTTATCGCGTTACGCACGAACGTACATACAGGGCCTGATTACTAACGGGGCACTCTCCCACCAGGAAAAAGAAATAAAGAATTTTTCCTTATTCATGACAGAAATCTTGTATGAAAAGGGCGTTTAAAGAAGACGAAAATTTCTATAAATTTTTTCTGGTGAGAGAGTGCCCCGTTAGTAATCAGGCTCTGCGTACATACAGAACGGACAGGCACATAAGCTCTCAGGCTATGATAGCTTGTGAGCTTATAAAGTTAATTTTAAAGTAAGATATTCATGTCTAAATGCATTTATTAGTCCAGAGAAAGAAATCGACGAAGATCAAAAGAATCGAAATTTATTCAATTTAGTAAAGTTTCTGTCAGAGATTCTCTAGCTATATTTATTATGTCTTTATTTGATATTTTAAAAATTAACGTTGATAGCCCTTTTTGGAGTATGATTCAAAGAAGTTGAAACTTTCTTTTAACCACTTAACTGCTTTTTTTTACATGCAATAAATTAAAAAAATGGAATATTCACCAGTTATTTTAAGCTAAAATATTCTTCATATTTAGTCCAAACATTTCTGCTTTTAAATACTGCGAAATTGTTAAGAATGAAAATAATAGTATCAAAGAACTTTGAATGATCTATCAAACAAACTCAATTAAGCGCTTAATTTGTCCAAAATAATTATCGAAATCTTCAATTGCACTACGTCAATAAGAATCCTATATGAATCTAATGCATTCTTTCAATGATTTATTGCATCTTACAGAAATTAACATAATATTATTTTGAGCTACTTGAATAAAAATTGAAAAAAAAATGTACCTTAATGAATCACTCAACGAATTCTATTTCTTTAGAAATGTTCTCGGATGACAATTTTAAATTGTTTTCTTTTTCAAGCGTTTTAGAAATTTTTCTCTTGTTGTTATTTAACAGCATTTTATAATACAGTGAAACCCCGATCTATCGTTCCCGCGTCCATCGTTTTCCCGCATTGATCGTTTTATTTCTACGGTCCCTGCACAAATTATACTTAAGTAATGTTAACGAAACCCGCATGCATCGTTCTTCAAAAATCATTTTCCCGCGTTCATCGTTGTAAAAATTTTTCTCCTCACCAAAATGAAATTGAAAATCATGCGAATCCATATGACATACAAACAGGAATTACTTATTTTATCCTAAGATAGCTCATCTATGCTGTTTGTGTTAATGATGGTGAAAATGAAGAGCAGTTGTACATAGCAAACGTTGTGATTACGTTTCCATTGATCAAGCAGAGCCTGATTACTAACGGGTCACTCTCTCACCAGAAAAAATTTATAGAAATTTTCGTCTTCTTTAAACGCCCTTTTCATACAAGATTACTGTCATGAATAAGGAAAAATTCTTTATTTCTTTTTCCTGGTGGGAGAGTGCCCCGTTAGTAATCAGGCCCTGTGATCAAGATGTGGTATTCTACACATAGAAGAAATGTATGCTAATGCAAAAAATTAAAATAATGGCGAAGAAGCAGAGGATAATGCTCATGCCGATGAAGCTAAGCCTTTATTGCCAAATCTGTCTAATGCAATTAAGACCTTAAGTCTGTATGAACTCTTGCAAATGCATATGAAATTACAGAAAATGACCAAAAAAATGCTGTATATTTTGAAAATTTATTTTTTCATAAAAAACGAATGAAAAACCAAACAAAACTATTGTTTTTTTAGAATAAATATCAATTTAACTTCGATTTACTTCTTTCACAGTTTAGTAAATAATAAACTAGTACGTATTTATTAGTATACTGTATGTATTGCATGCATTAGTAATGCATAAACATTGTGTTTTTTCGTGTTTTGAAGTTAATTCGCATTCATCTTTTTCCCGCTTTCATCGTTTTTTCTCCCGTGCCCCTTGAAAAACGATGGATGGAGGTTCTACTGTACTAAAATATAAAAAATGGAGTACAGGAAGATTACCCCAGCGAGACATGTACGAAATGAGCCATCATTTTTGAAGAGCTGAAAATAGAAGATGTTTTAAAATAAAAAATGGTCGTACTGTTTTTATGATTGTGTTTTAAAATAAATAAGTAAAGTTAATTTTTAAGTGAGATATTCATGTCTAATTGTAGCCATATATTGATTCATTTATTAGTTCAGAGAAATTTTTCGCTTTCTCACATAGATTAAAAAAACCGAAATATATTGAATTTAGTAAAGTTTCTGTTATAGATTCTATTGCAATGTTTATTATGTCTATATTAAATATTTTAAAAATTAATATTGTAAACTTTATTTGTAATATAATCCTGAAGTGTTCAAAATAAACTATCTTTTTTAACTACTTAACACAAGAACCGCGCCGGCGGGTCATTTTGACCCGTATCATATGGAGAGATGTCGATTCGAACCAGGAAACTTTTAATAAAATAAGCTAAATAAATGCAGTACAAACACATTTTCAATAAATATCTTCAACAGTTTTGAATGAAAATTCCGATGGGAAATATGTTTATAAAACTTGGAATGAATTTTCCCGCGGTTCTAGTGTTAATTGTTTCTTTTTTGCATGCAATAAATTGAAAATATGGGGTAAGCACAATTTTTTAAGCTAAAATATCCTTAATATTTTGTTCAAAATTTTCTGCTATGGAATACTGTCAAATTTATTAAAAAATAATGGTATCAAACATATTTAAATGATGGATCAAGCAAACTGTTATTGTCCGTACGACGTACGGACAAATCAGGGAAGCGGGCTATGGCAAATATAATTATTGAAATTTCCAATTGGGCTACATCAATAAGAATCAAATAATAAGCTAAACTATTATGTAAATCATATATTGGAAATTACATAAATTAACATATTATTATTTCTAAATGCATGAATATTATTTGAAACTGAATTTTCTCTAATAAAACACTGAATATATCTTTTGAATTTTATTTATTTGAAAATATTCTCGAATGACAATTTTGATTTGTTTCTTTTAACCTTTTCGGGCACGGGCAAAATCTCTTAGTAAAATGAGAAATTGTCTACTGACACCGGAATTCAAGAACAACATCTTTAGATGTTTTGAAACCCTTAATTTAAGCTATTATTGTAAAAGCAAAATTTTACTTAAATATTTTTGGTGCCGTTTGCAAGTTGGGAATTAAAATTAGGTGTGACAGACCGGGAACAGTGTGCCGGAAAAGGGTTAATCCCTTGAGGGGCTGGTGGGATATATTTTATCCCACAAATTGAAATAAGATTTGCAACTGAACCTTTTAACAAAGTTTTATACTTTTAAGTTTGGGGGAAAATGTTAAGCAATTGCCTTCCCTTATTTGAAAATAAAAGTTTTCGGTTTTTCCGGTGAGAATACAATATTACAGAAACATTGTAACTTGTCCCCTCAAGAGGTTAACAAACGTTTTAAAACTTTTTCTTTGTTGTTATGTAACAGCCTTTTGTAACACTAAAATATGAAAAATGGATGAGAGGAAGTTTTCCCCAGCGAGACATGTACGAAATGAGCCATCATTTTTAAAGTGCTAAAAATAGAAGATGTTTTACCCCTTGCGACGCGGTGGTTTCATATATGTACCACTTAATTTTAATTCCCAAATGCCACATTGGCACCGGAATTTTGTTTAACCCTTTCCGTCACACTGTGCCCGGACCCCCCCCCCCCCCTGGGATACCTACATTTAATTGCAAACTTGCAAACGGCACCAATAAAATTTTAATAAAAATTTGCTTTTAGAATATAAACTTAAATTAAGGAATTCAAAATATCTAAAAAAATCGCTTGTGAATTCCGGTGTTAGTCGATAATTTCCCACTTTACTACAAAATTTGCCCGTTCCGGAAAGGGTTAAGTAACAGAACTTTTTAACACTAAAATATGAAAAATAGATGACAGGAATTTTCCCCAACGAGACATGTACAAAAAGACCCATCATTTTTAAGGTGCTAAAAATAGAAGATGTTTTAAAATGAAAAATTACCGCACTGCTTTTATGGATGTGTTTTAACCCTTTAACGATCATTGTTTCTCTACGATACCACAAAATTTTAATTTCGACAGGCAACAACGACACCAGAATTTTAATTAAAAAAAATCCATCTTATCATGCATGTGAAAAATCACTTTTTATTATTTAAAGATATATTTGTACGCAGTTACCGGTGTCAATCATTTATTTCAATATCTTAGCAATGAAAATTCTTTGTCCGTTAAAGGGTTAACATAAATAAAAAAATAAGTAAAGCCAATTTTAGAGTAAGATATTCTTGTCAAAGTGTAACCACATTTTGATGCATTTATTGGTTCAGAAAAAATTATGCTTTCTGACATAGAAAGGAATAAGTCTATTTGTTGAAGCCAATTATTACCCAATATCAAACGTAATACAATAAATTAACTTTTAGGTTGATTTATATTTAAATTTTCCTGATACCAGAACAATTCGATCAGTACAGTACATAAAATTCATAGTTTTTTTTATTTAATGTATCTTGCGCTACGCTCTTAAGTATCATGTACTAAACCTTTGAGGGGCAGTTGATTTTAATGCTCAGCTGCGAAATGGCACCAGTAAATTTTTAGTACAATTTCATTCTCGAAATATACGCAAAAAAAAAAAAAAAAAAAAAAAAAAAAAAAATGATTATTTTCAAATGAATATGTTCGTAAATTGCGGTGTGAATTCATCATTTGTACATTTTTAGAACAGAAATAAATGTCTTGCCCTTGAAAGGGTTAAGCTGGTGTATTATTTGAATGATATATGGCAACTTATGTAAATTACCATTGTATTATTTTGAAATGTATAAATACAATTTGAAATAAAACGTACTCTGAAAAAACACCGAACGTTTGTTTGAAACCTATTTCTTTGAAAATATTCTCGGATGACAAGTTTGATTTGCTTCTTTTAACAAACCATTTAGAATTTTTTCTTCTTCTGAGTAACAGCCTTTTGTAACACTAAAGTATGAAAAATGGATGACAGGAAGTTTTCTCCAGCGAGACATGTACAAAATGAGCCTTCATTTTTAAAGTGCTAAAAATAGAAGATGTTTTAAAATGAAAAATGGCCGTACTGCTTCTACGATTGTGTTTTAAAATAAATAAATAAATGAATAAAGTTTATTTTAAAGTATGATATTCATGTCTAAATGTAACCATATTATGATGCATTTATTAATTCAGAGAGATTTATGCTTTCTGACATAGAAAAAGAAGCCAAATATATACAATTTAGTAAAGTTTCCTCCAGGTCTGCTCTAGCTCTATTTATCATGTCTGTATTTGATATTTTAAAAATTTAACGTCAATGACTTTTTTGGAATATAATCCAGAATTTTTTTTAATTTGTCGGAGATGGAAACTGTTTTAAAGTGAAAAATGTCCTTATTAGATTCATGAATGTGTTTTCAAAAATAAATGAAACTAATTTTAGAATAGAATATAATGTCAAAAAAGAACCACCTTTTTATGGATATTTTGTTTCAAAATAAAAACGTAAGTAAGCAAAATAAAGTTATTTCGTAGTGGTCTCTATTATTGGAATAATTATGCCGGCATTTGACACTTTTAAAAAGTAACAATGGTGATCTTATATTTTTATCTTCGGAACGTAATATTTTCATAAAATGAATAATGTATGTGCCTGTTATCATGCATTCGTGTATTCATACTGTTTTATTTAATTTTTTGCGATACGTTAATACAAATCATGTATTAAGGCAAAGTATTGTTTCATTATTCGTATTATTATATATTGTGACTTACATAAATTAACATTATATTATATTGAAACGCATGAATAAAATTTCAAACAAAATGTGCTCTAATGAAACACTGAATATAGCTTTTGAATTTTATTTCTTTGAAAATATTCTCGGATGATCATTTTCATTTGTTTCATTCAATCAATTGAGAACGAGCGACACGTATACGTGCCACAAAAAGGCATAAGAGTCCTTGTTTATCCCCACCAGTAAAATTTTACAGTATACTTTATGTTAGTTAATTGGAGCATTTTTTTGATTTAATAAGGCAACATTTTCTGTTTTTAAAAACCGGTGACAAAACAATAAAATTTTCATAAAAGGCCCCCGTCGCGAAAGGGGTTAATAAACATTTTAGAATTTTTTTTCTTGTCATGTAACAGCCTTTTGTAGCACTAAAATATGAAAAATGGCTGACAGAAGTTTTCCCCAGCGAGACATATACAAAATGAGCCATATTTGTAACACTAGAATGCCCGGAAATTTTAGTCAAGTTTGATGATATTTCTCACCAAAATCTTTATCCAAAGTTATTGAATTTATTTATTTAAAGTAAATTTGCGTAATTTAAGTTTAACTTATTTCAAGAAATTTTTTTTGGCTCGAATTGAAATTTAAATGCATTGTCGGAGTCAAATCGACTCCTTTCGGATGTTCTGTTGCTAAAGTGGAAAAAAAAATAGAAGATGTTTAAAATTAAAAATGGCTATACTGCTTTTAGGAATACAAAAAAAAAACAAATACAACTAATTTTAAGACAAAACATTCAGATCAATGTGAAACCATTGTATTGATGCACATTTATAAGTATTTAAAAATTTGTATTTTCTAACATTAGAAAAAAAAAAAAAATAAGTACAATGTAGCAAAATTTTGGGTTTTAATTTTCGAACTAGATTTATTATATCAGCAGTATGTAATATCGATGGCGATGTATCTTTGTTTATCTTCAAAATCGGGAATTTTTTAGAAAGAATAATTAATGGTTTTGATGTGTTTTAGTAATTTAAAACTATGTTTGACATGGTTTAGAAAACGATATTCGCTTGTCATTTGACACAAGCAGCCAAGAAAACAAAGATGGTTATTTATTATATTTGTATACTCATTTTTTTAACCTTCCTACCCTGTTCAAATTTTACTCAATCTTGATAAAAAACATTTCACACCAGAATTGTTATTTAAAACATTTTAATATATTTAATTTACTTTGAATTTTTTTTATTTAAATTTCTTTATCAAACAAGTTCTGGTTCGAATCGTATAAAACAAATTATAGTTATGGGTCGATTAGACCCATTCAGGGTAGGAAGGTTAATTTAACATTTTTGTAATAAGTTAAAATGAATTCTATATTGTAACAAGGTTCGCACACTCCTTATATTTTGTAAGGACTCTGGCACCACTATTTATGATAAGAAAATTTACATTTAATTTTTAAGAAACAGAATTCGCAACCACCTCTTTGATTCGCAAATTTCGCGACATTTTCCTTCAATGAAATACATTGAAAATACTGTAAAAATTTAGTGTTAGAGTTGCGCGAACCCTGTTATAGTTATGTATTATTCGAATGATATATTGCAATTTACATGAATTAACATAATAATACAGTAGAACCCCCCCTAATTCGGACCCCGTTAATCCGGATCTCCGTATAATCCGGATCGGTTTGGTTATTTGTTTAGAAGATTTAAGTTTAGTTCATTAATCACGAAAATACATCATTTAAATGTAATAATTATTGCTTTTCTTTTTTACCGGTGTCAAAAACAGTGCTGAATGCACCTTTTGAAGCGTCCCTAAAAAGGGACGCTAGGCACTAATGGGTTAAAAAGTCGCATTAAGCGTTAGAGGAAAATACCAAATAAGTAAACTATTACAGAATTTCTGGTTTTAATTTTCTAATAAGACACTGAACAGATCCTTTGAATTCTAATTCATTTAACCCCTTAACTGATTTGCCCGTACGGCGTTCGGGCAAGACGAATTTCCCTAATTCATCATTTAAAGCTATTTGACACCACTATTTTTTTTAATGGTATGGCTTACTATTCAAAGGTAGAAATGATTAGAATAAATATTACGAATATTTTAGCTTAAAATTAGCGGTATAAACTCATATTTTCAATTTATTGCACGTAAAAAAGGAACCAGTTAAGGGGTTAAAACATTCTCGGATGACAATTTTCGTTTGTTTCCTTTAAGATACGTTTTAGAACTCTTTTTCTTGTTGTTATATAACAGCCTTTTGTAGCACTAAAATATGAAAAATAGATGACAGGAAGTTTTCTCCAACGAGATATATACAAAATGAGCCATCATTTTTAAAGTGCTGAAAATAGAAGATATTTTTAAATGAAGAATGGCTGCGCTGCTTCTACGACTGTGTTTTAAAATAAAAATAAATGAATAAATAAATAAAGCTAATTTTAAAGTAAGATATTCATGTCTAAATGTAGATATATTTTCAAAGCATTTAATAGTTTATTTAAAAATTTATGCTTTCTGACACAGAAAAATGATTCGATAGATATTCAATTTAGTAAAGTTTCTCTCCGTGATTCGCCAGCTATATTTATCTTGTCTTTATTTAATATTTAAAAAATTAATGTTGATGACGTTATTTGGAAAATAATATTGATTTTTTTTTGTTGTTGTTGTTTGCCGGAGAGGGAAACTGACGAAAAGCGTTCCTATTTGTTTGAT
The DNA here is from genome assembly GCA_964019185.1 of Maratus speculifer. Taxonomy (NCBI): domain Eukaryota; kingdom Metazoa; phylum Arthropoda; class Arachnida; order Araneae; family Salticidae; genus Maratus; species Maratus speculifer. Next base: position 330,088,683 of record OZ025295.1, on the reverse strand, counting down.
GAATGTGTTTTTAACCTTCCTACCCTGTTACTAAATCTATTTTACTCAATCTTGATAAAAACATTTCACACCAGAATTGTTATTTAAAACATTTTGATATATTTAATTGGCTTAATTAGAGATCTGTTGTCAGTTATGTCATCTATTGTTATGCTTCGGGGATGTGGGACAAGTGTCCCAGGCTCCTCGACCAAATATCCTAGAATCTCTATCTGAATCTGTTATTGAAATTTCTTTATGAAAAAAAGTTATGGTTAAAATCGTATAAAACAAATTATAGATATGGGTCGATTAGACCCATTCAGGGTAGAAAGGTTAAAAATAAATCAGATTAATTTTAAAATATACGTGCCTAAAGCAGCCGCGTTTTGGTAATTTTTTCAGTTTGTGAGTAAAAAAACAAATAAGCAAGAGCAGTAAAGTTTCACGCAGTGGTCTTTCTTACTAGATTAATTATGTTGGCATTTGACACTTATAAAAATGGTGATCATAGTTTTTCATCTTCAGAATTTATGGTTTTTTGAAATGAATAATTGATGGTTTTGGATATTACTGCAATAAATAATTATACATCTTTTTTGTAAATGTCATGTCGCATTTGGAAATGACATTCGTGTAGTTTTAACCCCAAGAAAGTGAGTACTTTTGCCAAATATGCAAATGAACAGAAGAAGAATTGTTGATAAAATTTGAAGTACATTAATATTTTGTCATAGATTGTTATTACTTTTTTCTTAAATGCATCTAAATGATTTATTAAGTGATTGTGTTATTCGGACGTTGTATTCCACGGCAATACTAAATAAAATTAATCTATAATAAGAAGAATTGACATTTATGCGTGTCTGTCTTTCTAAAAAAAAGTTATTTTTGAGTTTATAGGATATATTTAGTTTAAAATATATCAAAATTTACTTTAAAAAAATTGAAAGTTTCAGCAGTTTCACGTATTCACCAGGGTTTATTTAATTTCTTATTGCCTTTGACGATTTCGTTTCTCGTTTTCGGAAGATTGTGCGTTGCATAAAATTTCGCATTTTAAGAGAGTGCCCGGATACTGCGCATTTAATGTTATTTGGAATTCCTCTGCAGCTGTTTTTTTTTTTTTCAGACATCGATGTTTAATGTTAAATCATTTTGAAGCAAAAATTAGGTTCCTATGTCAATTCAACGTTAAGATATCTTGGTGTTGGTGATATAACACATAATTTTTTTCTTCGAAAATAGTGTTACATAAATTTTGCTATATTTCTTATTATATTACATTGAAGTACTTAATTTTATAATTTTATAAGACTACAGACATACCTTTAAAATATCAGAAAGTTTAAATTAATTGCATTGAATACTTCTCTTTTTATATGGACTCGAAGCGAGATCACTGTTTTCATGTTTTTCTGTATCGATCAACCCCTGAGCCCCCTTAACCCTTTCCGGCACGGGCAAAATCTGTTAGTAAAATGACTTATTATCGACTGACCCCGGAATTCACAAACGAATTTTTTCGATATTTTGAAGTTCTGGGTTCTTTAAAGATTTTACTGTAAAAGCACAGTTGTATTAAAATATTATTGGTGCCAATTGCAAGTTTGGAATTAAAATTAAGTATCCCAGACCGGTCATAGTGTGCCATAAAGGGTGATAAGTTTTTGATGTATTTTAGAAGGATTGAAGGATTTAAAAGGATTAATTAAATTTGAATTTACAGGGGTTTTGTGAAATTTTTACAACCCTACCTTTAATCGTTTATTTTTAAGTATTTTATTAGTATTTTGTAGAATTATAAAATGTACAAATATGATGTTCTTACAATATAAACATAGAAAAGAACTCCATCCCCCTCCCTCAGAGCCAGGAAAGCTAAAAAGATGCAAAGGCAAATGAAATCATCCTTTTAAAAATATTTTTGTTCTGTATTACCAATAATGCTTTTAGAAGAAGATAAAGTACTGGATCTGTAACTCATTCTAAAGAGTATTACAACTAATCGGACTTATTAAAAGAATTTATAATAATTAATTTTAATGGTACTTATAAGTATCGTCGGTAGATAAAGGGGTAAATAAGACTAAAATTTTTTGCGTTTAACCTAGATTTACTGAGCATGCTATTAAAAATTTTTGTTATTTTGCGTGTAAAATTCCCTGAAACGTGGCAACCCAGCAGTTAGTTTGAAAATAAACAGTTAGCATGTACTAAATTTTCAGATATTAATTCCATAAAAAGTTATCAAAATACTTTTAGAATATTAGATTACTGTAAGAATATCTCTCATGACAATTTTGATTTATTTTATATAAGTTTTTTTAACATTCATCATATTTTATATGGTTTCTTTTCTAACACTGTAAGAAAAATGGATGATAATAAATTGTACCTGCAACGACAGGTATAAAATAATCCATTATTTTAAGAGCCTGAAATAAGAGATATTTCAATTGAATTTTTTTCAAAATTGATTCACTAATGTATATATTTCTTAAATCAAACTAATTTATCATATCTAAGTGCATCGATATTTTAACACACAGTTTGTAAAAAAAATTGCTTGCTAATAAAGGAAAATTAAAAACCTGTCAAATAGAAGAATTTTTTGGTAATGGTTTTTTAACCTTCCTACCCTATTCAAATTTTACTCAATCTTGATTAAAAACATTTCACACCAGAATTGTTATTTAAAACATTTTTACATATTTAATTGTCTAATTCTGTATCTAATATTTAACTTTCTTTATAAAAAACGTTCTGGTGTGAATCGTATAAAACAAATTATAGCTATGGGTCGATTAGACCCATTCAGGCTAGGAAGGTTAAAGCAAATTTGTTTTCTTGTTGTTTGGCATTCTAAAATAAAACAATAAAAATGACTCTTATTTACTTTTCTGCCTTTTTTTTATCTTAAAAATCTTTTTTGTTTAAATGATTTTAGAAAGAATATTAGTAGATATTTTTTAAACCTTTTTACAGTTATTCCTAAACCCGATCGATCAAAATTATCCATTAAATGAGTTTATACATAATCTTAGCAAAATGTAACCTGCTGAACTCTCTTTAGACTGTTCCAAACTAATTATGTTTAACCCTTTATCTACCGAATTATGAATTCATGAAAATGTTACATTCCAAAGCATTTTACGCAAAGTGTTTAAGATAAATTAAAAGATTTGCATATTCATTTAATACATTTTTAAAGGATTTTAGAAGAATTGAAGGATCTAGAAGGATTAATTAAATTTGAATTTACAGGGATTTTGTGCAATACTTATGATCCCACTCAAACATTTTATTTTAAATTGTTTTCTTAGTATTTTGTAGAATTATAAAAAGTAGGAACATGATGTCTTACAATAGAAATATTGACATATTTCCGAATTGAAAAATCCCCATTCCCCTCCATCAGCGCCAAGAAAGCTGAAAATGTAGAAAGGCAATAGCATCGCTTCCAACTTTTCCGATTTTTCGGCCCGGAAAAATTGAATAGAAATTTTTGGTTCATCTAATCGACAGATTACGTCGATGTGCAATGATAAAATTTTCTATAAAATTTTTCCGGGCCAAAAAAGCGGAAGATGTTGGCAGCTATGCAATAAAAATCATCGTTTTAATTTTTTTTTTTTTTTTTTGTGTGTGTGTGTGTGTAACGAATAATATTTTTGGAACAAAATAAAGTAATATATCTGTTACTCATTCTAAACAGTATTACAACTAATTGACGTATTAAAAGAATTTTATAATAAGTAATTTTAATGGTACTTATTCTCCCCAATCCTGGTGTCGCCTGGAGGCGACACTAAAAACCACCATTTAAATTAATTTAATTTCTTCTAGAATTGTTAAAATTACATTTAGACTTTTTAAATAGATGTGTGCATGTTGAAGTATCAATACATGAAATAATACACATTTGGAGATGTTCTACAATAATTTTAAACTGGTTTTTGTAGTGAAATGTAAAATTTGTCTCAGGACTGAGGAGGTTATAAGTACTATCGGTCGATAAAGGGTTAAGTCCTTTGTAATAGATATAAAATCATTATAGGGGGGTTATGTTTTTACTACTTATTCAATTCTGAAAAATGAGGGACGTTAACACATGAAAACAAAAACTGTTGTAAAGACTTTTTTTCGTACCAAATACCGCGTATTTGGTTCAAACTATTTCATGTTTCAGGCGAATTTGGTCTCTCTGTTGAATATATAGTATAGTGGGGTTGAGCTTCCTTTACCCCTCTCCATATCAATATTAGTGATTTAGACCACTTACAAACATGTGTGAAGGATTTTGCTGTCTTATTGTGTCAAACAGCAAACAGTGTTGCCAGTGGGCTACTTTTTTTCAATTCAGATTTCGTAACTGGCACCACTTTTTTGAAACAGTGAAATTCCCCTTCTTTACTCTGTGATTAGTAAGTCATTAAATATGGCGCATTTTACTGTTTCAAAAAAGTGGTGTGAATCAAGAATTTGAATTAAAAAAAGTAGCCCATCTGGCAACACTGACGGCAAAGAGCAGGGGAGGGGGGACTGTGGCATGCGGCACACCACTAAAATTTTATGGCTTATCTAAACATCGAATTTCTGCGATTCAAGCAGTCGGCTATTTCTTTTTAAAAAAGTGTATAGTATAAGGGTTGCTTGAGAAATATCACCACGGCTATGCTCCTTGATAATAGCTTAACCCTTTATTTACCGCATTATGAATTCATGAAAATTTTACATTCTAAAGCATTTTACCTAAATTGTTTAAACTAAATTAAAAGATTAACATAATCTTTTTAATAAATATTTGAAGGATTATAGAAGGATTGAAGGATTTTGAAAGATTAATTAAATTTGAATTTACAGGGATTTTGTGCAATATTTATAACCCCATACAAATCTTTTATTTTAAATTGTTTTCTTAGATTCTAGAATTATAAAATCTATAAATATGATGTTCTTACACTATAAATATAGAAATGTTTCTGAATTGAAAAATCAGCGCAAAGAAAGCTGAAAAGATGCAAAGGCAAAATAAATCACCCTTTTAAAAATATTTTTCTTTCATGTAACGAATAAAGCTTTTGGAACAAAGTAAAGTAATGTATCTGTAACTCATTCTAAACAGTATTACAACTAATCGACGTATAAAAAGAATTTTATAATAAGTAATTTTAATGGTACATATAAGTATTGTCTGTAGATAAAGTGTTAAATAAGGCTAAAGTTTTATGTGTTTAACCTAGATTTATTGTACTTGCTATTAACAAATTATGTTATTTTACCTGCAAAATTTCCTAAAGCGTGACAAACCCAGCATTTAGTTTGAAAATAAAATGTTAGCATATACTCCCTCTGTCCCAAACTAGTTGCTACATTTAGGTCGAAAATTTTGTCTCAAATTAGTTGCTACATTTCAAATAGGTGGAGTCATATGTAACTTCCTATGTCGTTTAGTATAACGACACCAATAAAATTATACTACAATGAATATAATCTGGTATACTAGCTGTTAAAAGCAATTAGAGCTCAAGCGTAAAGTAATGGAATTGAGAAAAAGTATAAAGATAATTTTGAAAGTATCGTAAAGAAGTAAAAACAGTAAGGAGCATAACTCCGTATTGCAATTTTTAATGGTAAAATGGCACTATAAATGCTGAAGCGATTACATTTAATATACATCGTAGGATAATTTCCCGTTGTGAAATCAGACAAAGGCGTCAAAAATAAATAATGTTGAAATTTATCTCATTACTAGTGGAAGAATTTTTGCAAAATGGGGCGTGGCTTATCAGCGTATGAACCCTTACCTTTTTTTAACTGACGTGGTACAGATTTAAATTGAGACGGTTGGCAAAAGAATGTTGTTGATTGCCAGCATAGCACCCTGAAATGTCTGAAAAATGTTTTAAAAAATCATAAAATCATTATTATCAGTAATCAGCACAAAAAGTTTCAAATGTGGCAATTAATTTGGGGCAAAGGGAGTACTAAATTTTCAGATAGAATCCCATAAAAAGTTATCAAAATACTTTAAGAATATAGATCAGTGTAAGAATATCTCTCATGACAATTTTGATTTATTTTCCATAGGTGATCTTTAACTTTCTTTTGAAATATTCATCATATTTTATATGGTTTCATTTCTAACACTGTAAGAAAAATGGATGACAATAAATTGCACCTAGAATGACAGGTATAAAACGATCCATTACTTTTAAACCGCCTCAAATAGCAGATATTTCAATTGACAAATTTTAAAATTGATTCAAGAATGTATATATTTTTTAAATCAAACTGATATATCAAGTCTAAGTGCAACGATATTTTAACACACAGTTTGTAAAAAAATTGCTTGCTAATAAAGGAAAATTAAAAACTCTCAAATAGCAGAAATTTTTGGTAATGGTTTATTAAAGCAAATTTATTTTCTTTTTGTTTGGCATTCTAAAATAAAATAATAAAAATAACTTTTGTTTACTTTTCTGGCTTTACTTACTATCTTAAAATTCTTTTTTTTTATCATTTTAGAACAAATATTAGTATATATTTTTCTATATTTTTTAAAAGCTTTTTAAAGTTATTCCTATATCCGATTGATCAAAATTATCCATTAAATGAGTTTATACAGATCTTAGTAAAAATTAACCTGCTGCACTCTCTGTAGACTGTTCCGAACTAATTCAGTTTAAGTCCTTTGTAATAGCGATAAACTCATTATGAGGGGTTCTGATTTTAATATTTGTCAATTCTGAAAACATGAAGGATGTTAACACATGCAAAAAATTGTTGTAAAGACTCTTTTTCGCAACAAATACTACGTATTCGATTCAAAACTATTTCAAGTTACAGGCGAATTTGCACCCAGAAAAAGGAATTTTAGCTTATTATGACATTCTGAGTAGTATTTTTTAGATTATTGAACAGAATTTGAGGAGTGCGGCGCTTACCTTATAAAATATGGTAGATGCACATTTACTTCAAATGTAAAATAAAAGCGCGTACGATAAAGTTTCTAGAGCAGGGGTGCAAAAATCTAGGCGCCAGCAGGTAGTTTCTCACCACAAAATTTATTTTGTTTTTCTTCGTCTAATATTTCGTGTAAAATTCCTGCTAGAATGCTATTAAATTTTAAGCTGAAAAACTTTAAAATTTTAGTGGTTTTAGTGGTTATGTTTTATTTTTTACTACCCTCTGGCGCCTAGATTTTTGCACCCCTGTTCTAGAGCATTTAATTAGCAACTTTCTTTCTATTTGAATAATATTAAGTGAACAAGAATAGAGCCTTTTTTCAAGTAGATTTTCTTTCAATTCGTTGAAGAAATTATGGAATCAAAAATTGAGAGGCTACAACAATAAAGATGCAGCCCTGAGTAGCAACGAATCTGCAACTATGGTTAAGGGATAAGAAAGGAATTGCTAGAAGGAAAGACGAACGACACACACAACACATTTGAAAGGGAGGTAGAAATATAGTACCCCTTTCTGTCATACTGGTCCCACTCCGGGCACATCTCATTTCAATTCCAAACATGCAAACACCACCAAGAATATTTAAGTAGCATTTTGCTTTTAACCCTTTAACGATCAGATCATTTGCGTTGCTAAGATGTCGAAATAAATGAATGACACCGGTAATTAAGAACAAATATATTTCTAAATAAGAAAACGTGATTTTTCACATACATAATAAAAGGGATATTTTTAGATAAAAATACTGGTGTCAATGTTGCATATTGGAACTAAAATTTTGTGGTTCCGTGGCGAAACCAATGAACGTTAAAGGGTTAACAACTTGGGGCGAGAGTAGGGATGAGATTTCCTCTTTTTTGGACACCAGTATAATCTTAGAGAAAATGTTGTTCTTTTAAATCACAAAAATGCTCCGATTAAATATTATAGTATTTTCTCTAAAATTTTACTGGTGTGCAAAAAAGCGGAAATCTCATCCCTGGGCGAGAGACACGTACACGTGCCGCAGAAAGACTTAACCCCTTAACTGGTTCATTTTTTAACGTGCAATAAACTGAAAATATGGGCTTATACCACTTTTTTTAAGTTAAAATATTCGTAATATTTATTAATATTACGAAATATTATTAATATTCGTTAATATTTATTCTTAACATTTCTAAACAGATTAGTTGTGTCTATAAGTTTTAAAGTATGAATTAAGTAAATTCGTATTGCCCGAAAGGCATACGGGTAAATCAGTTAAGGGATTAAGAATCCTGGTTTATCCTCATCAGTAAAAATTTACTCTAGAATTTGGCTCATTTAATGGAGCATTTTCTCGATTTAATAGACCGCAAATTTCTGTTTTTAAAAAACGGTGACAAAACATTAAAAAATTCGTAAAATGCTCCCGTCGCGAAGGAGTTAAGTAGTTGGTACATTCCGATATCAGTCAATAACTTCTCATTTTAAGAACATAATTTGTCTGTGAAGGAAATAGTTAAAGATTCACTGAGGAATCTAGAACAAGGATGTCCGAAATGGTGTTAGGAAAAATGCAATTGTAAATTTACAGAAATACAGTTGACTCTCGTTAATTCGAAATCGGATAATTTGAATCTTCGCTTAATTCGAACTAAATATGAAGTTCCGAAACTTCCAATGGCAGAATAACGTTAAAAATTTCATTAATAAAAACTCATTTTGTCTTGACTTTGTTTTATTCGAACTAACGAGAATTCTGATTTTTCATTTTTCCCTTCTTTCTCACGGAATTCAGATCACTTGAATAACTTTCTTTCTGTGATTTTTGTGAAAATTGTTCCGAATAAGCATACATATAATCCAGTGCATTTGATATCCACATTCTTAGTGCCCCGTCTGTCCATCAGTGACGCTTTAAATTTTTCTTTAATTGTGCTTGTTTCTAATCTTTTAGCTAGTTTATGTGTTTATACCAAGGTTCGCACACTCCTTGGAATTTCCAAGGACTCTGGCACCACTAATAAAAATAAAAAAAAATTACATTTAATTTTTAAACCACAACATTCATAAACCCCACCTCCATTCACAGATTTTACGACATTTTTCTGCAGTGAACACACTTCGAAAATATTCTTAAAATTATAGTAGTAAAATTGTGCGAACCCTGATTTATGAATTCTAATTTAATATTAAATCATATTCTAATGATAACAGACGAAATAAATTTAAAAAACACTATAACATTAATTCCTTTGTAATAGTACCATATTAAGCATGTCCTCATTTCATACTTTCCATAATTCGAACTTCGGATAATTCGAACATTTCTTGTGGTCCCGACGAGTTTGAATTAACGAGAGCCAACTGTATACAAGAAATTCGGATACTATGGAATTGTCAGATAATTTGGAATATTTCTATACCTAGTGCACACGTGGTGAAGACAAACATAAATTTGACTTACGACTTCCTAAGTATTCCGATGAGGTACTGAACTCAATTTAATTAGTTCTGTATTGATACCAATTGTTGGAGGGACGCAGGGAAAAAAAAAAACCTTATTCTCAATTTTTGATGTTTTTCTAGGCAGATTAAAAAAAAAATATTTTTATTAAGTCGATACACTAGTCATAGAAAAGGACCCGGATAATAATGTAAAGTCTATGGGGGCGTTCTTTACAAATATCCCGCTCAAATTTTAATAATTTTACATGATTTGTTTTTGCATAGGATAGCTGAGGACAATCTACAACCGGGCTAGTTTTTACTTTTTCGATTTTGGTTATTATTTTTTTATATTAGGATAATTTCAATTTCATAACCGGTTCAAACCGGTTTCGAAAGTTAAAATAATTTTTAAAAAAATCTGAAACCAAAAGTGAAAAAGTAAAAACTAGCCCGGTTGTAGATCGTCCTCAGGTATCCAATGCAAAAGAAACATGTAAAAATATTAAAATTTGAGCGAGCTATTTGAAAAGAACGGCCCTCATAGACATTTCATTATCATCCGGGTCTTTTTCTGTGACAAGTGTTGTTTATGTTTTTTTATGATGATGTATCGGTTAATATGGAATGTCAGCAAAACAATTCTTTCAAGACGAATCTAAAAATTAAAATACTTTTTCGCAGAATCTTATGATTTGTAGATGATGTGCTAAGGTTTTTTCATTAAATATTTTTTTGTTATTATTTTAAATATATGTTTTTCTTGGAATTTTAATACTTTTTATAATACTATATGATGAGGTGTCGGTTAATATTGAATGTCAGATAGGTAACTGTTTCAAGAAGAATCTAAAAATTAAAATACTTTTTTGTAGAATCTTATGATTTGTAGATGATGTGCTAACATTTTTTCATTAAAAATTTTTTGTTATTATTTTAAATATACGTTTTTCTTGGAATTTTAACACTTCTTATAACCCTATATGATGAGATGTCAGTTAATATTGAATGTCAGATCGATAACTGTTTAAAGACGAATCTAAAATTTAAAATACGTTTTCGCAAAATTTTCGCGACATAGTTGAAAAGGAGGATGAAATATATTAATCCTTTCTGGTCATACTGGTTCCACTCCGGGCGCATCTAAGTTCAATTCCAGACTTGGAAATTGCACTCAAGAATATTGTTGTAGCATTTTGCTTTTAACCCTTTCCGGCGCACTACTCTTTAAAGTTGGAATTTAAAGAAAAAAAATAGGCAATCCATTTAGGCCTAGAGGAGTACACAGGTATTGTTTTGTAAAGATTGCACCAACAATTTTAATTATACAGCTGTTGCCGAAGTGGTAACCTCCCATAAGAAAAGCATTGATAAGCGCAGTGAGAAGAGCATTGCTGGGAAGCACGTATTACAATAAAACATTTTACCTATTATTTAAAAACAGTAGAGTTTGATCTCTGTGGTGCTGCCATCTAGAACTCATAAGAAAGATTTAAAGTAGCCATTAGAGTAATTTTTGAAACATTCACATAGTTTTTGTGTCTCTAAACAGGGGAATTTTAGATGTTGCCGACCCGGCAACACTGCGCATTAAGGGGTTAACAATGAAAGCTTAAATTAAGGAATTCTTAAGTTATTTGTACATTCCGGTATCAGTAAATAACTTCTCATTTTATGTACAGAATTTGATTGTGAAGGAAATAGTTAAAGATGCACTGGTAAATCTAGAACAAGGATGTTCAAAATGGCGTTAGGAAAAATGTAATTGTAAATGTACAAAAATATACAAGAAATTCGGTTATTATGAAATTGTCAGATAATTTGGAATTATTGTATACCTGTCGCACACGGTGATGCAGAGAAACATAAATTTGTCATACGACTTCGTAGTTTTCCGATGAGGTACTGTACTCAGTTTACTTAGTTCTGTATATATACCTACTGTTGGACAGACGTGGTGAAATAAAAAAATTATTCTCAATTTTTGATGTCTTTTATAGGTACTAGGTAAAAAAATTATTTTTATTAAGAAGCCACACTAGTCACAGAAAAAAACCCGGATGATAATGTAAAGTCTATGGGGGCATTCTTTTCAAATATCTCGCTAATATTTTAATAGTTTTACATGACTTTTTTTGCATAGGATAGCTGAGGACGATTTACAACGAGGCTAGTTTTTACTTTTTCGATTTTAGTTATATATATATATTTTTTTATTGGGATAACTTCAATTCCAAAACCGGTTCAAACCAGTTTCGAAAGTTAAAGTAATTTTTAAAAAAAATCTGAAACCAAAACTGAAAAAGTAAAAATTAGCCCGAGTGTACATCGTCCTCAGATATCCTATGTAAAAAAATCATGCAAATATATTAAAATTTGAGCGAGATACAGTCGACTCTCGTTAATTCGAAATCGGATAATTCGAATCTTCGCTTAATTCGAACTAAACATGAAGTTCCGAAATTTTCAATATCAGAATAACGTTGAAAATTTTCATTAATTCGAACTCAATTTCTCTTCACTTCGTTTAATTCGAACTAACGAGAATTCCGATTTTTCATTTTTCTTTTCTTTCTCACGGATTTCAAATCATTTGAATAACTTTCTTTGATTTTTGTGAAAATTGTTCCGAACAAGTATACATATAATCCAATGCATTTGATATCCTTTTCTTAGTGCCCAGTCTGTCCATCAGTGACGTTTAAAATTTTTATTCCATTGTGCTTGTTTCTAATATTTTAATTAGCTTATGTATTCATACATTCTAATTTAATATTAAGTCAGACTCTAATGATAACAGACGAAATAACTTTAAAAAACAAAATAACATTAATTCCTTTGCAATAGTACCATATTAAGCGTGTTTTCATTTCACTTTTCCATAATTCGAACTTCGGATAATTCGAACATTTCTTGCAGTCCTGACGAGTTCGAATTAACGAGAGCCGACTTATATGAAAAGAGCGTCCCCATAGACTTTACATTATCACCCAGGTCTTTTTCTGAGACTAGTGTTGCATCTTAATAAAAGTTAACCAATTTAGAATAAAGTTGAACAGTTATATCTGTCCCTTTATCAGCATGTTTTCCTATTTGATAACTTCTTGATGAATGATGAGGTTATGTTTTTTATGATGATGTGTTGGTTAATATGGAATGTCAGCTAGCAACTGTTTGAAGACGAATCTAAAAATTAAAATACTTTTTCGCAGAATCTTATGATTTGTAGATGATGTACTAAATTATATTCATTAAATATTTTTTGTTATTATTTTAAATATACGTTGTTTTTGGAATTTTAATATTTATTATAACCTATAACATATTAGCTGATTGTTTTCCATTAATCGAAATGTGTAATTCTTTTAAAAAAAGCTCGACATATATTTTTTTCTTCTTTTTGCAAACACATTAAAATGCATGAAGGAATATTCAGTTTTTTTTACTAACTTTAATCGTTTTCCGGATCTATCCGTATGTCATAAGAGCAACGTATTTCTTCCAATTATGATTTACCCGTGCCACATCCGAGCGAATGATTTTAACTGATTCAGACAGCAATATCAAAGTATGGAAAAGCAGAGGCGAATCGGAAATTAAATTGATTTAGTTAATGCAAAACTGTAGTAGGATAATAAAAAAAATACATTTTCATGTAAAGTTTATTTTAAATCCTTACCATAATTTGCACATTTCTGGAGATTTTTAAATATTTTTTCTAATTTTAAATTACGTTTAATCAATTAAAAACTGTATTTATATGTAATAAAAAAGAGTAACAAAAAAAAAACTCATGTCTCTGAATAATAATAATAGTAATAATAAAAAAATAATCCCAGTAGCCAAACAGTATTGGACCAATATTGGCTACTTTTTGGAGCAATATTGGCACATTTGCAGGATAGTGGCATAAAATATTGCCCAATTATTGGGATGTTTACATTTTGCCCTTATTTATCCAATATTTGTATCCAATATTATGCCAATATTGGGGTTTCATTGGAAATATTGCCAATAAAACACCAATATTGGTTAAATAATGGAATTTCATTGGAAATATTTCCAATGAAACTCCAATGTTGGCATAATATTGGCTGCAAATATTGGCTAAATAAGGGCAAAATCTAAACATCCCAATATTGGAGCAATATTGACGTTTTATTGGCAATATTTCCAATAGATGAAATATTGGGGCAACGTTGGACCAATATTGGTTTGCTACTAGGATAATAATGGTAATAATAATAATAATAATAATAACAATAATAATAATAAACCGTTACATGCTGAGAGAACTGGTTAATAGATAGCAAATTTTCAAAGTTATAACCAAAATTTGAAATATATTCCCTTTTTTTAGGTGAAAGCTTTGTAAATATACATTTATTATTTTGCAAAATAAAAAAAAAGGATGAAAAACAAATATTTTTTTTTCTTTCATAATGAAAACTTTGAAACACGCAAACGCACATACATTTAAAAAAAAATTAAATGAAAAAGATAAAAGTTATTCATATTTAATGTAAAAAGAAATATCAGCTAACTTTTTTTTTAATGAAATAAATATAATATGAATAAGATTTTTTCGTGAGAAATAAGTAACCTAAATCTATATAAAATGCAGATGAAAATGCTATTTCCTTTTTGAAAAACCAAGTAATATTGTGTAGAGAATAGATAATATAAAACACGCAACCAGGGCGTTTGCGTGTTAGAAACTATAATAGCATTAGTTTATAAAGAAAACATTTAAATCCGAGTAAGCTTTCGTGGGTTTTCTTGAACGTAAAATGATGTTACAATTTAGAAGCATTGTATCATTTTCAGTAGCGGTTTGTCAGGGGGTGCTGCATCAGATTTTTTTTCACCAGTAAAATTTAACAGAATCTTTAATTTTATTTATTCGACAAAATTTTTTGATTAAATAATACTAAAATAACTATACAATTTTTGTGGTGTGAAAAAATTGATGCAGCACCCGTCTGACGAGCCGCTACGGATCATTGTATTACATTATTGCTATTTTTTAACTCTTTCCGGCGCAGTGTGTCCGGGCTGGACACACCTAATTTTAATTCCAAACTTGCAATTGCCAAAAATAATATTTTAATGAAATCTTGCTTTTACAATGGAAGCTTAATTAAGGAGTTCTTGATTTCTTAAAAAGTCGTTTGTAAATTCCGGTGTCAATCGATTTTCATTTTGATAACTGAATTTGTTGCGCCGGGAAGGGTTAAAAAATAAAGAATCATTTCAAGAAAGATATTATGTGATTGGCAATACATTGTCGGGAAATATTAACCCTTTGAACTTTTTTGTGCATTCTGACTGCACATCATTTTTCTTTTCCAAATTTTATTTTTGGCACGAGTGATAAAGTAAAATAACATATGCCTCATTGAATTAAAGCATTTTTGATATTATGCAATTGAAAATAACTTCTTTTGAGAAATTGGTATAAACCGAATAAATTTTATGTAAAAAACGCTGGATTTGAAATATGTCACGTGAACGTCACATGATTTGCACCAAAATGTAATAAGCAACAACTTACATCAACTTCTAACTGAATCTGAAGTTTGATGAAATTCAGGAGATTGGTTTTTGAGATTGAGATATTTTGGAAATCATAAAACAATCTACACTGCATTGCTGTCTGACGATATACTACAAAAACTATACAAGACCAATTTATATGAAGGATTAAACGAATCTAAAGTTTGAAGAAAAATTGTTGCATAAGTTTTTGTTCCATGTTTATCCCCACCAGTAACATTTTACTGTAAAATTTGCCTTGTTCAATCGGAGCACTTTTTCGACGTAATAAGGCACAAATTTCTGTTTTAAAA
This sequence comes from Maratus speculifer, assembly GCA_964019185.1. NCBI lineage: Eukaryota > Metazoa > Arthropoda > Arachnida > Araneae > Salticidae > Maratus > Maratus speculifer. The sequence continues at coordinate 330,073,471 of OZ025295.1, read as the reverse complement.
AACTGGTGACAAAACATTATAATTTTCGTAAAAGACTCCCGTCGCAAAGAAATTAAAAAAAAAATCAAAATTATAAAGCGTCTCCAAAGGTGCATCAGTCTATATATTCATGCTTCTAATATTTACACAACTATTAAAAAAATCTATATGTGTAAGAACTTGTCTTACTTATTTACAAGTAAATAAGAAAAGCTTCACTTATCTAAAGATGGATGTCTCGGGGGTTACAATCTTCTTTAAATAAATTTTATTTCTAGAAAAAACGGCACGTAACACATAGAACAATAAACGAACCTAAAATATTTACAAATAGAGCTTTTTTTTTACATAATTCTAGTAGCACACCCCACCAAAACAAGGCATGAACATAGTGCTCACAACCAACTTTCGAATTTTTCAACATAATTTCGAACAGAACTTTTTAACAGAACTAGTGTTGTCATATTTTTTTAAATAAAAATACTTCAGCTACATTTTTAATTCAGCAGAGCTCAGGTCACGTGACGCTTGACATTCTATTTTTTTCTTTTTTTAGAATGGGTAGGCGCGTATTACAGATGTAATTTTAACATTTATGGAAGCATTTAAATTAATTTAAAGCGTGTTTTTTAGTGTCACAACCAAGCAACATCAGGAGGTTTTGAAAAATATATATATACTTCTAATACAAGCATATCCTTAAAGCATATCAAATTAAACGAAAGCAAAATTATAAACTAAGTTTTTTTAAACTTTGTTAAAACCAAAAAAAAAAAAAAAAAAATGTAGGAGCTATTTTTATTTATCGAAAGAAAAAAAAATGTCAAAACATAAGAACCTTTTCGAAATTCGAAAATGAAAAGAAAAACTTCTAAGAATTATTTTCTTCATTGAAAGATAGAGTTGTTAACTAAAATTTCAAAAGAATTGTTAAAAAGAAAATAAGGAAAATAAAGTTCCTAATTACTTTGTTTTAAATGTAAAAGAAATGAATTAGAAAAAAATATATATATAATTTCAGCATTTGAAGAAATGTATATTTGGAAATAAATAGAAAAACAGTTGATGACAACTTAGAACATAAAATCACTAGTCAACCCTAAATACTAGTTTTTAAGAGAGAGTATTTGATCAAAATTAATTTTTACATTAACGTTGAACAACAAAATGAATTATTTTTTCACGAACAGTATATAAGATTTGTTATTTAAATGAAATCATAACTATTAATTCAAACTATATCATTTTTTGTTTAGCGTTTTCAGTCCTCAGAGAAATTTTACGAAGCATTAGAAAAAAAAAATTAAAATTATTATAAAACATCTCCAGAGATTCATCAATCTATATATCGATGCCTCTGATATTTAAACATTTATTTAAAAAATCTAGATATAATTTTAACATTTCTGAAAGCATTTAAATTAATTTTAAGTGTGTTTTTTAGCGTCGCCTCCAAACGACATCAAGAAGTTGTGAAAAATATGTATTTACTTCTAATACAAGCATATCCTCACAGCATATCAAATTAAACGAAAGCAAAATGATAAAATAATTTTTTAAAACTTTCTTTACTTCTTAACCCTTTGACGTTCAAAGCTAAGTAAGTTTTCATAGCTTAGATGTTGACATAAAAAATTGACACCGGTAATTGCGACCAAATATATTTGTAAATAAGAAAAAGTGATTTTTCACATACTTAAGAAAATGGATTTTTTAAAATTAAAATTCCGGTGTCGTTGTTGCATGTCGGAATAAAAATTTTGTGGTTTCGTGGAGAAATCAATGAACGTTAAAGGGTTAACTGATTTGCCCGTACGCCGTTCGAGCAAGACGAATTTGTTTAATTCATCATTTAAAGATCTATTGGCTCCACTACTTTTTTTAATTAATTTCATACTATTTACAGGAGGAAATGTTTAATCTAAATGTTACGAATATTTTATTTAAATAGTGGTGTGAATCTGTTATTTTCAATTCATTGAACGAAAAAAAAAAAATTAGTTAAGGGATTAAAACTGGAAAAAAAATGTAGAAGCTATTTTTATTTATCGAAAGAAAAAAATGTCAAAACCTGAGAACGTTGTGAAATTTGAAAATAAAAAGAAAAACTTTTAAGATTTTTTTCTTTATTGAAAGGTAAAGTTATCTAGAATTTCAAAAGGATTGTTAAAAAGAAAACAATGGAAATAAAGTTCCCAATTACTTTGTTTTAAATGTAAAAGAAATGGATTGGAAAAAATATATACAATTTCAACATTTGAAGAAATGTATATTTGGAAATAAATAGAAAAACAGTTGACGACAACTTACAACATAAAATCACTAGAGAACCCTAAACAATAGTTCCTATATGTTAGCATTTTTAGACCATAAAATCACTAGAGAACCTTAAACACTAGTTCCTATATGTTAGCATTTGCACACAAATATTTGTCGCATTGATGTTGGGCAACAAAATGAATTATTTCATCACGAACAATATAAAAGATTTGTTATTTAAAATGAAATCATAACTATTAATCCCGTTTGCGACGGGACCCTTTTATGGAATTTTTAATGTTTTGCTACCGGTTTTTAAAAACATAAATTTGCGCCTTTTTAAATCGAGTAAATGCTCTGATTAAATAAAACAATTTTTTCAGTAAAATTTTACTGGTGGGGGTAAATAGGGTTTCTTAAGCCTTTTTGCCGGCCACCGGTGCTACGGCCGGCGTGAACGTGTTAATTTAACCTTCCTACCCTGAATGGGTCTAATCGACCCATAGCTATAATTTGTTTTAAACGATTCGAGCCAGAATTTTTTCCATAAAGAAAGTTCAATAACAAATTCAGAGATATAAGTCAATTAAATATATTAAACTGTTTTAAATAACAATTCTGTTGTGAAATGTTTTTATAAAGACTGAATAAAATTTGAACAGGGTAGGAAGGTTAAAAGTGGAATTTTTACAAAGTTAAAATTCATAGAAACGTTCCGATAAAAAAGTTTTATGATAGCAAAAACTAATGGTAGGAATTTAAGCATTTTTAGATCATTTCATGAATTAGAAGTTCCCGGGGTGCAGACTACATTTATTATTTTCTTTTGTTGATGTTTGACACATTTTTTGAGAATTTATTTCCATTTTAAATTAAAACTTTTAGCCTTTGGTAAGATATTTTTAAAATATTTTAGAGAAGTGTATTGTTTTAAATTGTTGCCAATTTCAAAAACAGCGCAGGAAAATAATGTTCCCTTCAACAGAACAATTACTTATATGTGGGTATTCTAAACAGACAAACGAAAAATCTTCTGAAATTAGGATTAAAGGATTAAAGTTAAAAATAAATAAAATATTGAAAATTACGCCATAAAAACTATATTTACATATGAAAGTTAAAATAGAAAAAAATAAATAATATATTATATAAATAAATATAATATATTATAATATATATATATATATATATATATAATTATATATATTATAATATATTATATAAATAAATTTATTATTACGGGCTAAAAGTTGTAAATGGAGGAAATTACGTCACATTTAAAATTCCCAAATAATTAACAGTTGGAAAAACAGTTTAAATTTCAAAATATATTTGAGCGACATATTTTAAGATATTCTTAAAAATATTATTGTAAGTTCTAATACAACGCAAATAACATTTCTTTTCTAACAACAAGTCTTTTCACATAAATTTTCAAAAGATAAAGAATACTTTGGTTAAAACTATGTCAGGATTAAACCGATACATCATTTGAAAAATATACTTACACAAGCCATTGCATATTTCTAGAATATATTGCAAGCTATTGTTGCCAATCCTAAAGCGGCAAAAATAAAAATATTTCGTTTAATGTTTTAGTCATTTCAAAAAACAAAAACATTTTCACGTGACTATTACAAAAAGAAATAAAATGTGAAAATAATAAATTTATTAATATCCAATAAAAGCAGTAAATAGAAGAAATTATTTTTGAAATGACCAAACAATAATAATTCAAATCTGTTTAAATTAAAAAATATATTTGGGGGAAGATATTTATTTCACATTTTGAAATAATCTATTCAACTATTGTGAATTCTCAGACAGTTGAAAAAATATATATCTTCTCTAATAACGAAAGTATTTTCATATGAATTTTAAAAAGAGAAAGAAAACCTTGGTTAAAATTACGTCAGATTTTAAATGATACATTTCAAATATCTTATTTAAAAGAACTTCCTTATAGCGTTGTTAAAAAATACCGAAAGACAAAGACTGTCTGCTTAATTCATTTCGCATTAGCTTATTTGGTAATTTTTAACTATTTTTTTTTTAAACCGAAGACGAAAACAAATACTATATCTCTTAACACTAGAAAGAAGGAAATTTTTACTCAACTTTTACAAAAAATACTTAATATAAAAATTTTCATTTAAAATTATTTAAATTACTAATTAATCTTTTTTTTTTCCTTTATACATTTTAAACTCTTTTCATAAAGAATTTTTTGGTTCGAACTGAATAAAATTCATTTGGTAAAGCCAAAATAGCCCCTCGCCATCATTTAGTGTCAACAGCGGCTGAATCGGCTTTAAAAATCTCAATCAGTTTATTGTATGTAAAAAAATCCGCTAAGTCAGTGAGTGGCGTAACCAGGTTGGGTGCCAAAAACAGTAATATTGTAAGGTTTTCTTCTCGATTCATAGCAGAATATTTTCTGGTTAGATAAGGCAAATAGAACTTTAAATAATTGCTAGAATTCATAGAACTCGAAGTGGTTACTCCACTGTAAGTGTTTAAGCTTGTTATCAAAACAAATGTACACACGAATTTTTTAACTGATGCAACAAATACGTCGGAATACATTAGATTAGTAAGGACCAATCCCTGTGAAAATGAATTCCGATTTACTATCTTGGGGAATATATGTTCAGTAGAGCCCCGGTTATTCGAAAATCGGCTAACCGAAAGACATTCAAACTCCTTAAAGTCTTTTTTAAATTTGCAAAAATAATTATTGTCAACAGCATTTTTATTGACGTCGAATGACACCTTTCAATATTTTGATTTATGATTTCTATTTTATTTGTAAGTTTTAAAATCAAAATCATTTCGTATCATTATTAACCAATCGAAGAGCTGTTAAAATAACTTTTAGCTCATGAACTTTAAAAATTAGAAACAAAATACATAAAAATCAATACTTTGAAACAAGGTTGTTATTAACAAGGTGTGACGAACAAGTTTTCACCATAATTCTCCCGGTTATTTGGAAACTGTTATCGATCTCCGGTTAACGGAAAATGTTTCGGCCCCCTGTTTTTCGGATAACCGGGATTTTGCTATATATATTTCCATTAACCCTTCAGTGTTTGACTTTTATTTCCCTTTTTCTCCTCGTATACAAAAAAAATTAATAACATTGTATACTGAACGAGAAAACTGTGTAAAAATTCATGTATCAACTTTTATCCATAATTTAGTAGAAACATAAAGATTGCTAAATGCATATGTTGCGGCCAATACCCGGAGCCTGGCCAATTCTAGAACTGGCCGGCCAATATCCGAATTGGCCAAGCTTCCTGGCCAAAACCCGAAATACGTGAAATGAATAGCGTATTTCGGGTTTGGGCCGGCCAATTCGCGAACTGGCCGGAAAACCTTGGCCAACATCCGAACTATGATGCATAGGTACCAATTTTTTTTGTAATTAAGATAATGTAACACTAAAATGTACAGTAAAAAATATTCCCATTGATTATATTGAAACGAAATATTTTTGTGTACCCAACTAAATTAACCAAAAATAGTACACAGTTCTCTTTCAATATCGAAATTAATTGATAAACCAAATACGATGACAGTTACAAGTTAACCGGAAACATTACTCGAGTTAGATCACGGACAGGCTGACGTCTAGACTATTTGAATTCATAGGCCCTTTCAACTATGTTAAAAAGGATTAAGCCGAGTGCTTATATCTATTTCGCGAATTGGCCAATCGCACCTGGCCAGTTCGCGAATTGGCCAATTGTATCTGCCCAGTTCGCGAATTGGCTGGCCAGTTCTAGAATTGGCCAGTCATTTTTAAACGTTGCTGGCCAATTCGGGAATTGGCCGGCCAGTTCTAGAATTGGCCACTTTCGGGTATTGGCTGCAACACATACATTATAATCTGAACAACGGATAGCGTGAAATTTAAAAAATGACAATGGGCTTCGTTATACGTTGTAGGGTTAAGAAATATTCCATTAAGACTTTTATATAAAGTTAATGCACAATTACATCATCGAAACATAAAATGTGAATATTTCAAAGTTATCTATTTGCAACTGTTAATTTTCCAAAATTACAACCAAGTTAGAAAAAAGAAAAAAATAACTTACCTGGTTGACCCAGACATTCGTTGTCATGATTTGGTTTCTCAGGTTCTACAAAAATAAAAATAAAAATTTAAATTAGTAAGCTATTAGAAATATTAATTTTAAAAAGTTTATCATAAAACTACTCTTTCTAAGACAGGTATCGGAGCATATAGGACAAATATTATTGTTCTTATCAGTACTTTTTACCAATAATCTTCAAGAAGCACGTATATGTGTCGCTCGTCCCCAAGGGGTTAAGGAGATATTAAATGTTTAACTCTTTGAGGGGCAAGCAATAATATCTCTGTAGTATTGAATTCTCACCGGAAAAATCACAAAAATTTGTTTAAAAAAATAATTTTTAAAAAATAAGAAATGGCAAATTTTACATATTTTGCCGTCAAAGTTAAAAATATAAATTTTCATTAAAAGTTTTGCTGAGAATTTCGTTTAAATTTGGTGGTATAAAATATATCCCACCGTCCCTCAAGGAGTTAACCCTTTGCGGCGCAGTGGTTTCGTAGATATACCACTTAATTTTAATTCCCAAACGCCACATTCGCACCGGAATTTTGTTTAAAAAAATTACGGTTTATAGAATGCGTGAAATACAGCGTTTTCTTATTTACAAATAAAGTTGTTTTCAAATTTCAGTGTCAGCCATTAATTTCAAAACTTAAGGAATGAATTTGCCCTGCTCCGCAAAGGGTTAAAATGATTAAGAAGTAGAATTTTTTATATGTAGATGAAAATAATAAAATTGTTATTTTGCAGTTGATCCAATAGAATTTTCTTAAAAGTACGGTAGCTGTAGACCAGCGATGCTTGCGATGAAAACTAATTAACTAAATTATGGGAAAAACAGTTTTTGAGCGGTGCAACCTCGATAACTTTTTAATAAGTTAACGTTTTACATGATCTTTTTTAAAGCAAAAATATAGTATCTAAAGACATACAAACAACAACAAAAATTTCTTAAATATAGGGTAACATCCCCAGTAATTGGCATGCACCAGTGATTGGCACATCCTACAAACATGTCCTAAAATAAGATTTATATCCAGTCTTTTAAAAATGCAAAACCATATGCCAGTAATATGCTCATTTACGTTAAAGATTATAACTTTGATTTATGCTACAAGATGACAATAGTGCCTAGGAAAGAGAAACATTTATGGCTTGTATGAAATTAGCCATTTTTGTTGCAAATGCTTCTTCTTTGGCTTAAGGAAGGCATGCTTTTCAATTCATTATCATTTGATTTATTATATATTTTAAATTTTAATTGACAACAGTTTTGTTTAGTTAAAAAGGGTTACTTTAATTGCGTAAAAGTATTTTCTACAGAAATATTTGGATTTCTGAATTAATGATAGATGCCAATTAATGGTGCTTCAATTTTGCTAGTTCCAAGTAATTGGCACCTATTTCAATTACAAGGAATTCGCAAGGAATTTGAGATTAAACCACTTATTTTGGAAGTACTTTTAAAGTTATAGACTAATTTTGTTTATCATTTGTTTTTATTTGAAAATATGAAATATTATCAGTAACTGGAATCCATTAAAGCTTCATATGACAATTACTGGAGACAGCATGACAATTACTGGGTATTAATGTAAGTATATTGTAATGTTTTAAAGTGTTCATATTTCAGACTAATAGGCTGATTTCTTACTCTCAAAAATCTGAAATATGGCATCTTCATTTACAGTAAATTCATTTAAAGCGATTAAACTCAATTCAAAATGTAATTTTTTTTTTAAATATAAACTTGTGCCAATTACTGGATCACAAGGTGTCATACATTGGTGCTCTAGGTGCCAATTACTGGTGATTTCAGCAACTTTTTATGAATATATTTTTATAAAAATACTTTTTCAATTTTTTTTGCTTTTAGTGGGCAAAATAGATGCACAGATATGCATTCTTTGATTTAAAAATATTTTCAAGTAAATATCTTATTTCTTTGTAATGAAAATTGAAGTAAGTTTAAAGACAAATTCTTAATGTACCAATTACTGGGGATGTTACCCTACATAAAAAGTAAAAATAAAAAAATCGATGGATTTTTGTAGAATTTATTTTTTTGTTATATAGAAGGAGGGAGATTTTGAAATTATTCGAACTTAACAATAAAAACACAACAATAATAATAATAGTAACAATAATAATAATAATCTGCAGCAGTTGATTCGAATGCATTAATCCCCCCTAATCTACCATAGGTGGATATCATCGAAACGTTTGTACATCAGAAAATGTATTCAACGTACCTTTTTCTTGTACCATCACCATTTTTTAAAATTAACAAAAAATATTATAAATTAAAATAAGCAAGAACAAAAAAATGCATAAAAAATAACCTGCATCAGATGCTCAAATTATATCAGCAATGTAATTTTTTTCCAACTTAATATAATCAGAACTTCAGAAGTGTATAAAATTGCTATATGTCTTTTTTTTTCGCAACATCAACTTTTTTTTCACAAAAAAAAAAAAAAAAAAAAAAAAAAAAAAATAATAATAATAATAATAATAATAATAATCTGCAATATATTGTAAATACATTATTAACAAAATTAATTTTCCATGTGGATGTAATCGGCACTTCTATAAAGAGAAAAAAATTACAATGTATCGCTTCTTAGCAATGCATTAATCGGTTAATTGAGTACAAAGAAATGATACGGTTGACAGAATGTATAAATTTTTTATATTTATAACATTTTTATGTGCGACAGAATAACAGAAAAATTGCTGATTTTATTCTTAGGCACAAGAAATAAACTGGAAACAATAACAGAAAGCTAGATGGAACGCTATAAACTTTTTTTTCTTCTCTTTGTAAAAAAAAGGAAAAAAATGGCGCTGAAAGACGATGCAATAAAATACATTGTTATATGTCTTTAATAAATCTGAAAAAAATATTTCATAGGGATTTCATTGCTTAGCGTGTATTTTTATACTTGCAAGAGTCGCCTTCTACAGGGAAACTTTTATTGCTCCTACCAGAATCCTTAACCAGTAATCTTCAGTATCATTTTATTTCAGATTGGGTTTAGAAAAGTACAAAAAGAATATTATTATCAAAGTATTGATAGGAACAATAAAATTTCCCCTTTAAAATGAAACCCCTGTACTTGGTTAGTACTATAATTTAACAATGCTATCATTTTACGTATCATTAAATATCAAATCAAATAAAATTGTCTTATTGCATTTTTTTTTTTTGATATAAGAATGTTTGAAGTAAAAAAAAAAAATATGTATTTTAATTTTTAATTAATTTTAAAATATTATAAAATAAAATAAACAATAACAAAAATGCATAAAAAACAAACGTATCAGATGCTGCAATTATAGCACCAATACAATTTCTTTTGCAATTAAATGTAATCAGCACTTCAGAAGAACAGAAAATTACAATAAGTCATTTCTTTCGCAATATCATTTTTTTTAATTCATCAAAGAAAAAAAAAGCTTAAAAAATAACATGAAATAAATGCTGTAGATATATTAGTAACACATTTTATTTTCCATGTGGATGTAATCTACACTTCTAAAGAAAAAAAATAAACAAAATAAAAAAACCAAACAAAAATAAATAAATAAATAAATAAACAAATATATAAAAATAAAACAAAAAAGCATACAAGGCATCGCTTTGTCTGAATGCATTAATCGCTTATTTGAGTTCAAATAAATGACACGGTTGACAGAATGTATGAACTCTTTCTTCGTATTATAACATTTTTATGTGCGATAGAATAAACAGAAAAATTGCAGTTTTTACTCTTAGGTACAAGAAATAAACGGGAAACAATAACAGAAAGCTAGATTGAACGGTATAAAAAAAAATTCCTAAAAAAATTACTCCTAAAAAAAAGTAAAACATGGCGCTGAAAGACGATACAATAAAATACATTGTTATAAGTCTTTAATAAGTCTGAAAAAATATTTCATAGAAATTTCATTGCTTAGCGTATATTTTGTACTTGAATGGGTCGTCTCCTTCTAAACGGAAGCTTTCATTGCTCCTACCAGAATCCTTAATCAGTAAACTTCAGTATGATTTTATTGGTTTTATTTCAGATTTGGTTTAGAAAAGTACAATAAGAATATTATTATCAAAATATTGTTAGGAACAACAAAATTTCCCCTTTAAAAATCAACCCCTGTACTTGGTTAGTCCTATAATTTAACAATGCTATCATTTTACGTATAATTAAAAATCAAATAAAATAAAATTTTCTTATTGCAATATTTTTTTTAATGTAAGAATATTTAAAGTTAAAGAAAAATATGTATTTTAAATTTTAATTAACATAAAAGTATTATAAAATAAAATAAACAATAACAAAAAGTGCATAAAAAGCAACCGGAATTAGATGCTGCCATTATAGCAGTAATGCAATTTATTTTCCAATTAAATGTAATCAGCACTTCAGAAGAACAGATAACTACAATATGTCATTTCTTTCGCAATATCATTTTTTTAAATTCATCAAAGAAAAAAAAAAGCTTAAAAAATAACGTGAAATAAATGCTGTAGATATATTAGTAACACATTTTATTTTCCATGTGGATGTAATCTACAATTCTAAAGAAAAAAAAAATAAATAAAAAAACCAAACAAAAATAAATAAATAAGTAAACAAATATATAAAAATAAAACAAAAAAGCATACAAGGCATCGCTTTGTCTCAATGCATTAATCGCTTATTTGAGTTCAAATAAATGACACGGTTCACAGAATGTATACATTCTTTCTTCGTATTTATAACATTTTTATGTGCGATAGAATAAACACTAAAATTGCAGCTTTTACTCTTAGGCACAAGAAAAAAAAAAAAAAAAAAAAAAAAAAAAAAAAGGGAAACAATAGCAGAAAGCTAGGTTGAACGCTATAGAAAAAAATTTTCCTTCTCCTCCTAAAAAAAGCAAAATATGGCGCTGAAAGACGATACAATAAAATACATTGTTTATGTCTTTAATAAATCTGAAAAAATATTTCATCGGGATTTCATTGCTTAGCGTGTATTTTGTACTTGAATGGGTCGTCTCATTCTATACGGAAGCTTTTATTGCTCCTACCAGAATCCTTAATCAGTAATCTTCAGTATGATTTTATTTCAGATTTGGTTTAGAAAAGTACAATAAGAATATTACTATCAAAATATTGATAGAAACAATAAAATTTCCCCTTTAAAATTTAACCCCTGTACTTGGTTAGTCCCTTAATTTAACAATGCTATCATTTTACGTATCATTAAAATTCAAATAAAATAAAATTTTCTTATTGCAATTTTTTTTTAATATAAGAATGTTTGAAGTTAAAGAAATATGTATTTTAATTTTTAATTAATTTTAAAATATTATAAAATAAAATAAACAATAAAAAAATGCATAAAAAACAAACGTATCAGATGCTGCAATTATAGCAGCAATGCAATTTTTTTTCCAAATAAATGTAATCAGCACTTCAGAAGAACAGAAAATTACAATGTGTCATTTCTTTCGCAATATCATTTTTTTTAAAATTCATCAAAGAAAAAAAAAAGCTTAACAGATAACATTAAATAAATGCTGTAGATATATTAGTAACACGTTTTATTTTCCATGTGGATGTAATCTACACTTCTAAAGAAAAAAAAAATAAACAAAATCAAAAAACAAAACAAAAATAAATAAATAAACAAATAAATAAAAATGAAACAAAAAAGCATACAAGGCATTGCTTTGTCTCAATGCATTAATCGCTTATTTGAGTTCAAATAAATGATACGGTTGACAGAATGTATACATTCTTTCTTCGTATTTATAACATTTTTATGTGCGATAGAATAAACAGAAAAATTGCAGCTTGTACTCTTAGGCACAAGAAATAAATGGGAAACAATAACAGAAAGCTAGATTGAACGCTATAAAAACTTTTTCCCTCTCCACCTAAAAAAGGCAAAAGATGGCGCTGAAAGACGATACAATAAGATACATTGTTATATGTCTTTAATAAATCTGAAAAAATATTTCATCGGGATTTCATTGCTTAGCGTGTGCTTTGTACTTGAATGGGTCGTTTCATTCTATACGGAAGCTTTTATTGTTCCTACTAGAATCCAGAATCCTTAATCGGTAATCTTCAGTATGATTTTATTTTTTTGGATGTAAGAACGTTTAAAGTTAAAAAAATATGTATTTTAATTAATATAAAAGTATTGTAAAATAAAATAAACAATAACAAAAAGTGCATAAAAAGCAAGTAATATATAATATACTTGCAAATACATAATAAATATATAATATATATAATATACTGTAAATATATTAGTAACACATTTTATTTTCCATGTGGATGTAATCTACACTTCTAAAGAAAAAAAAATAAACAAAATCAAAAAACCAAAAATAAATAAATAAATAAATAAACGAATAAATAAAAATAAAACAAAAAAGCATACAATGCATTAATCGCTTATTTGAGTTCAAATAAATGATACGGTTGATAGAATGTATACATTTTTTCTTCATATTTATAACATTTTTATGTGCAATAGAATAACAGAAAAATTGCAGCTTTTAATTTTAAGCACAAGAAATAAACCGGAAAAAGTAACAGAAAGCTTGGTTGAACGTTAAAAGGATTTTTTTTTTCTTCTTCTCGAAAAAGAAAAAAAAATGGCGCAAAAACGTTTTTATATGTCTTTAATAAATCTGTAAAAATATTTCATTGGGATTTCATTGCTTAGCGTGTATTATGATACTTGCTGATGTCATATTCTTTAGGGAAACTTTTATTGTTCCTACTAGAATCTTTAATCAGTAATCCCCTGTACTAGGATAGATCTATATATATATATATATATATATATATATATATATATATATATATATATATATATATATATATATATATTTAACCCTTTGTGGCGCTTGGCAAATTCATTGCTTAACTATTGACATTATTGACTGACACCGGAATTTGAAAACAACTTTATTTGTAAATAAGAAAAGGCTATATTTCACGCATTCAATAAACTGTAATTTTTACAAAATTCCGGTGCTAATGTGGTGTTTGAGAATTAAAATTAAATGGTATATCTATGAAGCCACCGGGACTGAAAGGGTTAAATATCAAAAACACATCAAAATTAAAAAAACAATAAAAAAATGCATAAAAACTAACTTGCTTCAGATGCTGAATTTATCCCCTTGGGGACGAGCTACATGTATACCTGCCGCAAAAAGACTTAAGAGTCGTCGTTTATCTCCACCAATAAAATTTTACTGTAAAATTTGCCTTATTTAAGAGGAACATTTCATCGATATATTAAGAAACAAATTTCTGTTTTTAAAACCGGTGATAAATTTTAAGAAATTTCGTAAAATGATCCCGTTGCGAAGGGGCTATATCAGTAATACAATTTATTTTCCAGCTAAATAAAACCAGCACTTCAGAGGAACAGAAAATTGCAGCATTACTTTTTTTTCGCGGCATCAACATTTTCTTTAATTCATCGAAAATTATTATAAAAAATAACCTGCAATAGATGCTCTAAATATATTAGTAACACAATTTATTTTCCATGTGGATGTAATCGACACTTCTAAAAGAAATAAAGAAATAAAACCCCAATAAATAAACAAAATAAATAAAAATAAAAATAAAACAAAAAACGTACAACGTGTCGCTTTGTCTCAGTGCATTAATCTGTTATTTGAGTTCAAAGAAATGATACGGTTGACAGAATGTATACATTTTTTCTTTTTATTTATAACATTTTTATGTGGGAAATGATATCAGAAAAATTGCAGCTTTCATTCTTAGGCATAAGAAATAAACAGGAAACAATAACAGAAAGCTAGATTGAACGCTATAAAGGCTTTTTTTTCTCCTCGTAAAAGAAAGATGGCACTGAAAGGCGATGCAATAAAATGCATTTTTATACGTCTCTAATAAATCTGTAAAAATATTTCATAGGGATTTCATTGCTTAATGTGTATTATTATACTTGTAGTAACCGCATTCTATAGGGAAACTTTTATTGCTTCTACCAGAATACTTAATAAGTAATCTTCAGTATAACTTTATTTGAGATTTTGTGAAAAATGTATAATAAAGATATTATTATCAAAATATTTGTAGAAACAGTAAAATTTTTCTATAGAATATGACCCCTGTACTTGGTTGTTCCTATAATTTACCGATGCTATTATTTTTAAAATCTTTAAAAACAATATAATATGAAATGAAAACAATAAAAATGGTATTTTATTGTGGTTCCAACGAAAAATTTCCGAAAAGTACAGTTGCAGAAGACCAGCGATACTTGGGATGAAAAAAAAAAAAATCTAAAACTGTTTTTTTTACATTTTTACCAGAGGAAAAAGTTACAATTTATATGATTTAATTTCATTTTTTTTTTCCAAGCAAAAAATGTAGCACCTGAAAACAAGCGAAAGACAAAAAACATTCCTTAAGTAAGAAAAAAAAGTGCTATGAATTTTTATAGAATTATAATTTTATTATATACAATGGGGCAGATTTTGAAATTAATCAAAAACATTAAAAATGCAAGATACACAATACAATTCAAATAATAATAATCTGCATCAGATGATCTAAATGAATTAGTAGCCCCTGTTCTTCTCTTGGAGGAAACCATTAATAAGTTTGAACATCAGAAATAGTGCTCAATGCGTCTTTTTCTTGTAACATCAAAATTTCTTTAAAATTATCAAAAAATATTATAAATTAAAATAAACAACAACTACAAAAATGCATAAAAAATAACCTGCATCAGATACTGAAATTATATTAATAATGTAATTTCATTTCCAACTAAAATTAATCAGCACTTGAGACAGTGTTGCCAGTGGGCTACATTTTTTAAATTCAGATTTCCTGATTTGCACCATTTTATTGAAACAGTAAAATTCTCCTTATTTTTGCCTTATTTAATATGTCATTCAATAAGAAGGGTTGTATCATTTCAAAAAAGTGGTGTCAATCTGAATTTTAAAAAAGTAGCCAATCTGGCAACACAGACTTGAGAAGCACAGAAAATTGCAATAGTCCTTTTTTTTTCGCAATATCATCATTTTTTTTTTTAAATTTATCAAAAAAAAAAAAAAAAAAAAAAAAAAAAAAAAAATTTAAAAGATAAACTGCAATAAATTCTGTAAACATATTAATAACACATTTTATTTTCCATGTGGATGTAATCGACACCTCTAAAATAAATAAATAAAAATAAAAAATAAAACAAAAAAGTACAATGTGTCGCTTTGTCTCAATGCATTAATCGGTTATTAGAGTTCAAAGACATGATACGGTTGACAGAATGTATATATATTTTCTTTATATTTATCACATTTTTATGTGCGACAGACTAACAGAAAAATTGCAGCTTTTATTCTTAGGCACCAGAAATAAACAGGGAACAATAGCAGAAAGCTAGATAGAACGCTATAAACGTATTTTTTCTCTTCGAAAAAAAAAATGGCGCTGAAATACGATGTAATAAAATAAATTTTTATATGTCTTTAAAAAATCTGCAAAAATATCACATAGGGATTTCATCCCATAGCGTGAATTATTATACTTGCTGGAGTCGCATTCTATAGGGGAACTTTTATTGCACTGATCAGAATCCTCAATCAGTAATCTTTAGTATCATTTTATTTAAGATTTGCTGTAAAAATAGTGCAATAAAAATATTGTAAAATTTACCGATGCTATTATTGTATGGATCTTTAAAAACAAAACAAAAAAAATAAAATATTCTTATTGCAAAATTATTTTTTGGATATCAGAATTTTTAAAATTAATAAAATATATTTTAACTTTTAACCAATTTCAAAGAAAAAAACTTCTATTTTTGTTACGTAGGTATGAAAAAATATGCGTGTGTATCTTAACAATTTTTTCAAAAACCATTGCAATGATCGAAATTAACCTTTGGCAGTGGAACCTACAGCTTGTAAATAATTCGTAAACTAAATTAAAATTATTAATTTTCAATTAAAAATATTTTTTAAAAGGAATATAAAGTACAGCTCATATTCAAAATATTAGAATAATTACCTTTTTTTTAGAAATTGAAAATATCGTTTGGTAATTTAATGTCTTTTAATGAAAATATGCAAACGATATTTTTATTAAGAACTTATTGTTGATTAAACTTACTTGTTATCTTAAATTTAATATCATTTTTGAAAAGATTAATTGCAAAAAAAATTATTTTGGAAAGTCAAAATATTAGAATATTTATTCAAGTGGTTCAAAATATTAAAATATTTCACATTAATTCTCCTTTAATTATTACCAATTCTTAACTGGTGGCATCATTGATTAAATTCAGACTATTTTATTTAAAATCAGTATTTTTTTTGCAGTTTGTTTCTTTTTCGTCTTAAAATGGGCCGTGTGATTGATATTCCTGAATCTACTAAACTTCGTATGGTTGATTTGTATCGGCACGGTAAAAATCAATGTTTTATAGCGAATTATTTACATTGTTCGCAATCGAGCGTTAGTAAAATACTAACACAATATTCAAAAATTGGAAAATTTCAAAATAATCGCCGAAATGGTGGCCGAAAACCAAAAACATCTGCTAGAGATGACAGGAAACTGAAGCGTATAGTTAAGAAAAACCGTTTTAAAAGTGTGCGATTCTTGCACCGAAAATGGAAAGAAGAAGGAGTTGAAGTTTCTACATCGACAACATTAAGAGGTCTCCATAAATTTAAATTTGAATCTCGTGTTCCGAAAACAAAACCTCTCATGACTGCAAGACAAAAGCGTATAAGATTGAATTGGTGTAAATCAAGACGTTTATGGAGCAATGAAGATTGGAAAAATATATTATTTATTGATGAAAGTATGTTTTGTGTTTCATATGGTAATCAAGGTATTCGAGTTTGGAGAATGAAGCAAGAAGCATTTGATAAAGAATGCCTTAAACGCTCCGTAAAATTTGCTGCTAGTGTCATGGTTTGGGGTTGTATGAGTGCAGAAGGACCTGGAAAGTTATGCATCGTCTACGAAAAGGTTAACTCTCTGATATATCAAGAAATTTTAGAATATTACATGATTCCATCATCAGAAGATTTATTTGAAGATGATTTCATCTTTTAACAAGATTTAGCGTCCCCGCATACATTGGTGTCAACTAAGAATTGGTTCCACCAACGCAACATTAAGGTACTTCGTTGGCCACCAAATTCACCAGATCTTAATCCCATCGAAAACTTATGATGTATAATAAAGAAAAAACTTCAAGAAAATCCTCCTTCAAGTAAAACTGAGTTAGTGGCACGTATAAAGTCTATTTGGGCTAATATTGATAGAAATGTTTGTAAACACGTTGTATATAGTATGCAAGATCGATTGTACGCTGTTATGAAAGCTAAAGGGGATGCTACAAAATATTAACTACCATTTACTTCATATTCATAAGGTAATATTGTTGCGTAAAATAAAATATTCTAATATTTTGAACCAATCTAAATTTTATTCTAATATTCTGGTGTGTTTAAGGAAGCTGTATACCTAATTTATTGTGCTGTATTTTATATTTTATAAATGTTAAAATCTTATCTAAACATTCCAGATTTAATTTATAAGAAATTTAATTGCATTTTTTTAGTATAAAAAATAAATAAATGACAAATAATTTTTTCTTATTACTTTTTCTCAATTATTCTAATATTTTGAATATGAGCTGTATAAAAATTAATACTTGCGTCAGATGCTGAAATTCTATCGGTAATGTAATTTCTTCTAAACTAAATATAAGCAACACTTAAAAAAAAAAAAAAAAAAAAAAAAAAAAAAAAAAAAAAAAAAAAACAGGAAACTGCAATAAGTTTTTTTTTTTAATTCAAAAATTTTTGACCCAATTTATTTTCCATGCGGATGTAATAAACTGAAGAACTGAAAATATGTACAATGTATCGCTTTCTCTCAATACATTAATCGGTTATTTGAGTTCAAAGAAATGTTACGGTTGACAGAATGCATACATTTTTTTCTCTATATTGATAACATTTTTATGTGCGATAGAATAACAAAAAAATTGCAGCTTTTATTCTTAGGCATAAGAAAAAACAGGAAACAATAACAGAAAGTTAGATTGGAAGCTATAAACATTTTTTTCCTTCACCTCCTAAAAGAAATAAAAGATGGCACTAAAAGGCAGGAGTCCCATTCTACAGGAAACTTTTATTGCTCCTACCAGAACCCTTAATCAGTAATTTTCAGTATCATTTTATTTGAGATTTGGTGGTTGGGGGGGGGGGGGGAGGAACTATAATAAAGATATTATTATCAAAATATTGGTAGCAACAATAAAATTTTCCTATAAAATATAAAATATAAAATATAAAATATAAAATAACTATAAAATTTAGCCCGGGAGAAAGCGCGCTTACTCAGGGTATTAATGGTTTTAACTTTGTCACCAGTAAAATCAAATTAAAACAGTCGCTTTACTTAGACGGAGACAATTCTTA
This sequence comes from Maratus speculifer, assembly GCA_964019185.1. Classification (NCBI taxonomy): domain Eukaryota; kingdom Metazoa; phylum Arthropoda; class Arachnida; order Araneae; family Salticidae; genus Maratus; species Maratus speculifer. The sequence goes on along the minus strand of OZ025295.1, from coordinate 330,054,629 downwards.
CAAATTTTGCGATAAAATATGTTGAAGATTACATTAAAAAATTAGCGGTTAAAATTAAAAAAAAAAAAAAAAAAAAAAAAAAAAAAAAAAAAAAAAAAACATACTCACTTCGGGTTCTTTAGGCCCTGCGCGCGTCCTCCCGGGTTAAAAATATATAAAATATAAAATACCTATAAAATTGTCCTATAAAATATATATGTTATGACCTCTGTACTTGGTTGGTCCTATAATTTACCAATACTACTACTTTTAAAATCTTTAAAAACAAAATAATATAAAATGAAAATAATAGAAATGATATTTTATAGTGGTTCAAACAAAAAATTTCCGAAAAGTACGGTTGTAGCAGACCAGCGATACTTGCAATGAAAAAAAAACTATATTATGTGTAAAAACTGTTTTTTTTTTCAGCTTTATTATAACACCTTCTTAATAAGTTAATAATTTAAGTGATCTTTTTTTTTCAAGTAAAAAGTATAATACCTGAAAGCAAACAAACGATAACAAAGATTTTTTTTTTTTTAAGTAAGAAAAAAAAGTGTGATGAAATTTTATAGAATAAAAACTTTTATTATATAAAAGGGTGGAGAATTCGAAATTAATCAAAAAACAAAATACAAATGAAAAAAAAAAATAATAATCTGCAGCAGATGATCTAAATGCATTAGTAGCCCCTGTTCTTCCTCTGGTGGATATCATTGATGCGTTTGAACATCAGGAATTGTGTTCAACGTGTCTTTTTCTTATAACATCACAATTTCTTTAAAATTATCAAAAAATATTATAAATTAAAATAAAAAACAACCACAAAAATGCATAAAAATAACCTGCATCAGATACTGAAATTATATTAATAATGTAGTTTATTTTCCAACTAAGTATAATCAATACTTCAGAAGAAAAGAAAATTGCAATATGTCTTTTTTCCCCCCAACATCAACTTTTTAAAAAAAATTACCGGAAAAAAATGCACAAAAATAAGACAGTTTTTTTCCCACTGTAAAAAATATCCGTTAATATACACAAACTTTTCCTTCAAAATTACGGAATAGTTTCCTTTTTCCGAAAAAAAAAACAGAAGAATTTCCGTATTTGACATTTTGGAGTCACTAATCCCGGTAAATAACGGAAGTTTTCTCTTATTTTTGTCAATTTTCCGAAAACAGTAGAGTTTAGTGGTGCCATCTACCAGCAAAATTAAAAACCTTATACTGAGTTGATGTTTTTTAAGCAATTTGCTGGACTATTTCTCAATTTCATTCTGTTTTAATAATAAAAAGCTAACGTATTTTTTAAATATTAAGAAAATAATAATAAAAAAATAAAAAAAAAAACGTTATTAATTCTTTTTAAGTTTGAAATAGCTGAAAGGGAAAGTTTATTGTGATTTTAAAATAATTTTTAATGTATTTTTATCACACACACACATATATATATATATATTAAGTGCGTTGGATATTTTGAAAAAAGTGGAAAAAAATTCTTCTTTTAATTTTAATATATATATTTTTTAATTTATTCAAATTAAGAAGTTCGCACATAAAATTAAAAATATATCGAAATATATTACCGAAATTCTTATAATTTTGGCGATTACGTAATTTATAAAAAATCAATAACTGAAATTTATTTTATAACCCATTGTAGAGGTCTGCACGGGCCGGAATTTCCAGGCCCGGCCCGTAGGAAAATTTTTTCGGCCCGACCCGACCCGTTGTAAAACTCAAAAATTCGGCCCGGGCCCGGCCCGGCCCGTTTAAATTTTTATATTTTAGGCCCGGCCCGGCCTGTACAGAAATCAGTGAAAACAGGCCCGGCCCGGCCGGCCCGTTTCGGCCCGTTACAATTTCTACGATTTCTAAAAAACTCGGATTTTTTTCATAGAATTAGTATTTCTTTAAAGAATACTGCATACATATCTATGGAATGATTTTACAGTATATTTTACAGGAAATACACATTAGCAACATTAGTGATTACTAAGATTCTTAGTCTTTCAACAATCAAATAAAGATTCATCAAAAAATTAACATGGCATAGAATAAAAGAAAAAAGAAAGAAAATTAAAAACATCGCAACTTTTGAAACTGTTTAATAAAAGAAGATTTATAAAAATATTTTTGTATCATTTTATTAAAGATTTTAAATCCAAATTCATTCGTTAACTCAAATATGCGCCTTTCTGATACATTTTTAAATTCATTTTTCTCTCAGAAACGCACAGCTGGTATCTTTATTCAGAAACTATATAATCAAGTGGCATTATCCGTTTTTTGATACAAGCAATTTATGAATACTGAAAGGAAATAAATTATTGTTATAGTTAGCATTTTCAATAGAATTTCCCGACGCTATAGCATGGGAAGGGAGAAAAACCTGCAACTATTTGAGAAACTAGTGTATCTGAACAAATTTATCCAAGTATTTTATTCATTAAAAATGAAAAATGCTATTCGATTCCAAATCGATGCCTTCAATAGTCAGGCTTATCACTTTTATATTTTTACAATTAAAAATTAATCTGAAAATGTGTCAAACTTTCGCGTTATTGAGAAATTAATTTAAAAACCATCAAACTTTCGCGTTATTGAGAAATTAATTTAATAACCATCAAGAAGTATATACCCAAAGATTAATCTAACATAAGTTCTTTATCGCTGTTAATAATTTTATAAATCATATTGTCTGCCCTACAGATCTTGAGAACAATTAAGTCTTGTTCCGGTCCGGCAAGTCTATATGTAGAAAAAAAATGCGAGCTTGACCTCGGCCCGGTATGAGTCAGCTAAAAAAATATTAAAACGGGTTACACACAATTTAACTGTCCGATGCCCATCTCACACTGTACAAGTTACATTTTGATATTGATGCTGTCAAACTAGTATGGCTCGTGACGCACATTTATATTTATTCTCGTTAAAACCATTTGCGTTGAAAATAGATCATATTTTATCGTTACTGCTTAAATCTTCAAAACGGGCCGGCAGGCCCGAAAATTTTTTTATCGGCCCGGCCCGGCCCGTATGGCCCGTTCAATTTTTTTGCCGGCCCGGCCCGGCCCGTTTATTTTGTTTGTCGGCCCGGCCCGGCCCGTTAGAAAATTTGAAACGATTCCGCCGGCCCGGCCGGGCACGGGCCACGGGCCAGGCCCGGGCCCGTGCAGACCTCTAACCCATTGTAATATTTATCGAGTTTACCTTTGATCGTCATAAAATAATTTGTTAAAATGCACGTTTTTTTTCTTTTAGTATGTTAGTATTTTTTAAAATAAATAAATAAATATCAATAACATTACAACAGAATTTTAAAACTTTTCCAAAAAAAGAAGGAAACAAAACTCTTAATAAATTCTTTCATGCATGTAATATTTTAAAGACTAATTTTTATACATATAAGCTAAATATTCGAAATTATGGAAAGAAAATTGAAACTATGGAAAGAAATTATGGAAATTAAGAAATGTAATTTTGGGAATTACATATGTTATAAAAAATCAATTACTGATTTTTTTTCTATAACCCATTGTAATTATCTTTATTGAGTTTACCTTCGATCGTCATAAAATAATTTGTTAAAATGCACGTTTTTTTTCTTTCTTTTAGCATGTTAGTATTTTTTTAAATAAATAAATAAATATCAATAATATTACAATAGAATTTTAAAACTTAGGAAACAAAACTCTTAATAAATTCTTTCATGCATGTAATATTTTAAAAACTAATTTTTTTATATATAAAACCAAATTTAATAAGCTAAATATTCGAAGTTATACAAAGAAAATTTGTAAAGCATTTAGAATTATCCATTCAATAAAAAAATATTATCCCCCCCCCCCAAAAAAAAAAAAAAAAAAAAAAAAAAAAAAAAAAAAAACCTTGCGTTCAAAATCTTATCTTTACTTTACGAAATGTATCCGAAATAACTAAAGATATTTGAAAGGGTCGTTTGAATAATTCTGGTGTAATGGTATTACACTGCAAGCTACGACACGAGAGGCCCCGGGTTCGAACCCCATGAAATGTATGTAACATTTCTTCACTGTTGTTTAAATTAATTGTATATAATGTGTCCCTGATATTAACATGTCTTTGAAAAGTAAAGAATAAAAAGTACAAAATGTTAGTTAGTCCTTGAAAAATTCTTTTAACTTTTCAAACGAAAATTTTTACATAAGGAAAAAATAAAAAAAAACGGAAATATTTTGTGAAAAAACGGAACTATTTCTGGAATTTACGGAAATTTTTTTCCGTTAAAAAACGGAAGTAGTACTGGCGTCTAGATTACCAGTATTGTTTCCGTTTTTTAACGGGAAATTTTTTTACAGTGCATGTGGATGTAATGTAATCGACACTTCTGAAGAACAGAAAAAAAAAAAACGCACAATATGCCGCTTTCTCTCAATGCATACATTTTTTCATATATATTTTTTCTTTTTTTTTTTTAAGCAAAAAATACAGTACGTGAAAACAAACAAATCACAAAATTTCTAATGTAAAAAAAAAGTTTGATGAATTTTTAAGGAATTTAGATTTTTATTATATACAAGGGGAACATTCTGAAATTAATCGAAAAACAAAAATCAAACGCAAAAAAAGTAATCTGCAGCAGATGATCTAAATGCATTAATAACCTCTGTTAGGCCAGGGGGATGTCATCGACATGTTTGAACATCAGAAAATGTGTTGAACGTGTCTTTTTCTTGTAATGTAACCATTTTTTTAAAGTTACCAAAAAATATTATAAATTAATATAAACAACAACAAAAAATGCATAAAAATATCTTGCATCAGATGGTCAAATTATATCAGTAATGCAATTTTTTTCCAACTAAAAATAATTAGTAATTCAGAAGAACAGAAAATTGCAATATGCCTTTTTTTTTCATCACATGGACACTTTTTTTTTAATTCATCGAAAACAATTAATAAAAAATAACCTGCAATAAATGCTGTAAATATATAAGAAACACAATTTATTTTCTATGTGGATGTAACCGATACTTTTTAAAAACAGACAAAAAATGTAAAATGTGTCGCTTTGTCTCAATGCATTAATCGGCTATTGCGTTCAAAGAAATGATACGGTTGACAGAATTTATACATTTTTTTAAATTTATAACACTTTTGTGTGCGACAGAATAACAGAAAAATTGCAGCTTTTATTCTTCGACACAAGAAATAAACAGGAAACAATAACAGAAAGTTAGATTGAACGCTATAAAGGTTTGTTTTCTTCTCCCCCTAAAAGAAAAAAAAAAGATGGCGCTGAAAGGCGATGTAATAAAATACATTTTTATATGTCTAATAAATCTGTAAAAATATTTCATGGGGATTTCATTCCATAACGAGTCTTATTATATTTGAGAGTGTCGCACTCTACAGGGAAACTTTTATTGCTCCTCCCAGAATCCTTAATCAGTAATCTTCAGTATGGCATGGTATTATTTAACTTTTGTTAGAAAAGTACATTAAAGATATTATTATCAAAATATTGGTAGGAGCAATAAAAATTCCCCTATAGAATGCAACTCCTGTATTTCGATATTCCAATTTAAAAAAAAATGTAAAAAATAAATTAAAATTAAATAAACAACAACAAAAATGCATTAAAAGTATATGAGTTAAGCATATTTTTTGAAGCACTTTCCAACACTTCTTGAAATCTTTAACAAAACTTCGTTATCCATTGAAACAACGTATTATTGTCCATATCCAACTATGTATTCCAATACTTTTGAAAAACCCTGTATTTTACATGTTGGTCAATATACAGACAGTAAGAAAACGCCAAACTGGTTTAAATTTTCGTTTCAGCAATTTATACTAATGGATGAAAACAAACTTGGATACTTTTGTTTAACCCTGTAAAATACATAGTACCTGTAATACACGAATGTATTTTGCTAAAGTTTAGTTTAAAAATACAGAAACTACTACTAAGAAACTACTACAGAAACTACTTTAAACTACTTAAATCAAATTTTCAGAAATTATCATCCAAAGTCGACCATGTATCCAGTTTTTTGCGTGACCCTGTATATAATTTTATCTATATTCTGCAAACATTTCTTATTAAACTAAATGCAGTTCATGGTAAAAAGGCAAAACATATTTAAAAAGTACCCTAAAGTAAATTACACTCATATTCAGTAACCTTTCCGAGATCTTTTGTGCAACCATGTATATCTAAATTGCGTAACAATTAGCATTTATAGATTTGCACTACGTATTATGCATGAAATAACTCATCAATCTTATACATTTACTGTTAAAAATAAGTCGGAAAATGTGTCAAACTTTCGCGTTGTTGAGAAGTGAATTTAAGAACACCAAAGATTATTTCCAAAGATTGTGTTAACATAAGTTATTTATCGCTGTTATCATTTTTACAAATCACGTTTTCTATCCTGCACATATTAAGCCTAGTATTATATAAATTTGGTTATCTATGAAATCATTTACCATAATTAAAATATTTCGCAAAGAATTCCCCCCCCCCTTTTTATAATGCTTTTGTGTGGGCCTGTAAATGAATAATAACTATTCTTTTCGCCACATACTTTACAAATTGCATATTTTAGTGCACTTTGTATATGCATATAAATTTGAAGATGTTTGAATGACTGTAACATTTTTAAAATTCATTTGAAACGATTTTTTGTCATAGCCGTAATCGAATGGAAAAGTTTTGACTGTCCCTGTAAATAAACTAATCATGGCAGAAATTTCATTTTCAATAGCGTTCGTGCTCGGGTAAACGTCATTAAAACCCTTTCCGGCGCACTACTCTTTAAAGTTGGAATTTTAAGAAAAAAAATTAGGCAATCTATTTAGGGCTAGAGGAGAACAAAGGTATTGTTTTGTAAAGATTGTACTAACCATTTTAATTATACAGCTGTTGCCGAAGTGGTAACCTCGCATAAGTAAAGCATTGATAAGCGCAGTGAGAAGAGTATTGCTGTGAAGCGCGTATTACAGTAAAACATTTTACTTATTATTTAAAAACAGTAGAGTTTGATCTCTGTGGTGCTGCCATCTAGAACTCATAAGAAAGATTTAAAGTAGCCATTAGAGCAGTTTTTGAAATATTCACCATTTTTTTTTGCCTCTAAACAGGGGAGGTGGTGCCAACTTTAGGTGTTGCCGACCCGGCAACACTGCGCGTTAAGGGGTTAACGTCCAGAAATTTCATGACAATCGAAGTATATTTACGAGAGTTAGAGCGCGGCGAGACGGCCAAAGGACAGACGGATAGACAAACCGAATGCATAAGCACTTTCAACTTTTTTGGAAAGTGCTAAAAAAGATGGCGCTGAAAGTCGATACCATAAAATACATTTTTATATGTCTTTAATAAATCTGTAAAAATATTTCATAGGGATTTCATGGCTTAGCGTGTATTATTAGGGGTCATATTCTGGAGGGAAACTTTTATTGGTTGTACCAGAATCCTTAATCAGAAATCTTCTGTATCATTTTGTTTAGGATTTGCTGGCCATGATTTGTACCATGAAGATATTATTATCAAAATATTGGTCAGAGTAATAAAATTTTCCCTATAGAAAGCGACATTTGTATTTGGATAGTCCTTTATTTTATCGATGCCATTATTTTACAAATCTTTAACCTCTTAATTGATCAATATTTTTGAAAAAGACTTTCAATTAATGTCTATTGTTTTAATGTCTTTTACAGAATTTTTAATCTTTTAAAGCAGAACTGGTTTTACAAAACAGAAATTTATGCTTAACCCTTTCCGGCACGGGCAAAATCTGTTCGTAAAGTGAGAAATTATCGACTGACACCGGATTTTACTCACCCATTTTTTAGATATTTTTAAACCTCTAATTTAATCTTTTATTGTAAAAGCAAAATTTTACTAAAATATTGTTGGTGCCGTTTGCAAGCTTGGAATTAAAATTAGGTATCCCAGACCGGGCACAGTGTGCCGGTTAATTGAATCAGAAAATTATACTACTCGGATTAATTAATTTGCATTTAATTTATTTTAAAAAAAAATGCAATAAAAATTCGCTGGTGAGAATAATAAATCGTAATTAGAATATATGTGCCGTGTTACGGGCAAATCAAGATTAGCAGAAATACGTTGCCCGGATGACGTAGGGCATATCCCGGAAACGGTTAAAAATAAAATAAAACAAAATTTTCTAATTGCGAAATTAATTTTTGGATGTCAGAATGTATAAAATTAAAAAATATATATATTTTTAAATTTTTAATTAACTTCAAAGAAAGAAACTTCTATTTTGGTTATGTTTGTATAAAAAATCTGTGTATGTGTATGTTAACAATTTAAAAAAAAAAAAACTAATGCACAGATTTGAATGTAATGTTTTTCAGTGGATTCTAGAGCATGTAAATAATTTGTAAACTAAATTAATTAAAATAATTACCGTATACAGTCGTGTTGAAATCGAGAAATGTTTGACAATTTTTGACAAGTAAATAAAGAGGGGGGGGGGTAGATTTAGGCATGAGTCAATAAAAAATTAAAAAACTTTAAATATTGCAAAATGCTGGCTTTTTAATTTTTATGTATAATAAAATAATATAGAAAATATACAAATAATACCTTACTATTTAAAAAAAAATTCAATGATTTTTTTTTTTTTTTTTTTTTTTTTTTTAACTACATTTTTGCATTGGCAAGTGGGACCTTTGGTTTTATTTTGTGCAAAATTGAAATCAAAAGTTAGAGGGTTGACTTATTCACGGCGTTTAGATTTTTTGCAGAATGCAAGATAGAAAGTTAGGGGATCGTCTCATATAGGAGTGTGTACGATAATTTGTAATCAAAAGTAATTCCTTAAAAAGAAATACAAAATATAACAAAAAGAATATTGCCCAGTTAAACTGATGGCATTGAGCTCACAGGCTACGCATACTAATTGAACATTACAGCCTTATATTTTCAAGGGTTAATTCCATTAGAAAAAAAAATATTAAGGAGGTTTGGATCAGCTCCCCCCTTTCCCCCTTTTATACTTAATCATTGAACCCTCTAAACTGATCAGGGACATGCTTTATCATATAAAAAATCCATATCCAAAATTTAGAGCAAATCGGAAAATTCTTAATAAAAACCCATTATATATTTTAAGAAGAGTTATCCTTCTCTTTTATATACTTAACCATTAAACTTCCAAAACTATTCAGAGATTTGAACGAAATCTGACAATTCTGCGCGAAAAACCCATTTATATAAATTAAGGGGGGGGGGGGGTATTAGAACACCCATTTCCCCTGTTTATATTTATCCAATGAACACTAGGGTGGGCCGAAAAAAACTTTTTTTCGATTTTCGATTATGGCGGGTGCGGAAAAGTGGCCACTGGTGGCACTCAGTTCACACAAAAAATTTGAGATTTTTTGGACTTTTCCTTACCCTGCCGCAAATGGCTTGAAATTTTGCAAAAATGCTGATTTTTGAACTTTTTTAGGTAAAAAGTTAAAAATGTTAAATTAAATTTATTTTGGCTGTATTTGCTTGAAAAGGCAGCTTTAACGTACCAAATGCTTAAATAAGTTCTGATAATGCATTATTTAATTGCTAAGTGTATTTTAAATAAGCCGTTTTTCATAGCTTTTTCACGTAAATAGGCAAAATGTGTATTAGTTTGAATCGTTCGTTAATTTCTCTCTTATTTATGTTCCTTGGTCTTTAAATTTTTTCTATGCATCAAAGGTCATATATTTGGGCAGCGGACAGCAGTATAACTCAAAAACAAAGCTGGAAAGTGAGCAGGGGTGAAGCAGGACTCAAAGAGTACGCAATGCCTCATCGTAATGTTGAGGGAGTTAAGGAGGAAATAAAAGAGAAGAGAAAATTGCGATAAGGGATTGTTATTATTTTACTATGCTCAAAATCTGCGACATATGTTCAGTGTGGACGTGAAACCTTTTCCTAGAGAGATGCGGTACTTTTTGGATCATTTGACGTACCTTTACAGTGTTTTGTGCGTTTTGTTACGACGAGCTTAGAAATGGCTAGTATGAAGGTCCATGGCACTGTAAAAGACACGCGACAGCATGAAAAGTATCCTTTTTGGGGCACCATGCTTATTGAAAGAATTGCAATTGCCAACTTATACTGATATCATGCTCCACTACTACTGGTTGCGAAGCGATATGGCAGCAAATCGAGAAATCCAATATTAGTCAATAAACGATGTTATTAAAATGGTAGGTGAAAAAGTTACCATTGAAAAAAAGCTTTGGAAAAAAAACTGTAAAAAAAGCTACCATACCAGTGTTTTCCCAACGATCAATTTACAAAAAGATTAAAAACTAATAAAAGGTTTCACCATACCGTACGAATTCTTCGCAGGTTGTCTTTACTTTCAAACCCATACGATTACAGGATTTCCCCAATGATCTACACTTCTTTTAATAGTGATAGTTTAGAATAATAGTTTAATGGTTGGTGAAAAAGTTTCCGAAATCTGAAAAAAAGCTTCCATACCAGTGTTTTCGCAACGATCAATTTACAAAAAAGATTAAAAACTACTAAAAGGTTTTACCATTTCGTACGAATTCTTCGCAGGTTGTCTTTACTTTCAAGCCCATACGATTTCAGGATTTCTCCAATGATCTACGCTTCTTTTAATAGTTTTTAATCTTTTTGTAAATTGATCGTTGGGAAAACACTGGCTTTTATTCAGATTTCGGTAACTTTTTCATGAACCATTTGAATAACATTATCTATTGACTAATATTGGATTTTTCGATTTTTTGCCATATCGCTTCGCAACCAGTAGTAGTGGCGTATGATACCAGTATAAGTTGGCAATTGCAAATCTTTCAACAAGCATGGCGCCCAAAAAGGATACTTTTCATTCTGTCGTGTGTCTTTTACATTGCCATGGACCTTCATAATAGCCATTTCCAAACTCGTCGTAATAAAACGCACAAAACACTGTAATGGTACATCAAACGATCCAAAAAGTATTGAATCTCTCTAGGAAAAGGCTTCACATCCACACTGAACAAATTTCTCAGATATTGAGCATGGTAAAATAATAACAATCCCTTATAGCAATTTTCTCTTCTCTTTTATATCTTCCTTCACTCCCTCAGCATTACGATAAGGCATTGCGCACGCTTAGTGTCCTGTTTCACCTCCTTTTCACCTTCCAGCTTTGTTTTTGAGTTATACTGCTATCCTCTGCCCAAATATATGACCTTTGAAGCATAGAAAAAATTTAAAGACCAAGGAACTTAAATAAGAGAGAAATTAACGAACGATTCAAACCAATACATATTTTGAATGTTATACGTGAAAAAGCTATGAAAATCGGCTTATTTAAAATACACTTAATAATTAAATAATGCATCATCAGAACTTATTTAAGCATTTGGTACGTTAAAGATGCCTTTTCAAGCAAATACAGCTAAAATAAATTTAATTTAACATTTTTAACTTTTTACCTAAAAAAGTTCAAAAATCAGCATTTTTTCAAATTTTCAAGCCATTTGCGGCAGGGTAAGGAAAAGTCCAAAAAATCTCAAATTTTTTGTGTGAACTGAGTGCCACCAGTGGCCACTTTTCCGCACCCGCCATAATGGAAAATCGAAAAAAAGTTTTTTTCGGCCCACCCTAATGAACACCTAATACTAATCACGGAAGAGCTTCATCAGAATGATCCTATGTGTAAATTTTGAACAAAAACTAATATTTCTGCATGAAAAACCCATTCATATCAATTAAGGGGAGGGGCATGAGCCCCCCCGTTCCCCCTCTTATACATATCAAATGAACTCCAAAAACTAACCAGGGAAGCGCCTTATCAGGATATACCTATATACAAAATTTCAAGTGGATGGGATAATTTTATCATGAGATATCGCGTTACGTACGTACGAACGTACGCACATACATACAGAACGGGCGGGCACATAAGCTCTCAGGCTATGATAGCCTGTGAGCTAAAAATTAATGTCTCTGATTTGTCCATTCTAGATTCTGGACCCTATTTTAAGGCCGGAATATATGAATTAGCTTTTGAATAAATTAGACATAAGTATACAGCAGTCAGAACGACAGTCAAATGACTAAGCCGACACTAGATGCAATTAACCCTTTAACGTTCATTGGTTTCGCCACGAAACCACAAAATTTTAATTCCGATATGCAACATTAACACCGGTATTTTTATCTATAAATATCACTTTTATTATGTATGTGAAAAATCACATTTTCTTATTTAGAAATATATTTGTTCTTAATTACCGGAGTCATTCATTTATTTCGACATCTTAGCAATGAAAATGCTATGATCGTTAAAGGGTTAAATATAGCTTGGTAAAACTGCTTCTTCGTGGTTTTCTCTTTTTTTCTTTTTGTGAGGCAGTCGTTAACCCTTCGCGTCGGAAGCTTTTTATGAAAAATATAATGTTTTGTCACCTGTTTTAAAAAACAGAAATTTGTGCCTTATTGAATCGAGAAAATGCGCCAACGAAATAAGTTAAATTTTATAGTAAAATTTTAATGGTGGGAAAAAAAAGAAACTTAAGCCTTTTTACGGCACATATACGGTCGCTCGTCCCCAAGGGGTTAACAGAACATGTGTTCGCTATCCGGGCATAAAAATCTCTCACGAATGCTTTCATTAACCGATCTCTTCGTAAACCAATCAATTCTTTAACCGATCACGCACTAAAATTATTAGAAGTTGCTTTCATTTCCTTTTTGAAAAATTACTTGCTAAAGTACCTGCATGAAAAGTACTCGTAATTAAACCATTATCTAAACATAAATACATACAACTTTCACTTAGTTATATATGTAGACACATGCATAAATTTTACAACGATACACTCATACTTCTTAAAACAAGTTTTATTACAATAGATATCAGAAACGTTTTTAGAAGTAAAAAAAATAATGGTAACAGTCGCAAAATCTTCCATAATCCTAATTTTCAATTTAACCTTCCTACCCTATCCAAATTTTACTCAATCTTGATAAAAACATTTCACACCAGAATTGTTATTTAAACTATTTTAATATATTTAATTGACTCATTTTTTATCAATCTGTTATTTAACTTACTTTATGAAAAAAGTTCTGGTGCAAATCGTATAAAAGTAGAGAGCATTTAAATGAAGAGGCATTTAAATGAAAAGAAAATTTCTATATAATTTTACAGGTGGGGCATTTTCACTATATCGATAAACCCCTAGGGAGCGGTAATAGCTTCAATATTTTAAGAATATGCCAGTCCCGCTTTCATCATGGTTCCATGCACTTCTAGTGTTGGTAAGTGTCCTGCGTAAATCAGCGTTCCAAAAGATACGGGAACTAGTAATTTCTTTCAGTTTATTTCGTCATCTTTAATAGCAGAATCTTGTGCCATGAGATGAAGAGAAGAAAATTACTAGGTCAGAGAAAAATACTTCTACTAGTCCACCTTGGTGTCAACGGCATTTGAAGCCCTAATTTACGAGGGACAATAAGGGACTGACAATACTACTGACTCACCAATAGTGTTGTGAGGAAATTCATTTAAACAAAAGGGACAAAGAAAAAATTCCGAAACTATGAAACAATCATCAAATGATAAATTTAAATTAAGCCCAATTAACCCCTGAACCCCTTCGCGACGGGAGCCTTTTAGGAAATTTTTAATGTTTTGTCACCAGTCTTAAAAAACAGAAATTTGTTTCTCGTTAAATCGAGAAAATGCTCCGATTGAATAAGGCAAATTTTATAGTATAATTTTACCGGTGAGAACAAACGAGGATTCTTAAGGATTTTTGCGGCACGTATACGTGTCGCTCGTGCCCAAGGGGTTAAGGAGTGGTGGGATTTATTATTGGGTTGATCAGAAAGCAATGCCCGTCTAGGAAAATTAATTCGTTCAGAAAATTTCTGTCATTTAATTTTTAGATATTGTTTCCGATATCTAATTTTAAGTAATTAACGGGCAGAATTTTTTCGTTACGAATTGATTTTCACAAGCGGACACGACTTTCCAATCGACTAAATATATCCCATCTAATTGTAACTAATATTTGAGCCAGAAACTTTAAAGTAAGTTTTTCTTTTATAACTTTGGCGTAAAAGAGAAGTTGAAGTAACTGCTTTTCTTCATATTGAAATAAAATTTTTCCAAATTTCCAATGGGAATTCCACATTATAGAAAAGTAATTGATTGCCCCTCAAATGGTTAAAATATTTCTAGCCATAAAGCATTTATTAATGATTAAACTTCGAGAATAAGCGTGGTTAAAAATCATCCTTAATATAGTATAGGGGGAATAAATTATTTGTCATTGGAGAACGTAATTAATTAAACGTACCTAATTAATTTTAATGCAGCATAAAAAGTATAGCTATCAGTCTTATAAGTAATCTCTTTGACAATATCCAAGTATATAAATATCTCCAGTGCTGGCGGACGAAAGGTATTATATTTATTTTCATCACGTCATTAATTTGAATACTTATTATTTATATTTAATGATCCGGACAGTTTTATTGAAGCTTTTAATCCCGCGCGCATTTTCTTCATCTAATTAATTTGTAAATAAAGTAGAACTTGTTAATAAATGTTATAACGTAAAATTAGGATAAAGTTTCGGTTTCCCTTTTCAAATGTTCTAATTTGCTGTGTGTGGTAAAAGTGCATTAAATGTTAAAGTTATTTTAAATTTTGTTATTAAAACCAGGACCTAATTCCTAACAGGGCATACTGACACCAATAAAATTTAATAGAAATGGTAATCTTATCTAAACGTCGTAATCGTAGGAATTTATACTAAATTTAAAAAAAAATCATTATAAAAATATATAAATTTTATAAATATACAAAAATATATATAGTTGTTGTATTGCTATCCTTAAAATCCTTTTTATTTTTCTTCCTTATGAGCTCTTTTTCCCAGCATTTCTGGTAACACCTTCAGGGGCGCTGTTTATGGACTGCAAACGGTTAATTTTAATGCTGAAATTGCCAACTGGCACCAATATTTTTTTAGTACCATTCCTATCTGATAATGTATGTGATGAAGCGGCTTTATTTATTTTCAACTAAATCTGTACGTAAATTGCGATAGTAATTAAATATTTGAACATTTTTTTAAAACACAAATGCATTGCCCCTGAAAGGGTTAAATTACTTTCTCTTACTACTTGCACGCAGTTACCAGTTATGATTTGACCTTACAGTTATTCCTCTACAGCTTATGTTTCGGGATGTGGGACATGAGTCCCGATCTCCTTGACTAAACAATCCTAGGCAGGAAATTTCTGTCATGAATAAGGTAAAATTTCCCGTTTCTCTTTATTGTGGGAATGTGCTCCGTTAGTAATCAGGGGCGCTGATTAAAACATAGAAACTGGTTCAGTTAATAAGTTGGTGAACGGCAAACTTTTAAATTAATTGCATACTGAAGAGTACGAGAGACCAGATGTTTCTGGATCAACCCGGCCGACTGCATGAGAGGATGCCCGGACGAGAACATCTTTTCATTATCGGAGAGGAGAATGAAGCAGAGTTCCTGAGTGACTCAGGTCGCTGGCGGTGTTAACCCTTTAACGATCATAGCATTTTCATTGCTAAGATGTCGAAATAAATGAATGACGCTGGAAATTAAGAACAAATATATTTCTGAATAAGAAAACGTGATTTTTCACATACAAAATAAAAGGGATATTTTTAGATAAAAATACCGGTGTCAGTGTTGCGTATCGGAATTAAAATTTTGAGGTTTCGTGGCGAAACCAATAAACGTTAAAGGGTTAAGGACCAGACACATAGCACCAACTTCTTGCGGTCAGGCGTCGCTATTTTTGATCTTTCGTGTCGGCACTTTGATGTATAAAGTGCTTTTTCAGTGAACTTTTTTGAACTTCAAGAGAGAAATCGAACTCAAAATCAGTTGACAGCTTTACGACTGAAGATGGGGGCGAGATAAACTTTCCCTTCCTTTATCAATTCGGTAGGGTCAGTCCCTCAAAAATCATTTAAAGAGGTTTCACCTTTGTTCTGTACGGAAACAAAGATATATTTATTGCTCTTTTAGTGTAATAAAAACTAGTGATGTTCGCTCGCAGCCTTATTTTTCCAGTTTTGAAACTATGTTCGAAAGCAACATGCCTGGGTAGCCTGTTGCTTGTGCATCATCATATGAAAGGCGTCATTTGACGAATGGTGATGTGGCGTCGACCCTGACTGGGTAAATGTGCTGTTTCTTTCTTTCTTTTTTTCTGAACAAATGTGTGAGAGGATCGCACCGCGAAAAAGAACTTGTGATATGACCAAGGATGCAAAAATCTAGGCGCCAGAGGGTAGTCTCTCACCACTAAAATTTTAAAGTTTTTTTCGCTCAAAATTTAATAGCATTCTAGCAGGAATTTTACACGAAATTTTAGACGAAGAAAAACGAAATAAATTTTGTGGTGAGAAACTGCCTGCTGGCGCCTAGATTTTTGCCTGGATATGACGGAATCACTTTGTGACATAGGCGAGAATGGGTGGTTAGCGGATATCTCTGACTGTTCGTTCTGAAGCAATGCATGAGATACTCCAGTATGTCTCCAATGACAGAACTGGCTATGTTCTCAGAGCTGCTAAATTTCCGGTTTTTTTGGATACCAGTATTTTAATGCAGAAAATGTTACTTTATTTCGGCTAGATCATTTCAACAATCAAGAAAAACAGATTGTCTCTAAGAAAATAGTAATGTGGAAGAATCTCGAAGATTTGGCAACTCTGCGTTATCGCTTTTGTATGGAAATACGAAGTACTGTCAGGATATGGATTCTCTGAGAGTTCGAAGAGACAGATGGATTCTTCAGGTGTTCAGAAGTAGGTGGATACTCTCAAGACAGGTGAACGAATGGAAAGTCTAAAACCTTTTTGGTTTTTTTTACCTCATATCCCATGAATCGGGAGTAGATTCTTTCTGCTCTATGGAAACCTAACTTAATCTTTTCACCTTAGCGGAGGAAGCAATCTCTCGTAGAGATTATCCATACGAGAAGTGGGATTTTTAACTTTCCTGTATTTTCTCACTGTCTGTAATATTTTATGTTGTGTGTTTCTTATCGATGCCAAGACTTAGATTCCACTGGTTACCATACGATAGCGAATCACACTCGGAACCTAGTGGGTATTAATGGGACTCTGAAACAATTTTTGCTTCTATTTATCGGTCCATAATCCTGATGTAGATTGACACTTTCCGGCACACTGTGCCCGGGCTGGGATGCTTATGTTGTGAGTTTCTCTTGTAAAGATTCTTTCAAACCCACAATTAGTATAATTTAGAGGTACAAGATTAAAAATACAAGTTCAATTTAGAAATAAAAGACCCCACAAGTTCATGACAAATAAACAGGTTCCTCTAATGTGCCCAATTCCTTAACATGAATCTCACAAACAACGTAACAAGAGAAACTCACTATACTTCAATGAATCCTGAGCCAATTACTAGAGTTGTCAATGGTCAGAATCCTATGAAGCAACCATGATGTTAGTGGAAATTAATGTCATCCTCACTCGTCACAAGAATTCTTTGCGTTGTGTTATATACATATATTAACGTTCCAATTAACCTTATAGCAAACTCGATGCTCGACTCAATCCAATTATGCTACAGAAATCCATAGAGTTTTAGTTAATTAAGGATTATTTATTTCACAATACAAAAATTAAATCATTCATCATATAAAATTTATATATTACATGACTTAATATTAAAATCAATGGTTTATCCTGACTATTTTACATATGTAACATCATAACAAGCATCAACATTTTAAAGTAAAATTCACTATTTCTGAATTTATATCAGATTAATCATATCTACGGTTCGTATGTACATTATCATTATTATTTTTTTTTATCATTTATACACTTCTAGCAAGAGTTACCAAATATTTAAGCAAAATAAAAGAAACAATCTTATGATGACTATCATAACAAGCATCAACATTTTAAAGTAAAATTCACTATTCCTGAATTTATATCAGATTAATCATATCTACGGTTCGTATGTACATTATCATTATTATTTTTTTTTCTATCATTTATACACTTCTAGCAAGAGTTACCAAATATTTAAGCAAAATAGAAGAAACAATCTTATGATGACTCACCAGCATCCGTTTCAATGGTGTTACTCCTCTCGCAAAAACAATATACCTTTTTGGCTTTTAAGAAGGGTTGGTGTATTAACCATACAGCGGTCTCGCGCGCCCAGGCTGACGGCATACATAGATGGGACTCCCCGATACAGGATTTTTCATCACACGCCTACGTAGTATCCATACACTCGCGATATGGATGGCAAGCCTTGATTCGGCACTCCAAGACTAGGTCTCTCAGCCCTCCTCCTCGGGATGTTGACGCTCACGCGCCCTGTGTGATGACATGCCTCGGTACGGCTCTCCAAAACTAGGTCTCACGGCGCGATAATGGTCAATTAATCCCCTACTCCAAGCAGGCCACCTTTCACTAAGCAGGTTCGCTGAATTCCATCGGCAACTGCTGCACGCCCGTACGCCCTCGGCACTTCGCAGCGGACCCAGGCTTTCCTCTCCAATACCAGTCGTAAGCCGCCCTCCTTGCCGCTTCTGCTAGAGAGATTACTTTTTTATCGGCCCCAAAAGCAACTTCATCGGGGGCATATGTTCAACCGCCTCTCAGCGAAAAAAAAATCTCCAACTGAAAACTTTCTCTCTCTATTTTTTTCAATCTTTTTTTTTTATTTATTTTTTTTTTAGGAACCATCCCTCCAAAATATCTCCTACCAATCGTGATCTACTTAAAAATTAAACAAAAACTTAAAACCTCCTGATAGGCTCAAGAACCCCTATGACCTACGACCCTGCTGCAAAGAGCATCGCTGCCCTGCCTGACTCACCATTCTCAACGACCCCACGCATCGTCACTTAGCAGGTGTTTTCTGATATAAACATCTACGCCTTCTTATCTTTATGTCCGAACCCAATATTTATTGCCCACTGTCGCTGAATGTAACTGATTCCTACGATCGTAAAAACATCCCCATCCTGTCTATCTCTTTATTTTATTTTTTTAACAAGGGGCACTTGTGAAAATACTTTTCACATCTGGGCCTCGCATGAAATGGGCAATAACACCCCCCATAAAATATCTTGACAATTATTGCCTGGGAAGAGATTTGAGACTCGCTCTCATGGAATTCCCACATACAAGTTCAATTTAAAACGCCTTAACATTTAATTCCCCATGGTAGGCAAAAAAAGAAATATTTTCGACCTTGTACGCAAAATATTTCTTTTTTGTAAATCCTTCCTCAAAAAACGAACAATCTAAAGTAAAACTACCATATAACGAAGAAGCCATACCCCATTAGAACTCCAAATTTAATACCGAGCGGATAATATATGTGCATCTGCCTGGCCCATCCCCATTACCACAACTAAGTTGCAAAATTATCAAACACCGACACGTTTGCAAACTAAGACTAGGAATGAAAATAAACCAATCTCATAGATACATACCGGTACTGTACCACAAGACTTGCATCCGCATAACATTACCTCTCGAGCATCTCACTCGTTACCCTACTGGAATCGACCATCGACCATCATCTCTAGCTGTCGGATAAGTCTCCAATTTCTGCCACGCTGCATCATTGCACCTCACCAGCGAAATCTATTTAATTCCCATAACTTACCTGAGTACCACCATGCTTAGGACACTGGTGAGTGCGAATTGAAAGTATCATAAGCAAATTTTTATCAAAACCAACATACATTAATTTTGAGTATGACAAATATTTGAGCCTGTAATTGCAACATATACACATATCAAAAATACATTATTCCAATAACATGTTACCACCAGCCATATATACATTTTTCTTGAAATATTTCTATCTTAATTATTGAAACCTACAGGCACATATAAGAAGTTTGCCCTAAATATTACAAAACAAGTATTAAACATAAGAACACATAATCATTTACATTACTTCAATTGTTGAGAAACTATTTACAAGCAGTGAATTATCTATCGTATATCATAAAGCCATATAACTATCTCGATGACAATCACATATCTGTCTAGTTACCCTTTTGATGCAAAGTTTTTTTAAAGTTTTTGTTTACAAGGGTCAGGTAGCTAGAGCAGTTACTACATTATGCTCCCTTTCTATAAGAGCAAGCTTAAAGGTCATCATAGCTGTGGACACATCAGGGACATTCAACTCAAACATAATTTTTACTATTTTTATAATTTCAAATTTTTTTTTTTTTTTTTTTTTTTTTTTTTTTTTTTTTTTTTTTTAGAGCTGACATAGTCCACAATCCACCCATAATATGCCTAAACATCTTTAATTTATACAAAATCCTACTAAGAACAATATATTAGTACCGCATGACCTAATCTTCATGCATTGTTTACATATGACTCCCACTTTAGAACAATACCACTGCTTACATTATATGAATTAATAAAATACCATAACATATACTGGAATATTACATATGCACACAAAATAATTAAACTCATCACAAATGACACTATTAAAACAACTATACGTACCCGCTAAACTGACGCCATCCCGTACGCTTACGAAACATTGAAACACATAAAACGAGAACCCTTTTATCTAAACTTCACGTCCCTCAAATTCAACCACATCCCCGCCTATGCGCATTAACAGGTTTACTTACCGTATCCCAAAATCCCCTCATATCATAAATCGCTACACGCCAATACACCATAAACACATAAACAAAATATCCGCTTACTATTTTTGTGTAGCAACGGAACATTTACCGCCAATTATAACGCGTACAAATAGTTCTACCGGAGGGGCGGTCAAATCGGTTCTCATTTCGATTACCCCGTGGCACGAAAAATCTCCGAGATCTACGAATCGGTAAATCAGTAGTATTCTCTTTATGCGCCTGCGTAGCTCGCATCCCATTCGAATCCAACCGAATTGTATCTTCCGCCACGATTATTTGACTGGAATCGATATTTCTGACAGAATCGACCGACCCATCAGAACTGTCGGCGGCATCCGTGGTTTGTTTACTAACATCAGGCGGGAACTCCATTCGCGATTTCTGCTTAGTAAGTCTATCTACATGAACGATTTGCGTTTTCGTAAGATCCGTTTCAAGCGCAATTTTATAATTTACCTCACTCAACTTCTCTACTACTAGATAAGGACCTACATTTGGTTTAGATAATTTTCTACATCTGCCAGGCTTAACAACAGGTGAGTACAGCCAAACTGAGTCACCTACGGCAATATCTTTTGTAATTGCAGTCTTATTTCGATACTTCTCTTGCTTCTCAGATACCGCAACTAAATTTTCATATACTCTACAGTAAACTTTTTGCATAGCAGGAATAAGTAAATCACAAAATGACGGAGCGTCAATATATTTACTTGGAAGCTTAGCATCAAAAATCGAATATGGAAGAATTAAGTTCCTACCATAAACGACAGCTGCCGGGGTTAAATTAGTAGAGTCGTGAATTGAAGTGCGCATAGCAAGGAGTGCAAATTTTAATTTTATATCCCAGTCTAACTGATTTTCTTGAACTATATGCGAAAGGGCATTTATTAACGTTCGATGTGCTCTTTCCAGTTTTCCATTCGAGGAAGGGTGAAAAGGAGTCGTTTTGTTATGTTTAATGCCCAATTTTACATACACCGATTCCATGGCATCTGCTAAAAAGTTCTTTCCTCGGTCAGTAATAATAGTTTTACAACACCCATGTCTTGCAATAAAATCAGCTAAGGTATCTGCTACCATTTCAGAATTTATAGACTGAACTGGATATGCCTCAATCCACTTACTAAACGCATCAATATAAGTGATTATAAATTTATTTCCATTCATAGTCGGTGGCATGGGCCCCACACAATCACAGTGAACAACCGAAAATGGACTAGAAGGTGTTGTCATTCTTTGCAAAGGTGCTAAGTGTTTGGACTTGTGTGCCCTTCTTTGCTGACAACTAATGCACGAATCAACCAAATTTTTTACATGAGCAGTCATACCTGGCCAATAAAAATGTTCTCTAATTCTCTCTATAGTTTTGTTGTATCCCTGGTGACATCCGGCTAAAGAGTCATGAGTTAATGTGAATATTTCAGGAACTATCTGCAAAGGTACAACTAACTTCCTACTCTTATTAATTAGGATTGATTCTCTAACATCCTCACAAACAAGCAAATCTTCATGAAAATAGAATTTAAGATAAGTCGGAGCGATATTTACATTTTTGTCCAACTTATCTATAATTTCAGCACACTTCTTGTCGCTCTTTTGCCCCCTACGATTTTTTTCAACCAAATCACTTTGTGATTCTAAAATAATTGAAGAATTATTATTTACATTATTAACATTTTGTACACAATTCACCATATCTATATTCTGTACATAACGAGACAGGAAATCTGCCACCCCATTGAATTTTCCTTGAATATATTCAATTGAGTAATCAAAATCTGACAGAGTACAAATCCACCTGGCTATTCTAGAAGTGGGATCTCTGATTTTCAATACAAAAGTAAGTGGCGCATGATCCGTATATATTGTAAAGTGGGTGTTGGCTAAATAGCATTTAAAGTGAGCCGTTGCCCAAACCAATGCCAAGAGTTCCCGCTCAGTCGCCGAATACCTCGTTTCAGCATCTTTAAGTTTTTTACTAGCAAAAGCGACTGGATGTAACAAATTGTCATCACCATACTGCATCAAAGTCGCACCAAGCGCATATGCACTGGCATCTGTGTACAAATGGAATTCCTTAGTAAAATCGGGTAAAATAATGCAAGGTTTTGAAATTAACGCCTCCCTCAAATCATCAAATTCTTTCTGGGCCTCAGGTGTCCATTTAAAAACACCATTCTCTTTAGTTAAATTCGTTAGGTGAATTGCCCTTTTACTAAAATCAGGAATAAAACGTTTATTGTAAGTAAGCGTTCCTAGAAAACTTCTCACTTCTTTGCGGTTAGTGGGAATTTTGAAATTTTTTATCACCTCAATATTTTTATTTATAGGGGCAACCTGGTTTCTACAAATTTCATATCCTAAATACTGAATTTTATCAGTTAAAATTTTGCACTTACTTGGTTTAAGTCTTAAATTGTGTTCTCTCAGTCTATCAAAAACCATTTGTAACTTATTTAAATGAGACTCAATGTCATTTGAAGAGATAATGATATCATCTACATACACCAGGATCCCTAAATTTGCCAAATCCCCAAAAATAAAATTCATGAGTCTCTGAAATCCTGCGCTGCTAGTAGCCAATCCAAAAGGAATTCTATTGAACTGATGTAACCCACGATGTGTAATGATTGCAGTTTTATGGCGGTCCTCAGGTCTAATTACCTGTTGAAAAAACCCGCTTGTTAAATCCAACGTAGAAAAGAAAACTGAACCTGCCAGAGAATCTATAGAATCTGTGATATTCGGAAGAGGATAATTATCTTTAATTAAATTTTTATTTAGTTTTCTGTAATCTACAGCTAAACGGTATTGCCCATCAGCCTTTTGAACTAAAATGACAGGAGATGCAAATTCTGACATGGTTGGCGAAATAATGTCCGCCTCAAGTAAAGCATCTAACTGATTATTTAATTCATTTCTTAAATTAACAGGGACTCTATAAGCCTTAGATTTGACCGGCTTGTCCTCTTTTAAGTGAATTTCATGGGGAATGGTCGTGCAACCAGGCAAGTCACGTACAGATGCAGCAAAAATATCTTTATTTTTTTCTAAAAATTCTTTAACTCTAGTTTTGGTAAGTCCCTCTAAATGATCTAAGTTGATATCGGCCTCCCACTCTAAGTCTGCATGATCAAAGTCTACATCTGTACTATCTTTCCCAACATTCCCGCAAAAGTTAATTTTTTCAATTTCTCGTTTACAAAAGTTAATTTTTGCCATTGTCATATTCTTATTTAAAGTAAGCTCCTCCTCACTAAAGTTAATTACAGACACAAACAAACCATGTACATCAGAGCAAACTGTCCTAGCGACTAACATTTTATCCATTAATTTATACCTGCAAGGTTCCAAAACAAAATCACATTCCATATCCTTCAAGTTTTTTCGACATCTAAGTTCAATAATTTGTTTAGAAAGAGGGGGAATGTTTACTTTATGTTTGACATATGCATAAATATTATTATCATTTTGGGTAATTTCACTTTTATCATCCTGTTGAATTTTATCAACGTCAATTTCTGGCTTATCTGGTACCTGAACAGTAAGTGCAGCCTGAAGGGGTTCAACAGTTTGTTTATTTACTAAAATTTCCTGATTTTTTAAATTTACTAAATTATTTTCACAAAAAATTATGGCTTTATGTTTACTCAGAAAAGGCATACCTAGAATGCCACTAAAATTTTTCATGAAGTGACCTTCAATCATATAGAATGTGTCAGAGAATTCCTCATTTAATATTTTAAAGTTAAGATCCACAGATTTATTTAAAATCCTGGTATCACCACCAGCAGTAAGAATGGGAATATTACACATATTTATATTGAGATTTTCTAGTTTATCAACAACACTATGACAAATTAAATTGATAGATGAACCCGTGTCTGCTAAAAATTTCAAATAAGTATTATTTATCATGACGGACAAAATAGGTAAGTTGGCCTCACAACTCGGGAATACCGAAAAAACAAATTGCTGACAGTCTGATGGCTTTTCAAGAGTCGACTCTGCCATAATCGTCTCAGCCTCTACTCGTTTAAAGGTTCGTCATCATTTTTAATATCATTATGAGTATTTCTATCTTTTACATCCTGCCTGGTGTCTTCCTGATTTCTTTTATCTGTTGACCCATGCCTCTGACCTCTATCGTTTCTAAAACCATTTCCATTACCCCGTCTGTAATTGTCACGTTGCCTACCCCACCTGTTGTCTTCCCTGAATCCTTGCGAATTACCCCTCTGCTGCTGATAATCCCCTCTGTTCTGATTAAAATTTCTATAAGTCCCCCAGTTACCCCTTTGGTTATTGAAATTTCCACAAGATCTGGCATAGTGACCTGGAAGATTACATTTAAAGCAAAGATTCTCTCTCCTGCTATCATTTTGTTGCCCGTTGACAGCTACTAAATTTGCAACCTGAGCTGTCAAGAGCTTCACCTGTTCTTTCAAATCATCTATTTCCTTGCCCTGATTCCTGGGAGCGTATGTGGCAGCACAAACAAAGTGGTTGCTGGCCTGTTCCCCTGTTGATGAAGAGGGCAAGGTGAGAAGCGCATTAGAAAATGTGTCTGCTCTTACCGCCTCCCATGATTTTTCTTCCAAGAGGGCCAGTTTTAAAATTTCTTCCGGATCTTTAGGATCCTTGGCAACTACCCCTTTTTTAATTTCGGGACTTAAATTGTTTATCAGCATGGATTTTAGCATTCTTTTCTGGTCTGTTCAACTACCTGCTGATCGCCCCCATACACTATTAATGCGGAGAGTGATAAATGTTTGGCTTTGTCATAAAACTCCTGTACAGACATGCCCGCAGTTTGTCTGAAAGTCATGAATTTTTGTAAAGCTACCGCTGGGGAATCTTTCCTATCATATCTTTTAGATAAAATATCAGTCAACTGACTAAATGTTTTGGCCTCCTTCTCATAGGTCCTTAGTAGTTGAGCTGCAGCTCCACTCACCCGTGTAAACAAAACAAAAATTTTTTCCTCTTCTTCCCAACCATATAAAGCTGCAAGTCTGTCGAATGATCTCCTAAATTCCCCATAAGATATAACCCCAGGGTCCCCATTGAAAATTGGAATTAAATTTATATGATCTACCAAAGCCGTCTTACGGTGAATGGCCGAGATGGCTTTATCTCCTTCGGTTAAAGCCATAATTCATATAAAAAGCACAAAGTAATATAAATATGTTGAAATAATATGTTCAATATTCACATATGCAAAGAAAGCGAAGAAAAAGAAAAAGGGGGGGGGGAGAAATTTCATGTAGCACAGCTATGATGTCCCCATACAACAATCTTCATCACTTTTACTATCTATATTAAGCATATCAAATAGTGCATAGCAATAATAACACAAATTAATAAAATCAAAGCACTATATTTCTATATATATACACATGCATAAACACATGATATAACTGAAAATGCCATTGTAAGCTGTACAAAAAAAAAACACTAAAAGAAACTGATTTATTGTAACTATCTATTTGTTATTATCATTTTCAATACTTATACATTTATTATTTTAGCCGTAATAACACAAAAATGATTTATATTAAATATCTATTTATTATTATTATTTTCAATACCTATATTTTTATTATTTTAGCAATAATAACACAAAAATGATTTATTTTAAATATCTATTTAATATTATTATTTTCAATACTTATATTTTTATTATTTTAGCAATAATAACACAAAAATGATTTATTTGAAATATCAATTTATTATCGTAGTAATATTAATACAAAAAAAAAAAACTGATTTATTTTAAATGTTTAGCTATTTATTATTTTAGCAATAGACAGGTTTTTCCATACACGGCTCCAAATTTGTTGTGAGTTTCTCTTGTAAAGATTCTTTCAAACCCACAATTAGTATAATTTAGAGGTACAAGATTAAAAATACAAGTTCAATTTAGAAATAAAAGACCCCACAAGTTCATGACAAATAAACAGGTTCCTCTAATGTGCCCAATTCCTTAACATGAATCTCACAAACAACGTAACAAGAGAAACTCACTATACTTCAATGAATCCTGAGCCAATTACTAGAGTTGTCAATGGTCAGAATCCTATGAAGCAACCATGATGTTAGTGGAAATTAATGTCATCCTCACTCGTCACAAGAATTCTTTGCGTTGTGGTATATACATATATTAACGTTCCAATTAACCTTATAGCAAACTCGATGCTCGACTCAATCCAATTATGCTACAGAAATCCATAGAGTTTTAGTTAATTAAGGATTATTTATTTCACAATACAAAAATTAAATCATTCATCATATAAAATTTATATATTACATGACTTAATATTAAAATCAATGGTTTATCCTGACTATTTTACATATGTAACATCATAACAAGCATCAACATTTTAAAGTAAAATTCACTATTTCTGAATTTATATCAGATTAATCATATCTACGGTTCGTATGTACATTATCATTATTATTTTTTTTTATCATTTATACACTTCTAGCAAGAGTTACCAAATATTTAAGCAAAATAAAAGAAACAATCTTATGATGACTATCATAACAAGCATCAACATTTTAAAGTAAAATTCACTATTCCTGAATTTATATCAGATTAATCATATCTACGGTTCGTATGTACATTATCATTATTATTTTTTTTTCTATCATTTATACACTTCTAGCAAGAGTTACCAAATATTTAAGCAAAATAGAAGAAACAATCTTATGATGACTCACCAGCATCCGTTTCAATGGTGTTACTCCTCTCGCAAAAACAATATACCTTTTTGGCTTTTAAGAAGGGTTGGTGTATTAACCATACAGCGGTCTCGCGCGCCCAGGCTGACGGCATACATAGATGGGACTCCCCGATACAGGATTTTTCATCACACGCCTACGTAGTATCCATACACTCGCGATATGGATGGCAAGCCTTGATTCGGCACTCCAAGACTAGGTCTCTCAGCCCTCCTCCTCGGGATGTTGACGCTCACGCGCCCTGTGTGATGACATGCCTCGGTACGGCTCTCCAAAACTAGGTCTCACGGCGCGATAATGGTCAATTAATCCCCTACTCCAAGCAGGCCACCTTTCACTAAGCAGGTTCGCTGAATTCCATCGGCAACTGCTGCACGCCCGTACGCCCTCAGCACTTCGCAGCGGACCCAGGCTTTCCTCTCCAATACCAGTCGTAAGCCGCCCTCCTTGCCGCTTCTGCTAGAGAGATTACTTTTTTATCGGCCCCAAAAGCAACTTCATCGGGGGCATATGTTCAACCGCCTCTCAGCGAAAAAAAAATCTCCAACTGAAAACTTTCTCTCTCTATTTTTTTCAATCTTTTTTTTTTTTTTATTTTATTTTTAGGAACCATCCCTCCAAAATATCTCCTACCAATCGTGATCTACTTAAAAATTAAACAAAAACTTAAAACCTCCTGATAGGCTCAAGAACCCCTATGACCTACGACCCTGCTGCAAAGAGCATCGCTGCCCTGCCTGACTCACCATTCTCAACGACCCCACGCATCGTCACTTAGCAGGTGTTTTCTGATATAAACATCTACGCCTTCTTATCTTTATGTCCGAACCCAATATTTATTGCCCACTGTCGCTGAATGTAACTGATTCCTACGATCGTAAAAACATCCCCATCCTGTCTATCTCTTTATTTTATTTTTTTAACAAGGGGCACTTGTGAAAATACTTTTCACATCTGGGCCTCGCATGAAATGGGCAATAACACCCCCCATAAAATATCTTGACAATTATTGCCTGGGAAGAGATTTGAGACTCGCTCTCATGGAATTCCCACATACAAGTTCAATTTAAAACGCCTTAACACTTAATTTTAATTCCAAACTTGTAAATGGCACCAATAATATTCTAGAAAAATTCTGTTTTTATAATAAAAGCTTAACCCCTTCAGCTCTGATGGTAGAATTTTCTGCCACATAATTTCAATTCTGAAACGTCACACTGGCACCAGAAAATTCAACCAAATTTATTTCATAAAGCTTTGATGCATTTTTCTTTCTTGTGACATTTCGAATTTTGAAGAAATTTATACACCAGAGCTCAAAGGGTTAAATGAATTATTTAAAAATATCTAAAAAATTCGTTTGTGAATTCCGGTGCTTGCATTCAGTAGATAATTTCTCATTTTACTAACATATTTTGCCCTTTCCGGAAAGGGTTAAGGCTCTTTCGGGAGCTGATCTGTTTGGGATGTGGATAATTAAATATCCTATATTTTGTTTAACTCTTTAATTGACACTTCCTTTTCCGTTCAATAAAGTGGAAATAACGGATTCTCACCACAAATTTTTAAATAGAATATTCGTAAAATTTAGTCTCAACATTTCCGCCTTAAAATAGTATGAAATTATTTTTTAAAAAAAATTGTGGTGTCAAAAAGCAAAAAGCTTTAAACGATGAATTAAGCAAATTCGTCTTAACCGAACGGCGGGGCGTACGGGCAAATCAGTTAACCCTTTACGGCACACTGTGCCCTGTCTGGGATACTTAATTTTAATTCAAAACTTGCAAACGGCACCAGCAATATTTTAGTAACATTTGCTTAAATAAGGAATTCAAAGTATTTGAAAAATTCGTTTGTGAATTCCGGTGTCAGTCGATAATTTCTTACTTGATTATAGATTTTGCCCGTGCCGGAAAGGGTTAAGGGGTTAATCGTCATATAGCTCTTTATATTTTGTATCTCGGGGATCCTGTTCACATTGGACTCAAGGGTAATGCTTCTTCTATCTGGCTCCAAAGCGGTCCCTGAACCTTATTTTTCGTGTCAATATCGAGCAATAAGCATCTCATAGGATTTGGGACTGCATCCGTGGTGCGAATTGGTTCGATTACCGAGAAACATGTTTTATGTTTCTTGTATTTTTGATTTGTCCGATCCCTTTTTACGAACTATTAAGATTAATTATATTTTTTGGAACTATTAAAAAAGAAGAACTGACATATCCTTAAAATAGTGAAGTTTTAACTGAAACCACTTTTGAGGGGATCATTACCAACGCAAAAAACTTCCACCAGTAAATTTAAATAAAAATTTATCTCTATTTAAATGCCTCATTAATGAAAAATTTCAATAAAAGATAAATAAAAAATCTCATGTACATTTTTACTGATGGAAATTTACTTCGACGTTTTGCCTATTTTGACTAGTTTTGCCAGATTGTTACAATTTGGACAAACTACATTTGTATCAGCGAAAACATTATAACGTTTTGTCAAACAGACACTAGTAAAAATAAATAGAAATAATTTATGATATCTGTGAAAGAAATTTCAGGTCAATTAGGCCCTTAAATTAGACACAATTTTATATTCAAGTTTACTGGTGGAAGAAACTCTTGATCCATTTAAAAGAAACAGCTGTCATCTTTTTACCACCTTTTCAGTTATTTCACTCGCAACAGACAGGCAACAAACTATATGTCCCCTCATCTTTCTGCCTTTATTCGTAACAGAAAATTTGAACTAACAAAACGGTTTAAGAAAAAAAAATATTTGTATTAAATTTACTGGTGGAAGTTTCCTTTAACCCTTTAACGATCAAAGCATTTTCATTGCTAAGATGTCGAAAAAAATGAATGACACCGGTAATTAAGAACAAATATATTTCTAAATAAGAAAACGTGCTTTTTCACATACATAATAAAAGGGATATTTTTAGATAAAAATACCGGTGTCAGTGTTGCATATCGGAATTAAAATTTTGTGGTTTCATGGCGAAACCAATGAACGTTAGAGGGTTAACTGTAATGAACTGATGCGAAAGTAGTTACAGTTGAAACTTCACTGTTTAAACGATATGTCATTTCAACCGGAATAATAGTTCCAAGGATGAAATTTATTTAATCGGAATATTGTCTACTACGGAAAATTTTCTTGGTCCCGATTGATTCTGCTTTAGACAGAGTTCTCTCTATTGCATTTTGTTTTATTTCTTCCTTAAATTTCCTATAATTTCCTTTTTCTTGCTACGCTAAAATATGATTAAAAAATTAAAAATCTTCCAGATTTTCGTTTTAAAAAAAGAGCAATAATTTTTAGAACATTTTTATCCGAATAGAAAATCAATATTAAAGAAATAAAGTTATTGTAACTTGTCTCTCTTTGTTTTTTTTTTAATACCGATACAATTGCTTATATTTCAGGAAAATTTTTTTCCACATTCCTTTTATATTTATTTCTTTATCCAATATAACTTGGCTATCGCAATTATATTATTTTTTTCCTTTTTCTTAGCGATCGATTGTAAAATTGCCGATAATTCTGGGTGAATGAAAGTACAAATAATGCTCTTCAGAAATCTAAAATATGGGTTTATAACGAAGAGAAAAAAATAATACTGAAGACATTATTTTTATGAGTTTATTCGTATTTCATACAACTGTTTTTTATTATTTTTCTTTTTTAGTTAAATATTTCTTTATCATAGTTTGTTTTACTATGCATTGAGAATTCCAAAACAGATATCTATCTTGTTTATCGATGCTCAAAATTTTTTCTGCAATTTTTAATCTGAGAATTATTGCCAATCCAATTTTTAAAAGCATTTATTTCTGTAAGATAAGTGACTAACAAAGCGGAAAGATGTGAAGCATGTTGTAATGTATTTTTTTTTCTGTAAATGTTGTGATGGGATTTTTTGAACATTTTATTTGAAATCAATATCACTTCTTTAAAAAGGTATGTTTGGATAAGATATTACAGGGTTCGCACACTCCTTATACTTTGTAAGGACTCCGGCACCACTATTAATGGTAAGAAAATTTATATTTAATTTTTAAGAGACAGAATTCGCAACTACGCCTCGATTTGAAACTTTTGCAACATATTTCTGCAGTGAAATACATTGTAAATACTGTAAAATTTTAGTGGTAGAGCTGTGCGAACCCTAGATATAACCCTGTTCAGTGGATTTTATGCTTTCACAATATGTCGGGAACGCAAAGCCAAAATAATCATCTACCAGTAAAAATGATTTTCTGTTTCTGACATTATTTGTGACAGAAAATTTGAATATAAAATGACAAGGAACTTACGGTTAAATGACAAGGAATTTACATTAAACTTAATGGTGTAAGTTTCCTCTGATTGTATAAATCCATGCGAAGGCAGTTACATTTGAAATTTCACTGTATAATGGATACGTTATTTCTTTTTTATTAATAGTTCCATGGAGTAAAATTTATCTGAGAGGAATATTATATACTACTATTCTCGGTCGCGTCAATTCCGCCTTACACAGAATTCAATGTATTGTATTTTGTTTTATTTGTCCCTTTCATTTCTTTTTTCTTGAAACTTTGAAATATGATTAAAAATTAAAAAACTTCCAAACTTCCGTTTAAAAGAAGGCTTAATTTTTAGAGCTTTTTTAACCGAATACAAAATCAATATTAAAGAAATTAAGTTATTGTATCTTCTTTCTCTCAATTTTTTTTATACCGATACAATTGCAAATATTTCAGGAACAAATCTTTCTTCCACATTCCTTTTATATTTATTTCTTTATCCAATAAACCATGGCCATCACAATTATATTATTCTTTTTTCTTTTTTCATAGCAATCGATTGCAAAATTGCCGATAATTCTGGGTGAATAAAGGCGGAAATAAAGTTCTTTAGAAATTTAAACTATGGATTTAATGTAAAGAGAAAAAATAATACCGAAGACATTATTTTAAAGAGTTTAACTCATATTTCATACCACTATTTTTCATTATTTTTCTTTTTTAGTTAACTTTTTTTCCGTTATAATTTCTTTTACTATGCATTGATACATCGAAAATAAATATCTATTTCTACGCAAAAGTACGGTAAGTTTTCCGAAGCTCAAAATTGTTTCTAAGTTTTTTAATCCTAGCAATAATTGTCAATCCAATTTTTAAAAGCATATATTTCTATAAAATAAGTAAATAACAAAGCTAAAAGATTTGAAATATGTTGTAATGTATTTTTCTTGCTTTAAATGTAGTGATGGGATTTTTCGAATATTTTATTCGAAATCAATACCACTTCTTTAAAAAGATGTAAACTTTGGATAAGATATAACTTTGTTCGGTCGATCTTGAAAAAAAAAATCAATAAAACACATTAACTGATTTTTTATTATCTTTCTAACATTTTAAATATTCTAGTTAATTGAATTTACCCGTACATATATTTCTAAACCCAATCGCGCTTGGTGGTTTAATTATTCGAAGTTTTTCGTGGTTTTCTTCAAACCTTGGATATCTTTGCGTAAGTACACATTAGGTTCTTTTCGAAAGAAACCCACGGAGGGCATTCCCTTCTTGATTTATATCCTTGGTGTAGATAATAGGCAAACAAACAACAATAACATTAATATAAATTTCTAAAATTTTACTTCTAAAATGCAGGGTGTGTCTTACACACGAGATATTTTCGACAACTGTATGAAAATTAGTGACCGTGTATTTTGTCACTCTTTTCCATCTGGTTTATCTGCAGATAAATAATGCAAATTTTGTGACAATGCAATTATTGTCACTTCTCTAATAACGAATTCTTAAATTTCAATACAAATAATAATTGTCAATTTGTGATACTTAGTCGTTTTAGATTTGAAGGAGTTTACGCGCTTTAAAAAATTAAAACTGCTTTCTTGAAGTGAAAAGATCACCGCTTGTATAATAACGCTTCTTTTTCTTTTCTAACTCCTAACACTGACTTTTCCAGCTTTAGCTTTCTTGTAATTGCGTTGGGCATTCTATTAAATCTGCTGCTTGAAATTGACAATTAAAGCTATCCCAGGGTACATACGCCCTGGAATTTCACAGAACCGAAAATCCAACTGCACCAGTCTCTTGTTACAGAAAATTTCTATTTAGAAATAGCTAAATTTAAGTACAGCTGTACTCTGAATGCTAAGTGTTTTTAGATTTTGGATTTTGGCCTCAATTTAGGGAATTTTGAGCTTCCAGGGGGAAATTTATGTAGACTATCAACATACTTGGGAAAAAATGTGGATGTTTTACCCCTTTTACTCCTAAAATTTACTTTTACCGGGTGTCCAGTAAATAACTGACTCATTTTGAACTTAAATAACAAATAAACGGTTTGAGATAATAATGCGCGGTTTGCGGTATTGTTATTAGAAAATCAATAAATTTTTTAAACATGTACTTTGTTTATATAGTTCAAATTTCGGAAAAAAATATCGCGTTGGCGGTAGCAGGCTGTTTGAATACAGACATGACTCTAATTTTCATAAATATGAGATTTTCGGCTGAATCTGAATCTATATGTTGTCGAATCTGAATCTATATGTTTAATCGACTCTCGAATCAGCTTCAGAAATAGGGTACGTTGGTTGGAAAGTGATTTAAAATAATATTTGTGATTGCACCATCTGTGTTATATTTCCCCTCCCCAGTCTTGAGACTGAGATATTATTTTAAATATTATTATATTACATTAACAAAGTGCATATTTTAAAATTTATTTATATTCTAATAACAATACAGCAAGAAGCGCATTTTTATCTCAAACAGTTTTTTTTTTGTTATTTACATTCAAAATGGGTCAGTTGGACACCTGGTAGTAACACTGGATTTAACTCGATTTTGACTTGAAAAATGAAAAAAATACAGAAATCGGAGATATTGATCATTATTATCGTGTTCGTGATCTTTGATTACAACATGGCAGTTGATACGCATCACAGGTGCATCACGACTGTCTTGGACTAGTTCCAACTGAATTACCATAACACTATATAAGCAGGGGTCGGAGCATATAGGAAAATTTTTATTGTTCGTTCCTGCATCATATTTGAATAAATTTGCAAAAGATGATTTATAATGTATCCAATGGGAATATAAGACGAAGAAATTTGATAAAATATATTGGTAGGAACAATAAATTTTGTCCTGTATGCTCCAACCCCTGTATAAGTGCAAGAGATTTTCCTGGTCATCGCGGGCACAGGCATATACATATTTCTTTTATTAGTATACATCTATGCAGTAGATATAGAAACAATTATGTACATATAATAAATATATTTTGTTTAATGTTTGTGCTTAGAATGGCAATAAAGCTTTTTGCAATTACATATTACAATCACCTTGCTGCGTTTACAAGCATAAAAAAAATTGTCGTTGTAAAATGTATCTCCCACTCTTTTTATTTAGATAAAATATGCATACAATATTCTGCCAAGTTTGAATTTTTCTACTTCTTCTTTTTTTCTTTTAAAATGGAGAATTAAAGAAAAAAAAAGATTGATTTCGGCCAAAAAAAATAGTTTAAATAACTGAAAGATCTTTAATATCTTTATAGTGACAAACTAAAAAGTGTTTTTTTTTCTTTTTTTCTTTTTTCTTTTTTCTTTTTCTTTTTTTTAGCAGAAAACTGAGTTGGAAAATTTTAGGAAAAAAATAATCGTTTGGGGAAATTTTCAGAAATTTTGGAGGAATGAATTTTGACTATCTGGTAACACTGGGTGTCAATTCCTACATTTTGTTCTCCTGGAAAAGTTCCCTCACCCGCACGAAATGCTCTTTTCTCTTAGCCATCGTAATCACACGTTCTTTGGGAAAAGATTAAACATTCAAATAATAGTGAGGTAACATCAATTGGACTGTTTACAAATTTTCGTTAAGTACTACTACTAGGAAATTTCCGGTATCGATAAATATATAAAAATAAATTCTTACTGAAAAAAAAAACTTAGGAAAAATTAATTTTACGAATATTTTTAAAAACGCAAAATATGCATGAATAAATATATCAATTTAGATACTGTTTACTTTTAATTACTTATGACTTATGGTGTATACAATTTTCTTTAATTTTTTTTCAGTTAAAACACTATTGTGCTGTAATGTACTTTTTGTTACGATATATCCAGGGATGAGATTTCCGCTTTTTTCCACACCAGTAATTTGTTAGAGAAAATGTTTTTTTATTTAATCGGAATATTTTTGCGATTTAAGAATACAATTTTTTTTTAAAGAAAATACTAGTCTGGAAAAAAAAACAAAAGAAAAGAAACGTAAATCTCATACCTGCATGTATCGCATGCTTTTCAAATTTCCTGGTGGGAAGAACAAATATAATAAGGAAAAAGTTTAACCTCTTAATGGTCGCATTAGATTACGGTTTAAAAAATCATATTCATTATTGCCACCACTTTTTTGAAAAAAAAATATTCTTCTTATTTAATGAAAAGTATCGTGTTACCGTAATAAAACCAATTACACTATTTTATAAAACTGGTGGGAATCAAACAATTCTGAATAAAAGCCGTGAAGCTTGCAGCCCGTGAATGTCTTGGGCGCGATGATTTAGTGGATTAAATGCATCTCTAGCGGGCCATGTACCAGTAGTGAGGCACTATTTTAAACTTAAGAGACCTATTTAAAACTTAATGAAAAATCCCGAAAAATAAGGCTAAATATACTATTTTTAAAAAGGGGTGACAGTCAAATAATCTGAATTGAAAAATCCCTAATCTGGCAACACTGACCTTACTGTATTTCCTTTACTCATTTTTTAGCTCACGGGCTTTCATAGCCTGAGAGCTTATGTGCCCGCCCGTTCTGTATGTATATGCGTAAGTTCGTACGTACGTAACGCGATTACTCATGATAAAAATATCCCATCCACTTGAAATTTTGTATATAGGTATATCCTAATGAAGCGCTTCCCTGATTAGTTTTTGGAGTTCATTCGATATGTATAATAGGGGGAACGGGGGGCTCATGCCTCACCTTTATTGATATGAATGGGTTTTTCATGAAGAAATATTAGTTTTTGTTCAAAATTTACACATAGGATCATTCTGATGAAGCGCTTCCGTGATTGGTATTAGGTGTTCATTGGATAAAAATAAACAGGGGAAATGGGGGTTCTAATGCCCCTCCCCTTAATTTATATAAATGGGTTTTTCATGCAGAATTGTCAGATTTCGTTCAAATCTCTGAATAGTTTTGGAATTTTAATGGTTAAGTATATGAAAGAGAAGGATAACTCTTAAATTATATAAATGGGTTTTTATTAAGAATTTTTCGATTTGCTCTAAATTTTGGATATGGATTTTTTATATGATAAAGCATGTCCCTGATCAGTTTAGAGGGTTCAATGATTAAGTATAAAAGGGGGGGCAAGGGGAGAGCTGTTTCCCCTTCTTAATTTTTTTTCGAACGGAATTAACCTTTGAAAATATAAGGCTGTAATGTACAATTAGTATGCGTAGCCTGTGAGCTCAATGCCATGAGTTTAATTGGGCAATATTCTTTTTATTTATTACTTTGAATAATATCTTGAAAATTTCTCAAAAAAAGAAATAAAAAAAAATGCCTTAAAATTAACCAGCATCAGACGTTCTAAACATATTACTAATGTCATTACTTCTGCAGCTGGATGCAATCAACAGCTCATAAGAAATGAAAAAGTGTACAATGTGTCTTTTTCTCTCAATTATGTCATTTATTTACGTTCAAGGAAAAAAGTGTCTGAAAAGCTGTACGAATTTTTATTGTTTTATATCCATGATATTTTTTGTGAGATAAAATAAAATAGAAGTGGATTTTTTACCCCTTCAGCTAAAGGGAAATAAACTGGAAACAATAACGGAAAGCTAAATCATCAGCTATAAACAATAACTCCAAAAAAATCGTGTAGCACAAATAAAACGATGTCGGAAAAAGTAAAATAAATATTTCTATAGCACGAATAAATCTATTAAAGTATTTATTGAGAATTTTACTGATTTCGATGCTGGACTGTTATCACAATCTTAACCACTTAGTAGTCGCATTAAATTACGGTTTAAAAATTCAAATTCATTATTGCCACCATTTTTAGGTGCGTTCGTAATTATGTAAATACGTAGCACCTATTGTTGTCGCTCAGTCCGTCCGTCTGTCCGTCTGTCTCTCCGTCTGTCCGTCTGTCTGTCCGTATGTCCATCCGTCCGTCCGCACATAACAACGCAAAAACTACCCAACCGAATCGTTTGAAATTTAAAATACATAATTATAACATAATTTTGTCGAGTCATTTCAAATTTTATGAAAATCGGATGGATAGATCAATTACAGGGACAATCAAAAGGATTCCGTTACATTAGGGTCAATGGGGAAAAAGTTTCAAATGCATTTTAATCGTTTGAAATTTAAAACATATAATTATTGCGTAATTTTGTCGAGTCATGTCAAATATTATGAAAATCGGATGCATAGATCAATTACAGGGAAAATCAAAAGGATTCCGTTACATTACGGTTAATTGGGAAAAAAATTTCAAATGCATTTTTATGATGTTACATTCATTCGAACATAATAGAATTCGCATGAATCTATGAAGTTTATACTAAAACATGCATTCTGTACAATCTGTGATGCAAAGAATTTTTATTATCAAATTACAGGGCCACACAAAAGTATTCCACTACATAATGCTATACGGGGAAAGATTGTTTGGTGCGTGTTTTATTTATATTAAACTATTTCACATTTTATGAATAAGATATACGTTTCTGAGGTGTAATAAAAATTACTTTCCGTATATTTACAGGAACACAAAAAAGGTTTCGATTACTATACTGTATCCGAAGTACGCTCTACTATATCAGCAAGATTTGAATATTTTTAAAACTTCGTTATCGTACGAACCTCATTTGCTACATTTACGTGAAATTTCCAACTTGTTTTAAATATTCATCGTTTTTAATGACAAGTAAAATGACATTAGAATGAAACCAGTTACGCTGTTTTTATAAAACTGGTGGGAATCAAGCAATTCTGAAAAAAAGCAGTAAAACTTGCAGCCTGTGAATGTCTCGGGCGCGACGATTAAGTTTTTAAAACGAAATAGTTTATTTGGCTTCTCAAGAAAGAGCTGTAATGTATTGGATCACGAATGAGTTGTTTTTAAAACCTTTTCTTCATCTGGATTGAAATTATTTATTTAAATTACTTATCTTGATTTAAATTGTTTAAAAATAACTTGTTTACTCGAGTTATTTCAACTTTTTTACTAGAGCTGACTTTCAAATCGTGAGATGAGTTAATTTCGGCTCAACTTGAGTTATTTTGTGGCTGAGATTTTAAGAGAGGCAGACACACTGCGTATATGCAGATTTTTACCTGTAAAAAGAATGGAAAACACCAAAATTTTGAGCCTTTATTTATCAAGCACTTTTCAACACATTTGAAATGTGTTTATGTCTTCGTTTTGTCGGGTGTTCGCCGAGCTCTAACTCTGTTAAATATATTCAGATTGATTCTCACCGCTTTTTTCGAATAGAAATATTCTAACTATTTAAAACTAAATGAATATATCCTGAAAAATATGGCAAAATATACTATTACTTACCCATCATACGTAGTATAGGGTAAGTCTTGCAATCGTTTTGAAAATCGAAAAAATTTTTTTGACGGATTTACACGTTTTAGATAGTGGAGATTCCGAAAAACATATTTTTAGAAAAAAAATTTTGCCGTCCGTCTGTCTGTCTGTCTGTCTGTCTGTCTGTAAACGCTCTATCTCCCGAACAAATTGAGATAGAGACTTGAAATTTTGTATGTAGTTAGTATGTAAGAATGGGACGAACCCTATTTAATATCAGCAACCTCGATCATCCGGAACTATTTTTTTCGGACTCTCGAAAAATTCGTTCTGATGAAAGGTACATAAAAATTTTCGAATTTTTTTGTTCTAAGGAATGGAAGTAAAAAGCAATAAAATAACACATATTTTGCATATAGAACGAAGTCGATCGGATTATTAGTTGCCGAGATATTTGTAATCTTGTTTTCCACATTCTTCGATTTTTCATGACCCTGTATTTCATTCAAATTTCAATTCAGAAGTATATTTTAATTGGAAATGAGACGCTTAATTCGGCGCAGTTAATTGTTAGTCAATAGAATTATTATTTTTGGAGTTATAAGGATGTTTCTTTTACGCAGTTCGGTACTACTTGAGTAGTTTGGCGTTTTATATAATTTGTCGAAATTGGTACATCAGCAGTTCTTTAATATAGCATTACTATGTATATTAACAATATTTAAATTTTGTTTATGAATTGCAGTGCATTGTATAAATAGTTTCACATGTTTTATTTTCATATACATATCCATGATGGGTAAGTATTACGGTGGCCCCCAACGACTAGTTTTTAAAAAGTGGCGGCAGTCAAATAATCTGACTTAAAAAATTCTTAATTTGGCAAGACTTACCTTACTATATTTTTTTTACTCATTTTTTTCTTTGATAATTTTCTTTGTTTAGAAGAATATATAGAATTTTTCGAAAAAAGAAATACAAAATTGCTCTAAAATTAACTAGCATCAGACGTTCTAAACCGATTACTAAAGCCATTGCTTCTGCAGCTGGATGCAATCAACAGCTCATAAGAAATGAAAAAGTGTACAATGTGTCTTTTTCTCTCAAGCTTGTCATTTATTTACGTTCAAGGAAAAAATGCGTCTGAAAAACTGTGCGGATTTTTATTCTTTTATATCTATGATATTTTTTGTGAAATAGAATAAAATAGGTGGATTTTTTTCGTTCAGCAAAGACGAAATAAACTGGAAACGATAACGGAAAGATAAATCATCAGCTATAAACAATAGCTTAAAAAAAATCTCGCAGAACAAATAAAACGATGAAGGAAGAAGTAAAATAAATATTTCTATAGCACTAATAAATCTATTAAAGTATTTATTGAGAATTTCACTGCTTTCGATGAAGGACCGTTATCACATTCTTCAAACGAATAGTGGATTTGGCTTCTCAGGAAAGAGCTGTATTGTAGTGGAGAAGGAATGAGTTGTTTTTTAAACGTTTTACATATCTGGATTAAAATTGTTTATTTAAATTACTCATCATGATTTAAATTGTTTAAAAACAACTCGTTCACTCGAGCTATTTCAACTCTCTTATCAGAAGCTGGCCTTCAAATCGTGAGATGAGTGAATATCGGTTCAACTTGAGTAATTTTGTGGCTGAGATTTTAAGAGAGGCAGACACACGGCGTACGTACAGATTTTTACCTGTAAAAAGAAAGAAAAAACAAAAATTTTCAGCCTTTATTTAGCACTTTTTAACACATTTGAAACGTGTTTATGTCTTCGCTTCGTCTGGTTATTTTCCGAGCTCTAACTCTTATAAATATTAGAATTACACTGAAATGTTTGTGAATTGTTAATATTTACTCTAGCACGATCACTATTGGAAATAAGTCTATAAAATTCACAGTGTATTTGCAAGATTAGTCAAAAAGTATCTTGTTTCATTATGGTTAATGCGTAAAAATCGTTTTAAGGAAAATTTAATGATATTAGACCATTTTAAACATAATGAAGTTGATATGCATTCATGAAGTGCACTAAAACATGCTTTCAGTTGAATGTGGGATAAAAAGAATTAACTATTCTTTAACAGCGATATACAAAATGACTATATTATGTAGCTCTACAGGGTGAAAAAATTGTTTGCAGCATATATTAACTAAAATATACTGCTTCAAATATTGTTAAAATGATGTTGTATTACATTAGCTGATAAATTACTTCTGGTAAAATATGAATTGCATAGCATTTATCATTCATTTACAGGGACATACATAATTTATCGGATACAATAATGTACACGAAGAACTTATATATTACAGATAATTTTTGGACGTGCATTATCAGATATTAAATGCGTTTTTAAGTTAAATTGAAAATTTTCATACTACATGGCATGTACAAATGCTTTACATCACATATAGGAGTACATAAATTAATTCATAAAGGTTACTGAATAATAGAGTAAATTGCTTAAAAGTGGTTTTTAATTGAGTGTTGTATTTTGAAGCTGAACTGTATTTAGTACATTAAGAGATGTTCGTAAGATATAAATACAATTATATATAGCTCCATCAAAACATTGGATTCATGTATACCTGTAGATGATTGTAGAAGCGTGATTTCAGTAGTTTGGAATGTGTTTTAGCCTTCTATACGTATGTCAAAGATGAGGATACACCGATTACTGCTGCAACCTGTCTAAAAATAATTTTTAAATATTTAAACTATTTATAAAATTAGTATCTATATTTTTACTTTTTTTAATCTTTTCAAGAAAAAAGCATAAGATCTGTGAAAATTTTCGAATTCCGGTTATTCACAGATTTACATGTGCTAGGGATCGGAGATTCTAAAAAACATGTTTTTACAAAATGCCTGTCTATGTTTCTGTGACTCTATAAAATAATACTTTATGCATTTTTCTACTTTAAATTGTTTATTATTGAATTTTTATTTGTTTATTTCACGCCAAAAGTGAGATAACTCACCAAATATGGCGCACGAATTTTTCGCTTGCCTTATTTTGGAGCTATTACATTCGACTAGGGTTGCCAGAAAACTTTACTTTTGAAAATAATCGGTACCGGAGATGGTACAAACGAATACCTCTTGGTACTTACCGGTACAAACGAAATACAAACAATTGGCATATGCGAAATTTTCAAGTCCGGTTGTGGAGGGGCCAGTGAAATTGTCCCCCAACTTTAAAATTCAATATCTCGGTACCGGAGTCGGTACAAACGAAGATCTCTCGGTCCTTACCGGCACAGAAGCAGTACAAACGACTGGCATATGCGAAATTTTCAGGTCTGGTTGTTGAGGGGCCAGTGAAATGGTCCAACAACTTTAAAATTCAATAACTCGGTACCGGAGCCGGTACAAACGAAAATCTCTCTGTACTTATCAATACAAACAAAGTACAAACAATTCACAAATTTTCATAAAAATCGGAAAACTTTTTTTTTTTTTTTTTTTTTTACTGTGGGAAATACCCGTCTCACTGGCCCCTCCATCTTGAATGTTGAATAAGTCGGTACCGAGCCGGGCCGGTACAACCGAAAATCTCTAGGTACTTTCCGATACAAATGAAGTGCAAACGAATGGCATATGCGAAATTTCCATGTCCGGGAGTGGAGGGGCCAGTAAAATGTACCTGTATAAAATATATCCCACAGTCCCCACTTGTACATTATCATTTTGTACACACTCATCATAAGAGTAATACAAATTCTGCAAAATTATTTTTTAAACTAAAAACTTTAAATTATCTAAATTTTGTAATTTTTTTTCTTAAATTTTTGTTTTTTGCAATTTTTGTTTTGTTAAATTAAAAAAAATACATTAAATAAGAAAATTTACAACATTTATTAAAATTATTGAAAAAACTTCTGCCTACTTGCTATTATGCTGTTGCAGTAACTTATCAATCACCATAACCTTACTCCCACAGGAAATTTACGCTACTTTTCCATTCTTTGTTCATCTAGTATAAAAAGATCTTATGTTTTTTTCTATATTTTATTTTATAGTATTAATTAAAAAAAAGCATACATTGTCATTCGCCACGGACAAAATTATTTAATTTAAAAAAAAAATGTAAATTAACAAATTACACCGAAGATATGGAAAAACATATTTTCAAAAACTCAAATTTTAAAGACTTATAAAAATTCTACATTTAAATTAATAATTATAATAAACATCATTTTTAGGATGATTATAACAAGTCATATATTTCGTACGCCGTGCATTAAACATTAACATTCCTAGACCCACGGTAAAAAAAAAGAACAACAACAACAACGAAAAGCAGTAGATTAAAGTTAGACAACTTTAACTGTTTAAAATGTGAATTTTTATTTGATGGAGTTAATCAGACTGACTTCTGAACGCTTCATATTATGTACGACATGAATTAAACATATTCCTGGACCCATCACAAACAAATTTTAAATGAAATTTCAGCTTTACAATTTTTGCAACTGCAAATTTTTCAACTTATTAACATCGCACATTTTAAATTTTTACACTGTTGCGGAGAGAAAAAAAATGCACTTTTTAATGTCTTTTGTTTGAAATTTCCATCACAATTTGTTTTTAAATATATTTTTTTAAAGTTATTATTTTTTGTCATTGTGGCAACAGAAGTATTCAGTTTGTGGACATTAAACTAGGACCAATCAGAAAACTAATAAAATAAAAAACAGAAGTATTCCATTTTTGGACATTAAACTTGGCCCAATCAGGAACCGAATAAAATTAAATAAGTTGCCGAATTCAACCAATTAAAAGATTCAGATATACTTTAGATTTCTTAATTTTCAACCGACAGCAACAACTATTTTTTTCAAATTATTAAGAAAAAAACTATGTTAATCGTCTCATAAGTGGCCTCAAATATAGTACGGTCAAACCTCGTTAACATGAACACGCTTAACGCGAATTACTTTTAACATAAATTGTTTTCACAGTCCCCTATAAAGACGAATACATAGATTTGATACTGATAACATGAATTACTGTTAATATGAACAAAATTTTGATTCCCCTTGAAGATCATGTTAACGATGTTCAACTGTGTTTTTAAAAAGTTATGTTGCTGCAAAATCAAAAAATATGATTTTAACAATTTTTTTTTTAATTCTCAAATATCCTGATATATTGCTTTAAATGCACAAGGTCTCGATGCTAGGTGCAATCAAAATCGAAAGTAGTTCCCTTGTAAGTATATACCAAATTTTAAGTTTATATTTCAGTTTATTCAGGAAATGGAATCAGACACATACACACAGAGACGCACCAACAGAAGGACAGGAATTTTTTTTCCTTCTGAAAATTAGTTTTTCGGAATCCTCCGTGTCTGAAGCATATAAATCGGCCAAAAAAGCTTTTTTTTCCCGATTTTTAAAACGATTACAATATTTACCCTATGCTACGTATGATGAGTAAGTATTAAAGAATCCCTGCATTCTTACTGTAGCATTAAACGAAAAGAAAAGCATTAGTACGAAGAATATTTTTCCTCTTCTTTCTTAACTTTGTTTACATAGGCTGAATATGCAAGACACATTAGTCAGAAAAAAGATACATTTGTTTAGCTAATAAAATAAACTAATACTGTAGAAGAATGCCAAGACTGTAATCATACGGATATTTTTCTTTATTTGCCACCTCTTTTATGTATCAACTAATTGTGTAGCTAACGATTATATTGCATTTGTATAATATTATTTCATTTTCTTTCTGAGTAAAGGGAAATAAATTTTATTTTATACGATATTTAAAAAATGTTTCTAATATTAATTTTATAAATGCGCAGGCTGGCGAGTGGTCAGTAGAAAAAGGTGTTAAGTAATAATA
Organism: Maratus speculifer; assembly: GCA_964019185.1. Lineage (NCBI taxonomy): Eukaryota > Metazoa > Arthropoda > Arachnida > Araneae > Salticidae > Maratus > Maratus speculifer. Next base: position 330,009,718 of record OZ025295.1, on the reverse strand, counting down.
TTTTTTAAAGGGACATTCGTCTTCTTTAATCCCTCTATAAATATTTTCCATAAGAAAATACTGGTACTTTCCTGTTTTTCTTTTATTGTGTTTTTCCCCGGCTACTCGCATTCCTGATACATTAATCAATACACATAGTGTGTCCCACACATATAAAGTTACCATAATTTCTTCATGCCTTATAAAGGAAGAGCCAAGTTAAGTTTACCACCACAGTCGAAGCCTCCAAACACAATTAATAAGCCTCCATTTATTTATGTTGAGCCTGCCCATGTCGAAAGCTATCTACAAGCAAAGCAAATTCGATGGGGCCAAATATAATCAAATCTGGAAGGACCAGTGGTCCCCTGTTATATTCCCAGATTAAAAAAAAATATAGTTTGGATGGCTCAGACTGTCTTGCTTGCTATTGGTATGACACGAGGCAAGGAGAGGAAATTTTCTCTAAAAGACAGTACGATGGAGGCTTATAATTAATGTTGGGAGCTTTCAGCCGTATTGGTAAACCTGGTTGACCTGGCTCTTCCCTCAGACCGAATGTAGGCTACCACTACTCAAGAACTGCTAGAAATCCATTCATTGCCAACTGAAAAAAGAATTGATGGGTTAGGATTTTCCAGCAGGTAAACGCATCCATAACTTTTGCAAAACCCTCCTAAGAATGTTTTTTGATAATTGGGACATGTTATGGAATGGCCTGCCCTGTACCTTCATTTCATTCCCCAAGAAAATGTGTGGAGTATCCTCAGTAGAACATTATATGCCAATGCCACACAGTTTGAGTCTGTGGCAGAACTAATGCCCGCCATCATTGAGGCCTGATATAATACTAATGCTAATGTGTTCCAACAATTGGTAAATGGTGTACACATCGTATATTCTAAATCATATACTATTAGCATGTCGGATATAATTGCTATTAAAAGTAGTAGCTTTATTTCGGCGGGACCCTTTTTACCCCTCTTTTTTTATATATTTTTTTGCTTGAACAAGTGGCGCAGGGAGTGAGTTATTCCTTGTAAATATGCATTTCTATATAGTCTTTCTTAATATATTTGTTACGTTATCTTGGTTTTGTTTCGTCTCTAATTATTGCACAAAATTATGGTGGCTTTATTTGTGTGGATCACTGTACCTTTTTAGCTCACAGGCTATCATAGCCTGAGAGCTTATGTGCCCGTCCGTTCTGTATGTATGTGCGTATGTGCGTAACGCGATAACTCATGATAAAAATATCGGATCCACTTGAAATTTTGTATATAGGTATATCCTGATAAGGCGCTTCCCTGATTAGTTTTTGGAGTTCATTCGATATGTATAAGAGGGGGAACGGGGGGCTCATTCCCCCCGTTAGTTGATATAAATGGGATTTTCATGCAGAATTAAGTTTTCAAAATTTAGATTAGGATCATTCTGATGAGGCGATTCCGTGACTGTTATTAGGTGTTCATTGAATAAGTATAAATAGGGGGAACAGGGGTTCTAATGCCCCCCCCGTTAGTTGATATAAATGGGATTTTCATGCAGAATTAAGTTTTCGTTCAAAATTTAGATTAGGATCATTCTGATGAGGCGATTCCGTGGCTGTTATTAGGTGTTCATTGAATAAGTATAAATAGGGGGAACAGGGGTTCTAATGCCCCCCCCCCCCGTTAGTTGATATAAATGGGATTTTCATGCAGAATTAAGTTTTCGTTCAAAATTTAGATTAGGATCATTCTGATGAGGCGATTCAGTGACTGTTATTAGTTGTTCATTGAATAAGTATAAATAGGGGGAACAGGGGTTCTAATGCCCCCCCCCCGTTAGTTGATATAAATGGGATTTTAATTGAGAATTAAGTTTTCGTTCAAAATGTAGATTAGGATCATTCTGATGAGGCGATTCCGTGACTGTTATTAGGTGTTCATTGAATAAGTATAAATAGGGGGAACAGGGGTTCTAATGCCTCCCCCCCGTTAGTTGATATAAATGGGATTTTCATGCAGAATTAAGTTTTCGTTCAAAATTTAGATTAGGATCATTCTGATGAGGCGATTCCGTGACTGTTATTAGGTGTTCATTGAATAAGTATAAATAGGGGGAACAGGGGCTATAATGCCCCCCCCCCCCGTTAGTTGATATAAATGGGATTTTCATGCAGAATTAATTTTCGTTCAAAATTTAGATTAGGATCATTCTGATGAGGCGATTCCGTGACTGTTATTAGGTGTTCATTGAATAAGTATAAATAAGGGGAACAGGGGTTCTAATGCCCCCCCCTTAATTTATATAAATGGGTTTTTCAAGCAGAATTGTCAGATTTCGTTCAAATCTCTGAATAGTTTTGGAAGTTTAATGGTTAAGTATAAAAGAGGGGGATAACTCCTTTTAAATTATATAAATGCTAAATGGGTTTTTATTAAGAATTATCTAATTTGCTCTGAATTTTGGATATAGATTTTTTATATGATAAAGCATGTCTTTGATAGTATAGGAGGTTCAATGATTAAGTATAAAAAAAAGAGGAAAGGGGAGAGCTGTTTCCCCTTGTTAATTTTTTTTTCGAACGGAATTAACCCTTGAAAATATAAGGCTTTAATGTGCAATTAGTATTTGTAGCCTGTGAGCTCAATGCCATCAGTTTAACTGGGCAGTATTCTTTTTATTTATTGTAATTCTAAATCATGTGCAAAAAAATCTAGGCACAGCGGAAAGTCTTTCACTACTAAATACATAGAAGAAGCTGCTGTACTTTAAATAGTATATTGGGATTAATCCCTTGGGAACGAACGACACGTATACGTGCCGCAAAAAGGCTTAGAAATCTTTGTTTATCCCCTCCAGTAAGATTTTACTGTAAAATTTGCCTTGTTCAAATGGAGCATTGTCTCGATTTGATAAGCCACAAATTTCTGTTTTTCAAAACTGGTAACAAAACATTAAAAATATCTTAAAAGTCTCCCGTCGCGAAAGGTTTAAAGAAGGCTACTTTCTCTTTAACTAAATACTGGTATTGAACACCTTTTTGACTGTGTATACCTATAAACACTCGTAACCCTGTATTAGGTTTACACAGCCAGAGTTAGTGAATAATTCCTAATTTATTTTTCTAGATGTTTAACAAAACATCTAAAATCGAATGTGACCGGTCATCTTTGGCCAAATTGTATATATATATATATAAATAAAACATAAGTTGTAGTGTAATTTCACCGTTTACAAATAATTATTCGACGTTGTGGCATATTTGCATTTAATATTTCTGGCAACATATTATGAATGTGCATTCAGACTATAAACTATTCACATATTCCAAACATTATTTGTGATTATTGCACGATATTCTTTATATTATCCAATAGTTTTTAACATTTACATTATTTAATTCAGCAAAAATCCATAAAAGGAATTATTTCAATATTCACTATATACCTTAACTTTATGCAAACTTTATACCTTATGCAAACTTTATTCATTAGGTTATTTACGTAATTTTCCCCATGTTATGTCACAGACGTCACGCAACAGTCTAACTTGTTAAAGTTGTAGTAATTAGTTTCAAAGTTAAGTTAAAAAAAATATCGATTGTCCGGTTTATAAAAATATTCAATAATGATAATTTTAGGAGAAATTTTAAAGTTTCAAGATGAAAATATTTTATGATACACGTGCTGATGTTTTTTTTTCCTCTTTATTTTGCTAGATCTTACTAAAGTTTTGCCTCCGTAAAACTTTATAAACATATTAATTTCGAAAGAAATACTTATCGGAAAATTTCTTAGAGACGGTTTAATTTCAAAGTATTATTTTTATGTTATTTCCGCATTAATCGAGCTTATTTGTCGTGAAAATTTTAAAGTTTTATAGAAATTGTTAAGATTTTATTAATGCAAAACAGTGTTTTAATCGATATTAAGTTCATTTAAGAATTACTTTTTAAGTTAAAAATTATTTTAACTGAAAAATACACTTGCATGTATGTAAGATGTGTGTAAACGTAATTCTTGTAAGTGATGAACTAAATTAAATATATTAGGTAAATGCAGGCGGTAAGTGCGGACGCATTTGTTAACGTACAGAGTTTAAAAGAAATCAGTTGTTTTTCAGTCATTGCAGCGCACGGAACCAAAGCCGTATGAAGAGGGGGGGATCGCTAGGGGAGCGAAAATTTAGGGAGAGTCAAATTTATGCTACCAACGTCATTTTTTTTTATCTGTCACGAGAATAATTTGGGGTAGGGTGCCAAATTGAAACTTTACCCCCCGGCACAGTTTTCTCTTCGCACACCCCTGTTCGAAACGCTCGCGGTTACGAGTTTAAATGTGATGTCAGGATTTCAGAATTTAATGGAGTGTCGAACAGCAATATGCCATAAAGTTTTTTATGGGACTAAAACAAGTCGGTTATGGAGATGCTTGAAATGTTACAAGAAACCTGCAGAAAAGTTTTTTGTGCATGGCTCAAGTGTTTAGAAGACCCAAAACCTTCAAAGGCTTAAGACATTGTGGCACAACAATAAAGACAATATGACAATAAGGCATAAGACAATATGGCTAAAATTAAACACTTTTCGAACTCTGGTCGCTCGAAGAGTGTTCGAATTACTGCGGAGACGTTGAGTCTTACAAAATCGATTGCTTAACAAATCGCCACGAAAAATATTCAAATGCGGAAAATTTGTGCCAAGCTGATTCGAACACATCCTTCAAAATAATTCAGCTCCTGACAAAACACGGCGTTGCAAAGCTCCATTAACCACCATACATCACAGATTTTTCACTGCCGTATTTTCTTTTTATTCAGTCCGATAAAATATAGTTTAAAACATAGCTGCCAACATCTTCCGCTTTTTCAGCCCGGAAAAATTTTATAGTAAATTTCACTATTTTAAATTGCCGTAATATGTTGATTAACTATGGCAAACTTTACTGTTAAATTTTTCCGGGTTGAAAAATCAGAAGAGTTGGCAGCTATGGTTTAAAAGGTCATCAATTTGGTAATCTGGAGAACTTGCAGAAAACGTAAAGAGCATTCTAAACACAATTCCAGATGAAGACTTAAAAGAGGGCAGAAATGGGTGCCAGAGTCTTTGGCAATGGTACATTAATAAAAGAGGAAGCTATTTCGAAAATTATTAACCCCATCGTGACAGGAGTCTTTTACAAAATTTTAATCTTTTGTGACCGATTTATAAAATCAGAAATTTGCGATGTATTGAGTCTAGAAAATGTTCTGATTTAATAAGGCAAAATTTACAGTAAATTTTCACTGGTGGCGATAAACAAGGAATCCGAGCGCTTTATGCGGCACGTATACCGTTCCCTCGTCACCAAGGGATTAAGTGTGCAGAAAATTATCTTTGAATAAACGAACTTTCATGAATCAGTCTAGTTGCTTACTATACAAAACCTCTACATTCAGGGATGTATTAAAAATCTTTTTTATTAAAAAAAATAGTATTTTTTATATAACACGCAAATTTTTAAACCAAAAATAACGCCACTTTTTAAATAACTTGTTATTGTGCACAAAAAACTAATATGTTAACAAAGAATTTAATCAATCGTTTATTTGAAGTAATACCCGCATTTGTATAAAACAAATAATTGTACATACGTAGAACTTTAGGACGTTATGTGAGGTTTAGTACATTACATTTTAATTTCTTTCTAAAATACAAATGAATACAGAAATATGCACACTTCATGTAACGTGTACATTCACAATCTCCATTTATTTCATATACATTTAAATACATTTCAGTCACATGTGTCGAAATTATCTATATATCTTAATTAACATTGCGAAATTTTTATCGCATGAATCAATCATGTAACCACACCCATGCCATTCCATTGACGTCACATTTGAATTTTCCTTGATAAAGACTCACTATAATTAGTTTTTAAAATAAGATAAAAATATTTAATGATCATCCGGTTTGTAAAAACTTTTTACGATATTGGTTAAAAAAGAAATTTTAAAGTTTCATCGACGAAAATATTCAAAGGAACATGTGCTGACGATTTTTTTTCCTCTTTTCCTTTTTTGATAACAGGAACATCTTAGAAACATTTTTGCTATGATCAAATTTCATAAAAAATATGGAGTTTGGAACATACTTTTTATCGGCGATTTGTCGAACTAAGTTTAATTTAAAAGGCTAGATTTTTATATTACTTTTATTTTGAACATGCTTACTGATGTTTAAAGTTTAAAAACTTCAGTTAAACTGCCAAAACATTTTTTCAAAATTTCTTTATTATTTTATTAAAAAGCAATTTGCTAAAGTGTTTATAATTGTTTACAGGGCCTGATTACTAACGGGGCACTCTCCCACCAGGAAAAAGAAATAAAGAATTTTTCCTAATTCATGACAGTAATCTTGTATGAAAAGGGCGTTTAAAGAAGACGAAAATTTCTATAATTTTTTTCTGGTGAGAGAGTGCCCCGTTAGTAATCAGGCTCTGATTGTTTATAAGTATGCTAGCGACGGTGCTTGTATACGTGCATGTAAGCTTATCAGTTTAGAGCAAACGGGAAGTGAGAGGGGAGGCTGTCTGACACTTAGAACTATCTAAAACTATTTAAAGCAAATTTAATTTTTGAAAATTTGTCCTTGCAGTAGTGCCGTAATAAAACATGTCTATATCAAAAGTAAAGAACAAAAAATATTTTAAAAGGTTCAAAATTGCAGGAAAAATGTGGTTGATTATGTTAAATTATGTTGATTATGTTGTTATTGGTTAATTTAAGTTTATGTTAAATTGAATAAATTGTTTTTCTTCATAAATCAATTAACTCTTTACAGCACACTGTGCCCAGTCCCCCCCCCCTCCCTGGGATATCTAAATTTAATTCCAAACTAGCAATATGCACCAATAATATTTTAATAAAATTTTGCTTTTACAGTGAAAGATTAAATTAAAGGATTCTTATTTTCTCAAAAAGTTGTTTCTAAATTCCGGTGTCAGTCGATAATTTCTCATTTTACTAACGGAAACGTGCCGGAAAAAGGTTAAAATTGTCTGACAGTTATTTGGGTTATGTAATCAACGATTTTCGGAATAATAGCTATGGAAACATCGTCATGGGAATTCGCATTTGTTTAATCTTAAATATTTACTAATTTTATATCTCAGAAAGAATTATATATATAATTTTTTTCTTAAATAGATGCTTCAATTAAAAGTTGGGGGATGCAAAAATCGATTAAGCTTTTCAAGGGTACCTTTTAAAATTCGCAAGCGGGAAATTTACTGCCCAAATTGCCAAATGCCACCAGTAATTTTTAGGGCAATTTCAATCTCATAATGTATATATATAAAAAAAAAAACAAGCTTTTGATTATTTTCAAATACATTTGTTCATAAATTGCGCTGTGAATTATTTATTTGAAAAATTTTAGGACAAAAATTCCTTACCTTTGAACGGATTACTAAAGAAAGAGAATGGCATCTATGGTATATAATTTTAAAAAAGGAACCTGTAGATCATCGGTTTTTCCAGACTGAGATACGTAAAAATAATAATGGCGGTAGCGGAAAACACAAAATTGGGTAATAAAGTCAGAAAATTGTCAGAGAAAATAATGTAATTCGCATTGATTTGTTACACTGACTGATGTGATAAGACGCATATGTATAAAAAACATTGTCTTACTTAAATTTTGGGGGAGTCAGTGATGGTAACCTCGTCACTGAAATTTTCCCTCGAAATTTCCCTCATGAGCTCAATTTTCCCCTCAAAATTTCCCTCGTGAGCTCAATTTTTCCCACACTGTTCAATTTAGCAGTGCTGCCCTCTATCGGCAAATGATCAAAATTATATTTTAGACCACTCTTTACTTTGGTTCTTCAAAACAAAAATCTTTCAATCAATCGGAGAAGATAAGTAATTTAATAAACATAAACATAATACAAAAATAAATTCTTAAGACAATAATGATGATTATTTTTTTTTAACTGTTATTCATGCATGAAAGTTCTATGAAACAGAAGTTTATTTTTGTTATTTCTCTAGAATGAACTGGTTAATGTTTAAAGTTAATTTTTCTATTCACACAATATTTATTTTCAAACGTAAACAGTTTATTCTGATGAAAAAGAAGCAGATTCCTTACAATAAATTACAGAAATAATGTCAGTAAAGAAAATTGTGAAAATTAATTTCCAAAATTATTTTTATTATATCAATAAAAAATAATTTTTACTCCAAGATGGATTTTAGCGGCTCTGTGGGGAGGGGGGGGGGGAAGGAACATTATAGAATTCTGGGAAGAAAAATGCACTTTTTGATCATTGAAAACACAAACTCTCACATCTTCAGGAGGGGACATGTCATTACTCCTGGGGGATGTCCTCCTCGAGCCACCCTTTGAATTCAACACTGCGTACACATATTTATATATATATATTTGCATATATAATTTATATAGAAAGAAAGAGCATATCGTCTAAAACGTAATATTATTAAAACAGACTATTAAAAATTATCAATTAGATAATATATTGCTATTATTATTATTATTATTTATTTACATTAGTGAAGTAATAGAAACTGCTCACCATAAGTCACTGTTGAAGAAACTTCCATGCTTCTAATTTTATAAAATTTTTGGTTTGTGCTATTTAAAATTAATCATGTTTATTTATAAATTCAAAAATTAAATAAAAATGATCTGAGTCTTTTAATTTATAATATAATATTGAAATTCTAGTAAAAAAAGATATCCAAAGTTTTCTTCACAAACAGAAAAAAAATCACACTTCAAAAGTTGAATAAATGTTAATTAATTCTGTGTTCCATCTTGTATGTAAAAATATTAAAACTATATAAAAATAGAAATATTATTCAGATTTGAGATTTGTATGTTTGTTGTTTCTTGAAAAGTTTTATGTCGCACAAGTACACTCAAGAATTTTGTCGACGAAATATCACTGCTCTCATCCGCGAGCAACGAAAAGGGCTGTTGTTTAATCTCTCTTAATATTTTCTGTTTCTGCCTCTGCTATTACATTTTCTACAATAAGAGTACATTCCCTTCTTTTCATATACATGCCCTTCAAAATTTTTGAATTAGAAGCAAGTGATTTCATTAGCGGCAAAAGATGATCCACCACCTGGAATGCAACGTTATATTCTGCAAAAAAGCCGGGAAGTTTTATTTCTCCTTCTTTAATCTTTTTTTCATATATCTGTTCTTCGGAAAATGCAGCTAAATTGATAAATGTATTAATCGCTGGATTTTTTTTCACCTTGACAAATTTTATATGCCTCCCTGTATCCGCGTGTTTTTGTAATTCGCTTTTTCCACAGAACAATATCGCATCGCATGCTGTACACTTACATCGATTTGGGTCTGATTCTATTGGTGTTAACCAGCCTTTAAATTCTGATAGATGAAGACATTCGTATTGAAATACTTTTTTTTCTTACTTTCGATTTCTCCTTATCAGAAAAACTATTTTTCCTTTTAGCGTTGGTTGTCGCAACATTCGATACTTCTTCTTTATCCAAATCCATAACTATAAAACAGTAAAATGTAACTTTCGAGATACTGCACAATACACATTCTAGAAAAATTTGAACTAAAATCTAAAAAAAAAAAAAAAACTGTTTTCGTTTTACGCTTTTCTCATGCAAGCGAGCCATTGAAACCGAAAATCGAATAGAATAGTTCCGACTGAGGTCATAACTTTTTCCCCCCTTCCAAAAATTCTCCAGGTTTCTCTACTTTCGTTGCTTGAGCTTTGAGCGATAAAAGATCAGTAATATTGATTGGTTGGTGGAAAATTGGCGGCATGTGGTCACGTTGTTGAATCTGATTGTTGAATCTGAATCTAGAAGTTTAGCTGTGTTACTGCTTCGAGAGTCAATGGAACGCAACAGCAATATTCAGCGAAATAGTTACGATGCAATTCGCCAAGAGTTTTGAAAAACAAGTTGAAAGAAAGGGTTTTCTAAAAAGTTTTGCAAAAAAAGGGGGGGGAAAGCGTGTTCATGTGAGCGAAATGGGAAATTCTTAAAATTTCCCACAAAACCTCAAGTTTCCCCTTTTTCCCACACAGCTCTATTTTCCCCACAGATGTGGGAATTTTCCCACAAGTTACCATCACTGGGGAGGGTTTATGAGAAATATCCGCTGTTCTCGGAAAGAAATAACGAAGACAGAAGGGCCATGATAAAAGGCATGTTGGGTAGTCTTGATGGGCATTATTTATTAAAGTTTCTGGTAGGAAAAATAAAATTTCCCCCATACAATAAAAGACTATATTTTATTTTACAATGATTGTATAATGCGACTCTTAAAAACGTATTTAAAATGCTTGTTACATTTCTAAATTTCTCCGCATCATTTGCAGTACCATATCAAACAAAACGCAAATACATACAATTGTTTGTCTCATATTTCTCTTTTTTTTTACCTTCATGAAAGGCAATTTTTATTTTATCGCAATTTAATACTGGGCTGAGATGTAGAATTTAGAAATTGTAATCTGAAGTAAAAAACATAGCATTTTATTGCGAAAAGAGATAATATATTTTAATACATTTAAATATTTATATTTAATATATAAACTGATATTTAAAATATAACTAATATTTAACATATAAGAGACATACATTTATGTAGTGGAAAAGGAAGTGTTTTATTGATTTTTTTTTCACGCTGAAAGCTGACAACAGAACGGAATTTATATCTTTTTAAAGAAGCGTTACTATTGATTTCAAGTAAAAGATTTGGAACACCTCCACAAATTTTAAAAGATTTTTTTTTTCTGCATCGTTAGTTATTTATCTCGGAGAAAAAAAAATATTTTAATGTAACGAAATTGTTAGTAATTGTTTAGATCTAAACATTTTTCAAAATGATTTCGATCTTCGATAAATTTCCAAGATATTACAATTTGGAAGAGAATTTCTACACAGAGTAAACAAATGAAAAGTACAGTATAACCAGGAAAATCCAACATTGTCCGGATCGAGAGTGAGCTATATTTTTGAAAATCCCGGATCTCTAAAAGAAAATATAAAGAAATTCTGATATTCTTAATGATGACTTTAGTCATAATTTAATTCATAACCAATTGTAAATTATGTGATGTAAAGAGAAAATTAAATAAATAAAAACTTACTTTAATTAATAATTTATATTTTAAAAAAAATCGAATGAAATGGAGTTATTTCTCTCTATATAATTGCCGTAACATCATCTCAATTCTTTTTGCTTCTTTTTTTACTATTTTTTAAACCTTTCCACACGGACAAATTTTGTTAGAACTAGTCTTTGGGGGCCACCGTAATATTTACCCATCATGGATATGTATATGGAAATAAAACATGTGAAAACTATTTATACAATGCATTGCAATTCATAAACAAAATTTAAATATTGTTAATATACATAGTAATTCTATATTAAAGAACTGCTGATTACCAATTTCGACAAATTATATAAAACTCCAAACTACTCAAGTAGTACCGAACTGCGTAAAAGAAACATCCTTATAACTCCAAAAATAATAATTCTATTAACTAACTATTGACTGCGTCGGATTAAGTGTCTCATTTCCAATTAAAATATACCTCTGAATTGAAATTTGAATGAAGTACAGGGTCAGGAAAAATCGAAGAATGTGGAAAACAGGATTACAAATATCTAGGCAACTAATAATCCGATCGACTTCGTTCTGTATGCAAAATGTGTGTTATTTTATTGCCTTTTACGTCCATGCCTTAGAACAAAAAAAATTCGAAAATTTTTATATACCTTTCATCAGAACGAATTTTTCGAGAGTCCGAAAAAAAAGTTCCGGATAATCGAGGTTGCTCATATTAAAAAGACTTCGTCCCATTTTTACATACTAGCTACATACAAAATTTCAAGTCTCTATCACAATTTTTTCGGGATATAGAGCGTTTACAGACTGACAGACAGACAGACGGACGGCAATTCTTTTATAAAAATATGTTTTTCGGAATCTCCACTATCTAAAACGTATAAATCCGTCAAATTTTTTTTTTCGATTTTCAAAACGATTGCAAGACTTACCCTATACTACGTATGATGGGTAAGTAAAAATGAGAAATCATTGACTGACACTGGAATTTACAAACGACTTTTTTACAAATTAAGAGCTCCTTAATTTAAGCTTTCATTGTAAAAGAAAAATTTTAACAAAATATTATTGATGCCTTTCGCAAGTATGGAATTAAAATTAGGTGTGGCCGTGACTGGGACAACGTACTGAAAAGGATTAAGAAACCCGTTTAATTTTACGCAGGTGAAAGTTATGGACGATTTAAGGGAGAATTAGTAAAGTGGAGAGAGAGAGATTTCTTTTTCTTCTCTAATGACCCTACCTGAAATATTCACGATAACTCGTAGCACCAACATTTCATGCAAAATACAAATAACTGCTATTTTGATTTTCCTTTTAGTTTTTCATTTTTAATTTATTTTATTTTATTTTATATTATTTTTTCTTCTTTTATCTTTATTTTTTATTTATTTTTTATTTTATTACAATTTAAGAACTTTCTAAAATCTAGTATAAGTGAATATAATCCGAAGAAAAAAAACTATCGTTTTATGAAATAAGCTCAAAATATTTTAATCTATTTAAATATATATAGATTTGACATCCATACACTACAATTCCACAATCAAATACTGATTTTAAATATACATTTATATAATTTTTTCCTTTTGTTGTTGAAATTTTTTATAGTTTCATGATAATATTTCTCACCAGGATTTTCATTCAAAATTATTTAATTTATTTAATGTAAATCTTTGCGTGCATTAAATTTAAATAATTTCAAGAAAAATTTTCTGGTTTAAATTGATATTTAATCACATGGTTAGAGTCGAATCGACTCCTTGCGGTCGTTCTACTGTTAATAAGCTTTTGTTTTATTTCACGCAAGTGAAAGGTATCGAGGATTTGAAGGAGAATTACTAAAGTGGGTGGAGGGGGTGTCCTTTTCTTTCTTAACCCATTAGTGCCTAGCGTCCCTTTTTAGGGACGCTTCAAAAGGTGCATTCAGCACTCTTTTTTGACACCGGTAAAAAAAGAAAAGCAATAATTATTTTATTTAAATGATGTATTTTCGTAATTAATGAACTAAACTTAAATCTTCTAAAAATAGTGGTGCCAACTAAATAAAATTTACACAAAATACGCTGGGCACGAATGGGTTAATGACGCTATCTGATATATTCGCGATAACTCCATCAAGCAAATTACAAATAATGGCTATTTTGATGTTTGCTTTTATTTTCCATCTTTAACTTTTTTTATTTTTTTATTTTACCGCAATTTAAAAACTTTTTAAAATCTTAAATAAGTGAATATAACACGAAGAAAAAACTATCGCTTTATCGATTAAGCCCAAAATATTTTAATCCATTTAAATGTATTTAGATTTCACATCCTTACACCATGAATCTCACATACATTAATGTAGAAGAAAAGAAGTGTTTCTTTGATTTTTTTAAATCCAAAAACGCGGAGCAGAATACGATTTGTATCTATTTAAAGAAGTGTTATTGATTTCGAATAAAAGATTTGAAGCTACACCACAACTTTTAAAGTAAAAAAAAAAAAAAAAATTTCCATTTGCCAAATTTTTTATCTTCGTTACATATTTATCTTACAGAAATAAATGCTCCCGTAAATTTTATTGGCAATAATTGCTTGGATTTAAACACAGCAGAAAAATATTTGAGTTTAAGAAAACTTTCAATTTATCACATTTTGGGTGGAGATTCGAATTTTATGCAGAGTCAATGAAAAAATATAAAAATAAATTATCTAAAAAAAGTGGTATGAAATATGAATTAAGCACTTTATAGCAAATATGAAAGAAAGGCTATTGAAAAGAATTATTTCAAAAGAATTTATTACAAATGGAAGATTATTATTCTTAATCTTTTAAACTCATTCTATTGTTTTATAAAGAACTAACCTAGCATTATCGACAATTTTAAAATAATCCATTAAAAAAAAGTAAATAAAAAAAATCGTGTAACAGTGATAGCCTTTTTATGTTGAATACACAGACAAATATGGAGAAATTTGGAAGATTTATGTCTAAGGTGTGATCGGTTGTATCGATGTTTAAAAAAAAAAAAGACGCTGTGAAAAAAATAAACTATTGCTTAAAATATTGGTTTTCGAGTTGTACTAAAATTGTTCTAAAAGGTAAAGAAATTTTTATAGAGACAATTTTTTAGAATTTTTTTGAATTTGTGATCAAATTTGGAATTTGCATGTAAGAAAATGGAAGAAAGAAAAAAATAAACAAAACAACTAGTTAATTCAAGTCGACTTACTTACTTATTTTACTTTCTCTTTACTATTAGATGCATATATATATATCATATGTATATTTGCATATAAAGAGCGTTCTATAATATACTGACTTATTTTAAAATGGACTAAAGGGAAAATTAAGTTTAATATTTACTTCCATCTGGGTTTGTAGTCTGGAAGGACTTTGAAGGCCTTTTTTCACGAATTTTTCCAATGAATTATTAGTTTTATTTAAAGGAGGGAAAAAAGTCCATTTTCAGATGTATTACTTCCTGAAATTTATGAGGCTAAAACAATTAAAATCCGGTGAATTTAATTCTTTGGTGCCTAAGAACCCTGTTTAATTAATAATTTATACATAATAAAAAAATGAAAAAGAAAGGAAAAAAAAGGGAAAAAAAAGCAAGAAAGAAAAATCCAATAAACAATGAAGCCATCCACTTCGTATAGTTACCGTAACGTTGTGTTAATTTTATCTGCTTTATTGATTTATTTATTTATTGCTACTTTTTATCAAGGTTTTGTTTTATTTTACACAAATGTGAAGGACATTGATGATCATAGGGCAAATTATAGGGATGAGAATGTTCCGTGTTTTTACATACCAGTATAATTTTAGAGAAAATATCGTTTTCTTAAATCGCAGCATTTTTCGATTGAGTAAAATAACATTTTCTCTAAGATTATATTGGTGGGAATAAACGCGAAAAATTATCATCCCTAAAATAAGTAAAGTATGTGTTTGAGAATGGGATAGGAGAGGTTATTTTTCTTTCCTTATGGCCCTACCGTAGATATTCACGATAACTCGTAGCATCACCCACATCATGCGAAATACTAAAAAAAAAAAAAAAAAAAAAAAAAAAAAAAAAAAAAAAAGTCTGTTTTGATTTTTTCTTTTGTTTTCAATTTCTACCTTCTTTATTTTATTTAATTTTATTAATTATTTGGAAAATAGTTTTTGTTTTCAGTTGAGATTGGGAAATCTGAAGTATATCCGAATCTTTTTATTGATTGAATTCCGCAACTTATTTTATTTTATTCGTTTTCTGTTTCGTACATGTTTAATGTGCAAAAATGGAATACTTCTGTCTTTTCATTTTGTTTATATTCTGATTGGTTCATGTTTAATGTCCGGAAGTGAAATATTTCAGTTGCCACAATGACAAAAAATATTTTAAAAAAAACTACAAAATAATTAATAACTTAAAATCAAATTGAGATACAGCTTCCAAACAAATTGCATTAAAAAGTACATCTTTTTCTGTATATGACGGTGTAAAAAATGGAAATGTGTCACGTTTAGAAGTTTAAAAACTTGCAGCACCGAAAATTGTAAAACTAAAATTTCATTTAAAATTTGTATATGATTGGTACAGGAATATTAATTTTCAATCCATGGCGTACGTAATATAGGACTCTATTATTACGTAAACCATGTTTTGATCATCACAAAAATGATATTAATAATTATTTTGTTTAATATAGAATCCATTTATAAATCTAAAAATTTCGTCGTTGAAAATATGATTTTCCAAATAGTCGTCGTAATTTGTTAAATTACAAATATTATTTACTTTTATTTATTTATTTATATTTTATTTGTTTTCGTTTTTCTTTTATTTTTTTTTAATTCATCACAATTTAAGAACATTATAAAATCTAGATAAAATGAATGTAATCCAAAGAAAAAACTTTCGCTTTATGGAATCAGCTCAAAATAATTGAGTCCATTTAAATAAATTTGGATTTCGCATCCTTACACCATTAATCTCACATGCATTAATGTAGAAGGAAAAGAAGTGTTTCATTGATTTTTTTTTCTATCCAAAAACGGGTGTAGAACACGATTTGTATCTTTTTAACCCCTTGGGGTCGAGCGGCACGTATACGTGCCGCAAAAAGGCTTAAGAATCCTTGCTTATCCCCACCAGTAAAATTTTACTGTAAAATTTGACTTATTTAATCGGAGCATATTCTCGATTTATTCCGTCACAAATTTCTTTTTTTAAAATCCGGTGACAATACAATAAAAATTTCGTTATAGGCTCCTGTCGCGTAGGGGTTAAAGAAGTGTTATTGATTTCAAATAAAAGTTTGGAAATTCCACCACAACTTTTAAAGGAAAAAACTTTTTTACATCTTCCAAATCTTTCAGCCTCGTTAGTTATTTATTTCACAGAAATAAATGGTTTTATAAATTCTATTAGCAATAATTGCTTGGATTTAAACATACCAGAAAATAGTAAAGTGGCGGGGGAGGGTGTCCTTTTCTTTCTTAAAGATTGTATCTGAAATATTCACGCTAACTCTTAACACCATTACATGCTATATACAAATAAATACAAATAAAAGCTGTTTTGCTTTCCATTTTTACTGTTTTTTTCTTTATTACAATTTTAGAACTTTATAAAACTTAAAATAAGTTAATGTAATCCGAATACAAAACTATCGCTTCATAGAATAAGCTCAAAATATTTTAATCTATTAAAATATTTTTAGATTTTGCATGCTTAAACGATTAATCTCACACACATTAATGTAGAAGAAAAGGAAATGTTTCATTGATTTTTTTAATCCGAAAACGGGTAGCAGAACACGATTTGTATCTTTCTAAAGAAGCATTATTGATTTCGAATAAAAGATTCGAAATTACACCACAGCTTTTAAAGGAAAAAACTCTTTTACATCTTCCAAATCTTTCAGTTTCGTTAGTTATTTCTTTTATAAACTCTATTGACAATAACTGTTTGGATTTAAACATACCAGAAACTAATTTGAGCATCAGAAAACTTTCAAGTTATCACCTTTTTGGTATAGATTCGATTTTTCTGTGCAGGGCCAGTGAAAAAATATAAAAATATGTTATCTAAAAAATGATATGAAATATGAGTTAAGTACTTTAGAAATAGTATAAATTACAAAAAAATCTAATAAATAGTGAAGACATTCCTCTTGATAAAATTACGGTAACATCGTGCAATTTTATTTGCTTTATTTATTCATATATTTATTTATTGGCAACTTTTTAACAAGGTTTTTTTTTTTCATTTTACGCAAGTGAAGGATACCTATGATTTGAGGGAGAGTTACTAAAGTGGCGGGGGTGGGGGGGGGGGGAAGCCTGTCCTTTTCTTTCCTAAAGACTGTACCTGTAATATCCACGCTAACTCGTAGCACCATTACATTAATCAATAAACAAATAAATACAAATAAACGATGTTTTGCTTTCCATTTTTACTTTTTTTTTAACTTCACCACAATTTTATAACTTTATAAAATTACCTAAAATAAGTTAATGTAATCCGAAGAAAATACTAACACACTATAGAATAAGCTCAAAATATTTTAATTCATTTAAATATATTGAGATTTCGCATGCTTACACTATTAATCTTATATACATTAATGTAGAAGAAAAGGAAGTGTTTTATTGATTTTTTCAATTCGAAAACTGCGGCAGAACACGATTTGTATCTTTCTTAAAGAAGTGTTATTGATTTCGAAAAAAAGATTGGAAACTGCCCACAACTTTTAAAAAAAAAACTTTTTTACATCTTCCAGATCTTTCAACCTCGTTAGTTATTTATTTCAGAGAAATAAATGCTTTTATAAATTCTATTGGCAATAATTGCTTGGATTTAAACATAGCAGAAAATAATTTGAGCTTCAGAAAACTTTCAAGTTATCGAATTTCGGGTAGAGATTCGATTTTTCTGTGCAGGGAAAAAAAAAAAAATATGTTATCTAAATAAAAGTTATATGAAATATAATTAAGTACTTTAGAAATAATATAAATTACAAAAGAATCTAATAAGCAGTGAAAACATTTCTCTTCATATAATTATCGCAATTTAATTTTATTTACTTTTTTAATTATTTATTGGCTAATTTTTAACACGCTTTTGTTTCAATTTACGCAAAAGAAGAATAGCGATGATTTGATGGAGAATTAGTAAAGTAGGGGGGGAAGGGCGGAGGGTGTCATTTTCTTTCCTAAAGACTGTACCTGAAATATTCATGCTAACTCGTAGCTCCATTACATACTGCAATATGCAATATGCAAAAGAAAAAAAAAATACAAATAAAAACTGTTTTGTTTTCCATTTTTACTTTTTTTTTTTACTTCATCACAATTTTAAAACATTATAAAATTTAAACTAAGTTAATGTAATCCGAAGACAAAACTATCGCTTCAAAGAATAAGCTAAAAATATTTTAATCTATTTAAATATGTTTATATTTCGCATGCTTACACCATTAATCTCACATACATTAATGTAGAAGAAAAGGAGGAGTTTCATTGGTTTTTTTCAATCCGAAAATGGGCGCCAGAACATGATTTGCATTTTTTTTAAAGAAGTGTTATTGATTTCGAATAAAAGTTTAAAAACTCCACCAAAACTTTTAAAGGAAAAAAACTTTTTTACATCTTCCAAATCTTTCAGTCTCGTTAGTTATTTATTTCACAATAATAAACGTTTTTATAAATTATATTGGCAATAAATGCTTGGATTTAAAAATACAAAAAAATATTGGAGCTTTAGAAAACTTTTAAGTTATCGCATTTTTGGTGTAAATTCAATTTTTCTGTGCAGGGCCAATGAAAAAATATAAAAATATGTTATCTAAGAAATAATATGAAATATGAGTTAAGTAATTAAGATCAACGTTTAACACACAATACATAAACACACACCACATACGAATACGTTTCGCGAGCACCAGGGCTCGCTTCCTCAGTGTATAAAAGTTAAAATGTTAAAAACAGAAAAACCCTCCAACTGACAGCAAGTCAGAGACCCAAATGATCGCAAACATAATACCAAAATACCCACAAGCCTCAGCAACCAATAAGATTAAACCGGAAATGAGGTGTCATGACATAATAAATCTAACTAGAAAGTTCAGATGTACGGTATACTTAAAAGATCATTAACCAAGGAGTTTTTTGCTTTATGTATATGGAGTGCTTCGAAAAAGTCTAAGTCTAGCGGAGTAGTGCATTTTTGGATAATAGTAGCAGAGGTAAAATTAAAATTATGGCCCTTCTCCCAACAATGAGAAGCAATAGAGGAATTCTGTAACTCTTTTCTTTTTAACTACATAAGATCTGTTGCTATAGATCGTGGCTTCAATTTATCATACATCAATAAATTAATTTCTCATAGTTTTAATAAACATCCCGATGATCCTGATTCTTCTGTTACACCTGTTTCTTATTCTAGTTTAATTATTTTACCGTTTCATCAAAGCATTAGCTTTAATTGCAAATATTTTGAAACATTATGATTTCAAAGTAGTATTTAAACCAGTCAATAAATTAACCTTTTCTCAATTAAAAGATCAAATTTCTCCTCTGGATCATTGGGTTATTTACAATATACAATGTCAGTGTGGTTTGTCCTATATTGGACAAACAAAACGTAAACTCAGAAAAAGAGTCGCTGAACATATAGGTTATGTTAAAAGAAAAGAGTTAAAGAATTCCTCTATTGCTTCTCATTGTTGGAAGGAGGGCCATAATTTTAATTTTACCTCTGCTACTATTATCCAAAAATGCACTACTCCGCTAGACTTAGACTTTTTCGAAGCACTCCATATACATAAAGCAAAAAACTCCTTGGTTAATGATCTTTCAAGTATACCGTACATCTCAACTTTCTGGTTAGATTTATTATGTCTTGACACCTCATTTCCGGTTTAATCTTATTGGTTGCTGAGGCTTGTGGGTATTTTGGTATTATGTTTGCGATCATTTGGGTCTCTGACTTGCTGTCAGTTGGAGGGTTTTTCTGTTTTTAACATTTTAACTTTTATACACTGAGGAAGCGAGCCCTGGTGCTCGCGAAACGTATACGTATGTGGCGTGTGTTTGTGTATTGTGTGTTAAACGTTGATCTTAATTATTGTAATCTTCCACACAAGGTTTTAGCTATTATGAGTTAAGTACTTTAGAAATAATATAAATCCATTTCTCTTCGTATAATAACCGTAACATCGTGCAATTTTATTTGCTTTATTTATTTATTTATTTATTGACTACTTTTTAACAAGCTTTTGTTTCATTTTATTCAAGAGAAGGATACCGATGATTTGTGGGAGAATTAGTAAAGTGGCGGGGGGGGGAGGGGACGGGTGTCCTTTTCTCTTTAAAAGACTTTATCTGAAATATTCATTCTATCTCGTCGCACCATTACGTCATGCAATATACAAATAAATACAAATAAAAGCTGTCTTGCTTTCCATTTTTAGGTGCGTTCGTAATTATGTAAATACGTAGCACCTATTGTTGTCGCTCAGTCCCTCCGTCTGTCCGTCTGTCTGTCCGCATATAACAACGCAAAAACTACCCAACCGAATCGTTTGAAATTTAAAATACATAATTATTACATAATTTTGTCGAGTCATTTCAAATTTTATGAAAATCGGATGGATAGATCAATTACAGGGACAATCAAAAGTATTCCGTTACATTACGGTCAATGGAGAAAAATGTTTCAAATGCATTTTAATCGTTTGAAATTTAAAACGTATAATTATTACATAATTTTGTGCGTCATTTCAAATGTTGTGAAAATCGGATGCATAGATCAAATACAGGTACAATCAAAAGTATTCCGTTACATTACGATCAATGGGGAAAAAGTTTGAAATGCGTTTTAATGGTGTTACACTCATTTGAACATAATAGAATTGACATGAATCTATGAAGTATGTACTAAAATATACATTCTGTACAATCTGTGATGCAAAGAATATTTATTATTAAATTACAGGGCCACACAAATGTATTCCACTAAATAATGTTATATGGGGAAACATTGTTTTGAGGGTGTTTTAATTATATTAAACTACTTCACATTTTATGAATCAGATATACGTTAATGAAGTATAATAAAATTTACTCCCTGCATATTTACAGGAACACAAAGATTTCGACCACTATACTGTATCCAAAGTACGCTCTACTATATCAGCAAGATCTGAATATTTTAAAACTTCGTTATCGTACGAACGCACCTCATTTGCTACGATTCACGTGCAAGTTCCAACTTGTTACTTTTTTTTTTTTACTTCATCACAATTTTAGAACTTTATAAAACCTAAAGTAAGCTAATGTAATCCGAAGAAAAAAATATCGAAGCTCAAAATATTTTAATCCATTTAAATATATTCAGAATTCACATCATTACACCATTAATCTCACGTACATTAATGTAGAAGAAAAAGAGGTGTTTCATTGATTTTTTTCAATCCGAAAATGGGCGCCAGAACATGATTTATATCTTTTTAACCCTTTCAGGGGCAAGGTATTTCTGCTCCGAAAATGTTCAAATAATTGATTCACACCACAATTTAAGAACAGACTTATTTGATAATAATCGAGCTGTTTTTCGAGCATATTATATAATTGAAATTGTACTAAAATTTTACTGGTGCCAGTTCGAAATTGGAACAGTAATATTAAGTGTTTGCAGACTGCAAACACCGCCCCTCAAAGGGTTAAAGAAGTGTTATTGATTTCGAATAAAATAATCGAAACTCCACCACAACTTTTAAAGGAAAAATTTTTTTTACATCTTCCAAATCTTTCTGCCTCGTTAGTTATTTGTTTCACAATAATAAACGTTTTTATAAATTATATTGGCAATAAATGCTTGGATTTAAAAATACAGAAAAATATTGGAGCTTTAGAAAACTTTTAAGTTATCGCATTTTGGGTAAAAATTCGATTTTTTGTGCAGAGTGAATTAAAAAATATATAAATAAATATCTCTAAAAAGGTGATATGAAATATGAGTTAAGCTCTTTAAAAATAACGTAAATTACAATAGAATCTTATAAAAAGTGAAGTCATTTCTCTCCATATAATTACCTCAACATCGTGTTAATTTTATTTTCTTTATTTAGTAAATTATTGGCTACTTCTTAACAAGCTTTAATTTTATTTTACGCAAGTGAAGAATACTAATGATTTAAGAGCCCGCACTACTAACTGAAAATGATCCGGATGATAATGATATGTCTATGGGGGCATTTTTTTTAAATATCTCGCTCAAATTTTTATATTTTGACATGTTTTTTTTACACAGGATAGCTGAGGACGATCTACAACTTGGCTAGTTTTAACTTTTTCAATTTTCATTTGAGATTTTTTTTTTTTAAACTATAACTTTCGAAACCAGTAAGAACCGATTCTGAAATTGAAACTATCATAGCACAAAGAACATGTAAACAAAATCGAAAAAACAAATACTAACCCGGTTGTAGATCGTCCTCAGCTATCCTATGAAAAAAAAATCATTAAAAATATTAAAATTTGAGCGAGATATTTGAAAGGAACGCCATTATAGACTTAACACTATCATCCGGGTGTTTTTCGGTCAGTAGTGCGAACCACGGTAACTAGAATTAAACGGCAGGTATCACGCGCATCTTCCTTCTTACTGATGACGTCAGCTGGACACCACGTTCGTCTCCGAGACCTCTGAATAGTGTTGTTTATGCTGACTTTTTATTATCGGGAGCAATTTTTTTCAATAAAGTGCTCCAATATTTCATCTTTGATGATAAATATATTTTTCCCATTATGTATATTTATAAGAAATTGAATTTTTATTATTATATTCATATATATATATATATATATATATATATGTATATACAACATATATGCATTATTATAAACTGACTTAATTCTTTTAATTTGTAAAATATCATGGAATAAAACATACATTTATTACTTATCGACTAATGTAGTATAAATTTAGTTTTAAATATTAAAATATTTCGATAAGGAAAAAATTAATGACAACTTTAATACATTAAAAATTATTATTATTATTATTTTGTGAATATGTTAATAGCATTTTGAATGGCACATAGAATATTTAGGGGGAAAGGAAAAATGGATGATTTATTAGATAAATACCATGTTGTTTGGCAGAACGATTTTGGATAGAACTTTTTAAGGTGAGGGGAGTCTCAATATTACTGTGCCTGAGCTAGTTTAAACCTTTTGATCAAATATGCTAACTTTTAAACCGAGTAGGCAAACAAAAGGAAGAAAAAAAATACAGATTTTCTCTTCTGTATTATCAAACTTTGATTTTCTTTAATGGCCGGTGGAATGTTAGTAAAAAGCCTTCTAAGGAACGTCAACCTCTTCCACTGTTTCGCAAGTCGCTTTTTTTTTTCTTGTTTGTTTAAGGGAAAGAGGCTCTCACAGGCTTAGGCCATATAGACCTGTGATACGAAAAAAAACCCTTTTCAAACTAAATTTCGTCAATCTTGAACAAATGAAACTATTGTATGCCTTACATGCATTAGACACAAATCAGTATTTTGTACATTATAAACACATTATACAAATTGACTTTGTTAATACATCATTGAATTCCTTTATATACACATATTTCTTAAATTTTCATGGATCTTGTTTCTAAACACTGTTGTACAATTTTCTTTAAATTTGTTCTTTCTTCTTTCAGATTACGCGCTTATTTATTTTTTCATTTTTCGTTTTAAACATATTCTACGCACTCAATATTTTACAGATTATATACATATTTTACAAATTGACTTGATTAGTTAATATAGCATTAAATTTATTTTATATATATTTCTTAAAATCAGAATTTTCATAAATATTTTTGCTAAAAATTACTGTATAATTTTTTTTTCATTTTCTTCACATTTTTTCTCTTTTCGTATATATTACGCTTAAAATTTTTTTCCATATTACGTTTATTCAAGGCTTTCATTCTAATGAAAGTCCGAGTTCTTACAAACGTCATGACTACATAGTCATCAAAATGCCGGATATTTATTTTTTATTATATTTTTTAACACCTGAAAGACATTCGGTTGCTGGTTTTCTTTTTCCAAAGATTCTAAAGCAGTACGTAATTTTTCATTATCACCTTTACAATTTTTTGTTTTTTCTACATTTATTTCTTCATTATTTAGAAGATTTTCAGCATTACCTCTATCATTAGTTATTGATAAAAGTTCTTTCATTTCTTTGCGAACATTGCGTTTTTCTACTTGCATTCTCCGATCATCATTAAGCATGCCATGATTTAAAGCTACAGGCAAATTTAAATGAGGAACTGCATCTGGTTTGAGAATAAATTCCTTGGGAAGGTTTAACAGTTCGCTCTTCAAATCTCGCAAATAATCATTTTTATCAAAATGGGCCGAACACACTCGGGCTATATACACAGAAAACGAATCGGCTCGTCGACAATTATTAATCCATTTCAATCTAATTTCTCTGTCCTTTGGAAATCTATGGAATTTAATATTTAATTCCTTTTACTGTCGATCGTGATTACAACAACCAGCTATTGCACAGCAAACCATGATCAGCAAGTAAAAAATTCAATCACAAAGGAAAAAATCGCAGCATACGCATACATTGATCTCGAAGATAACTAGCCTAACTGACCACTGACCAGTACTAAGTAAAAGGGCGGGCGTGGGAGAGATTATTGCGCTTTGGTGTCCAGATGACGTCAGAGGAGAAAAAGGCTACTGCGCATCTCCTTGTGATACCTACCGTGTATTCTAGCTACCGTGGTGCGAACTCTAAAGGGAGAATTAGTAAAGTGGCGCGGGGGGGGGGGGGTGTCGTTTCCTTTTCTAAAGACTCTCTCTACCTGAAAAATTCTCGAAAACACGTAGCGCTAATACATCATGCGATATACAAATTACAAATACAATTTTGTTTACCATTTTTACATTTTTTTTTTTACTTTATTACAATTTATAACTTTATAAAATCTAAAATAAGTGAATATAATCCGAAGGAAAACTATCGTTTTATAGAATAAGTTCAAAATATATTAATCCATATAATACATTTAGGTTTCGCATCCTTATACCATTAATCTAACATACATTAATGAAAAAAAAAGGAACTGTTTCATTGATTTTTTTCAATCCGAAAATTGGCGCCAGAACACGATTTGTATCTTTTTAAAGAAGTGTTATTGATTTCGAATAAAAGATTCTAAACTACACCAAAAATTTTCAAGGAAAAAAACTTTTTTACATGTTCCAAAATTTTTCTGCCTCGTTAGTTATTTATTCCACAGATATAAATATTTTTATAAATTCTATTGGCAATAATAACTTGGATTTAAACGATGCCAGGGTGCGTAGTGTGGAATCACCTTGTAAGGACCTCTTACCAGAATTTTCATAATGTAATATTTGTTTTATTTAACGAAAAAGAAATCCTTTTTCATATGTAACAACTAGTACCTTAAAGAATTAAAATCCTCTGAGTTTCTTGATGACTATGCACCCTGGTAGCAGAAAAATATTTGAGCTTCAAAAACTCTTCAGTTATCGTGTTATGGGTTGCGATTCGAATTCTCTGTGCAGAATCAATGAAAAAGTAGACTATAACTTCTGATATTTTTATTACAAATACAATTTTGTTTACCATTTTTACATTTTTTTTTACTTTATTACAATTTATAACTTTATAAAATCTAAAATAAGTGAATATAATCCGAAGGAAAACTATCGTTTTATAGAATAAATTCAAAATATTTTAATCCATTTAAATATATTTAGTTTTCGCATCCTTATACCATTAATCCAACATACATTAATGTAAAAAAAAAAGGAAGTGTTTTATTGATTTTTTTTCAATCCGAAAATTGGCGCCAGAACACGATTTGTATCTTTTTAAACGAGTGTTATTGATTTCGAATAAAATATTCTAAACTACACCAAAACTTTTCAAGGAAAAAACATTTTTACATGTTCCAAAATCTTTCAGCCTCGTTAGTTATTTATTCCACAGATATAAATATTTTTATAAATTCTATTGGCAATAATAACTTGGATTTAAACATAGCCAGGGTGCGTAGTGTGGAATCACCCTGTAAGGACCTCTTACCAGAATTTTTATAATGTAATATTTGTTTTATTTAACGAAAAAGAAATCCTTTTTCATATCTAACAACCAGTACTTTAAAGAATTTTTGATACTAAAATAATTAAAATCCTGTGAGTTTCTTGATGACTACGCACCCTGGTTGCAGAAAGATATTTGAGCTTCAAAAAACTTTTCAATTATCATATTATGGGTTGCGATTCGATTTCTCTGTGCAGAATCAATGAAAAAGTAGAATATAATTTCCGATATTTTTAATAATGAATTTAGTCATAATCTAATTCATAACTAAGTGAAAGTTAAGTAGTGTGAAGAGAAAAATATAAAAAACGTCTTTTAATTGATAATTTATACATATTTAAAAAACATCTAAGTAAACAGTGAAATAATTTCATATTATATAATTACCGTAACATCGTACAATTTTTTTGCTTTATTTATTTATTTATTGGCTACTTTTTAACAAGCTTTTGTTTCATTTTACGCAAGTGAAGAATACCAATGATTTGATGGAGAATTAGTAAAGTGACGTTGGAGGGTGTCCTTTTCTTTCCTAAAGACTCTATCTGAAATATTCTCGCTAACTATTAGCATCATTACATCATGCAATATAAAAATAAATAAAAATAAAAGCAAATCTGTTTTTCTTTTCACGTTTATTTCTTTTTTTTTTACTTAATCACAGTTTTAGAACTTTATAAAACCTAAAAAAGTTAATGTAATCCGAAGAAAAAACTTTCACTTATTTGAATAAACTCGAAATATTTTAATCCATTTAAATATATTTAGATTTCGCATGCTTACACTATTAATCTTACGTACATTAATGTAGAAGAAAACGAAGTGTTTCATTGTTTTTTTTTTTTCAATCCAAAAATGGGTAACCAAACGCGATTTGTATCTGTTTAAAGAAGTGTTATTGATTTCGAATAAAAGATTCGAAACTACACAATAACTTTTAAAAGAAAAAACTTTCTTTACATATTCTAAATCTGCCAGATCGTTATTTATTTATTTCACAGAAAAACCGTAATTACCGGCTTATAAACCGCGGATCAAACAATTATTTTTCAACCCAGAAAAATTTTAAAGTAAACTGTAAGCCTTGAGATCGCGCTAAATATTTCGCTACTATAACTAAATCAAATTTTTGGGTCCGAAAAGAATTGTTTGATCCGCGGATTATACACTGAAAATTAAGGTACCGTAATTTCGGGTGTATAAGCCGCAGCTCAAACAATTCTTTTTCGACCCAGAATTTAAAAAAAAACAAATATAACTAGCCAGATCGCCGTAAATATTTGTCTTCAATCACTAAATAAGATTTCTGGGTCCAAAAAGAATTGTTTTATCTGCGGCTTATACACCCGAAATTACGGTAAATGCTTTTATAAATTTTATTGGCAGTAACTATTTGAATTTAAAAATAGTAGAAAAATATTTCAGTTTCAGAAAATTTTCAAGTTGTCGCATTTTGGTGGAGATACGATTTTTATGTACAGAGACAATGGGGGGGGGGGAATAAAAATAAATTATCTAAAAAAAAGTGGTATAAAATATGAGTTAAGCACTTTAGAAATAATGTGAAAGGAGATTGGAAAGAATTCTATTGGAACAATTATTTCGAAAGAATTTAGTATAAAATGGAAGATTATTATTTTTACTCTTTTTAACTTATTCTTTAGTTTTGTAAAGAGCTAACCTAGAATTATTGGCAATTTTAAAATAACCCATTAAAAAAAGGAAATAAAAAAATCGTGTAACAGAGTGATAGTCATTTTATGTTGGATAAAGAGACAAATGTAGAGAAATTTGGAAGATTTATGTCTAAATTGTGTTCGATTTTATCGATGTTTGAAAAAAAAGACTCTGTAAAGAATATAAGTTTATTGCTTAAAATATTGATTTTCGATTCGTACTAAAATTGCTCTAAAAATTGAAGAATATTTTTAAGAAAATATTTTTGTAGATTTTTTTTTAAATTTATATTCAAAGTTACAGTTTGCATGAAAGAAAATGAAAGAAATAAACACTAAATACAACGACTAGTTATTTCAAACTGACTATTAATTCTTTTTACTATGTATATATATCAAATTTGCATATATGGGATGTTCTATAATATACTGACCTCATTTAAAATTGGCTAAAATGTAAATAGTAATAATTATTGAAACTGTTCGCATTAATATACGAAGTCTGTAATATTTTTAATCTATTTCTTTATTTTAGTTTCAGAAATTCCTGATAGATAGCGTTTCACCATCTCATCGCACTGTAATACTGCTTAGTAAACTCGACATTCAAACAATGTTATTATATTTTAACAGTTAACCCATTAACCCTTTAACGATCATAGCATTTTCATTGCTAAGATGTTGAAATAAATGATTGACAACGGTAATTAAGAACAGATATATTTCTAAATAAGAAAACGTGATTTTTCACACTTTTGTGTGAAAAATCACGTTTTCTTATTTAGGGATATAGGGGAATAAAAGGGACATTTCTAGATAAAAATACCGGTGTCAGTGTTGCGTATCGGAATTAAAATTTTGTGGTTTCGTGGCGAAACCAATGAACGTTAAAGGGTTAACGCCCGAATTATTTTCTTTGATAAAATTTAAACTTTGTATTTCCCACCACTTTTAAAAGCAAATTAACTTTTTTCTAAATTTATCGAGGATTCTGTCTCGTGGAATAAGGTATAATATTTAACTTCCTTTACTGGTGGGAAAATCGCTTTCTTGCTGTTTTTGGAACCGTCCTCAAAAAAGGACGCTGAACGTTAATGGGTTAAATTGAATGAAAGATAAAAACTCAAAAACTTTAAACGCTTTTTATTTTTTAGTTCGAATATTCCAGCATTTTGAGACATAGTAGATGTCAAACGAGGGTTGTTTGATAACACGTCTTTCTAGGCTTATCGTTCTGCGTACGTTTAAATTTCCGGCATGAGATGATTTCATTCGTTTTTTTCTACCACATTTAATTTTTGATACTTTCAGGATTTTTTTTTTCTTTTTCAGTCTGCTTCATGTTTTTGCATTTTATCGAAAAAAAGTTATACACATGCTTATCAAATGTAAAAATTGATTTGTTTTCTATTAAGATGACCAGAATTTTGTGCGAGTTGTGTAATATTTACTGCGCATCCTCGAATTTTCTTGTGATGTTAGACATTCTGAACTTGGTACTATAATAGACTGTTTGTGTCTACATTATAACATTTCTTCTTTTGTGTATCTGCACCTTCAGTTTTAATATTTTGTTTGATTTATTATCTCCTTTTATGTTTAAATAGAATCCTTTATTTTTTGTAGGTGTCAATAACTAGAAATGTCAATATCAATCTTAAATTGTATATTTTTTAATGAATTTTTGTTCTTCGATATAATTCGATAAATTCTTATTTGTAATTGGCTATGCGATTGCAAAATTAGTTAAACAATGAGAAAAGAATAATAATACTGAGTAACCAGTTTGGCCATATTAAGCCAATATTGTTCATATCTTTGACATTTTGTGCATTAATGGTGAAAGTATTATATAACGTCTTCCCAATATTTGAATGCTCACATTTCCTTATATTATAAATATTTCACCACATCATTGCAATATAAAGGAAACGCCTGCAATATTTATATTATATATAATTGTAAAAGAATTTTTTAACAATTCTCAATATTTCCAATTTAAAGCAAACTCTAAGCAACATTCGCATTCCACTGAAAATTATGTAATTCCAATGTAATTCCAAAATTTAAACAATACTGACATTTAATCAAGTCTATTCTTGAATAGTCTAATATTCTACAGTACTGAGTCACAATGTAACCACCATTTAAACGTTATTAGGATAAAATTTATTAATAATAATTATAATCCGTCGTGCATGGATTGCATGCATGGCTCTCAACGGTTCCGTTATTTAAACATCACTAATTCCTAAGACAAATTTTATCTGTTTCGATAATACTTGCAATGGAAAGAACCTTCGGCATCGATTTCTATAAAAAATGTAAGAAATATCTCTAAAAACAAAAAAAATTAATTTTCCAAAACATGTTACCCATAAATATACTTTTTCGGAGCCCTGATCATATGAAGAAAATGATCTATTTTATCTGTGATAGTAGTCTGTTAATCATTTCTGGTGCAGTGGACGTAAGTCGAGATCTCCTAATTTTAATTCCAAACCTACAAGCGCCACCAAGAATAAATATTATAATGAAATTTTTACTTTTATAATGAAAGTTTAACCCTCTCAGTGTTGCCAGATTGGGGATTTTGTCCCGATTTTGGGGAATTTTGAACCTTCAGGGGAATTTTTTGGGGACACATAATTCTTTTGGACATGTTTGGGGACTATTGACATTTTTGGGGAAAAACTTGGGGAATTGTTTTCGCAGTTTAAATTTTTACTTTCCGACATTTGCCAGTACTGGATATGTCTCAATTTTGTTTTTAATTTGGAAACGAAAAGCTATATTTGTTTTATTATAGACAAAATCACAGTGATTTATACAACATAGATATTTTGCTTTAGGTGATAAAAATTGAAAATAATTTTTTATAGCTTAAGTCAGATAGAAGCCGATAATGTCAGCATAATTTCCAATTCATTCAAACTCCAACTTATTAGAGATGGTCTAAACCTTGAAAAAAAATATTGGTATGAAAAGTGCAGATGGAGCTAATGTAATGATAGACAAGCATCATAGATTGTCAACAATTTAAATAACAACTATAAACGAGCTCGTAAAAGTATTTCTTATTCTCATCGATTAGCTGTGAACATACATGAAAATTCTGTTAAATTATTATTGAAGTAAAATTTCCAAAAAAATCACTTCTAATCTCCGGTGTCAAACAGCAGTTTCATCCTTTTACTAATAAAATTTTTCTGTCCCGGAAAGTGTTAAAATAATAATCAACCAAATGTCAATCAGCCAGATTAAATATGTTCATTTGAAGAAAAAGGGTATAATCTTGCAAAGATATCCTCTTTTAAAAATATTTTTTTGAAATAAAAAATAATATTAAAATCCTCAGTTTTCCAAACATGGTTAAAAATTTTGCTTACGAAAGTTCACTTTACAAAATGGGTAAAGCCATAGCTGCCAACATCTTCCGCTTTTTCGTCCCGGAAAAATTTTACAGTAGATTATACTGTTTCAAATCGTTGTAATCTACTGATTAAATAAGGCAAAAATTTCTGTTAAATTTTTCCGGGTTGAAAAATCAGAAGAGTTGGAAGCTATGGTAAAGCATTTCATAAAATTTGAGCCCTTGAAGGGCGGTGTTGGCAAATGATGACACCTAATCTTTATTCCAAATTGCTACACTAACACCAGAAATTTTCTAGGAAAATTTCATTTTTATTAAATACGCAAATTAAAAAAAAAAAAAAAAAAAGAAAAAAATTTTATTAGTTTATAAATAAAATTCAGTGTAAATACTGGTGTCATTCAATTAATTCAACATTTTATGAATTCAAGTACCTTGCCCTGGAAAGGATTAATATTGTTGCTAACGAGAGATGATTGACTTAGTACAGTAGAACCCCGATAATTCGGACCCCGATAATCCGGATCTCCGGATAATTCGGATCGGTTTGGTCATTTTTTTTCAAGTTTGAGAAGCGATTGGCTAATTTCCATAACATTAACTTGTTTCATCTTCGTATTCTAAATAAAAAAAACTTTTTTTAACATGTTTTCGGAATAATTAAGCAAAGTAAACATTAATACTGTCTGCAAATATTCAATAAGTTTAACATAAAGGTGATTTTCTGTTAGTATGTTATATTTTATTTCATTTTTTTTCTAATTCTCCGGATAATCCGTATTGGGTTCGGTCCAAATTAATCCGAATTATCGGGGTTTTACTGTAGTTTGTATTCTGTACTGAGATCAAGTATAATTAGTAACATCCAGAATATTCACGTGCAAATATGACCCGAATGGGATAATCGATATTAATCGAACAAATAATACAGGGCTCCCAAATGATCCGCGAACTGAACACCAATATTTTTTAACATAAAATTTGATGGTAGATTTCTGCAGCGTTTGCGCTAGAATTAACCTCCAAAGTTGTTTCTGACGAAATTGCAAGAAAAAAAATCTAAAAAGAAATTAAATATATATATATATATATTGGTGATCACTTGGTGGATCGTTTGGGAGCCATGATAATATTTAAATCTACAATTCTGGCAATTTTTTTTCCTGCATATACAAAGTTTTATAACATTTAGAAAAATGCATAATTATCAGATAGATTTTTTTAAAAGGCAGCTTTTTAATTTTTTAAATAACTTATTTGTTACTAACTTAATGATCCTTTAAGGTTTTACTTTTATTTTGATATATGATTTAAATTTCGTTATAAATTATACATGTGAACAAAAAGAAAATGATAATTGTCATGATTTATAAAAATCTCTATAGAATACAAACCAGCAGGTTTTGAAATTATCTGCTCACATACAAAACAAAACATTTGTTAAGGTTTCTTCTTTCTCACTTTACCGTTCTGAAAAATAAGTTAGATGACCTACCTCCTAGGTATACAGAGTAAAATTACTGGCAAACTACTACATGCGAATACCAACAATTTTAAAAGAAAATGCAAACAGCATTATTTTCAAAGGATATAGAGTCATCTAATAGCAAAAGAAATTTAACAATGATGGACAATAAAGTAAATGCAAAAGGATGCGATTTTTTAAAGATATCGGTGGGCTGTCACAGAAACTATTTTTAATTTCTGTTCATCCCACTATTTAAAAAAAAAATACATTTTGTAGAATATTTCTTCCGTATTTGCTGTCAAAGCATAAAATTAAAAAGTAATCGTTTCCGTTAATGAAAAAATTTATACCGGAAAAATATAGTAGGAAACATTACTTCTATTAAAAAGTATTTACTCCTTTGAGTTCGCTGAACATAAAATGTCGCTCTAGATACCACACTGTAACTTTCTGGTGGTTAGTGTGGATGTAATCGTAAAACTGAAAGCTTGCTGCTTATTTCTGTTGCGATGCAAACTATATCGACACCTCATATCGCATAACTTTTTCTTCAAAAATGTACACGAGAGGTGCCTTAGCCCTACCTTGTCTCCATAAGCTTTTTTTTAAAAAAATGTGAAACTGCTTACTAACATGTGCAAGTTAAAAGATCCTTTACTAATGTGCAGAAGTTAAAAGATCCTGATTAATAATTAATTTTTACGGATTTCATTAAAAAGTTATCGTGACTTTTGGAACTTCAGTTCGTTTTTTGAAACTATTGCAAGATATTATTGCATTCAGCATTATTTCCGCAAGCGTCAATTTTTATATTCTGTTCGCACCAGTAATTTTCTAACATAAATTTTGAAATACATTTTTCACTGAAATTTTGTCAAAGTGAGTTTTAAAGATTATTGTTTTAAAAGAGTGGTGCTAATTAGAATTTAAAAAATATATCGGCTGTGTTACTAGTGATTTTTTGTAGGAACAATATGCGCGAATTCAATCCTTAGTGATTGCGATGTTAAGAGTTTACACTATTGATTGAGAAAGACCCGGATTATAATATTAAGCCTATGGGTCAGGTTGTTTTTAAATGTCTCACTCAAATTTTAATATTTTTACATGATTTTTTTTTACATAAAATAGCTGAGGACGATCCACAACCGGCCTAGTTTTTACTTTTTGAATTTTGGTTTCAGAAATTGTTTTTAAATTTAACTTTTAAAACCGGTTATGAAAGTGAAACTATCATAATATAAAAAATACATAACCAAAATCGAAAACGTAAAAACTAGCCCGGTTGTAGATCGTCCTCAGCTATCCTATGGGAAAAAAATGTAAAAATATCAAATTTGAGCGAGATATTACAAAAGAACGCCCCCGTAGACTTAACATTCCCATCCGGGTCTTTTTCAATAAATTGTGTGGCTCTTAACGAATTTCGTTTGTTTGCATGCACGGATATCGCGAATTTACTGCGTTTTAAAGACTGCTGCACTATGAAATGCTGCAGCCAGTGGATCTTTTTCTTATTCCATGAGCGTCATGCGCTAATACACTCATTAGTGGTTGCGGCGTCAATGGATTTTTTTTTTTTGTTTGTGATCACGTTTTTCGCGAATGGAGTATGTTTTTGATACTGCAGCTTTGTGACGCTGTTACATCCAGTGATTTTTTTTAACTATTTGGAAAATAGTTGTTGTTCTCTGTAGAGAAATGGAAAATCTGATGTATATCTGAATCTTTTCATTGGTTGAATTCCGCAACATACCGTATTCACTCGTGTATAAGGCGCACTTTTTTTCCAAAAAAATAGGGCAAAACTCCTAGGTGCGCCTTATACACGGAATAATTTTTTACTGTTGGATGCAGTGGAACGATATACATATTAAACAAGAAATTATTCAAAAAAGATATTAAAAATAGGAAAATGTTACTTAATTGAAGTATTACTGAATATTTATTTCATTCCTTGCTGTCTTTTATACAACAGAGCTAATGACATTATCTAAACGCTAATTAGCAATTTTCTTTACCGTCACTCATTCCTATTTCCCGTCATTCTCTTACAACCCGAAGTCTAAAAAAGCATTTTCGTCTTGTTTTGTGATTTGATGTAATGTTTGTTTCGAACTTTTTTTACTGAAATTCATTCTTCATTAGCGTATCAAATTTATGGTGCGCATGATATACGAGATTTTAAGAAATCGCCATTTTTACATGTAAAGTAGAGGTGCGTCTTATACACGCGTGCGCCCTATACACGAGTAAATACGGTATTTCATTTTATTCGTTTTCTGATTGGTCCATGTTTAATGTCTTAAAATGAAATAATTCTGTTTTTTTTTTCTGATTGGTCCATGTTTAATGTCCAAAAATGAAATACTTCTGTTGTTACAATGACAAAATGTAATAAAAACTTTAACAAAAAAATAATAATTTGAAAACAAATTGTGATAAAGATTTTAATCAGATTTCATTTAAAATGCATTTTTTTCTCCGTGCACCGGTGGTATAAAAATGTGCGATGTTTAGAAGTTTAAAAATTTGCAGTTCCGAAAACTGTAAAACGAATTTACATTTAAAATTTGTTTGTGATGGATCCAAGAATAATAATGTTTAATTGATGCCGTACATAATATGAGGCGTTCAAAGTCAATCTGATTAACTCCAACAAATAAAAAAGCACATTTTAAACAGTTAAAATTGTATATCTATAAACTACTGTTTTTTATCATTGGTCTGGGAATATTCATGTTTAATGCATGGCGTACGTAATATATGACCCATTATGGTCATCATAAAAATGATGTTTATTATTCAAATTATTTTAAATGTAGAATTTATTTACAAGTCTTTTAAATTTTAGGCTTTGAAAATATCATTTTATAAATAGTCTTTGTAATTTGTTAAATTACTATCTTGTTATTTGTTTATTATAGTTTGTTTTCGTGAACGCTTTGCTCATATTCAATCCTTAGTGATTTCATCGTTAACGAATTTCGTCAGTTTATAATCGCGTGTCTTGTAAATTTAGAGCATTTTTAGAACTGCTGATAGTCGAGGTTATTGCATCCAGTGATATATTTTTATTTTTCATTAGCACAGTGCTTTCAAAGTTTCGTTAGTTATTGTGGCGTTTTTAAGATATTGCAGGGTTGTCACAGTCGATTATTTCTACATTATTTCTTCTTCACTATTAAAAAAAAACACGAAAAAATAGATTTCTGTATCTAAAAAATTGTGCGAAACAGAATTAAAACGTATCTTTAATGGCAGCCTTGGTAATGGAAAAGAGATACCGGAAAAAATATACCAGGAAACATTAAGTCTCATAAAAAATGGCGATTTGCTGAAAGAAGTCATTTTTTTTCGATTGTGTTCAAGTTGTCTAACTGTGCTCTTCGGGCGGTTAGGAAGACTTTGTCAGTAACGCTGAAATTTCTGTATCTAGTAGTGTAATAGATGATAGTCTATATACTGGCCCCTTATCTTACCACATACACTGTAAAAAAAATCTGCAAAGGTACTAAACCTTTTCTAGGAAACTGGGATTCCAAGAACTTTTCCTGTAACGGTAACAGCAAAAATTCAAGTTTCAGAATCGATTACATGAATTTTTCCTGTTATCGTTACATGAAAAGTTCTTGGAATCCCAGTTTCCTAAAAAATGTTTAGTACCTTCACAGATTTTTTTTTACAGTGTACATGTCAGAGATATTCTAATCACAGCGTGCTACCTCACATTATATCATCATTGCTTTTTTTAGATTGGCAAATGGCAAATTTGTTGCATCCAGGGTTTTTTGTCATGAGCAATATTCGCTTAACCAGTGTTGTCAGTGGGCTACTTTTTTTAAATTCAGATTTTTTGATTGGTACCACTTTTTTGAAAAGTTAAATCACCTTTTGTTTTCGCCTTAATTATCATGTCATTGAATAAGGCACATTTTGTCATTTGTAAAAAGTGGCGCCAATCAAAAATTTGAATTTAGAAAGAGTAGCCCGTCTGGCAACACTGCGCTTAACCCTTTCTGGCATAGTGTGCCCAGTCCGGGATACTTAGTTTTAATTCCAAACTTGCAAAATACATCAACAATATTTTAACAAAAATTTGCTTTTACAATGAAAACTTGAGGAATTCTCAGTTTCTAAAAATGTCGTTTGTAAATTCCGAAAACAGTCGATAGTTTCTCATTTTATTGACAGAATTTTTCCATCCCGAAAAAGGCTAAGAGTTCATCCTTAATAGAACACACAAAAAAAAAAAAAAAATTCAGGTAGAATTTTACATAATTATATCGAAGCAAATGACAATGAAAAATCACAAAATTATAATAATAAGATAACTAAGATAATCATAATAACAGACGATCGTTTGGTCATGTGTATGTCAGAGTTCTTACTCTATAAAGATTTTCAAGTACCTTTAAATGAATTTACTTAAGAAAATATTAACCTCTTCTGGTTCCTTTTTTTACGTTCAATAAATTGAAAATCCACTTTTTTAAAGCTAAAATATTCATAATATCTATTCTAAACATTTCTACCTTTGAATAGTATGTCATTCCATTTCAATAAATTTAGTGGTGTCAAAATGCTTTAAATGATGAATTAAGCAAATTTGTCTTGCCCTAACGGCTTTCGGGCAAATCAGTTAAGTGATTAACCCATGGTTCGCACACTCCTTATATTTTGTAAGGACTCTGACACCACTATTAATGATAAGAAAATTTATACTCCCTCTGTCCCAAATTAGTTACGACATTTGAATACTTTTGTACGGATTATTGATATTTATGACTTTATGATTTTGTTTGAACATTTTTCAGAGGGCTATACTATCAATCAACAGTATTTACGTACCTAACATTTCCTCCATAATTCCATAAATAAGTAATTAATTAGTTTTAAAAATCCCGGTTCACAGGCTCTTAAGCCACGCCCCATTATGATTTTTTTTATCAATAATCACATTAAACTATCTTCAATCTAATCAATCGTGAATTCATTTAAGAGCATTTTAATCCAACTATTACATCTTTTTTTTTTTTTTTTTTTACATTAAATTCGAGATTCTAGTATAATTTTACTGGTGTCAATTCTAGACTGCATCAGAAATTATTTATGACTCCACCTACTTGAAATGTCGCAACTAATTTGGGAGAAAAGTTTCAACCTAAATGTCGCAACTAATTTGGGACAGAGGGAGTATTTAATTTTTAAGTAACAAAATTCGCAACCACTGCCTCGATTGGCAATTTTCGCAATATTTTTCTGCTTTGAAATACATTGAAAATACTATAAAAATTTAGTGGTAGAGCTGTGCGAACCCTGGGTTAACCTTATTTAGTAAAAAAAAAATATTATCTTGAAATATAGCGATCAGCGTGCTTTACGAAATGTGTGCTAATAAAACGTAAAAAAAATCCTCTAAATTTATCAACCCCTTCGCGACGGGAGCTTTTTACGAAATTTTTTAACCATTTGAAAAATGGTTGTTGTTTTCGGGAGAATGGACCCGATGATGTTACCACTTTTGAATGATGTTACCACTTTTGAATGATGTTACCACTTTTGAATTTAAATTAAATTCTTTATTTTTAGAAGAATTTTTATTTGAATTTAAATTAAATTCTTTACTTTTAGAAGAATTTTTATTTGAATAGTAAATTAAAATGGTTAAAATCATTGTAATAAAGGAGAAAACTAACAAATTTAAAAATGGGTAGACGGAAATTAACAGATACGGAAAAAGCCGAAGCCAAAGAAATGAATGAACGTGAATATCGCATTCAATGATATTAAACACAATACGCGTACTTAAACAATCATAAAGTGATTTTTATTTCTTCTTTTGCTATTTAAAATAAAAATTTAGTCAACATGTATAAGTTGCTTATTAGTTTGGCGATTCGTATCATTTGGCGAAATTGGTCGACGGGATAACTGAGTAATACTGTATTTGGTTTGGCGCAAAAACGTCTTTCAATGCAGAAAATGATAAAATCAAAAGATTATTGAGCCGCTGAAAACCAATTACGTGTTGAAAGGCGATCACGAAAAAGGAAGCAATTTAATGCCGAACCGATTAATTGTAAAACATCATGTCGCCAGGGCGACCAATCCACTAGCCATGGCGTTTTACTATCGGTCGGTTCTAACCAGGAAAATTTGAGTGCCAATAGTGATTCTAACAAGCCGGAAAATGTTATAGCTATTACTCTTGATTTTCCACCACCTAAAAAGAAAACTAAAAAGCAATCGGCTTGGGAAAAACTGGGAAAAAACTTTTTTGATTCGATGTCTGATGGACCCATTCACAGATGCATGTGCTGCGATCGATTTTGGTTTAAAACCTCCATCACCAAAATTCTGCTCTGTAAAATCAAACAATATATGCCAAAGTCTTACAAGTATAACAGTATATGCCAAAGCTGTATTTTAATAATGATTACTTTTGCACCAACAATGTTAAATAGTTTGAAATGTTTCTTTCGTCGCCAACTTTTATGCTTGGCGACAATAGAGTGATATAACTTAAACGAACCGTACCTTCAAATTGCAGCATGTATAAAGTCATTTATAGCAGTGGCACGGATAATACACAATAAAACAACTGGTATTTAGCTTAAAATGATAGATGAATGTTTCGAGTGAAACATTTTTCAAATGGTTGGTGTAATTTCTTAAATTACAATTTTTTTTTTTTTTTTTTTTTTTTTTTAATTTTTTGTCAACGGTTTTTAAAAACAGAAATTTCTGTCTCATTAAATCGAGAAAATCCTCTGATAAAATAAGGCAAATTTTACAGTAAAATTTTATTGGTTGTGATAAACAAGGATTTCTGACTTTTTTGCTGCATGTATATGTGTCGCTCGTTTACATGGAGTTAATGCGTAGAACACTGATGTAAAATATCCAAGAAGCAGTTCTGCCAGAGACAACCATTTTTATACTCTGTTCCCACTTGTATTTTTCTAATTAAATTTTGAACTATATATTTCTTGCAAATGTTACAAAAGTATTACTAAAGAAATCTGTTTTGCGAAAATGGTGCCAGTCAGAATTAAAACTAGTCGTTGGAGGGCACCGTAATACTTACCCATCATACATATGCATAGTATAAAATATGAAAATAAAACATGTGTAACTTATTTATAAAATGCATTGCAATTCCAAAATAAAATTTTAATGCATATTTAAATAGTTTTAATGTACATAGTAATGATTTATTAATGAATTGCTGATGAGCCAATTTCGACAAATTATATAAAACGTCAAAATACTCAAGTAATACCGGATTGCGTAAAAGAAACATCCTTATAACTCCAAAAATAATAATCATATTAACTAGCAATTTACTGCGTCGGATGAAGCGTCTCATTTCCAATTAAAATATATCTTTGAATTCAAATTTGAATGAAATACAGGGTCATGAAAAATCAAAGAATGTGAAAAACAGGATTACACGTATCTCAGCAACTAATAATTCGATCGACTTCGTTCTTTATGCAAAATTTGTGTTATTTTATTGCCTTTTATATCCACTCCTTAAAATAAAAAATTTCGAAAATTTTTATATACGTTTCATCAGAATGAATTATTCGAAAGTCCGAAAAAAATAGTTCCGGATAATCGAGGTTACTGATATTAAATAGGCTTCGTCCCATTCTTACATACTAAGTACATACAAAATTTCAAGTCTCTATCTCAATTTGTTCGGGAGATAGAGCGGTTACAGACAGACAGACACACAGACACACAAACGGACGGACGGCAAATTTTTTTTCTAACAATATTTTTTTCGGAATCTCCAGCATCTGAAACGTGTAAATCCGTCAAAAATTTTTTTTCCATTTTCAAAACGATTGCAAGACTTACCCAGACTACGTATGATGGGTAAGTAAAAATAGCTGCATGAGGCAGCCATGAATAATAGAGTCCAAATTAACAAGTAACAAATAAGGAATTTATCGGGTGATTCGTGATAAGAGCCACAGC
Organism: Maratus speculifer; assembly: GCA_964019185.1. NCBI lineage: Eukaryota > Metazoa > Arthropoda > Arachnida > Araneae > Salticidae > Maratus > Maratus speculifer. The sequence continues at coordinate 329,968,974 of OZ025295.1, read as the reverse complement.
TGCAGGTGCGGTGTAGACACTAGATTGCCATGCGTCCCGTGTTATTCAAGTCTTCATATACTCTGGCCACTGTGAATTTCTTACAGTTTACTTTTCCATGTTTAATAGCAGATATTTTTTCCATTAGATAGGATATTTACAAAATAACTTTTAAATACTAATAACCAGAGCATTTAGAATGCTTATTTACGCGCAACAACTGTTGAAGGCGTTTATTTTTAACGTATGTACGGTCCCCTAAATTTGTATGATAGTATTTCATAAAAGACTTCTTTTACTTGTTTAATCTCCGAAAAATAAATCAGGCAAAATGAAAAATAAATTATTGGCACCAAAATTCAAGGGGCTAAATACTTACAGAAAAAAAATTAACCTTCGGCAACCGCCACTTTTGTGTCAGTGCATAGGCATAGTATTCAGAGTTTGCTGTTACTACCTAGCGTTGCGTTATGTCAAGAATTAACCCATCCGGCACACTGTGCCCGGTCTGGGATACCTAATTTTAATTCCAAACTTGCAAACGACACCAGTAAAATTTTACGTTTACAATAAAAGTTTTAAACAAGGAATTTTAAATATTTAAAAAAGTCGTTTGTGAATTCCGGTGTCAGTCGATAATTTTTCATTTTACTAACAGATTTTACCCGTGCCGGGTTAAATGAGCATCGCATTGACATGAGTTTAATTATGATTAAAAAAAGAAACTAAGAAAATTATTGCTTGTTCAAGTGGCAATGCACAGAGAGTGTAACGCGTTTCGATTTTCTTTTGCATTTATGCCAAGTAATATTCGGAACAACAAATCATTTAAAACAATACAAAGTCGCCACAATTGTTCATAAAAAAAATTATGATATCCTGTAAAATTTATCTATGTTTAGTGATATATTGGAGCCGATAATGTATGTGTAAGTGAGTAAGGATATTAAAAGGAGATATGGTTGGTCTAAATATAGGAATAGTGTATAAACACTGTTAAAATCTGAAACTTTTGCTGCATTGTCACCCCCACCGCTGAAAGCGATAACTTCACTGCATTGTGGATTATTCTCATTGGTCAAAAAAACGAAGTTCTATAAAAGCGATGGAGTAACAATGACGCAAAAGTTTCAAATTTTGAGCGGTGTAATTTCGCGTATTTAAACAAGAAAATATTTGAAAAATTGATAAGCATTAAGTAATTTTAAAGTGAAATTTTTTTTCCAAGTACCTTCATCGTTCCAAGCCCAAACTCGCACTCTGATTGGTTGTTGCTCTCGGCACTGTTTTCACGTTACTTGGCGATAACCATACTTGGCGAAAAATACTTCGCTCGTAATTGAACGAGTAAACCTAAAACCTAACCTACTCATTCTTATTCTTCCTTCATTTTGTGCTCTTGTGTATTATTATCTTGTGTTATTTTATAAAATGGCTAATGCTTTACTTATTAATAAACGGGAAAAGTTACTTTGTACTCGGTTCGGAAGAAAATCAAACTCCTCGACGTAAGCATCTATCGCTACGCCAAGTATGATTATCGCCAAGTTACATGAAAACAGTGCCGAGAGCAACCACCAATCAGAGTGCGAGCTTGGGCTTGGAACGATGAAGGTGCTTGGAAAAAAAAATTACGCACTTTTAAATATTGTGCTAATTAACAACGCAGATTTATTAGTGGATGTCTATGTGCTCTAAAATCAGTTTTGTTTTCTTTATTTTTTTTTATATGCGTAGATATCGCAAACTTTCAATTATAGGTGAATGTTTTTTATTGCTATCCCGCACCATTTTCTCAAAATAAATATATTTTTTAATACACTTCGAAAACATTTGTAAGAAAAGTATGCTACGAAATGTATTTTTTAAAAATAGCGACGCGAATGGAACATAAAATTTTTCGCCTTTTATTGACATTTTGCTATACCCCGGCGTAAATGCAAGATATATACATATCACGTTTTTTGTATGATTTTTCTTTTAATACCTAAACATCTTTGATCGAATTTCTATCTGCCTAATAACGCAACTTTGAGTAACTTCAAATAATACCGCTTAAATTATTTTTCCAGTCTCAATCAATCAAAATACAAGCAAAAAAGCTTTTTTATTTGAAACTTTTTCCTGATCCTAGGCATTAACATTCATTAAGAAATTCTAATTAATTTACAAATTAATTAGATGCAAGAAAATGCAAGCGGGATTAAAAGCTTCAATAAAATTGTCTGGATCATTAATTATAAATAATAAATATGCAAATTAATGAAGTGATAAAACTGAATATAATATCTTTCGCTTGCTGGCACTGGAGATATTTATAAACTCGGATATTGCTAAAGAGATTATTCATGAACGGTTGATAACTATACTTTGTATACTCTATCAGAATAAATTACGTACGTTAAAATAATTACGTTCTCCTATAACAATTTATTCCCTTTATTATATACAGGGATAAATCATCAAAATTTAATTTTTATGTTTAATTATATATTCCTGTTTGATGGCCAGAAATACTTAAATTCTGATGTCATGTTATATACAGGAGCGGAACGAAATGCTGCAATTTTTTTTCATCATAAAACACTCAAAAAAAAAAAAAAAAAAAAAAAAAAAAACACTTTTACACAAGAAACAACTTAACTAATTTCCCCGTATGTCGTACTGGCAAGAAAATTTTGCTTGATCCATCATTTGAAGCTTTCTGATACTACTAATTTTTTTAATTACAATTTCATACTATTTAATGGCAGAAAGTTTTAGAATAAATATTATGAATATATTTGCTTAAAAAGTGGTGTTTACCTCATATTTCAGTTTATTTTATAAACAAAATAAATCATTAAGTTGTTAATAATCCATTTTTCCATTAACCCCTTAACTGATCAAATTTTTTGAAAACAACTTTCAAATAATGCTATTTTTTTCATGTCTTTTACATAATTTTTAATCTTAGAGAGATTTTTGCCCAATTGAATCAGAAAAATCCAATATAAAATTTACAACAAAAAATTACTGGTGAGAATAATAAATCATGATTAAAAAATATGGATCGGTGGCGTAGCTAGGATGGTTGATGCCCGGAGCGGATGTAAATGGTGTCACAGTCATCATGGTGTTACTCCTCCCCCCTTCCAATCAGTCATATTTTTTCAATCACAATTCTACGTGATTATAACAAATGACCATACAATTCCTTATTTACCTTTTGTCATCATGAATAAAAGAACCGCATAATTGACTGAACCCATAGTTCGCATGAGTCAATGTGGTGTATATAGGTAGAATATATATAGGGTGATTCCAAAATTTTTTTACAATAAAAGAGGGGTGATAGTACACATCAAGACAAACAATATTAAATAGGAGACTAAGGGTCCCAAACGTTTTCCAAAGGAGATAGCCGCCATTAAAGTTTAGGGTCCAAAATTTCAAATAAACATAAAAAATGGAAAAATCGGTCGATTGATTTGCGGTTTTCACTAAAATTATTCTTTATGTCGACATTTTCTTGAAATTGAATTATAAAGATAAATTTCAAAAAATGCCGATAGAGGTCGCTTTAGATTTTGGATTAAGGAACAACTAATTTTTGCCGTTATTTTTTGCATCTCATTAAATGTTTTCGGAAGCTTAGACTTAAACTTAAATTTTGAGCTCAAAATCTGAATAGTTCCTCGGAGTAGTTAAGTAGCACAAACTTAACTGTGTTTATGGGGGGGGGGGAGGGTGTTCAATATTAAAATAATTATAGAAAATGGAAAACTTTAATGTCCAAAGTTTAAAATAAAACTTTTCTTTAAGTCAGTATCTTCTTGAAAATAAATTTTAAAGATAAATTTCAAAAAATTCCATTAGAGGGCGCCTTAAACTTCAGAGTAACCAACAATTAATTTTAACCATTATTTTTTTGTTCTAATTAAATGCTTGCAAAAACCTTTTTAAATGTTTTCGGAAGCTTAGATTTAAACTTAAATTTTGAGCTCAAAATCTGGATAATTAGGAATAGTTAAGTAGCGCAAATTGAAGTGTCTTCGGGAGCTGAAATTTAACCCTCCCCCCTCCTCGAACACAATTCAATTTTTCGCTACTTAAACACTTCAAACGATTCAGAATTTGAGCCTAAAATTTAAGTTTATGCGTTTGAAAGCATTTAATGAGATTAAAAATATAAAAGTCAAAAATAGTTGTACGCTACTCCAAAGTCTAAGGCGCCTTCTATCGGCATTTTGTGAAATTTATCTTTAAAATTTATTTTCAAGAAAATGCTCATTTAGAAATTAGTTTTAGCGAAAACCGCAAACGAATCGACCAATTTTTCCGTTTTTTATAATCATTTGAAATCTGAACCCTCTAAACACAGTTCAGTTTGTCTACATCAGGGCTGTCCAACGCGGCGCCCGCGGGCGCCGTGGCGCCCTTTGCCAGTTTTCTTGGCGCCCTTTTGAAGGTTTCCAGTTACTGGTCTTTTTTTTTAATTGAAATTCCCTTGTAAAGGATTCTTTATTTAAAATCCTTGATACTCTTTTGTGAGACGGTTTAAAAATCTTTACATTATATATTTCATGCCTCAACATTTATAAAGTACGCAACACATTAAAAGAAAATCAATGGCATATGATTAGTTTTTTTTAAAGAAACAAATGATGCGTTGTTGTGTTTCTTCACTAATTTCTAGTTATTCTTTTTGTATATTTTTAAGGAAATTATGCCAATAGAAATTAATAAATATCGAGAATGTTTTTTTAATATGTTAAGAAGTAAAATGTAAAAAAAAAATTAAGTGATCGTCTCCCTGTTTCATGAATGAAAATTCAGCATGCTTCTTATCGTTATTGACGTTGATTCATTGTCATTGGGCTGTTTTCTAAGACAGATAAAGGTTGTCTTTTTCTCTCCCAGACCTTTGATACTTTAAGTTATTTTGATGATTTTGTTTTTAAAAAAATATATAATCATGCGAAAAGATTCCCATCAATAAAAATTCTTTCAGGCTCTCTCTTTGGAGTCAACCATGACATTGTTTCTGTACTTTTTTATAATGAAAAATTTACACCTCAAAAGAAAAGAAAAACAGTTATTAGAGTAATTAATTACAGAGTTACAATACATCGGATTATATTTTGTTTTAAAAATAGGTGATATTTCATTTTCTGGCTCCTTCCAATTCAAAAATATTTGACATAATCCCCCGCAGAAAAATGTATTATTTGAAATTTATTACACTTTACAGTTATTTTTTAATTTCCCCCCCTTTTTTTAAGTGGCACGATAGAACTAAACGGGCATTATGTCTCTGTAGCGTTATGTATTTGCCTATATGTATTACTGCTAATATTTAAAGATGATTTTTTTGCATGTTTTGAGCCATTTTAATAATGACGCCCTTCATTGCTTGCCAAAAGCTGAGATGCGCCCCAGCTTAGTCAAAGGTTGGACAGCCCTGGTCTACATAATCACTCCCAACTAATCAGATTTTGAGCTCAAAATTTAAGTTTAAGTCTAAGCTTACGAAAGCATTTAATAAGATGCAAAAAATAACGCCAAAGAAGAGTTGTTCGTTACTCCAAAGTCTAAAGCGCCCTCTATCGGCATTTTTTGAAAATTATCTTTATAATTTATTTTTAAGAAAATACCGACATAAAGAATAGTTTTAGTGAAAACCGCAAATCAATGAACCAATTTTTCCGTTTTTTTATAATCATTTGAAATTTGAATCTTCTGAACACAGTTCAGTTTGTGCTACTTAACCACTCCCACTTTCAGATTTTGAGCTCAAAATTTAAGTTTTAGTCTAAGCTTACGAAAACATTTAATATGATGCAAAAAATACCGGCAAAAATTAGTTTTTCGTTACTCCAAAGTCTAAAGCGCCCTCTATCGGCATTTTCTGAAATTTATCTTTATAATTTAATTTCAAGAAAATGCCGTCATAAAGAATAATTTTAGTGAAAACCGCAAATCAATCGACCGATTTTTCTATTTTTTATGTTTATTTGAAATTTTGGACCCTAAACTTTAATGGCGGCTATCTCCTTTGGAAAACGTTTGGGACCCTTAGTCTCCTTTCTAATATAGTTTGTCTTGATGTGCACTATCAACCCTCTTTTATTGTAAAAAAAATTTGGAATCACCTTATATATATATATATATATATATATATATATATATATATATAGGGCTATTTCCATGAGTACTGGTAGTGTAAGTCACAGGCTACGATTTTTGGCTACCAGTATTATAGAACGAAAAAAATGTGATTAATTTTATTGGCACATTGTCATTAATTGAATAAGGCCAAGCAGACTTTTCGAAAATAACGGTGGCTAACAAGTATATCAATTAATAAGTTGTGTGACTTACACTACAGAACCCATGGAATTAGCCATATATATATATACAGTAGAACCCCGATAATTCGGATTAATTGGGACCAGACCAAATCCGGATTATCCGGAGAATTGGAAAAAAATTAAATAAAATAAAACATACTAACAGAAAATCACCTTTATGTTTAACTTATTGATAATTTACAGACAGTAAAAATGTTTACTTTGTTATAAAAACGTTTGTAATTTTTTGCAGTGCCAGTTTTCTGTACCTTTTGCGAGCCGTACAATCATGAATCCGCTTGAGCATAAGTAGATCGTTGGGTATAGTTTAAATAAGAAAACTTAAGGTATTCTTCCTAAAAGATTGCAGAAAAAAGTTTTTTTTTTTTATTCAGAATAAGACGATGAAAAAAGTTACTGTTATAGAAATTAGCCAAATCGCTTCTCAAACTTGAAAAAAAAATTGACCAAACTGATCCGGATTATCCGGAGATCCGGATTAACGGGGTCCGAATTTGCGGGGTTCTACTGTATATATATTTTTATCTGCTTTCGCTGCCTACTCGTTGGATATGCAGGTTTTTGTTCCCTGGTACATGTCTTATTTAGATACATCTTTTTGTGTAACATTTCACATTCTCAAAGAAAAGAAAACTAACTCTATTGCGTCGTGCTCTAAAAAATTCATTTTATTTCAGAACTCCTTTCCAAAAACTTACAAAATTACATTTTTTATTTACAAATAAAGATTGGATGTCACCCCGGGTCGGACCGCCCCCTCTGCCCCCCGCTTGCTCTGCCAGTGATATGGATGCCCGTACGTGGTACGGGAAAATCATGATTAGCAAAAATACATTGCCTGAATGACGTGATTTCCTGGAATCGAAATATATTCATACAGTCAAAGTGATCGCTCACAGCCATTATAGTGCTAAAAAAATGAATTGAAATATTCATTGTACCGAGTAATTTTAAACAATGTAGCAAATAAATAAAATTTATTTATAACGCAGGTTTGTGTTAGGAGGTATGCAACGAAAGTGCAAAGCGTTAATCCCCTACGTGAAAAAACTTTTATTCAAGAACATTTAACATTTATTTTTCATATACCCGAGATTGAACTTTCGAAGAAGAAAGATTTACATCTACACAGCAGCAGATGTTGCTGTCAACCAAGCCCTTGCTATTGCATATTAATAAGCCCGCTTCCAGTGTGTTGGGAGCGAACTTTGATACGTACTTTTGACTTTAACTTTTATCTTTGCATTTATTAGTTGTTCTCTGTATTTTCTTATGGAAGGGAAGAACGAAATGATGTTCTCTCTCCGTTACAATTTTAATCAAGAAAAAATATATATTAAATTCATTTTATACAGTAATCAGAGAACTCTTTCTTGATCACTTTAAAAATATATATATTGTCTAACCATATATTCTCTATTATAGTGCAAGAAAAGCGTGATAATGATCGTATTAGTTTCTATAAAATTGTATATTTCAACATCCTTCACAGTTGGATTACCACGGACGAAAATTGTGTATGCAACTGACGATTCTCATATTCTGCGCTATTGAGCAAGGTAAGAAATAAATTTATTATTCTTACCTGATGTTTAATAAACAAAAATTACAAATACTCATATTTTGTAATAGTTTGTTGATATGTGTCTATGTGTTCTAATCTCAGTTTTGTTTTCTTTTTTTTTCTTTCATATATGGTATCGTATAATATCATATCGAGGCGAATATTTTTTAATGCTATCTTGTTCCACTTTCTCAATACAAAAATCTTTTACATATACTTCGAGAACATTTTCAAGTGAAATACACTACGAAATGTATTTATTAAAAATAGCGTTGCGAATAGAATATCAAAATATTAGCCTATAACTCGAAATTTTGCGATATTTTCCCGTATATGCGAAATATATACCTATCACGTTTTTTGTATAATTTTTATTTCCATAAATAAAAATTTTTAACGCATTTCTATCTGCTTAATAACAAAACTTTGACTAACTTCAAATAATAACACTTAATTTTTTTTCCTGGTTCAATCAATCAAAATACATACAAAAAAGTTTTTCATTTGAAACTTTTTCCTAATCCTACGCATTAACATTCATTAACAAACTCTAATTAATTTACAAATTAATTAGATGCAAGAAAATGAGAGCGGGATTAAAAGCTTCAATAAAATTGTCTGGATCATTAATTATAAATAATAAATATGCAAATTAATGAAGTGATAAAACTGAATATAATACCTTTCGCTTGCTGGCAGTAAAGATATTTATAAACTCGGATATTGCTAAAGAGATTATTCATGAACGGTTGATAACTATACTTTGTATACTCTATCAGAATAAATTAGGTACGTTAAATTAATTACGTTCTCCTATAACAATTTATTCCCTTTATTCTATATAGGGATAAACTATCGAAATTTATTTTTTAAATTTAATTATGTACTCATTTTTGAGGGCCAGAAATATTTAAATTCTGGTGGCAAGTTATATACAGACACAGAAAGTAATGGTCGAATTTTTATTACATCATAAAATACGTCAGAGAAAACAAACACTTATACACAAGAAATCCAGATTAACACTAGAACGCCGGGTAATTTTACGCAAATTTTTTAAAATATATTTAAAACCAGAAAAAATAATTTGAAATTATTTAGTTTATTTATTTAGCTCATTTTATTGCAATTGATATCCATCTTATTTCTTGTAGATTTTTTTTGTTCAAATCGACAATTAGTCCAGCTATCGGTGTCGGATTGACACTTTCCCGGCGTTCTAGTGTTAACCACTTAACCCATTGAAGAACAAACAAAAAAGTTTCTGTAATAATGCATTCTCACCGGAATAGCCGGAAAATTTTATTTTAAATAATGGAAAAGCAATTTTTTAACACCCCCCCCCCCGAAAGTTAAAATTATAAAGTTTAGTTAACCCTTTCAGGCACATGCAAAATCTTTTAGTAAAATGAGAAATTATCGACTGATATCGGAATTCAGAAATGAAATTTTTAGATATTTTGAAACCCCTAATTTACCTCTTGGGAGACGAGCGACACGTATACGTGCCGCAGAAAGTCTTAAGAATCCCTGTTTATCCCCACCAGTAAAATTTTCCTTATGTCATCGAAGCATTTTCTCGATTTAACCCTTTAACGTTCAAAGCATTTTCATTGCTTAGATGTTGAAATAAAAAATTGACACCGGTAATTGTGACCAAATATATTTGTAAATAAGAAAAAGTGATTTTTCACATACTTAAGAAAATGGATTTTAAAAAATTAAAATTACGGTGTCGTTGTTGCATTTCAGAATAAAAATTTTGTGGTTTCCTGGAGAAACCAATGAACGTTAAAGGGTTAAAGAGGCGCAAATTTCTATTTTTAACCCCTTCGCGACGGGAACCTTTTACGAAATTTTTAATGTTTTGTCACCGGTTTTATAAAACAGAAATTTGCACCTTTTTAAATCGAGAAAATTCTCCGATTAAATAAGGCAAATTTGTCAGTAAAATTTTACTGGTGAGAATAAAGAAGGATTCTTAAGCCCTTTCACGGCACGTATACGTGTTGCTCGTCCCCAAAGGGTTAAAAACCGATGACAAAACATTAAAAATATCGTAAAAGGTTTCCGTCGCGAAGGGGGGGGTCAAGCTTTTATTGTAAAAACAAAATTTCACTAAAATATTATTGGTGCCGTTTGCAAGTTTGGAATCAACATTCGATATCCCAAACCCGGCACGTGTACCGGAAAGGATTTAACCTTTTCGGGACGGGTGATGCATATATGCATCGTCGAAAGGTGCATGCGAAATTTGTTTTTGGCACCAGTAATAAAGAAATGTAATTTTTTTCTTTTCTCATCAGAGCATTTTTTGGAATGTAAGAAGTAAAAAGAACAGATTAAAAAAAGTGGTGCTAACAAAATAAAATTTGTGTAAGTGATGCCGTCTCGAAAGGGTTAAAATTTGTGGTGCGAATCGTGTTCAAATTAGGTGGGACAAAGTACATCTTACCGCCCCTGAAGCGATTAAGTGATTTGCCAGTATATCATATTGGCAAGAAGAATTTTATTGATCATTACTTAAAACTTCTTGATACCACTTATTTTTTTTAATTGCAAGTTCATACTATTTAATGACAAAAAGTCATTAAATATTACTTAATATAAAAATCATTAAATATTACTAAAAATTAAATATTACGAATATTTTAGTTTCTAGTGTTTATCCCATATTTTAAATATGGGTTGAGAAAAAGGTAATTTCGTTTTTTTCCCCATTAGATAGATTTAAAGTCGCATACCTCGAGTAATTCTTACTCAATTAAGCCAAACTATACAGCGTTTGAAAGGTAACAGTCTCTAGAAAATTTTAGATATAAAGGTAGCTGTAAGGTTCCACAATTCAAACTTTGACTTTTTTTTTAAACAATTTTTGGCATCGCCAAATAAGAGATAGACTCTTGCCAAGTGGCACGCCCTCGACGAAAAAGAGAACTGCGTTCGGGCAGTCGTGGCCGAGGTGTGATTGGAGGAAGTCGAAAAGCTCTCTTCGTGTGTCGCGAAGAAGAATTGTTCTTGTGGAGCAATAATTTAAGCAATTTATGTAAATGTATACAACTTCCGTGTTAATGTGTCCGTATGTTATGGTGTCATGTTAATAAATGTTGTTCGTATATGAATATGGTCTCCAAGCTTCAGAACTCTTCTATATTTGATAGTCGCCAGAGTTCAAGCAACACAAAGATGTCCGAATGTTTTGGGAGATAGAACAGCGATCCGTATTGGCGCAGCCTAGTGGATTATGAACCTAGAGGTAAGAAGATCTCGTTTCGGTTAGTCCAATAGAAAAATCTATATTTTTATAGGTAAAAAGTATATATATAGGTAATCCTATATAGGTATTATACAGAAAAACATAATAAATTTAAAAAAAAAACTCTTTTCTCTTTCTAGTGGATGAAAAATGAAATAAAAAGAATTGAGAATACTGTGTTATTATTTTCTGTGCAAATGAAAAATATATTTCATGATCATTAAATTGAAAAAAAAATGTGCTTTTGTTTAATCGATAAATTGTATTTTAGAATATTATCCATTTGACAATTACGAAATATTGTTCTCGAAAATGATTTTTTTTTTGTTTGTGTTACTTATGAAGTAATTTGGAACAAATGGCTGGAAGAGGAACTTTTATTTCAGAAGTGTTAAAAGGGTAAAATAAAATAATTATTGTTTGGTTTTTGCAACGGAGTACCGTTGATTGAAGTAAGTAATGGGGATTGGTTGTGTTCAATTGTTATTGTTATAGATTGGATAATATATACTATATATATATGTACTACATATTTTTATTATTTTTTTTTGCATTCATTGTCTAAGTTCGGTAAATCGAAACTAGTGTTGTGAAAGAATTCTTTTATGAAATATTTTTTTTCTTTCTCTTTTGTAGTGTAACCGACGTTATGATTTCAATAATATAAACGTATATAGAATGTTATAAGAAATGAATAAAGGAAAATTTATTTATGAATTTTGAATGGTTGCCAAAAAATTATACTCTTGGTAGTAAAGAATTTTTTTTTATTTGCAATTTTGTTCTGTATACAGGGTGATTAAAAAAAAAAAAATTATATTGATGGTATTTTAAGAAAACAAACAAAATATACATATATATTATTTTTTTTCGTTTTTTTTTATGTTGTTGTTATGAAATATATGATACGAGTGTAGTGTTATTACAACATTGAATGTTCTTAAGGTTTGTGATTTTTTTGGGGGGTATTGTGAACACTATTAAATGTTCATTAAGGGTAATTAATTAATGAAATTAATTGTTTTGAGAAAATATTGGTACACTTAGATATTGTAGAATTGTTTTATTATGTTGAGTGATGAAAACGAAATCGAACGAGTGATTATTCAATATACTATTGTGTTGTGATATACTATTGATGTATATGATTTCTAGAACTATTTTATTTAAAAAAAATTGATTAAGTATTAAGTTTTTTTTTTACTTATGCTGCGTTTTTTTTTTTTTTGAGTAGAAGTAAATAAATGAAATAAATTATTATTTGAGCGATAGGTTATATTGTCATGGTTGTAAATATGTTTCCTGAAGGGAATGAATAACTCTTGGGGGTTATTACACTGTTACTGATTGTTACAATTACTGGGATTTCGTTTCTTTTTCCGGGTTACCATGGCATCATCTTTCTTGGGTAAGGGTCGCAAGGAGGATCTGGTCGAACTGGCCACCGAACTGGGGTTAAAAGTTAACTCAGATCTAACGAGGGCTGAAATTAGAAAGCTAATCGTTGACAGTGGGAATTTCATTGAAGATGAAGTCAAAGTTTCTTTGAGCAGAATAATAGAAGACAGACTGCGGCGTGAGAAAAAAAAGAAGATGAAGAACGAATTCGGGAAAAAGAAAGAGAAGATCGAATCCGAACAAAGGAGCGAGCCCATGAGATTGAGTAAAACGCTTGGAATTATTGAGGAATAACGTACATTTGGGTGAAGTAGTGGAAAATTCGAATGAAACAAGGTCTAAAGTACAGCTGATGCAGATAACCCCAAATTACGATGAAAAGGTAGACGAAATGCAATTGTATTTGGTAAACTTTGAACGTCGGGGCAATGGCGTGTGTACCAAAAACCGAATGGGTGGCATATTTATTAGGACTTTTACCAAACGAGATAGCTAACAATATAGCCCGGGAGCCTCCTGAGAGAGCCAATGATTATGATTTCATAAAAGAAATGTTGCTTAAACGCTATAAACTGAATCCTGAAAAATTGAGACAGCTATTTTTCCGACATCAAAAGGGGCCAGAAGAATCTTGGAGGAGTTACTGTCATGCATTGAATAGTTATTTTAACGAATGGATAAATGAATTAAAAGTCGAGGATTTCGACCAATTAAAGAAGCTACTGGTTGCGGACCAACTTAAACGCAGAGTACCAAACGACATAAGAGAACATTTTTTGAACCAATGGAATAAAATGATCGATCCTTTGGAGGTCGCAGAAAAGGTTGATGAATACGAAAGTTTGAAGGACGGTTTGAAGAATAATCCAGTGCACAAAAAGCCAAGGGATGTTCCCCGATGGCAATCAGAAGAGAAAAATAAGTGTAAATTCAAGGAAAGGTTCGAAGGCAACAAAAATAATCATTTAGCAGGTATAACCAAATATGGCGGAAATGACAAGCAAGTTGACAGAACAAAATACCATGGAGGGTATCAAAGGGACAGGGGTCCTAGAATATCTAAAGTCACATGCTTCGTATGTGGTGATCCAACGCATTTTGCACGAGCTTGTCCTAAAAATAATAGCCAAGGAAATCGGGGCAGAATCGAAAATGTTCGTAGCAATTCGGTCACTACAGAAAAAGTCATAGAGAATAAAGAGGTATTGACTGCTCGAATTACCGTGCCTATGTCATTCCCTCTCAAGGCAAATTCTGTGAAGTGGGATGAATTCAAGGAAATAGAATTGAAATGTGGTTCTACGATTCTTAACGGCATTTTAGACACAGGGGCTCAAATTTCAGTCATAAGACACGACCTGGTTTCTATTAAAGAAGGCGATGGTGAAGGAACTGTAAAACTAGTATGTGCATTTGGATCAACTGAAACAGCCCCGTTAGTAGTTTTTAAAATGAAAATAAATGACTCGCGATATTGTGAAGTCCCTGTCGTATGTGCGGTATCCAAAAAATTGGTAAGCGATATGCTGATATGGTCTACAGCGTTTGACTAACTAAATGATGGAATTCAAGAATGTCAACCCGTGACTTCCCCTCCTGTGCAAGAAGATGAACAGAAACAAAGCTACAGCCTGAATGAAATTGTAAAGAGTGATGAAGAAGAAGAAGCACTTGAGATAGAAAGTCCTGCTATCTCCAGTGAAGAAGAGGGTTGTAAAGAAAGTAGATCAGAGTTTATAAAGCTACAGCGAAAAGATGAATCCTTAACAAATAATTGGAAGCTTGCAGAAGAACGGAGAAATGGATTTAAGTTAGAGGATGGACTGTTGTTACACTCTGAATGGGTGTGTGGCGAAAAAATAAAGCAAGTGGTGTTGCCCTACAGCAAGCGAGATTTCGTATTGAAAGTTGCCCATGAAATTCCCCTGGCTGGACACCTGGGTGAAAAGAAAACGAAAGAGCGAATAAAGTACTCATTCTTTTGGCCGACTATCAAAAATGATGTCAGGAAATTTTGTGAAAGTTGCAAACCTTGTCAAGTTAGAAGAACTGAAACTTACCGAGATAGAATTCCGATCCAAACAATTACCAGGCCAGAATACCCCTTTGAAGTTTGGAGCGTAGATTGCATTGGCCCCTTAGAACCTCCTTCCAGAAGAGGACACAAGTTTATCATTTGCGCGATTGATTTATGTACCAGATGGGCAGAAGCATTACCGACTAGAAATATAAACGCTAAAACTACGTGCAATGCATTGATGCAAATTTTCAGCCGCACTGGTTTCCCTAGAATGATATGTACAGATCAAGGTCCAAATTTTACCTCAGAACTGACCGAGGCTTTTATAAATTTAATAGGAGTATCACCAAGATTTTCAACGCCGGGTCATCCCGAGAGCATGGGTGCTGTGGAGAGATGGAACAGAACTTTAAAGAATATGCTGAACTAAAATGTTCAGGAATATGGAAATCAATGGGATATCCACATTCCGCATCTCTTATTTGCGTATAGAGAAGTTCCCCACTGCACGACTGGTGTGTCTCCATACCAATTAGTGTATGGACGAATTCCTAAGGGACCGACCGCATTACTTAAAGAAATTTGGACAGGTGAGAAAGTGATACCTACAACGGCTTCTAGGTCTGTCGAAAAATATTTAGAAAAGTTAAGAGAGAATATAGAAAACGCTCATAGAATTGCAAACGAGAATGCTCAACTAAATCAACAAAGTTATGCCCAAAGGTATAACTTGAAAGCTCGAGAAAAAACCTTTCAAGTAGGTGACAGGGTTCTGATCCTGCTGCCAACATTACCTCATAAGCTATTGAAAACTTGGTCAGGACCGGCGACTATGGTTCAATTGAGCAGGCCACATTCAGCCATTGTTGAATTTGATGATGGTACAAGAAAAGAACTACATTTTAATAAAATTCGACCATATGTGGCTCGTGTCCAACACATAGGTCTTGTTTTTGAGCAGGATAAAGATTTTGGACAATTACAATCTGCTCCAACCGAGAAAATGACTCTCAATAAAAGTGAAGTAGAGCAACATGTCCGGGATATGACCAGCCCATTAGATACTAAGCAACGGCATGATCTAAGCGACTTACTTTGTAAATACCATGACATATTTAATACTAAACCTGGAATGGCAAAAGTCGAAGGGCATGTGATTGTTCCACCTTGTGCATGTGATTTTTACACCTGATTGTTCACCGAAAAGACTTCGACCGTATCGAATTCCTATAGCCCTCCAAAATGAAGTAGATCGTCAAATTCGAGAGCTACTAGAAACTGGACTCATTGAACAAAGCGATAGTGAATGGGCCCATCCGTTAGTGTGCGTTGCTAAAAAGGATGGCAGCGTGCGGTTGTGTGTTGACTTCAGACTACTAAACAGTTTTACTATTCCAAATGCTTATCCATGAAACATGCTAATGAACTGCTGTATGAAATAGGGAAAGCACAAATAATCACCGTATTTGACCTTACTAAGGGATATTGGCAGATTCCCATGAAAGAAGAGTGCAAACATTATACTACCTTCGTAACTCACTCTGGCCATTACCAATGGAGAGTCATGCCATTTGGCCTGAAGAATGCTGGTAGCACCTTTCAAAAGTCAATGGATAAAGTTCTGATTCCGCATAAAGATTACTGTTGGTCCTAGATTGATGATGTTGCGATTTTCTCAAAAACATGGGCAGACCATTTGAAACATATTAGTGCAGTTTTACAAACTCTTCGTGAAGTAGGTCTTACTGTTAATTTAGAAAAATGCGATTTTGGAAAGAAAGAAGTAAAATTTTTAGGGCATATAGTTGGGTCAGGAAGACATGCCCCGAACCCTGAAAAGGTGGAAGCTATGAAGAAATTAGCGGCACCTACTAACAACAAAGAATTGCGAACGATTTTGGGGATAGCAAGTTATTATAGAGACTACATTCCGAATTTTGCAAGTATTGTATTACCTTTGACTAATCTGACGAAAAAGAGAGTTCCCAAAGATATCCCCTGGGGAAAGTTGGAAGAAGAAGCTTTCCAAAAACTAAAGGAACAGTTAGTTAAAATGCCATCTTTATATACTCCACAATTTGAAAAACCCTTTCAGCTTTATACCGATGCTTCCGCTACGGCCGTTAGAGCGCGTTTATCACAGTTAGATGAGAATAGGAAGGAGCATCCTATAGCTTTTTACAGCAAAAAGCTTACCCCATGCCAGACCAGGTGGTCTACTATAGAAAGAGAGGCTTACAGCGTTTTAGCTGCGCTTCAAAAATTTGATACTTGGGTCTTCGGATCGCAAGTTGAAGTGATTTCAGATCATAATCCTCTTTCTTACCTTACCCAGGGCTTGCCACATGGTGCCAAACTAGCAAGATGGGCTTTAGCACTCCAAAGATACAACCTGAAAATTACTTATAGGAAAGGAAGCAAACATGGTAATGCTGATGCACTTTCCAGGTTCCCCTAGGAAAACATATAAAGTAATTGTGTAAATAATGCATTATTATTCATTATAATATTTCATGTTGAATATTTCATATTGTATCTACTTATTAGTATTAATATTATTGTATATACACATATTTATATTGGTTCATTTAAGTATTAAATGTTGGGCTAGCGAACGAGTTCTTCTTTTACCTTTGTGAAATATGCTTTAAAAAAATTTACTCTATGGTTTTTGAAAATTAACTAAAAAAAAAACCTTACTTACAGTTGTGTGAAATATGCTTTTGTGGAATATGCTAAAAACATTCCTTAGCAGCATAGTCTCTAAGGAGAACTATGTGCTCTTTACGGAGAAACATGTAAGGTTCCACAATTCAAACTTTGACTTTTTTTTAAAACAATTTTCGGCGTCGCCAAATAAGAGATAGACTCTTGCCAAGTGGCACGCCCTCGACGAAAAAGAGAACTATGTTCGGGCAGTCGTGGCCGAGGTGTGATTGGAGGAAGTCGAAAAGCTCACTTCGTGTGTCGCGAAGAAGAATTGTTCTTGTGGAACAATAATAATAATATTTATGTAAATGTATACAACTTCCGTGTTAATGTGTCCGTATGTTATGGTGTCATGTTAATAAATGTTGTTCGTATATGAATATGGCCTCCAAGCTTCAGAACTCTTCTATATTTGATAGTCGCCAGAGTTCAAGCAACACAAAGATGTCCGAATGTTTTGGGAGATAGAACAGCGATCCGTATTGTAGCGTCATCTGTTTAATCAGTCAAAAGTTATTACGTTTTAAAAATAGAGATTTCAGAAGATCATTTTCGTCAGATTTAATTTTTTTACTTCCAAAAAGAGAAAAATGTAGTGCAGATTCATCGAAAATTGTGTGGCATTTATGGTGATCGGTGCTTAAGTAAACGCCAAAGTCAGAATTTGTTTGCTCGTTTTCGTTCCGGAAATTTCGATATTAAAGATAAACCTTTCCCTGTCCAGCCTATCATTGAAAAAGTCGATGAAATTTTAAAAGAAATTGAGATAGACTGACCTATTTCTTCTTGCGACATTGCTACAAAACTAAACATCAACCATAAAACATTTTTGAACTATTTACATAAAATTGGATACTAAAAGAAACTCGATACTTGGGTTATCCATGAACTTGCAGTGAAAAATTTAAAGGACAGAGTTTTCATTTGGGAATTGCTGCTGAAACGGAACGAAATCAGCCATTTTTGAAACAAATGATTACGGGAGATGAAAAATGAATCACATATGACAACAATGTGCGAAAAAGATCGTGGTCGAAGCTTCACAAACGATGACAAAGACCGGATTGACGCCAAGGAAGGTAATGCTGAGCATTTGATGGGAATAAAAAAGAATTGTTCGTCATAAGTTGCTCGAACCTAGTCAAACTATAAACTCAATTATCTACTGTGAATAACTAATGCGATTGAAGAAGGCAATTTAAAATACCCGTCCGAAATTCACCAGTAGGAAAGGCGTTGTCTTTCATCACGACAATGCTAAACCCATTGTTACCAACTCTTCCTACTTTTTTACCCGGAAAAATTTAATAGAAATTTTTAGCTTATTTAATCGGCAGAGTTCGGCGATTTGAAATAGTAAAATTTTCTTTAAAATTTTTCCGGGCCCGTAAAAGCGGAAGATATTGGCAGCTATGCTAAACTACGCAAAACTTTAGTCACTAAACAAAAACTGAGAGAGCTTGGCTAGCAGGTTTTGATGCAGCCACCGTATAGTCCGCACCTGGATCTGACCGATTATCATTTGTTCGGCACTCTGCGGAACTCTCTTAATGGTATTAAGCTGGCTTCAAAAGAGACTTGTGAAAATCACCTTGTTCAGTTTTTTGCCCAGAACTTCCAGAAGTTCTATAGTGACGGAATTACGGTTTTACCAGAAAAATGGCAAAAGGTCATCGAACAAAACATCACATATATTACTGGTTAGTTTTTTAATTTATATAAATAAACTCAGTTTGAAAAATACGAAAAGAAGCGAAATTACTTTTTCCCCAACCCAATATTTTATTAAAAAAAATGAATCACTTAAGTGGTTAATCATAAATTTTTTGCCATTAAAAAGGAATTACTCACGCCAATGGGAGCTCTAACTTTTATTTATAATTCTATCGATAATGAAGAATCATAACTGTTGGCTAATCAGCCGGTTTTACTCGTCACTTGTGGCTATTTTGAGTTTAAAACCTTACATAAACTTGCATTAATTTAATAGCTTTTCTCTTTATATTTTAATCAAAAGACTTCTTTATTTTAAAAGTAATACCCCTATTACCTGGATTATAATGTTTGTTATTTTCTAAAACATAAATTAACTAAAGTATCGACATGAGACTTCGATAGATGGCATTAGGTGTTCCGTAATCGGCTAGTCTAAGACCTAACCTTTTTCAGAAGTAGAATCGTCAATTCAGTTTCTGATTTAGTATAAGTGCCGTTTCCTGATCGTGTTCATTCCTTTCTTTTCGTTTTCGTGAAGTTTTCGTTATGATTTAAGTTATTATAGTTTAAGTTCGAATAAGATATTTAATTTTTCGTTTATGATGTTTTAAATGAACGATTTTATTTATAATTTAAATTTAAGTTATTTTTGAAAAAGCTCCCGGTGTATTGAAGTTCAATACTGATTTTAAAGAAATATTTTTTATGATTTTCTTAATCATTTTTTAAAACAAAGTTTGCTCTGAATAGTAATCAATTAAAAGCTGTTATGAACGTATTTTTAAAACAAGTTTACATGATTGACTTAAGTTTAACCTTTCCGGCACGGGCAAAATCTGTACTAAAATGAGAAATTATCCACTGACACCGGAATTCACAAACGAATTTTTTAAATATTTTGAATCCCTTAATTTAAGCTTTTATTGTAAAAGCAAAATTTTACTAAAATATTATTGGTGCCGTTTGTAAGTTTGGAATTAAAATGAGGTATCCCAGACCAGGCACAGTGTGCCGGAAAGGGTTAAATAAAGAACTGTCGTCATCAAAAACCTGACTCTTCGATGCCTCTCAGATTCAACGCACCATTGTATTCCAGATGTCTTCCACAGCGTTGCTATAGTGTCTCTGCCTCACAGTCTTACAAAAGGGCAAAATTGTAATGTTGTTTTCTTAGCATTTTGTTTTAATTGCTAAAAAAATATGATTCTTTCAAAATTATAGAAAAATCTTATTTACGAATATGAATGTTATCCTTGAGTGTGTTAATCA
The DNA here is from genome assembly GCA_964019185.1 of Maratus speculifer. Classification (NCBI taxonomy): domain Eukaryota; kingdom Metazoa; phylum Arthropoda; class Arachnida; order Araneae; family Salticidae; genus Maratus; species Maratus speculifer. The sequence continues at coordinate 329,948,710 of OZ025295.1, read as the reverse complement.
TTGCGCAATGTATTAAAAATCCATTAAATCAACTGAGTTACATCATTTTAATTATTGCTTGCATTGCAGTGAAACCTGGAGCTTAGAGAACGTCTATAGACGGGCTTGTCAGTGAGAGGGTTATAGCAGTATAATTATGCATTATACCTGTATTGATACAGGCTAAGAATAACGATGTTTTCATCATAATTATTTTGCTTTCTTTGAAATGTGATGATATCACAAGAAGGTTAGAAATTTAAACGTTCCTCTCCTAAACAACAATAATCTAAATGCCTTGAAAAATAAGTAATATAGCTTATGCTATATATTACAACACTGACCTAATTGTGCTGTGTGCTGTCAGTATTTCCTGCGATCGCCTTTTACATCAAGCAAAGTTGTGCAAAGACTATCGTACAAAGATATGCATATACAAGGTTGCCACAGACAATTATATTTGTAGTCTTTTGGCAATAGTATTTTTGTAATATAAACTGTAAGGTATATTTCTCTGGCTATTGTGTTCACAAAGTGTCAGTCCCCAACATGGTTTATTAGTGGGAAATTACCGGGCTAGGATATCGACCGAGGTAATTTAGATGGAACAGCAACAGTATGCTGTCGACCAAGGTTCGATTCCTGGCCCCGGCTATTTTTTCACTCTATGTTAGGGTATTTTATTTAACTGTGTTTATGTCTGTCTTAATATATATGCATATAATATATAATTAATTAATTAAATTCAGACGTTAATTTCTGTGTTCTTAAATATATGTTTCAATCTTATTGTGACATTTCGAATTTAATATTAAGTGCCAGAAAATTCAACTGTCAGAGCTGAAAGAGAAATCTTTTGGTTTTTTCCATAATCATCTGTCGCTCCATCTGAAGCTGGAAAGGCTTCCATCATCGATGAAAAGTGCACAAGGTACTGGAGTACGCGGAAAAAATTTGCGATTTTTAAATAGTCTGTTGGCTTACCAGTGTACACTAAGTCCATTATGAAAAAAAATGTAGTTCATTTTGAAGATGCATAAAATATGTTTTATACATTGCCACAGTGAAGCAAGACTGTAAACAGATGATATATAACCAAAGTATATGAAAACAGGCTTCATTCTAGTAGATAAAACAGATGCTCCATTAAATTGGACGATGTCATTTTTATTTTTAAAATGGATTAGGCCTCTGTGGTTGTAAGCGCTTCATATATTATACATTATTAGTTATTATATTATGCTATATTAGTTACAGTTATAAGTAACTAGTTGCCAGATTGTCGGTTTAATCGGAACTGCAAATGCTCTGGACACCAGTATTTAAAATAATGTCCTTCATCTTATCCATTGGCAGAATCATATGTGATTAAATACATCGAAGAAAATTGTAAGAATTTAATGGTGTCCCGGTTTAGTGGTTTACCCCTGATTTAAGCAGGGCACAGGGCAACACTGGTTATAACTAAACTTCTAAAGAATAATAAGTGCATGTAAAATAATAATAATAAAAAAAATAACAGTAATCTGGTTCTTAAAATACCAAGGATTATGGCACGCAGAATTAGGTCTTTCATATTATTTTTAATGAACCTATCATGCTGAATTGGGACTGTCAAATAAATTCCCATTAATCCCTTCGCAATGGCAGTCTTTTACGGAAAATTTAATGTTTTGTTACCGATTTTTAAAATCAGAAATTTATGCTTTATTGAAACGAATAAATGCTCCGATTAAAGAAGGCAAATTTTTCAGTATAATTTTACTGGTGGGAATAAACAGGGATTCTTAAGCCTTTTTGCTGCACGTATACGTGTCGCTCGTCCCCAAGGGGTTAATAATTGTGAAAATCATGCAATGTAAATAGAAATTAGAAATGGTTTTAACCCAATAACATTTTGAGTGGAAAGCAATAATGTCTCTCAAGTTTGACTCTCAACGGGAAAATCGAAAATTTTTCTTTTAAAATCAGAAAATGCAATTTTTAAGTAATTTGCCGCCGAAGTAAAAAATATAAAATTTCGTTAAAAGTTTCTGGTGACAGTTTCGTTTTAATTAGGTTGGATAAAATATATCCCACCGCCCTTCAAGGGAAAACTGCCGAAACTGTATGATAAGAATCTTCAAATTTTTGGCTGAAATATGTTTGCCACCACAAATTTTGAACTATAAACTTTGCTTTATTTTATGTGAAAGTTTCTGTTACTTAAAAAATGCATACTTTTTCATTGAAAAATAGTGGCAGCTTCATAGTTAATTTAAGCATACTCATTTATTTTTATTGTTACGTCAACGCATTGCAGAGGGTAAAGCTTAAAAACACTTTTCACACACTTCTTTAATATAACAAATAGTCCAACACCACTATTTATGAAAAGAAAAGTTTCTGTTTAATTTTATAAACAAAAAAAGTTTGTAAAAGTTTCGTGTATTCATTAAAATTGCTGTACTTGTATGCTGTTAAATAACGATGAATTAAATAATATGTATTTTTTTTTTTCAACTTTTGTATTACTTGTATCACTAATTTTAACTATAGGGTCACAATTTCCAATCACCCAATTAGCATAGTTTTACATTTTCAATTTTCCTAATCTTTTAACCAAGTTTTCTTCATAGATATCTAAGTTTAAAAACATGATTTTTTTTTTATCGTATGATTATTTTTTATAGTTGTTATTTTTAACAAGATATACAATCAAATTTTGGCGGAAAACGTGTTTTACGGGAAATACCCCTGTAACTGATTTATTTTTATGTCTACCAAGATGAATGATAAACGTAAATGTTCAGCATAAAATTATCTACATGTTACGTAGTTATAAAATTTTCACAACTTAAAGATGTAGGTTAAAAACATGTTAAAAAACCGAAAAAATAAAATTTCCAACACCTCAATTTTCTGCGATTAATTTTTATGAAAACGATCAGACTCACCTTGACCATTTGTGAGGTAAGCCATAATGTCTCTGTAATGTAAAATTCTCATCAAAATAATCGAAAAGTTTTTTTCTTAATTTATGAAATGGCATTTTTTCAACATTTTGCCTCCTAAGTTTAAAATATAAAATTTCATTAAAAGTTTCTGGTGAGAATCTTGCTTAAATTCGGTGGGATAAATTACAATAGACTCTCTCAAATCTGCACTCCTAAAATCCGCAACTCTCTAAAATCCGCACATATTTTACGGATGTAAACAATGAAAAACTCAGTTCAGATCTAGGTGCAAAAATTGATTTTTTCAGTTTTATATCGATTCCATACATTTTTTAATTTATAATTTTGTTAAGGTTATTGAATTCATGTTTTTCATGAAGAAAGAATAATTTATTTCTGAAAAAAAAATAAAGATATTGCTAATATCACTGGTAATCACAATCTTACCAAATATATTTATGTATTAATCAAGCTTTTTTGGTTATTAAGCCTGGCTAAACCGGAAATAAAGTTTCATTATTTTATTTCCCTGATGTGAATTAGATATGTACCTTTATGAGGCAAGTTTCATTGAATAGTTTAGATAAAACACATTTCCTCTTTTATAATGAATATTTAATTGTACATTATTGATTATTAACTTAATATTTACTTTTAGTATTTTAATCATTTTTAAAAATATCTACATTTTTATTATTTTAGTTTATTATTTATTTTAATATTTTAGTATATTGTATGCATTCATTATACTTTTGATTTCATTATTAATTACATTCAAATTTATTTCAAAAAAATGTAAACAAAGCAATGACCAGAAATCCACAAAATTCTAAAATCCGCAAAACCTCTGGTCCCAAGCTGTGCGGATTTAAGGGAGTCTACTGTATATGCAACCGCCCTTCAAGGGGTTAAATATTTTTCTGATACAGGATGATTTTAATAGAACTACTTCTTTTTTCAAAATCAACCTCTTGGGTACGAGCGACCATTATACAAGGTACGCCGAATCTGTTCTTTTTCTTACCAGTTATTGTAAAATTTTTCTTGCATAATTTGAGCCTTTTCGCGATTCAATTTTCAGAAGAAAAACCGGTGATAACGTATTAAAAAAATAAGCAAATGGCATTTGTCGCGAAGGTATTCAATCATGAAAATCTGTTCCTTTGTTGTACATCTCTTTAAAAACTGGGACAAATCAAATTTTTGCAATTTTTATTAATTAATATCTGAAAAGGAACTGAATACAAAATTCTCAAAATTTAGGATAATAAACGTATTTGTAATTTAAAGTTAAATTGAAATTTTTTGATTGAGACTTAACTTGTTTTTTTAATAATAGAACTATTATTCAAAAAACCAGTTAAGAGCCAGTTACTAAAAATGCACCCAAAACTTTATTGTTAAATTTTGGAAATATGTTTTATGCATTGTATGAAGTAAAAAAATAATGAATCAAAAGTAAGAATTTAAAATATAGAAATAAATTTTACCCGATGTTCTATATATATTAGGAAAATTAGCTACGAATGTCTCAATATAATCAGCTGCTGAATAAAGAAAAAGAAACGATGAAAAAAAAAATTCCTGTTTATTTAGACACAATTGAAAGAATAACCGAACAGCAAAAATACTTTTTCTTCTTCGATTTAAGATTTTTTTCCCCAAGAATGTTCTTAGTAGAAAAATATTCTATTGTTTCTTAAGATGGAAGAAATGAATTATTTTTAGAATAATCTATTAATGCAAAAACCATGTAATTCTTCATTTGAGCCATAACTATTTATAATATCTCCAAATAATAAATAAAGTAATTAGTAATTTTTCTTTAAGAGTTATTTTTCCTTTCTATTTTAAAAAAGGAAATCTGAAGTTACACTGCAGTTGCTAGATTGGGGAATTTTTTAATTCAAATTATTTGACTATCATCGTTTTTTTTAAAATAGTATAATTCGCCATATTTTTCAGAATTTTCATCTATTTTTTAAATGGGCCAAATGTTTCTATTTAACCCCTTAACCCTTTGCGGCGCAGGACAAATTTATTGCTTAAGTATTGGAATTAATGACTGACCCCGGAATTTGAAAGCAACTTTGTCTGTAAATAAGAAAACGCTATATTTCACGCATTCAATAAACCGTAATTCTTTTAAACAAAATTCCGGTGCCAATATGGCGTTTGGGAGCAAAAATTAAGTGGTATATCTATGAAACCACTGCGCCGCGAAAGGTTAACTGGTTAATTATTTTCCGTTCAAAAAATTGAAAATAGCGGATTCACACCACTATTATTTAAAAAAAATATTCGTAAAATTTAATCTAAACATTTCTGTGTTTCGACAGTATTAAAATTTTATTAAAAGTAATGGTGTTGTCAAAGGCTTTAAATGATGTAATAAACAAATTCGTTTTACCCGAACGCCGTTCGGTTAACTGGTTTGCCCGAACTTCGGGCAAACTAGTTAAGGGGTTAATAGAAAAAAAAGTGACAATGAAACAAACTGGGGCCTTTCAGGGATTTACAAAAAATGTTTTCATTTAATCAGTTTTAGAAACAGTTTATATTTTAAATCGAGTACTTCTATTCCTCAAATTCTGAAATGAATGAAAGATACAAATATATATAATACATATATTTGAATTAGGTAAAATTCTTACTTCTAATATTTAACCCCTTTAATGAACGATCTGTATACGTGCATTCACCCCCCCCCCCCCAAAAAAAAACAGAAAAAAGCCTTACAATCTATTTTAAAAACTACAACGTTATAACGCAAAAAATCTCGTAAAACACAAACCACCTAAAGAATCACATACGTCGTTTTAAGGATGCCTCGATCCCTTTCCTCAGTGCAAGGAAAAAAATACTGTAATTTAACAAATTATAACAGCTATTTGGGAAATAAAATTTTGAAAGACTAAAATTTTAGACTTATAAATAAAGTCTATATTTAAATTAATAATAATAATAAACATTATTTCTAGGATGATCATAACGAGTCATATATTACGTTCGCCATGCAATAAACATTAACATATCTAGACCAATGATGAACAATAATTAATAGCTATGGAATTTTAACTGCTTAAAATGTGCATTTTTATTTAATGAAATTAACCCTTTGACCTCTGGTCGGTAAATTCTTCCAAATTCAAAATTTTCCGTTTGCATCAGTATCTTGCAAAGGAAAAATCCGGTTTACCATAGACTCCAGAATATTCATTAAACCTTTGTCACAGTGTTGCCAGATGGGCTACTTTTTTTTAATTCAGATTCTTGATTGGCACCAATTTTTACAAATGATAAAATATGCCTTATGAGCTATTCCATCTCAATTCAGGCAGACAGTACTGATATGCGTCAAGTCACCATCACAGATTTTTTTCAAAAAAATTCAGTAGTTAGAACTAAGGGATTTATAAAATTTCCTAAAAGGATTTTCCCCTAAAAAATTTTTTTCTCTGATTACAGCACTTTAAAGTTCATGATAAAATTGGCAGTTTTCAGAAAAACTGAAAAACGCTTCATTTTGAAATGAACACAATACCAAACATATTCAACATATTAAGTCAATTTATTTTTTATAAACAGTTATTAAACTGAATTTTACTTTGGAATAGTTTTAAAAAATATAGTGACATTTTTACTTAATTAAAAAAATTAGATTTTAAGTATAAAAAATATAATTATTAGTGAATTTAAGATTTTTTTTCAGAATGAAAATAAATATTTTAAAGTTAAACATTGATGGCAATCCAAAGACCTTTAATGGGAGTTTTACAGTAAATTTTATTTTAACTCTAAGGTGCTTACAACTTTTGTAATTCAATTTTAAATTTTGCAAAATTTTGTAAAATCACTACTTTTGAAATGCAATTTCTCAAAAACACCATTTTTTAAAAATCTGATAATATTCTCAATTCATACCTTATTAGTCTCTAATAAATACCTTACAAGCAAATCGTGTATTTTTGCTTAGAAAATTTTATATGATTTTTTGAAAATAACATGTTGTGTGTATTTTTCAACAGACCACAAAGTCAAGCTCTTCCATATTTAACCGAACTTGTAATGTAATAAATATTTCAAACTAAAAAATACATCACTAGTACATAATTATTACTGTTAAATTATAGCTAATCATTTGCTTAAATTTAAAATTGCGTAAAATACAGCCAATAATAAAATTAGTATTGATCAAATGTCATTTCATTCCATACTCATGAATGTGTTAAATCCATCTACAGTGTGTAAAAATTTTGTTATATAGTATGGATATAATATATTAATGTGCAAATACATACATAACAGAAGAATTAGGTAGTGGAGGTTTCTTAAATTAACTTCAACTTCTTATCGTTGAAGGTATGAAGTCGCTCAGATTGTCCTATTGTAACTGGATTTTCTGTTTCTAGAAGCACATTTTCCAGTGGTAATGCACATTCATATTTTTTCTTTCCAGATTCTTTTGGCCACTGGAATGCTTTATCTATGGACCATGTTGGGTACATGAATGATACTTTAATGTCATTTAGTTCTTGTGATTGATATACCATTAATTTGTCCTATCCACCAATTATTTTCATAAATGCATCCAATGAAATCACCGATTTGGAAACTATGTATTGAATATTGTCTTTTCATTTGGCTGAAGGTTTCAACTTTTGTCAATTCATTTTTACTTGCTCGTTCCATATAATTTTCATTATTTACAATTACCCTATAATGTTTATATCTAATACCAACAATAGATTATGCATTAGCATATTCTTTCTCATTATTAGTTCTATAGGATTAAATAATATTTCTGTCTGGATGGACTAGAATGTTATTTTTTAGCAGAGAAGATAGTTCAGCAACAAATGAGACAGAATTTTGGATAGCTTTTATTGGCTCCTTTTGGAGATTAAATTTTGTTGCATAGTGCTTGTCTCAGTCCCCAATAGCATCACAAGTACTTTTAACATGGCCAGTACCTGAAAATATCCTCTACTTCAGTACAATTTTATTTTTGTGCAATTCATAAAACTGATACTTGTTTTTAAAATGTGCTCCAGCTCCATCTGATATATACACAGGTGATTCCAGTGTTTGTAATTGGTACAACTTAAATAATTCTTTTTTTACTTTTTCTATGTCGCAAACAGCATGAGCTGTATCACGAGGTAATCATCAGAAACTATGATAAAACTCTTTATTTCTTTTCTAAAGTATGCTGTGCAGGTAACTAACGATATCTGAGTATTCTGCCAGTGGTAGCTTTGTACTTCATTTGGCAGTATTAGTGAGTAATTTTCAGCAAAGTCAAAATGCATCACAAGCGCAGATTTTTTTTAAGGGGTTTGGCTTACTTAATTTTATGAATAGGAATTTTTGAAGATTAGCTTATATTTATTGCCATAATAATGGTCATATTATTATTTTTTCATTTAAAAGTATTATTATAAATACAGAGAAATAAGAAAAAGCTTGATCTTCTGGTTTTCTGAGAAAAAAAAAAACTAATTGGAAAAAAACTAAACTTGAAAAAAAATCTAATTCAGTTGTAATGTATGTATTTGCATTTGAATATATTATATCCATACTATATAACAAAATATTTAACACACTGTAGATGAATTTAGCACATTTATGAGTATGGAATGAAATGACATATGATCAATACTAATTTTATTATTGACTGTATTTTACGCAATTTTAAATTTAAGCAAATGATTAGCTATAATTTAACAATAATAATTATGTACTAGTGATGTATTTTTTAGTTTGAAATATTAATTACATTACAAGTTCGGTTAAATAAGGAAAAGCTTGCCTTTGTGGTTTGTTGAAAAATACACACAACATGTTATTTTCAAAAAATCATATACAATTTTCTAAGCAAAAACACACAATTTGCTTGTAAGGTATTTATTAGAGACTAATAAGGTATGAATTGAGCATATTATCAGATTTTTAAAAAATGGTGTTTTTGAGAAATTGCATTTCAAAAGTAGTGATTTTACAAAATTTTGCATAATTTAAAATTGAATTACAAAAGTTGTAAGCACCTTAGAGTTAAAATAAAATTTGCTGTAAAACTCCCATTAAAAGTCTTTGGATTGCCCTCAATGTTTAGCTTTAAAATATTTTTTTTCATTCTGAAAAAAAATCTTAAATTCACTAATAATTATATTTTTTGTACTTAAAATCTAATTTTTTTAATTAAGTAAAAATGTCACTATATTTTTTAAAACTATACCAAAGTAAAATTCAGTTTAATAACTGTTTATAAAAAATAAATTGACTGAATATGTTGAATATGTTTGGTATTGTGTTCATTTCAAAATGAAGCGTTTTTCAATTTTTCTGAAAACTGCCAATTTTATCATGAACTTTAAAGTGCTGTAATCAGAGAAATAAATTTTTTAGGGAAAAATCCTTTTAGGAAATTTTATAAATCACTTAGTTCTAACTACTGAATTTTTTTGAAAAAAATCTGTGATGGTGATTTGACATGCCCTGCCTGAGCTGAGATGGAATTGCTCTTATTCAATGTCATGATAATGAAGGCAAAAACAAAAGGTAATTTATCGTTTCAAAAAAGTGGTGCCAATCGAGAAATCTGAATTTTAAAAAAGTAGCCCGTCTGGCAACACTGCTTTGTCAAATAAATTTGATCGAATATTCCGGCGCGAATGTGACTTTTCGAAATTAAAAGTTAAGTGGTAGAAAATTCAACCATCAGAGCTCAAAGGGTTTTAATCAGACAAATTTCAGAACGCCTCATATTACATAAGTGGATTAAACATTAATATTTCTGGCACCATCATGAACTCAAGGTTCGCACATTCCTTTATTTTTCGTAAGGACTCTAGCACCACTATTTAAAATAAGAAATTTTACATTTATTTTTTAAACATAGAATTCACAGACACCACCTTCATGCACAGATTTTACACTGTTTTCCTGCTGTAAAATACTTTGAAATTATTCTTAAAAATTTGCGGTAGAACTCTGCGAACCTTGTGAACAAATTTTAAATGAAATTTCAGTTTTGTTATTTTCGGAATAGCAAATTTTTAAACTTGTAAACATCGGACATTTAAAAAAATTTTCATCTTTGCGTAGAGAAAAAATTCACTTTTAAAGGAAATTTAATTGAAATCTATTATTATCAAATTATTATTATTATTATTAAATTATTTTTTAAAGTTTTTATTACTTTTTTTCTCATTTTGGTAACAGAAGTATATCATTTTTGGACATTAAAGATGGACCAATCAAAAAACTTGTCATCGTGGCAACAGAAGTATTCCAATTTTATACATTAAACATGGATCAATCAGAAACCTTCAGACCAATCAGAATATGCTTTAGATTTATCAGTTCTGTTCGGATGACAAGAACTATTTTCCAAATAGTTAAAAAAATTATATGGATTTAAAAAACCCGCTCGGCTATAGCCCCGATTACTGGCTGTGGAAAAATGAAATTCGCACAAAGTGTTACAATTTTACATGCAATCTATGTTTATTCCTACCCGCAAACTTTTACTTATTTAATCCGAGGTTTGTTTTCATTTAATAAAGCACAAATTTACTTAAATCGCTGACATTAAAATTTTCGTAAAAGGATCTCGTCAGGAAGAGGGATTAACCCATTCGTGCCCAGCATCTTTTGCGTAAATTTTATTTGGTTGGCACCACTATTTTTAGAAGATTTATGTTAAGTTCATTAATCACGAAAATACATCATTTAAATAAAATAATTATTGCTTTTCTTTTTTACCGGTGTCAAAAACAGTGCTGAATGCACCTTTTGAAGCGTCCCTAAAAAGGGACGCTAGGCACTAATGGGTTAAAAAATATTTCATTCCAAAATTATGGTGCTAATATGTCATATAAATAATTAAACTTAAGTCGTATAACAAAGAATTACTGCCTTTCAACGGATTAAGATATTGTCTTTAAAAGATTTTTTTTACTTCAAAATATTCTTTTTTTTAATTCTTTTTTGTATACAATATAATAATAATAATTCTAAATCTAAATATTACACATTTAAAAAAAAGCTCTAATTAACAATTACAAGGAATTTAAACGCATAAATTAATTCTTATTTCAACATAAGTATAACATTTTAAGGTAGTTTTCAAAAAATATTTTTACTCGCTTGACAACGTGAAACTTCTTTTAACCCTTTAACGATCAAAGCATTTTCATTGCTAAGATGTCGAAATAAATGAATGATACCGGTAATTAAAAACAAATATATTTATAAATAAGAAAACGTGATTTTTCACATACAAAATAAAAGGGATATTTTTAGATAAAAATACCGGTGTCAGTGTTGCGTATCGGAATTAAAATTTTGTGGTTTCGTGGAGAAACCAATAAACGTTCAAGGGTTAAAGCATATAAGGGTAATACTTGCAGGTATTATTAAAGAAATGATTCATAATGCAATAGTTTTTTCTTTAATTTTTATATAAATGAATAATATCTTCAGTTATAAGCGATTGCTACCGTAGAGCGACAGTCTTTATATTTTCTGTTCTACAGCTTCTATAAAATGGAATTAAAATATTCACTTTGAAGCACTTTCTGAAAAAATGCTCTAAAAGTATTGGAATACGTGAAAATAATGTTATCGCATAGTTTCTTAACTCTTTAAGGGGGCTCAGGGGTTGAAAACTTTTCAAAAAATCGATTTTTTTTATCATCTAGTTTGATTATTCATTTAATTCTTAACTCAATGCAAAAACAGCAAAATTTTTTTGCATTTTTAAAGGAGTTATAAGCATTTATGTATCAACACTTTCATAGCCGCATCCATATAGTTTCAACTTTAAGTCGCGTTTTCTCAAAATTTGATTTTTGACGACTAACACAAAGATTAAAAAAAAACTATCTGATGGAATGGCTTAATTTTTTTTGCATGCATATAACATCATAATCTAGATTATGAATTGAGGATATAACTATCACTTAATAAAAAAACAGTATTAAAAAATCTCTCAAAGTTGAATATTAAAAAAAACCCTAAAAAATACAACTTTTTTTCCATTAAAAATACTCAAAATATTAAACTATCTAAAATATATTAATTCATAATCTAGATAATGATGTTATATACAAGCAAAAAAACTTAAGCCATTCCATCAAATAGTTTTTTTTTTAAATCTTGGTGTTAGTCATCAAAAATCAAGTTTTGAGAAAACGCGACTTAAAGTTGAAATTATATGGATGCGGCTATGAAAGTGTTGATACATAAATGCTTATAACTCCGTTAAAAATGCAAAAAAATTTTGCTGTTTTTTGCATTGAGTTAAGAATTAAATGAATAATCAAATTAGATCATAAAAAATCGATTTTTTGAAAAGTTTTCAACCCCTGAGCCCCCTTAACCCCTTGGGGACGAGTGACACGTATGTATACGTGCCACAAAAAGGCTTAACCCATTAATGCCTGAATTATTTTCTTCGTTAAAATTCAACTTTTGCATTTTCCCACCACTTTCAAAGCAAGAAAAACTTTTATCTTAATTTATCGAGGACTTTGTCTCGAGAAAGAAAGTATTTATTTATCCTCCTTTTTTACTGGTGTGAAATGTGCTTACTTGAATTTTTTTAAACTGTCCCAAAAATGGGACGCTAGGCACTAATGGGTTAAGCATCCTTGTTTATCCCCACCAGCAAAATTTTACAGCAAAATTTGTCTTATCGAATCGGAGCATTTTCTCGATTTAAATAGATTCAAATTTCTGTTTTTAAAAACCGGTGACAAAACATTAAACATTTAGTAAAAGGCTACCGTCGCGGAGGGGTTAAAGGGACTATGAAACTACCTAATTTTAATTCCCGAAGGTTACATTGGCACCGGAATTTTGGTTAAAAAAATCGTTTTACTAAATTCGTGAAATATGTATATATTTTTTAATTTGCAAATAAAGTTGTTTTCAAATGCCTTTGTCAATCATTAATTTCAACACTTAAGCAATGAAAGTTCTCTGCGCCACAAAGTGTTAACACTTGAACTATTACTAAAGTTCTATAAAAATATTTTGAACCAGAAATTTTATTCAGAAATATTTTACTCAATAATTATATTTGTCACAATTACGTGCGTATTTTAAATATTCAAAAAAAAAAAAAAAGATTACGTAAAGCTTGTCGAAAGTATTAACTCTATGCATACGAAAGATGATTCTCACTAACCATTAGTATCCCGCGTTAATGGGTGTTCAAAGTGCTCTTGACACCAGTATTTCAAACTAATTTTCTTCGCCTTATCTTATGGCCGAATAATCTGTGATAAAAAATGACGAAACAAACAGTAAAATGTTAGTAGTATCCGAAGGGTTTGGAATTTCGATTTACGTGGGACATTTGACAATACTAGAAGTGAGAGAGTCTCACCTCTAAATAAACTAATCACCTCTAATAAATTAACCCTTTCCGGTACACTGTGCCCGGTCTGGGATGCCTAATTTTAATTCTAAACTTGCAAATGGCACCAATAATATTTTAGTAAAATTTTGTTTTTTATAATAAAATCTGAAATTAAGGAGTTCAAAATATCTAAGTTTGTGAATTCCGGTGTCAGCCGATAATTTCGCATTTTAATAACAGATTTTGCCCATTGCATATTCACTCACTAGGTATTATGTTTTTTATTAAAATTTTGTAATAACTTTATTTTATACTAAGAAAATACCATGATGATGAAAAATTCAAGTGTATAATTGTGCAATATTAAACATCATGTTAGATTCATGTATGCAAATAGGATGAGCGAGTGTTGAAACACTTATTTAAGTTTCAATATTATATTTCTGCAAAACTGTGAAAGGGCTTCAAACCTAAATTAGATTTTTGAACAAAATTTCATTTGGATTTTCGGAATAGGAATTCATTTAGTGACCTTGGAATCGTTTTACAGGGGGGGGGGGTGAGCCCCCCTTTCCTAGTACTCCTTTAGCTATGGTTCTTTATTCAGTGAACACATAAAACGCATAATTGTAGAGCTTTTTAAAGTTAAAGATTCATTCCGAAAATTGAAAAAGTCGTTGTTCTTCTTACTTCCACAACAGATGAAAAACTAGACTGTACCAGTACCCAACGGTATGGATAAATGCAAAGAAATGTTGGGATAAAATGCTTGTTAATACTTTAGAAAATAGTGGTGGGGAAATCAACCCATTATGAAAAACTGTTTTGTGGTAACTGGCTGTAAGGGTGAAATATCGGTGAGAGGCATCAGCCTCTCATGTAGTGTTTATCGTCTTCAGTCCCAATGTCGCCTGGAGGAGACACTAAAGAACATTCTTTAAATTAATTAAGATGTTTCTAGAATTGTTAAAATTACCTCTAGACTTTTATAAAAAATGTGTGCATATCATAAGTATTCATTTATAGGTTGGTACATCTTTAACCCTTTCCGGCACACTGTGCCTGGTCTGGGATACCTAATTTTAATTCCAAACTTGCAAACTGCAATAGTAATATTTTAGTAAAATTTTTCTTTTACAATGAAAGCTTTAATTAAGGAATTCAAAATATTAAAAAAATTCGTTTGTGAATTCCGGTGTCAGTCGATTATTTCTCATTTTAGTACAGATTTTGCCCGTTTGGTTAAAAATGTTTTATAGTAATTTTAAACTATATTTTTTAGGCCCACGTGAGTTTTATTATAATTTTAAATTATATTTTTTACACCCACATGAGTTTTATAGTAATTTATATAGTAATCACTATATGGCGGAAATTCAGGAACTGGATACCGCCAAAGTAAATTTCTGCCAGTCAAAGTGTATACCCCCTCTCTGTCATTATAAAAAAAATTGGGCTTTTTAGTAATTAAACATTCATATTAAAAGTAAAATTATATATAATTTACTGGTGGCAGTCGCTCCCCTGGTAGTAATCAACCACTGTGAAAACGGTTACAGTTGAAACTCAGCTGGTTTAAGTATATATCAATTTCTTTTTATTAATAGACCCGGGAGTGGTCACAGTGAATGAGCGCCTAGTTGTATTTACAAACTGTTAAGCGGCATTTAGAATACTTTAATAAATTGTTGTTTTCATAATGAATGTTTGGAGAAGTAAGTTTCTATTTTGTAAGAAATTCTTTTGTAAATTCTGGTGTGAACCAATCATTTCAGAATTTTTTTCTAACAGATTTTTTTTTTTTTTTTTTTAATGTTGGAAAGGGTTGATAAAATTTTTTATATTTAACAGATCTCCTTTTTCACATTTTTTTTATTATGCAGATGTAAATTATATTTCATAAATAAATTCTGGAAAATATTTCCGGTTTCTATGTAACTATATAAAAAAACACCATTCATGATGAATTTCAAAAGGATATTTTAATGCAATAAATTATTTGTCTTTGGACTATAAAAATGCTCATCTGGAGGTTAAAAGATTAAGAAACATAAAAATAAGGGATTATATGGGCTTTTAAGAAAATCAATTCCCCTTTCTTCACGTCACCGCCTCCTCTACTCAAAAGGGTCGCAGATGGTGTCTGTCTCAAGCTAAAAGCAGCAAAAGAAAATAGGCAGAAACGAAAAATATTTTCGCTCGAGATATATTAAAAATATGTCATTTTAGTAAAAAAAAAACCCTCTTTTTTTCTATTTTTGAGCTGTTCTCCTCAGATAACATTGAATTACGCATAAATGTTTTGCTTTTTTGAGGAAACAATATATTAT
Organism: Maratus speculifer; assembly: GCA_964019185.1. Classification (NCBI taxonomy): domain Eukaryota; kingdom Metazoa; phylum Arthropoda; class Arachnida; order Araneae; family Salticidae; genus Maratus; species Maratus speculifer. The sequence continues at coordinate 329,933,096 of OZ025295.1, read as the reverse complement.
TTTGAAGTATCTAATTATTCAAAATTTTGTTTGTTATATGAGTAAGTAATCTACGAGTATTATTTTGTTAGTTAGATATGAGGCTGGGGATATTAGAGAGATTTTTAAATGGAATTATGGATAAAGTGGAGGCTGCATATAGAGCAATATAGAGAAGTAATTTCAAGTGAAATAACACATAGGGTAGTCTCAAGATAGCGAGTGCTTTTAATTTTTAACACTAGAACCGCCCGGTATTTTAGTCAAGTTTTACAGAAAGTGTTTCTCACCAGAATTTTGATTTTAAACTGTTTAATTTTTTTAATTAGAATATTTTTCTGGTGCATATATTTACCATATCTTATGAAGAAAATTCTGGTTAGAACTTACTATTAACTATCTGGCAGGGGTCATTTTGACCCCTAATGGCGGTTCTAGTGTTAAATTGCATCAACAATTTTTGATTGCCATCGGATCAAACATACACCAATAAATTTGAATAAAAAATTCGTCTTATTTAAGCAATTTATTCGTAGGGGTCGCAGCGTGTCTAAAATTTTTGCACTTACCAGTATTTTAAATCAGAAATTTTCGAGTCAGATTTTTTTAACATCTGGACTGAAATTCTACGATAAATATTGTCGTTTTAAAATGCAGCATAAGACGGAATATTTTCTGTGAGCCAACGACATGAGTCAAACACGAAACTCAAATAAAACCAGCATCGATTGAATACATTAATACTTGAAAATTTTTCCAGAATTAAAATACCTTTTTGCATACTCTATGTATCAAAATGAAAATTAAATTTCACATTGCTTAAGACATAGCTGCCAACTTTTACGCATTTTTGCTACCTCTAAAATTGTACAGAGATTTTCCATTCGTTTAATCGTAAGATTTCAACGATTAAATAAGACAATATTTACTATCAAATTTTTGTTATAAGAAAAATGCGTAAAAGTTGGCAGCTATGCTTAAGAGGAGCCAATGTCAACCTAATGAAAATGTCTATGCCAGGACTCGAACAAGGGCAATAAGTATAGCGCACTGACGTTTTATCTACTAAAGCAAATGGAACTATGGCCAGAGTTCCACTCCCGGCGTGGACATAGTCAGTGACTATGATTGGCCTTTGCGCTTTGTAAACAATATAAAATTTGATTCTCACTTGAAATATTCTATGAAAGGAGAATTTTCTTTCTGAAAAAATTTCCAAATATTAAAAGAAGTCTGCGAATAGTGCTCACGAATTCGCCACAAATATAGTAAAAACTACCACTGGAATTAACACATTTTCGAGAAATTTTAAAAGCACCTGTTCGTATCATTGTAATTAAATAATAAATTGATCAGTTTTTTACAAAGAAAAAAAAACTTCATGGCATCGCAATGTTTTCTTTCTTGCTGATTATATGTATTAGAAGTAGGAGACATTCGTTCACTTTCAGGGGCATTAGAGTGTAAAAAAAATGCTTTAACCCTTAAATGCATAGGATAGAACGCGTTCCAAAAAATGCGCAATTCAAAGAATCAGAATTCATACCTGAAAAATCTAAATAGTAATTTTTTCTTTAATTACGAATGGTCTGTCATTAAGTAAAGTGAAAATTGCTCTCTTAAATTTCTGGTGAGAATACGGAATATGTGAATAAAACCCCAAATAAATCGGGAACACTTGTGGTATCGAAAATTATACAATATGCATTTAAGGGTTAAAAAGCAATCAAATAACACAACGAGATATGTTTAAACACAGATGTCTCTGAAACAGAAATTAACTTCATCTTTTTGTGAATATTTCTTAAATTTTTAAGGATTCAGTTACTTATATCTGTTAAAATTTTCTTGTTTATCATTGATCGTAAATAAATTTAAAAAAACTGTTTTGAGGTAAGTGAATTTAACACTCCATTGTCCATGCTAGCATATATGTTGCCACTAATGTTTCCAATTTACTGATTTTTTTGAAAGGTGATAGTCCCTATATTAGTGATCGCAGATAAACCGAAAAAAAATCAGTTTTCAATAAATGTATTTCACTCTCTAATCTCCATGGCAGCATATACGAAGCCACCAATGTTTAGTAATCCGGTTTAGTGGATTTTTAAACAGCGATAGCCTAAATTCATACCAAAAATTTAAAATAGCAATATTAAATTTATTTAATAACATAAAATGGTTCATTAAATAGTCTAGAATATTTTTCTGGGATAATTTTATTTTTTCTGAACTGAAAAAATTCTAGAATGTGTTTTACTAAGGGAATTAGAGTGTCAAAGTTTTACCTTCTTTCGCATCGTCATTCTGCGTGGTTTAACATTACGATTTTTATGACCGTACTTTTAGAAATTTTACAGCTATACGGCATTCTTAAAAAATTAAGCATAATAATAATAATAATAATAATAATAATGATGATGATGATGATTGTGATGATGATAATCATGATGTGAAGAATGTGTACATTATTTTAAATCTGCCTATTCTTCTCCCTACATTATAATAAGTAACATAAATTATTGGAACTAGTTTATCAGTTATCAGTAAATGCGGAAATTATAGAATTATTTCAGAAATATTATAGAAAAATCATTTTTATTTCAACGGATTGTGGTTAAAAACATTCACAAATAAAAAATGATTTTATTTATTTATTTTTTATTTATTTATTTTTTTTTTTTTTTTTACAAAAAACGTTTTACGCAAATGAGGAACCTATGAAAAGTCTTTTCAGTTTAAAATATAAAATAATATGAGAATAAAATTTTTTTGTTGAAACAAAGAAAAAAGGCTCTCCTCTTGAATTTGTTATCTTTGTGCGTTTTGGATTGTCGCAGATGGTGTTCTTGAGAGATTTAAACGAAAGAAATCCTTAAAAAAAAACCTTTCCGCATAAATATTGAAAATATGTTTCCTACTAAACAGATATTTGGTTATTTTTTGAAATTTTAAGCATATTCTTCAGAGACAAGGGGTTTTTATCATTTTGTAATAAAAGGATGACCGAAAAATTGTGTTTTTTAGCAAATATTCAGTAAATACTTTTTTTCAGGTGGTTTAAAGAAAATAAATAATACTAATAAAAATAATAGACATTTTTATCCTGGATGCTATTTTTCTATTTTATTTATATATTGGATCGTTCGGAAAGTCGTGTCCGTTTGGGAAAAGTTTTTCGTACCGAAAAATTCTACCATTTAATTATTAGGTATTATTTTCCGATATCTAATATTTGGTTAATAACTGGTAGAACTTTCCGGTACAAAATAATTTTCCCAAATGACTTTACGAACGACCCAATATTTTTAACCCCTTGAGGGGCGGTGGTATATGATATATACCACCTAATTTTAATTCAGAAATGCCACATTTATACCAGAATATTGAAATAAAATTTTCCATGTATGCTGTGTGTGATGAAATGCTTTTACTTAGTTTCAAATAAATTGGTTCATAAATCCTGGTGTGAATCAGTCATTTCAACATTTTAGCAACATAAGTATTTTGCCTCTCAAAGGGTTAAAGCAAGTACTTTTTAGTTGAGGCCCCACAATAGTCACAGAAAAAGTACTCAAAAAGACCCGGATGATAATGTAAAGTCTATGGGAGCGTTCTTTTCAAATATCTCGCTCAAATTTTAACATTTTTACATGATTTGTTTTGCATAGGATACCTGAGGACGCTCCACAACCGGCCTAGTTTTTACTTTTTCGATTTCGCTTATATATTTTTTATATTATAATAGTTTCAATTTCAGAACCGGTTTAAACCGGTTTTGAAAGATAAAGTATTTAAAAAAAAAATCTGAAACCAAAATTGAAAAAGTAAAAACTAGGCCGGTTGTGGATTGTCCTTAGCTATCCTATGCAAAAAAATCATGTAAAAATATTAAAATTTGAGCGAGATATTTGAAAAGAACGCTCCCATAGCCTTATCATTAGCGTTCGGCTTTTACCGCGTGACTAGTGTGTGCTCTTAAGAGCCCACAATAGTCACAGAAAAATTACTCAAAAAGACCCGGATGACCATGTAAAGTCTATGGGAGCGTTCTTTTCTAATAACTCGCTCAAATTTTAATATTTTTGCATGATTTTTTTGCACAAGATAGCTGAGGGCAATCCACAACCGGGCTAGTTTTTACTTATTCAATTTTTATTTCAGATTTTCTGTAAAAAATTACTTTAACTTTCGAAACCGGTTTAAACCGGTTCTGAAACTGAAACTATCGTAATATAAAAAATATATAACCAAAATCGAAAAAGTAAAAACTAGCCCGGTTGTGGATTGCCCTCAGCTATCTTGTGCAAAAAAATCATGCAAAGATATTAAAATTTGAGCGAGATATTAGAAAAGAACGCTCCCATAGACTTTACATGGTCATCCGGGTCTTTTTGTGTACTTTTTCTGTGACTATTGTGGGCTCTTAAGTTTATAAAATAAAACCATAGGAGAAGATCGGATTATGATCACTTAACATATTTCAAAACGCATTTTTACTTCGGTGCATATTTTCTCTTGGTAGCAGGACTTTTATCCCTGGACGCTTTTTTTCATGTGGGAAATCAACATTGCGTACATAAAGACGGAGAACCAAAAATACACGCCTCTCTGTAACCTGGCTGGTTAAATTCTGTTTTAGGGAACATTTTATGAACTCTGATTGGTTGCATGATGTATCACGGTTCCTAATAGGATTTTCACAAAAATTCCGTCGGATTAGGAGAGCCAATTTTTTAGGAAAATTTCGCTCAAATTTGGAGACGTTCTACCATTTGGGATCAAACTGTTGCCATCGAAAACTTCAAGGCCTGAGACAGAAGTCGTGACGTCATCATTAATGGACCGAGTTCTCACGAATAATGGAATCGTCACTGGAGAATTTTGAATAGCAGTTTTCTTTTCTTTTATTTGTATAACATTTATTATCTTATAAAATTTAACTATTTAAACTTATCGCTGAGAATTTGGAAGATACGACATGATTTAAAAAAAATGTTTTACGTAAATGAAGAACTAAGAAAAGCCTTTTCTGTTAAAAATATGAAATAATAAAGTAAAAAGGAATTTCGTTTCTGAAACAAAAAAGGGCTTCCCTCTTAAATTTGGTGTTGTTGTTCGTTTTGGATTGTCGCAGATGGCGTTCTTGAGAGATTTAAACGAAAAAAATCATTAAAAAACCTTTCCACATAAATATCGAAAATATGTTTCTTGTTAAACAGATATTTGGTTATTTTTTGAAATTTTAAGCATATTCTTTAGAGACAACGACTTTTTATCTTTTTGCACTAAAGGCATGACCGAAAAAAGGCATTTTTGGAAGATATTCAATATATATAGGGTAACATCCCCAGTAATTGGCACATTAAGAATTTGTCGTTAAACTTACTTAAATTTTCATTACAAAGAAATAAGCTATTTACTTGGAAATATTTTTAAATCAAAGAATGCATATCTGTGCATCTATTTTGCCCACTAAAAGCAAAAAAAATTGAAAAAGTATTTTTATAAAAATATATTTATAAAAAGTTGCTGAAATCACCAGTAATTGGCACCTAGAGCACCAGTGTATGACACCTTGTGATCCAGTAATTGGCATATGTTTATATTAAAAAAAACCTTTACATTTTGCATTGGGTTTAATCGCTTTAAATTAATTTACTGTAGATGAAGATGCCATATTTCAGGTTTTTGAGAGTAAGAAATCAGCATATTAATCTGAAATGTGAACACTTTAAAACAATACAATACACTCACATTAATACCCAGTAATTGTCATGCTGTCCCCAGTAATTGTCATATGAAGCTTTAATGGATTCCAATTACTGATAAAATTTATATTTTCAAATAAAAACAAATGATAAACAAAATTAGTCTATAATTTTAAAAGTACTTCCAAAATAAATGGTTTAATCTCAAATTCCTTGCGAATTCCTTGTAATTGGAATAGGTGCCAATTACTCGGAACTAGCAAAATTGAAGCACCATTAATTGACAATTACCATTAATTCAGAAATCCAAATATTTGTGTCGAAAATACTCTTACACAATTAAAGTAACCCTTTTTAACTAAACAAAACTGTTGTCAATTAAAATTTAAAATATATTATAAATCAGATAATAATGAATTGAAAAGCATGCCTTCCTTAAGCCAAAGAACAAGAATTTGCAACAAAATGGCTAATTTGATGCAAGCCAGATTTGTTTCTCTTTCCTAGGCTCTATTGTCATCTTGTAAAATAAATCAAAATTATAATCTTTAACTTAAATGAGCATATAACTGATATATAGTCTTGAATTTTTAAAAGACTGGATATAAATCTTTTTTTAGGACATGTTTGTAAAATGTGCCAATCACTGGTGCATGCCAATTACTGGGGGTGTTACCCTATATATATATATTTTTTTTTTTTGAAATAAAGTTAAATAAATATTACTATTAACCTTCCTACCCTGTTCAAATTTTACTCAATCTTGATATAAACATTTCATACCAGAATTGATATTTAAAACATTTTAACATATGTAATTGACTTGTTTCTTTGATTCCATTAATTAATTTTCTTTATGGAAAAACTTCTGGTTCGCATCGAAAAAACAAATGGATCGATTAGACCCAGTCAGGGTTAGAAGGTTAAAGGCATACCAATATACACACATTTTTGTCCTGGTTGTTAAGTTTCTATTTGATTTGTTTATTGGGTCGTTCGGAAAGTCGTGTCCGTTTGGGAAATTGAATTCTTATTGAAAAATTCTATCATTTAATTATTAAATATTGTTTCCGATATCTAATGTTTAGAAAATATTGGGCAGAATTTTCCCATATGAATTGATTATACAAAACGGACATGATTTTAATAACGATCCAATGTTTTTAAAGCAAGTACTTTATAAACTATAGGAGAAGATCTAATTGTGATCGCTTAACATATTTCCAAAAAGCATTTTTAGTTCGGTGCGTATTTTTTCTTGGTTGCAGGACTTCTATCCCTGGACGCTTTTTTTCATGTGAGAAGTCAACATCCAATATTCCATGCATAAATCCGAAGACTCTTAAATACACGCCTCTATGTAACCTGGCTGGTTGGATTCTGTTTTCGAGAACATTTTATGAACTCTGATTGGTGGCATGATGCATCTTGGCCTCCTATTGCGATTTTCACAAAAATATTTTCAGATTCTGAAAGCCAATTTTTTAGAAAAATTTTCGCTCAATATCGTCGACATTCTATCATTGGCACCAAGCCGCTGCCATCGAAATCATCAAAGCCTAAAGACAGAAGTCGTGACGCCATTGGACCGAATTCTCACTAGTAATGGAATTGATAACGGTAAATTTTGAATAGCAATTATCTTTTATTGTATTTGTAGAATATTTATCATCTTATAAAACTATAATAACTATTTAAACTTGCTGATGATAATTTAGAATTCCCCAATAAAAAATCATCCAGATGCGGAGATTACTACAAACCGTTATATGTAACAGAAAACTTTATCTGAACCCTCTGCACTTGAGAGCAGAGCCTGATTATCAACGGGGCACACTCCCACTCGGAAAAAGAAATATTTTTTTCCATATTCATGACAATAACTTATTAATAAACGGGAAAAGTTACTTTGTACTCGATTCGGAAGGAAATCAAACTCCTTGACGGAAGCATCTATCGCTACGCCAAGTATGATTATCGCCAAGTTACATGAAAACAGTGCCGAGAGCAACAACCAATCAGAGTGCGAGCTTGGGCTTGGAATGACGAAGGTGCTTGGGAAAACAAATACGCTATTTTAACCCTTGAGGGGCAACACTATGTCTATGAAACCACTTAATTTTATTTCCCAAAAGCCGCGCCATTTCGGCACAGAACTTTGGCAAAAAAATTTTGTATATTAGATGCGTGAAATATAGATTTTTTTTTAATTTACTTATTTACAAATAAAGTTTTTAAATTCCGGTGTCATTCATTGATTTCAACACTTAATCTACTAAAGGGTTCTGCGCCGCAAAGTGTTAAACTATTTTTTTTTTGTCTTATCCAATTTCCGACTAATCTGCTATAATAAATCACGAAATAAACTGTAAGATATTAGTGGTGTCCTAAACATTTGGCGTCCCGATTTACGCGATACATGACGAAAAATAGCAGTGCGGGAGAGTCACCTCTCGAGTACAAAGAATTAGTTGTGTCAACAGATGTTTACTTTCTTCTATCTTCAATAGAAGAAGTATTGTAATCGAAATTTTTTTCGACTTCCGGTTTTTGACGGATTTACACGTTTTAGGGGTCAGAAATTCCAAAAAACATGTTTTTATAAAATGTCTGTCTGTCCGTCTGTCTGTGTGTCTGTGTGTATGTCGCAATTCCACCATCAAAAAGTGTATGAAGTTATGCATAGAATTGAACTATATTTTTTGTGAGTGTTTTTGGCTGTGGCAAGCAGGTCCTGCTTCAGTTTTGAAATATTCCACCGGAAGGGGGCGCTGCAATCGCGATTTTTGTGCCATTTTCAATATTGTACCGACCAAAAGTATATGAATTTATGCATCGAAATGAACCAAATTTTTTGTGTAAGTGTATGGCTATGACTAGTTGTATCGTCCTGAATCTGAAAAAAATCCGCCGGAAGGGGGAGCTGCAATGCCGAATTTTATGCCATTTTCAATATTGCACCACATTAAAGTGTATGAAGTTAGTTCTAGACTGAACTAAACATTTTGTGTATGATTACTTTTTCGTAAGGTAAGTAGGTCCTCCCTGAATTTGAAAAAAAAATCTGCCTATCATTCTATTGTCCATCGGCTCGTGCAGAGACGGAAATTCGTTTTTACTCCGATTAATTGATTGAAGCAGAAATTTAAGATGAAAATCAAAGTTGGTAGGGTATTGAATTAAAATTATTAAAGCATTAAAATGAGTAACTATTCTTTTTTTAATATTAAAATGTATGTATGAGATAGAAGAAAGTTTTGGGATTGGCACATCCAACTAGTTTAGATTAAATTACAACAGCAGTTCTTTTTTCAAAATCTGGTGGTGAAAGATCAATTATTTTCTAAAGTATTCCTGTCGCGAAAGAGTTTATTCTCTTTAGTCCTCATGTCCCCTGTAGGAGACGCTGAATAACACCCTTTAAAATAATTAAGAAGCTTTTAGTTTTTTTAAAATTATTTTAAGACTTTTTTATTAAATGTGTATATATCATAATAAATTATATATACGTCTTTGTAGATGTTTAATAATTTTAAACCAGTTTTTGTGGACCGTCCTGGAATATTTGTCACAGGACTGAGGAGGTTAAGGTTAAAATTATTGAATTGTGTTCAACTGACTTCATTGTGTTAGAAAATTGTCTGGATCCACTAGCGTCTAGCGACAGCAGGATTCCTGATGGTAGGACTTAGAATAAAATCTGCAAAGCTTGAAACTTGGGATTTATCCCTAAAGAGGGATATTTTCTCCTCTTTCCTCAAATGTTTAGGAAAATTACCGTTAGCAATCTGATAATGCAGGTTATTGAAAATGCGATAACCAGCTTTTCGTTAATTTATTGTGTTTAAGATATCCTCTGAAATGAAATCAGTTACTTAATGTTTATTTACACTGATTAGAACTTCAAAGAATTTTAAAATTTTGCTACGAAAAGAATTTCTGGGAATATTTGCATGTGTACACTCTTGAAATAAATTGTAATAAAAGCAATATTAACTTAAACTCCTTTGATAACTTATTTCAATTTTGTCTGTCACAGTAATCAATGTAGTAATAGCGATAGTAATAGTCTTAACTGTAATCGCAATTGCTTTAATTTTCTATTAATAGATGGCAGCACAATACGACAGTCTAAACAGCGTCCCTAGATTATACTAGATAATAATCTAGGGGGCGCTAGTGTAAAAGAGGAAAATATCCCTCTTTAGGGATAAATCTGAAAGTTCAAGCTTTACAGATTTTTTTTTAAAACCTACCATTAGGAATCCTGCTGTCGCTAGCCGCTAGTTCTGGATCCTCGTACTATGTGAAATATTCGGAAAGTAGGGTTGAATCACTTAAAATCTTTTCATTTGGAACAATTGCAGATGTTTTTGAGAAGTTTAACCCATTAGCCGCTGTTGTGGTGCTGACGCAACACTAGGAAAATAATAATAATAATTTAACAAATTATAACAACCATTTAAAAAATGAAATTGTTTTCAATTTGATATGTTAGATTCAGTTACGGATAACAAACTTTTACATGATTTAAGTTTACCAGACTCAGAATAGAGTATGTTCGATCAAATGGTCAGTAAAAGCTTTAGCATTAGAACGCCGGGAAATTTTACACAAGTTTTATGTATATTTAAGACCAGAAAAATAATTTGAAATTATTCAGTTTAGTTGTTTAGTACATTTCATTGCAACTAATATATAATTTGTTTCTTGAAGATTTTTCTGGTTCGAATAGATAGTCAGTCCAGTGATAGGTGTCAAATTGACACCTTCCCGACTTTCTAATGTTAATGTTAATAAGATCGACGCAGTTGCGTTTGTTAGTCGCTTTTAACACATTCGCTGCCAATCACGCGCCAGCGCGTGATATAGCGCCAATTTTACGGGACCACTCAAGCGCCAGCTCGTGATGTGGGGTGATGTCTCAATAGCCAGTCACGCGCTGGCGCGGGGAAATCTTTCGCTGATTCTTTGTTATAAAATTAAATCGACTTCTGAGCAAAACCCACTTCTACAGTGCGGCATTAACTATCATCACATATTCACATAAGCGGCAGCAAACGTGTTAAGCCCTGAGCCTACCTTTCACATTTCTCGGTGTCTTTAATTTAATAAATATTTTTTTCTTAATTTTTCCCAGTTTGAATTTTTGATTTTCCCTTCAGTCTGGTTTCCGCTTTAGACTCGACTATTCGGAACGTTGGTCGTGATCTATGATCATGGCTTCCGCTTGACAGTCATAATAAGAGATGAAAAGCTGAAGAACCACAGACGTTAAAAGAAGAAAAGCTAAAATATCACGGACGTTAAAGAGGGGGGGGGGGGAATAAACGTAGATACCACAAGGTCTATTCTCGACGGAAAACAACAATTTTTTTTCCAAATGGTTGATAAATGCACAGCTTAAATTTTCTATCCAGTTATCTATTTTAGAACAATTAAACTGTGTCTATTAATGAGAGAATTATAGAAAATTAAATGCAGCGAAAATTATCCTTCAAAATTTGTTGTGGCAAAAGTTATTTCCGGAAAAAAAAAGTTAAAGATTGCTTTTTAGTTTTGGCGGTTAATGGGTTAAATAGAAAAAGGCGTTTAACTTTTTCAGGAGTACCATTCAAGCTTGCAGACACTTAATTTTGATGTCCAAACTGACTATTGGCACCTGTAATTTTCTACTATAACTTTGATCTCATAATTTACTTAAAGGGGAGTTTTTTATTATTTTCATGTACATTTGTTCATAAATTGCAGTGTGAATTAATTATTTGAATACTTTTGGAGAAGGAATGCCTTGTCACTGAAAGGGTTAGAAAACCTTCTCGAGAAATTTATTGAAAACTTTAATTTTTTTTTTTAGCAGTATTTGATTATTCTTTGAAATTTTGAGCACGTACTTCAGAGACATTGGGCACATATGCATACTTAAAATTTTATATTTTAAAGATTTGTTAGAAGAAATAATTTTTTGAAAAGGTTAAGATACCTTTACTTTTAAAAACATTAGATTGTTTTGTGTGAATCTTAAAAATAGTACAGTCATCAGAGGCACCGATGCAATCAAGTAAATATTTTTGTCTTTATTTTTAACATAAAATATTTTATAGTATTTTCTTTTTAATCTCAATGCATTTTGTTATGTAGTTAAAATTTTAGAAATAAAATAAATTTTAATTTTTGCAACAGAGCGAAGGATGCAGCAGGCAATCACTGTATTAAGTTGATCACCGACATTTCAGAATTAGTTAAAATTCGACACGTCTGCCTGAGTTCTATTTTACTAGATGATGCCCGAAAACTCGATTTTAGCGGTTGACATGTATTAATTATAAAAATAAGTTTTCTTATACGTCCATTAAAAACGTTTCAAAAAATATATATTAAAATATTTAATTGCTAAAACGGACGTCAAATACTAATAAAATACATCAAAAGATCTTAATAATTTGATATGTTTCGATTGAATTTACTCAATTATCATCAGAAAAAACAAAAATACAAATAAACACAAAGATGGAAAATGACAATAAACTGTTACAAATGAAATTTTAAAAATTTAATATAAAAATTTAAAATTTAAAAATTAAAAAAAAATTTTGTTTAATGAAAGTAGATTAATTTACAGGTCAGATTTTTATTTGTAGCTTTTTATTAGAGAATCTATTGAAATTTACGTCAGAAGCTCAATGGTCTGCAATGACTCCTTGTCTTTTCAAATACCAAATATTTGGGTTGAATTGTTAGACAATTTGAAAATTGAAATTAAGCAACGGGAAACTTAATTAAAATATAACGCGTGTGATTTTTATTTTTTTTAATTTCATTTGTAACAGTTTATTGTCATTTTTCATCTTTGTGTTTATTTGTATTTTGTTTTTTCTGATGATGATTGAGTAAATTCAATCGAAACATGTCAAATTATTATGATTTTTTAATGTATTTTATTAGTATTTGACACCCGTTTTAGCAATAAAATATTTTAATATACATTTTTTGAAAGGTTGACATGTAGCTTAACCGTTATGTATTTCTGGTTGCTGTCCTCTGTGTTTATATACATTTGGTGCAGGAAAATGCAATGGTAAATCTACGAGTAAACCTGTAAAATCGGATTTTCAGGTATTTTCCTCAAAGATGTAATTTGTCAGACCAATTGCGTCGAATCGAATTTTAAATAATTCTACAATTTCAGCCGAAGGTCTCATGAGGTAATCGTCTGTGATGTCGCCACTTGGTCTGTCATGAATATTACGTAAATTTAAATATGTATATAATCTTTTGGAGCAAAGAATGCTATTATTTTATTTATTTGCAGGTTTTGTGTATATAAAAGGTTTGAAAAAAAATATAATTTATATATATATATATATATATATATATATTATGTGACCTTTTAAGGAGAAATTCGAATTATCTTCACTGGTTCCTTTTTTTTAAACACACAGTCGTGGCAAGCGAGGGAAAAAAAACAAAATAAATGAATGTAGAAGATTCATTAAATTACACATTGGCTGCTGCATGTTTGTTTATTAAACTGTAGTCATAAGAGAGGGAAATGCTCCCATTGCAAGCCGTCTTGAACCGAAACATCAAAAAGAATATTCCATCATTACTTCAGCAATACGTCCTTAACGTACTCATCGAGAGAAAGCAAAGAATGTCACTCATCACCTCCAGGCTTCTTTCTTAAATCTAAAAACAAAGTTCTAGAAAATGCTCTACTCTCTAACGATCATTTTTCCATGTAAACATAATTCATGTCCAGCATCCAGATTTTTATTTTATTCAGATGATAATTTTATTTTTAAAAAATACTATTTAACTAATTTATAATCGACTCAAAATTTCGAATATATTAGGCAGACGATATTTTTACAGATGATTAATTTTATGAGAAAAAAAAAAAGAAATGAATTTATTGATATGCACAAATATCAAATATTAAAGGAGGGAAAATAAATAAATAAATAAATAAAAATAATGATATTTTTGAAAGGTATGGTTTTGGAATAAATTTAATAAGACTTTCTTAAAAAAGGTTGATAAAAACATAGAAAAATGAGTTTTATTTGGAATATTAAGAAATAAAGTTTAATTAAGACTATTTTTAATTTAGAGCCATCGTTTTAATTTACGTATATTGGAATAAATGTTTTTTAAAGCGAATTAAGAATTTATATCGTTTCCGTAAAGATTAATATATTAGATCTAGTGACAAAAGTTTCATTTAATAAGTTGAACTAAGTACGGAATAAAAGACAAATTACTGTTTAAAACAGGTCTTGTTGGAATTTTCACCTTGCAATAATTAAATTAAAAATTGCATTTATTACTGTCTTGAAAGGTGAAGATAAAAGAAAAACAACAGGTGTTAAATGTCCCGAGATCTTTCGGACATACACATGTCCATTCTCAAGGATGAACTGGTTGAGAAAACTAGAACTGACAGAGATACAAAGCAAAGCATTAACACGCATGCACATGCGTACATGCGTGTTAATGCTTTTCACACCAGCTTCAGGTTTTTATATTAATTGGAATACATTTACATCTATACATTATTTTGATTTATTTTATTTAATAAATCTTTAAATAAATAAAAGACCATGAAAAATCTTCATCATAAAATTAAAACAACAATAAGAATATCAGTCTTAAAAAATAAGTCTTCCCTCCCTCTCTTCTTTTTTTTTCTATTACAATATATTATATTTTATTTCGTTTATTTCAAATAGTCACAGATGTTGTTTGGCAGAAGTCTAAAGAAAGAAATTGTTTTTTCCCAGAAAATATTGAAACGATAGTTTTTTATTAAATAAATATTTGGTTATTCTTAGAAATTTTAAGCGTATACTTCAGAGACATCGGACACATATGCAAGTTTAGATTTTTATGCTATGAAGAAATGCTTGAAACAACTGCTTTTGAACGACATTGAATAAATATATTTTTCTTTTAGTGATATTGAATGATTTCATACAAAAATATGAAATAAAATCATCGGTGTCATCTATTTGAAAATTGTTTATTTTTATATGTTCCTATTTAAATGTTTAATAATTTTTTTTACAAAGAGGTATTTTTTATAATGAATCTTCAGCTATAGTTGCCAACTTTTATGCTTTATAACTGCTAATGTTAACTACTAAACGTTTGTCTGATCGACCAGTTAAAACTATTAGACACCACTAAATGTTTGTAATGCAATTTCATACTATTGAATGAAAGAAATGTTTACACTAAATTTTAAGAATATTTAAGCTTAAAAATGTGGTGTCAGCCCATATTTTTTTATTTATTTTATGTAAAAAAAAAGAATCAGTTAAGCGGACAAAATACGTTGAAATTGGCCAAAATATCAATTTTCATTTTTTAACTAAAAGCTTTTTAAATGTCGAGATTCTGACACTTAATTTTTATTTATACGACAATTATAATGCGACAAATTGTAAATTTTGTTAATAGATTCAGCGCAATTACCCATGCAAATGAAAACTTTAAACTGATTTTTCTCCATTATATTTTTAAAACTTGCTTCTTCGATTAATACGAAGACTTTTTTGCTAATTTTGATAGAGGTTTGAAATTTTTTTCACTTATTCTTCATGGTTTATTTAATATTTTCGTTCATTGATTTAGCATTCAAGTTTATGATTATTTTAAAAAAAATGAGGGTTTGTTGAATTTCATTCACTTTTTAATATACAAGAGAGATAGAAAAAAAATCATAATAAATGTATATACCTATGCATATAAAAATCTGAATGTGGAAAAAAATCGTAGCAAAAATATTCATATTTATAAAAAAAGCAAAAATTTTTAAAAAAGTTATTTTTTTTAAATTAATTTTTAGTAAAAAAAAGGTGTTCTAAAAGATTTTTAATTTTTTTAATTTGTAGTATTAAGTATTATGCCACCATATACAGTCGACTCTCGTTAATTCGAAATCGGATAATTCGAATCTTCGCTTAATTCGAACTAAACATGAAATCCCGAAATTTTCAATGGCAGAATAACGTTAAAAATTTTCATTAATTCGAAATCATTTTCTCTTGACTTCGTTTAATTCGAACTAACGAGAATTCCGATTTTTCATTTTTCTTTTCTTTCTCACGGATTTCAGATCATTGGAATATCTTTCTTTCTTTGATTTTTGTGAAAATAGTTCCGAACGAGTATACACATAATACAATGCCTTTGATATTCACTTTCTTAGAGCCCCGTCTGTCCATCAGTGACGCTTTAATTTTTTCTTCCATCGTGCTTGTTTCTAATCTTTTAATTAGTTTATGTATTTATACATTCTAATTTAATATTAAGTCATATTCTAATGATAACAGACGAAGTAAGTTTAAAAAACACTATAACATTAATTCCTTTGTAATAGTACTATATTAAGCATGTTTTCCGTAATTCGAACTTCGGATAATTCGAACATTTCTTGCGGTACCGACGAGTTCGAATTAACGAGAGTCGACTGTATATTAAAATATTATTCAAAATAAGAAGAGGTGGTTTCAAAGATACCGTGTCCGCTTAGGTGTATAATACAAGTAATTTTTTCTTTTCAATATTCTGGTGACAGTGTAGCATTAACCTCCTTGGAGACGAGTGACCGGTATATTTGTCACTTAAAACTTTCAGGCGCAAGGCATTTCTACTCAAAAGATATTCAAATAATTAACTGACACCACAACTTATAAACAGAAATATCTGAAAATAATCATCGTAACTTTTTCCACGTATATTAATGAGACCCAAATTGTACTTAACCTTCCTACCCTGAATGGGTCTAATCGACCCATAGCTATAATTTGTTTTATTCGATTCGCACCAGAACTTTTTTCATAAAGGAAGTAAAATAACATATCAAGAAAATAAGCCAATTAAATACATTAAAATGATTTAAATAACAAGAAAGGTTAAAAGTTACTGGTGCCATTTGGCGGTTTGGACTGTAAAATTAACCGTTTGTAGACTGCAAAGGGCGCCCCTGAAAGGGTTAAGTTGTTTAGCATCCTTCAATATTCTCACCACGTACTTTTAATTGTAAATTTGAGGTTATTTAAATCAGAGAATTTTCCCGATACAATTATAGATTTTTTTTAATAACCGGTGACGAAAAACATAAACAAAGGGTTTTTGTTGCGACGGTGTTAGTTGATTAAAATTAAGTGGCCCAAAAATGAACCACAGCCCTTTAATGGGTTAACAGTAACACAGCTGCTTATTTTTATGCTTTTCTCCAACCACTACTGTTGAATTGAAGAAGTTTATTTATTCTAAACTTTCGGCAATTAAATAAGGCAATATTTTATGTTCAAGGACAGAGGTAAGAAAAAAGTGCAAAGGTTCGCAGAACTGCGATGAGATTCTCCTGATTACATCATAAAGACTTCATTATTAAATAATTTAATTTTTTTCAAGTTTTGATTGTTTCTTGCTATCGTTTTTAACTCATAGGATATTAAACCCTGAAAGTTAAGTTTCTCTTTGGTTCTGTATATATGTAGTTACGTAGTTACGTAACGCGATAATTTTGATTAAAATATTCGATTTGTTTCAAATTTTAAGTATAGGTTCATTCTGATAAGGCGCTTCCATTATCACTTTTGTGAGTTCATGGGATATGTATAAGGGAGGGGGTGGACTTGGAACCGGGGGCAAATAATCCCCCTTAACTTAGATAAATGGGTTTTCTATTCAGAATTATCAGATTTCATTCGAATGTTTGTTATAGAATTAGTCACATGAAGTGGCTTCATGATTAGTTTTCGGAGTTGATTTATTAAGTATTAAGAGGAATAACCCCTTTAAATTAGGTAATCGTTTGTTTCGCTGAATTTACCAATTTGCTTCAAATTTTGGATATAGGTTTATTCATATAAGGCGCTTTCTTATTGAGTTTTGGGGTTTCATTGACTAAATGTACAGGGGGAAAATTGGCCGCAATCCCCCGTTAATTTAAGGGTACAGTGGACTTTCAAAATCGCAAAAAATCATGAAATTGTCCAATTTTCATTTTTAGCATAAAAACATTATATAAACTCCCTGCTATTGAACGCAAAAAGAATTTTTCAATTTCGTTTATTTTTACTGGTGTTACAAGCATTTTTGTCCAATCAGCTAATTCTGCGACGCCCCTTTTTTTACTTTTTCGTCGATTCGCAGTCGTAAAATTTATCCTAGTTTTTCGTTTTACCTTACTCAATGTTATTATTTTGCTCTGAATACTTATTAATTTTTTGATTTCGCAAAACAGTACTTTAACTGTAACTTTTAACTGTTTCTTTTAGCGTTTGTTTACAATGTATTTAATGGAATGTCTTTTTATCCCCAATCTTTTTAGCGTTAAAAAAACTATTTCTCTACAACTATTTAATATAGGTAACAAAAATTTTTACAAAAAAAGGTATTTATACAATGAAAATTTCCAGAATTTTTTTTAAAAAATTCATCAGAAAATAAAAAAAGTTCGCTTTGAGAAGACCTTTTTAAAATTCAGATACTTCCCGTCCTTTGCATGAATTATTGTCGAAGCCACACATTTTATGTGAATTTACCATAAAAACATAAAACACTTACATATAAGCTAGAAATGATACTGTATCCCTTATATATAACTGAAACTGTGTCAGTAGGAAAACATTAAGCAGTTATAACCATTGTAGTTACTAAAACCTGTTTTTCACAGAATGAATATTTTCGTCAATTTCATGATTTCAGAATGTTCCATATCCATTAGGGTGGAGCGAAAAAAATTTTTTTTTGAAAATCAAAAACGGGTAGGTGCCAAAAGTTGCCTTTATACTAGTACATCAACTGTGCGAAATTTTACCGCTGAAAAAAAATGGCTTGAGTCTGCGCTTTAGCTCCAAAAATCGAAATTTTGGGTAAAATTCGTCATTTTTTGACATTTTTTCAAAAAAATTAAAAAAATCCTACAGAGCTGGTTAGTATTTAAAAGTGTTGCTTAGAACTTTATATTTATCTGCTTAACATATTTAAACTATAAAACAATCTGTTTATTCCCTATAGCTGGAGCAAAACAGACAACTTTTAGTAAGAAAACAGCATTACCACTCTATTGTGTCATACAACGAATTATTGTTTTTAATACAACTCTTCTTTTCAAAACTAGCTTGGACATGCGTCGTGGAGGTGGCTATATTTCCTATACCACCCGGCCCAACTATTCGATCATCTTAGTACAGTGTTTTATTTATACATTGATTTGTGATTTTCTTTATAAAAATTTGGCATGTTTTTGATGCTTCCACTTTGTTCATCTGTTCTTTGCATCCACATACTGCTGTAACTATCTTCATGTATATTTTTACAGTTTATACAAAAAAAATGACAAGCAGAGTAATGCACAGGAATATTATTAAAGGGATCTATTCGGCCATCTATTATATTTATCAAACTTACATTCAGTTGATGAATAGTGATTGGAAGTTCTGTTACCACAACATTTTTTCAGTCAATTGTATTTTTTTTACGTAATGATTTGCTTCAAAGATGATTTCAGATATTTCAACTATAAGTATGCCATCATTTATTCTACTTTTGCATTTTTTATATGTTGAGAATCGAGCTGTTTCATGTGATGGTGATCGTCAGAGAGAATTGCAATAAAATTTGTTCTCCACGTGTAAAGCAACCGCTGTTGTATATATATATATATATATTTTTTGCATTAGTTTTATGCCGTTTTCTAAGTGTTTTCGTATCTAAGTAATTTCCTATTAACTTTTAGATCGCCTTTTTATGAGCGAAAACATTTTATGGTGCAATGTCCTGGGCATAAACTTATAATGCATAGTACTTTATGAGGGAATGTACGGATTCTAATCGACTATAAGTGCTTATTTAAAATTAGGAGAATTTTATTTGTCACTGTGAACCATTTTGCATGGGGTAAACTTAGAATTGTGTATAATATTGAATCATTCGCTACTTCAACTCCAATGAATTTCCTCTGCGTCAATTATTTGAGAAGTCGATATAAAACGTTCTAAGCTACATGGATTCACCGGATCAATAAGGAAATTCTTTGCGTACTATTCACTTCCTATTGCAATTTTTTTTTTTTTTTTTTTTTTTTTTTTTTTTTTTTTTTTTTATAAAATAGAGAATAATTTTGAAAAATTATTTTCTCAAATTGAGAAAAAGATACTCAGAACAGATTAGAAATTTCTGTCGGAGATTGTAAAGCTAATTCATAAGGAAAGCTATTTCTCAGAAAGAATGGGGAATAGGAATTTAGAAAACATCTCTCACAAAAGACAGCTCATAAAGTTAATAAAATTTTCCGCTTTATATAAGCACAGATTGTCAATCAGCGTTTATATGTTCACTCACAAAATGTATAATCCAAGTTTATACCGCGGGATATTTTATACCAAATGTACTACACACCTAAATAATAGATCTAAAATCTTATTAGAAATTACTAAACTACGGAACAATACAGGAAACGACACAAAGCATACTAAAACTTCTTTAGAAATATTGTTGTTTTACAACAAGTAGTTTTTGCAAATTTTGTTTGCAATCCTCTGTGACAATCGTTATAATATTAAATAGCTAGCATTTCAGCATATATTCAATGTAATAGGCTCAATAAATGATGACATACTAGAAATTAAATTCATACAATCAATTTTTAGGCAAATCATTGCATATAAAATGTAATTGATTGAAAGAATGCTGTGATAACAAAACTTCCAATTATAATGTACTAATTGCATGAAATTTCAATGAAGATAGTAGACTGCTGAATAGGTTCAATTAAGAACATACCCAATACATTGCTCAGCTTCTCCTCTTATACATGGTATAAAAATATACGTGTAGCAGGTCACACCAGCATGATCCAAATCATACAAAGTCAGTGAATATAAAGAAGGGATAAATTACTTTGATATATAGAAAACTTATACTCGTCTTCAGGAAAAAAATAACAATTCAATACATAAATAAAACACTGGGCCTAGATGATTGGATGGTTGAGACGGGTGGGATAATGCAACCACCTCTATGAGTTATATACACAGTAGTTTTGAAAGCAACTAGGTAAGAAATGCATTCAAAACAACATTTCGTTGTATGCTCCAATAGAGAGGTTAACGCTGATTTTTCACAAAAAGTTGTCAGATTTGCTCCAATTATACAGACTACAAATATTGTTTTATAGTTTAAATATGTTAAGCAGATAAATATAAAGATCTAAGCAACACTTTTAAATACTAACCAGCTCTGTAGGAATTTTTTACTTTTTTTGAAAAATGTCAAAAAATGACAAATTTTACCCAAAATTTCGATTTTTGGAGCAAAAGCGCAGACTCAAGCCATTTTTTTTCAGCGGTAAAATTTCACACAGTTAATCTACTAGTGTAAAGGCAACTTTTGGCACCTACCCGTTTTTGATTTTCAAAAAAAAATTTTTTTCGCTCCACCCTAATATCCATGCTTTATGCCCAATTGCTCTGTTTTTTTTTTAAATGCTTTTTATACATGTGTTAACAAATGTTACTAAAAATAAACTTGTTTAGCATTTAGCTTGTTAAACATTTAAATTTCTGATATTTCAGTTATATGGAATTTTTACTGATTTTTTTGTGAAAAATACAAAAAAAAAAGTTAGTTAAAATCATTTTTTAAATGTTTTACAAGTAATATGCTAAAAACGCTTAGTAATATTTATTTGTATGCATGAAAGGGTTATTGTGGAAAAATTTTTGAACAAGTATCTGAAAACTGGTTGCGATGGAGCATTTTGAAACATTGCCATTTTTTGTTAATTAAAAAATAAAAATCTGTATCTAAGAAATTATAAATGTATTTAAAAAAAAAAAAATGTGAAATAAGAGATATATATACTATGACTATTTCTTGAATTTAAAAAAAAAAAAAAAATTTAAAAAAAAATAGTTTTGAGAGTCCACTATACCCTAAAGCAAATGGATTTTTCATGAAGAATTACCAATTTGCTTTAAAATTTGGATATACTTTCTTTTTGATAAGGCGCATCTAAAATTAATTTTGATGGTTCATTGATTAAGCATATAGAAGGGGACCTCCTTTAAATTAGATAAATGTATTTTTATGCAAATGGTTTAATTATCCGATTTGCTTCACATTTGGATATACAGGAGTCGCAGCGTCCCTAAAATTTTCACACTTACCTACCACAATTTTAAACCAATAATATTTACCGTAGAATTTCCTGGTAGATGCTTAAGCAATCTGAGATGAAAATATTTGATTTAAAATATTGGTAGAAAAGTGCGAAAGTCTTAGGGACGCTGCGACCGCTGGATATACAATCGAGCCTCTATATAACGAAATCCATCGTTCCAGTAAAAAATTCTTCGTTATATAGAGAAATTCGATGTATAGAGTATGATGTTAAAAATAGTATTTAATGTGTAAATTTTGAACAAATATTATTTTTGATCTTTTTAATTAAGAATTTGAAATGTTAAGAAGTATATATTAACCTAACATTTTATTTCTTACTTATTTAAGCAGTTTCAAAAAAGAGAAAAGACATTTATTTGAAAGCTTAATGAAAATCAAATAAGGAAGACTTACATAAATTTCAGAGGAAGAAATCTGTAATTTTTTGTTGTTTTGATTTTAAAATTACAATTGTTACGCTCTCGAAAAAAATTCTCAAATTTTAGCAAGGAATGAAAAATTGTAAATTTAATTTAAATGCTTTAAGTGATAAATTAAAATAACATGAAAAGATTATAGCTTGACATGTTTCATTGCTCTTACGGCAACATTTTCAAAAGCAAATAAAATTTATTTGCTTTACATTTATAATTTTATTTGCTTTTGAAAATGTTGCCGTAAGAGCAATGAAACATGTCAAGCTATAATCTTTTCATGTTATTTTAATTTATCACTTAAAGCATTTAAATTAAATTGATATTTAAAGTGATGTTTATATTATATGAAAAATTGTAGTTGATATTTTCCTCCATTTGAAGGTCTCCCTTATGTGCTCTCATTGATTCCTCTCTTATATGTGTAACAATTCAATTGACTGTGTTTTGAGAAGGATGTTGAAAGGTGTGTGGGAGGTGGGATGAACTTGTTAGATTTAAAGAATAAGGAGAGAAGTAATATTTATAAAAAAAAACCCTCTCTACTGAACGATAAATCAATAATAAGTGATGGAAAATTGATTCCATATGATTTCGAAGCTTTTTAAAACTGAATAAATTAAGATCAATTTATGAAAAAATTCGTTATATGGAGATAGATATTTCGCTATATAGAGTCTGTTTTTAATGTAATCATGCGAAAAATGGACCGTTCTTACTAAAAATTCGTTATGTGGAGAAATTCGATGTATGGAGTTTCGTTATATAGAGGTTCGACTGTAGTTTTATTTTGATAAGGTGCATCGCTGATTAATTTTTGGCGTTTATTGGTTATGTTTATAGGAGAAATGGGATTAAATTCTCTTCTGGCTTAGACAAATAGGCTTTTAATGAAGAAGTATCCTATCTGCATCAATCTGGTAAACCATTTTTTTTTTATTAATAATGCTTACTTAAAATGCGATTAAAAAAACAATTATAGATGTTAAAATTTTATTTTATTTAAAAATCTTAGTACAGTAAAACCCCGATAATTCGGATTAATTGGGAACGGACCCAATCCGGATTATCGAAAACCCGGATTATCCGGAGAATAAGAAAAAATGAAATAAAATATAACATACTAACAGAAAATCACACTTATGTTAAACTTATTGAATATTTACAAACAGTAAAAATATTTATTTTGTTTAACTCTTTCGAAAAGATTTCTTTTTTTAATTCAAAAAACGATAATGAAACAAGTTAATGTTATGGAAATTAGGCAATCGCTTCTCAAACTTAAAAGAAAAATTTGACCAAATCGATCCGGATTAACGGGGTCCGAATTAGCGGGGTTCTACTGTACTTTCGAACCTTTTCCAATTATTAATGAAAATATTCTCTGAGGAAGAACCTGTTTGGAAGAGGACCGAAAGTACTAAGATTTTTAAATAAAATAAAATTTTAACATCTGTAATTGTTTATTTAAACGCTTTTTAAGTAAGCATTATTCATTTTCGGTTAAAAGCACGGCGAAATTTTATTCCGTCATATATTTTATATGTATTTACCGGTTTTTTTTCTTTTTAATAAAGCGCTTTACGAAATAGATTTGGAGGTTATTGGGTTAGGTACTAAAGGGGAAAATAAAGGAGGTAGTTCCCCCTTAATTTGCTATTTTTGAAGATATTTTTATTTTATAGGGCATGATTTTTGAATTAAGAGTACAACATACTATTAGTGCAAAAAGCCTTTGAGCTCAATGCTAAATGTTAAAACTGGGCACTTTTTCTTTTCTCTTTTTTAATGCTTACGCTGTTATTTAGGAGTATTGATTTTTTTTAAACTTTCTGCTAAAAATATATCGAGATTAAAACTGGGTTTAAGCAATCGTTATTTTCTATACTGAAGTTTCAGAATATATACTAACTCACGAATCCGCTTTTTTTGTTTAAAGAAATAAGACCAAACTTATAAAAGTAGTTATTAAAATAGTTATTAAAAAATAAATGTTTCCCCACATCAATTTTTTATTTGTTTGGAAAAGCCGCAGATGGTATTTGTCAGAAGTTTAAATGAAAGAAAACATTTTTTAAAAAACTCTTCTTCAAGAAATATTGAAAATATGTCCTTTAATTAAAGAAATATTTGGTTATTTTTTGAAAATATTAGTATATCCTTCAGAGACATCGAGCACATATGCGTGTTTCTATTTTTATGTTATGAAGAAATGCCTGAAAAAAATGTTTTTTGAAAGATATTGAATATATATATTTATATATATATATATATATATATATATATATATATATATATATATATATATATATATATATATATATATATATATATATTCATTTCTTTTATAAGCGCATATTTTGTTTTATTGTACAATGTTTAAAAATAAAAAGGTATTCGTTAGCATTACGCAAGATTAAAGGTATAATCTGAGGAGCAGAGAGATTATATGTTTTTTTAAACGTAAGTTTCGTGTTATGTAAGCCTTTAAGAATGTATTTAATTTTTTTATGCAAGATTAACGCTTAGCATTACATTCATTTTTTTTAATTTATTTAGTTGGAAAGGGCACAATTATATAGTGCTCTAACTGGAGATTTTATCTATCCCAGGAATATTGCGTAATATTACATAGGATTAAGAATAAGATGATATAAGGCAAGGAGGATTTATGTATTTTTCATTAATTTGAAAGTTCTGAATTTAGTAAATTAGCTTATAAAAACAAAAGAAATAATTGCAGAATATGCTCTACAATTGTAATGCATGCGTTTAATAATCCGATTTGCTTCAGTTTTCATATATAGTTTCATTCTGATAAATCGCACCCCTGATTAATTTTTGGTGTTTAATGATTAGGTTTAAAGGAGGAACGGGTAGTTAATCTATCTCTAATATAGACAAATGTGTATTATATGCAGAATCATTCGATATGCTTAAAATTTTCTATGCCGATTTATTACGATAAAGCGCTTTACTTATTAGATTTGAAAGTTCATTGGATTAGGTATAAAAAAGGAAAATATGAGGAATAGGTCTCCCTTAAATTGCTATTTTTTTTCTATCGGCATGATTTTTGAATTAAGAATATAAAATAGAATAAGAGTAAATAGCCTTTAAGCTCAATGGTATCTGTTTAACTGGGCACTTTCTTTCTTTCAGCTATTTAGGTGTATTGATTTTTTAAAGATTATTCACTAAAAATGAAACATATCAATCAAAATGAAAACTGAGTTTATAATCGTAATTTTTTATAATGAAGTTTTAAAATACAGTGAAACTCGTTTAAGATACGAATCAAGGGACCGAGAGCATTTCGTATATTAAGCGGGATCGTATCTTATCCGGATTTCATATATTCTCGAATAATAATGCTTATAAAAACAGTGCACATTGTTATTAACGTATTTTAGATACTTATAACTCTTATTTTACCCATTTCTAACAATTTTTAGATATTCTAGAAAATTTGAGTTTAAGATATTGAAATAAAGAATAATTTTATTATTCTCCAAAATCTTATTAAATATCTGTTTATACAGAAAAAAATTAAAATGCCTCTAATAGTACTCTCTGTCAAAAAAAAAATAATAATAAATAAATAAATAAATAAATAAAAATAAATAAAACGAATTTTTTTTAATTTTTAGAAAACAGTAATGAAAATGCATTACATACTTAAAGGGGAAGAATAGTAAATTTTCATAACAATTTTTTGAAAGACAAACTAAATATATGCAGGGAACAATAAGTATTCGATACATTATAAAAATTGTGATGTAATTTTAGTTTCTTGAGAAAAAGTCGTTTACCTTATTTTGGTGCAACTTAGGGCGAGATTTTATTAGGACGTTTTCTGCATTGTTGATGTGGTCATCAAATCTTCAACGGAGCGACCAGAGTCCATAAAAGGGACATAAAGTCAAAGTAAGCTGAACGAGCTCATTACAGATGAGAATGATGGTATTGTTGGTACATATGTTTCTTCATCCGCATCGTCTTCTATTTCTTCTGAAGAGCTTTTGACGTTCACGATTATATTCACGATAGAACGAACATCACTTGTCACAACCTGATCGTTAATTTTGACAAATAAGTCCCAATCTTTGCATTCGTCTTGATACTGCTCTTATTCTGTGATGTTAACATTTTATAAAGTACGGCAAAAAAGTAAGTGACAAAAAAAAAAAAAAAAAAAAACATAAAAAAGGGACTTTTGAGGGCCATGTATAGTAATAAAAATAATAAGCAGCTAGATAAACGGTACAAAAAATAAAAAAGCATAAAAATATACACTGGTTTCACCAACAACTTTCTCATCCAATCAGGAGCAACCAATGAAATTTCAGATAAATCCACTGCCCAAGTGTAATAGTAAAAGAAATAAAAGCTGTTGTTGTTTTCGTATTTTGTTGAAAAAGGAGCCAATCAGAATTCAGAGTGCAAAAGCAGTGGAAAAAAACATATTTTAACGAGAAAAAAAGGTAAAAAAGCAGGTATCTTATGAAAAATAACTAAGATTTTACATATTCTGTTCTAAAAACTCGTGATAAACTGATTTTATAAGCACCATTTCGTATATTAAGCGGGTTTTTTGTCATCAAGGGACCAATTTTCTTCGTATATTAAGCGGGATCGTATCTTATGCGTACGTATATTAAGCGGGTAATTTTACATAGGTTTAATAGGCAGTTTTCAAGGGACCGAGGATAATTCGTATATTAAGCGGGATCGTATTTTAAGCGGGCGTATCTTAAACGAGTTTCACTGTATATACTAACTCAAAAATTCGCTTTTTTGTTTAATAAAATTAAGAACAAAGTTATGAAAATAGTTTTTGAAATAAAAAATATATGTTTTCTCCGCTTCATTTTCTTTATTTGCTTGGAAAAGGCGCAGAGGGTATTTGTCAGAAGTTTAAATGAAAGAAAACACTTTTTTAGAAAACTCTTCTTCTAGAAATATTGAAAATATGTCTTTTTATTAAAGAAATATTTGGTTATTCTTTGAAAATTTAAGTATATCCTTCAGAGACTTCGGGCACATATGCGTTTTTCTATTTTTATGTTATGAAGAAATGCTTGAAAAACTATTTTTTTGAAAGATATTGAATAAATATATATTTTTTAAATATCAGACGATTTTGTGCAAATTTAAGGAATACAATCATCTGGGACACCGAGAGAGAATTTTTTTAGTTTTTAGTTTTTTTCTTATTTTTTAACTTTTAGTTTAAAGGTACAATCATCTGAGGAGAAGCAAGATTACGTGTTTTTTTAAACGTAAGTTTTGTGTTATGTAAGCTTTTAAGAATGTATTTAATAATTTTTATGCAAGATTAACCATAGCTGCCAACTATTTTGATTTTTTTGGCCCGGAAAAATTTAACAGAATTTTTTATCTTAATTAATCAGCATATTTCGACGATTTGTGTTCGTAAAATTTACTGTAAAATTTTTCCGGGCCAAAAAAAAGCAGAGGATATTGGCATCTATGGATTAACGCTTAGCAATACGTTTATTGAGAGTGTAGTTGTAAAGGGCACTATTAGATAGGCTCTTAGTGAAAATTTTATAAATGGAAGGAATATTATATAATTAGGCATGAGAATTTTCCGCGTTTTTTCCCACCAGTATAATCTTAGAGAAAAAGTTATTTTACTCAATCGAAAAATGCTGCGATTTAGCAGAACAATATTTTCTCTAATATTATACTGGTATGAAAAAACGCGGAACACTCTCATCCCTATATATAACATTACACAGGAATTAGAAAAAAATGATGTCAGGTAAAAGGGAATTATGTATTTCTTGAATAAGATAGTTCTGAATTTTGTAAATAATCTTATAAAAAATCAAAAAAAATAATTGTAGAGTTTACTCTTTAAACTTACTGATTACAATAAAAAAAAATTACTTAGAAATTTTGCAGCAGAAATTAAGATTAAGACTAAGATTAGACGATTGCGTTGTTTAGTTTTCAGGATTCATTGACTAATTATAAAGTGGAAAATAGGATGCTATGTCCCGTTAATTTAATAAATGGATTTCGCATGCAGATTTAATCGATTTGCTTCAAATTTCTGTTATAGGTTCTTTATGATAAGGCGCATCTTTCATATTAATTTTGACGGTTTATTGGTTAAGTGTAAAGAGGGAGACGGAGTATTAACCCCCTTGATATGTGCTTTTATGGAATGGATTTAGTTACATGCTTTGTTTCACTTTTTCGATATAGTTTTATTTTGACAAGGCGCATTCCTGATAAATTTTTGATGCTTTATGGTTATCTATGAAAGAGGAACGGGAAACTAATCTCCTTCCAGTTAGACAAATGTGTTTTTCATGCAGAATTATCCAATTTCCTTAAAATTTGATTTACCTGTCTATTCTGATAAGAATGCTTTACTGATTAGATGTTGGGGTAGATGTTAATTATGAAAAGTGAAAATAGGAGAGATAGTTCCCCCTTAATTTACGATTTTTTGGCAATTATTTTTATTTTTCTAGAGTCGTGATTTTTAAATTAAGAATATAATATACGAGAGTAAATAGCCTTTTTTTCAATGCCACCAGTTTAACTTGACATTCCCCCCCTTTTTTTTTTTTACTTTTTAGTCGATTATTTAGATGGATTGATTTTTTTAAAGATTTTTTGCTAAAAATGTAACATATAAATCGAGATAAAAACTGGGTTTAAGCAATCGTTATTTTCTATACCGAAGTTTTAAAATATATACTAACTCATGAATCCGCTTTTTTGTTTTAAAAAAAATAAGAACAAAATTATAACAATAGTTATTAAAATAAAAAAATAAATATTTCCCCACCTCATTTTTTTTATTTGTTTGGAAAAGCCGCAGATGGTATTTGTCAGAAATTTAAATGAAAAAAAAAACATTTTTTAAAACTCTTCTTATAGAAATATTGAAAATATGTCTTTTTATTAAAGAAATATTTGGTTATTTTTTGAAAATTTAAGTATATCCTTCAGAGATTTCGAGCACATAAGCGTGTTTCCATTTTTATGTTATGAACAAATGCCTGAAAAACTATCTTTTGAAAGATATTGAATAAATATTTTTTTTTGGAAATATCAGGCGATTTTATGCAAAGTTAAGGAATACAATCATCTGGGACAACAAAAGAGAAGTTTATTATTTTTTAGGTTTTTCCCCTTTGTTTGATATTGCTATTCATTTCTTTTATAAGCACATATTTTGTTTTATATTGCAGTGTTTAAAAATAAAAAGATATTAGTTAGCTTTTTGCAAAATTAAAGGTATAATCATCTGAAGAGCAGAGAGATTACATGTGTTTCTAAACGTAGGTTTAGTGTTACGTTAACCCTTAAGAAGATAGTATTCCATTTTTTATGCAAGATAAATACTTAGCAATACTTCCATTGTGTGTGTAGTTGGAAATTGTGCTATTATATAGTGCTCGTAGAGGAGTTTTTATTAATGGAAGGAATATTGTGTAATATTACACATGATTTAAAACAAAATGATATCAGATAAAGGGGATTTATGCATTTCTTTTACATGATAGTTCTGAATTTTGCAAATTATTCAAAGAAATAATTGTAGAGTATACTTTTTAAACTTAGAGATTACAGTAAAACATAGCTGCCAACTTTCAACTAATCTTCCGTAATACCTGGATTAGTTTGATCTAGGTAAACCTCATTTCAAACCAGAAAATATAGTTCATGAATCTTTATTTATTTAATTTCAAGATTGTTAGTGGAACATACTTAATTTCATTTCTTTGAAAAATTTCTGATTCGAAACTCATTAAATCAGGGTCAAATTAACGCACGTATTACGGATAATCTATGTCAGGTTGGCACCTATGCAGTAAAATATTACGTAAGAATTTTGCAGCAGAACCTAAGTTTAAGACTAAGATAAGTCGCTTCCTTGATTATTTTTGAGGATTCATTGTATAAAGTCGAAAATAGGGGGCTATCCCCCGTTAATCTGAGTAAGTTGATTTTTCATGCAGATTTACTTTAAATTTTGGTTATAGGTTCTTAATGGTTGGGCGCATCTTTGATATTCATTTTGATGGCTCATTGATTAAATATAAAGAGGTGGACGGGGCCTTAACCCCCTTAAATTACATAACTCTTTTTTCTTTGCACGGGTTTAGTTACTCGATTTGATTCACTTTTTCGATGTAGTTTAATTTTGACAAGGCGCATCCTTGATTACTTTTTGGCATTTGATGGTTAGGTATAAAAGAGTAACGGGGAGCTAATAAGCTAATACCCCTCTAATTTAGAAAAATGGGGTTTTCAAGCAGAATTATCCGATTTGTTTCAAATTATGGTATATTGGTTTAGTCTGATTAGGCGCTTTATTTATTACATTTGGAGGTTATTGGATTAGGTATAAAAGAGGAAAATAGGGGAGATAGTCCCCCGATTTGCCATTTTTGAGGATTATTTAAATTTTTCTAGGGATATGACTTTTTAATTTAGAATATAAAATATAATTAGACTAAATAGCTTTTGAGCTCAATGCTAACAATTTAACTGGTCACTTTTCTTTTTCTTTTTTCTTTTTTAATAGTTATGCTATTATTAAGGTGTATTGATTTTTTAAAGATATTTTACTAAAAATGCAACGCATAAATCGAGAGAAAACTGGGTTTAAGAGATTGTTATTTCTATTCTGAAATTTTAAGTGTATACTAACTCAAGAATCGGCTTGATAGTTAAAAAAATAAGATAAAAAATGTAAAAATAATTATAAAAAAACACATATTTCCCCACCTCAGTGATTTTTTTTTTTTTTTTTTTGAAAAGCCGCAGATGGCTTTTGTCAGAAATTAAAATGAAAGAAAACTCTTTCAAAAAACTCTTCTAGAAATATTGAAAATATGTCTTTTTATTAATGAAATATTTGGTTATTCTTTGAAAATTTAAGTATATTCTTCAGAGATATCGAGCACATATGCGTGTTTCTATTTTTTTTTCTTTTTTGTTATGAAGAAATGCTTGGAAAACTATTTTTTGAAAGATATTGAATATATATATATATATACATATATATATATATATATATATATATATATATATATATATATATATATATATATATATATATATATATATTATTATTATTATTATTATTATTATTATTATTTTGAAATATCAGACGATTTTATGCAAAGTTAAGGAATACAATCATCTGGGACACTGAAACAGAAATTTATTATTTTTTAGGTTTTTTTTCTTTTGTTTAAAATTGCTATTCACTTCTTTTATAAACACATATTTTGATTTAATGTGCAGTGTTTAAAAATAAAAAGGTAAGAATTAATATTATGAAAGATTAAATTTATAATCATCTGAAAAACAAGAGGTTACATGTGTTTTTAAACGGAAGTTTAGTGTTGTGTAAGATTTAAAAGATTTTTTGCTAAAAATGCAACATTTAAATTGATATAAAAAACTGGGTTTAAGCTATCGTTATTGTCTATTCTGAAATTTTTAAAATGTATACTAACTCATGAATTCGTTTTTATGTTTAAAAAAAAAAAAAAAAAAAAAAACTTAAAAAAAAAAAAAAAAAAAAAAAAAAAAAATAGTTATAATATAAAAAAAAAAAAAATGTTTTCCCCTCTACATTTTTCTTATTTGTTCGGAAAAGTCACAGATGGTATTTGTCAGAAGTTTAAATGAAAGAAAACACTTTTAAAAAACTATTCTTCTAGAAATATTGAAAATATGTCTTTTTATTAAGCGACTTCAAGGCGAAGGTTATGATTTCGACCTGTATGTATTTCTAGTTCATTCATAAGTTCTTTAAATAAGAACCGATTTTGATGATTCTTTATTTGTTTGAAAGTATAAGATACCCATGTCGTCCTATTTTAATTTCATTAAATTCTGATGATTAGAATTTTTTTAATAAAAAAAGGGGATTGGATTAAAAGAAAATATTTTGTTGCAAATAATCTTTCACTGTTGCAACCGTTTTCAAATCATAAACATATTAAAACTATGCATTCATATGCATTAGCTCCAAGTTGTCGCCAAGCTTGATTCTTTTTTTTTTAATTATTATTTTTTATTTATTTTATTTTTATTTTATTTATTTATTTATTTTTTTTTGAAGTCGGTTAGTGTTTTTAAAGCATTTTTTATTATCATTAAAGAAATATTTGGTTATTCTTTGAAAATTTAAGTATATCCTCCAAAGACACCGAGCACATATGCGTCTTTCTATAGAAACACGCATATGTGCTCGATGTATATATATATTTATTATGCTTTAAAAACACTAACCGACTTAAAAAAAAATAAATAAATAAATAAATAAATAAAATAAAAATAAAATAAATAAAAAATAATAATTAAAAAAAAGAATCAAACTTGGCGACAACTTGGAGCTAATGCATATGAATGCATAGTTTTAATATGTTTATGATTTGAAAACGTTTGCAACAGTGAAAGATTATTTGCGACAAAATATTTTCTTTTAATCCAATCCCCTTTTATGTTAAATATATATATTTAAGTTATAAAGAAATGCCTAAAAAACTATTTTTTGGAAGATAGTGAATAAATGGTTTTTTAAAAAAATTATTTTTTGGAAATATCAGACGATTTTATACTAAGATATGAAATACCATCATCTGGGATGCCAAAACAGAAATTTATTATTTTTTAGTTTTTTCCCCCCTTTTGTTTAACACTAGAACCGCGGGAAATTTTACTCAAATGTCATAAAAATATCTCACACCGAGTATTTTAATCAAACTATTTAAGTTATTTGTCTAAACTATTTTAATTTGGAACACACATAACATAATCTGCGAAGAAATTTCTGGTTTCAATCGACACGTAATCCTTTGGAACGGGGCAAAATGACCTTCCGCGGAACTAGTGTTAACCATTAAATGCATATCATTTTCGATACCATAAGTTTTCTCGATGTATTGGGGGTTTTATTCACATATTCCGTATTCTCACCAGAAATTTAAAAATGCAATTTTCACTTTTCCTTAATGACAGACCATTCGTAATTAAATAAAGAAAAAAATACTGTTTAGATTTTTCTGGTATGAATCCTGATTCTTTGAATTGCGCATTTTTTGGAACGCGTTCTATCCAATGCATTTAAGGGTTAATATTGCTATTCACTTCTTTTATAAACACACTAGCAGGGGTGACCGAGCTCAGCTCGGTCAAAATTAACTTTGTGTTCAACTCGATATAGTATTTTCACTGTATCATCCACTCTGCATTATTACTGTAAAACATGTTATTAATATTAGTATTATTTACAAAAACAATCAATAAGAAAACTATGTTTGTATGCACATGTTCATAAATTTTACAACGAAAGGACATCAATCCAACTCACTTTTTTAGCTCGATTCTGATTAGTTTAACTATGCATCTTCAATGCTATTAAGAATGTATAAGAAATTTCTTCACATTCTGAAAGACAATATTTTTTGCCAGATATAGCCAAATTTGGACACATTCTTTCATTTGGTGCTAAATACGTGTTTTGGTTTCGTAATTTTAATAGTTGATTTTTGGCCGAATTTCGCCAGTATTTTGTCAAATCTCGCCAACTTGTTGGCTTTTGCCATAGTCTCGTGATCCTGACCCTTATTACCCAAATGATCCACTAATCACATGTGATCAAACATGTGACTTAGCTCAATGGTCTTCATGCAATCAAAAACAGAAGAGTGTAAAATGAATAAAAACCGTTTAAGCCATTTATTAAGTAAAATTAACTTGACAGCATTCAGCAATGAAGCGATATGACCCACTAATATAATTTTGTTTAATATGCAACTCAGCTCAATAGTCTTCTCGTAACAAAAGACGTTCCGTTGCAAAATTTAGGTAAAATTGACTGGGTCGTTGTTATATATAATTAGAATGACCTGAACCCATTAAGACCTAAAACGACCCACTAATTGAATTGTTACGTGCATGTGTCCTATCTCAATGGTTTTCTTTTGCCCGAAAACGATATAATAGAAAATATACTCAAAATGGTGAGAACAATTTTCTAGATAAAATTAGCATGACCCACAAATGACCCTTATATCGAAATCTCTCGAAAATGTGACTTAGTTCATTAATTTTTGCGTGCCGAAAAACGTTAAATACAAAATTTAGATAAAATCGATTGAGCCAATTTTTAGGTATAAATAGTTTGACCTTGACCCATTATGACCCAAAATGACTCATTAATCGAGTTTTATCAAACATCTGACCTAACCCAATGATTTTCTTGTGTCCGAAAATGATAGAATATAAAATTTAGTCAAATTTGCGCGAGACATTGTCTAGATAAAATTAGAATAACCCAAAAGTGGCCCACTGATCGAAATTTCTCGAACATGTGACATAGCCCAATGATTTTCTTGTGTCAAAAATATGCTGTATACAAAATTTCGTTAAAATCGATTCACCCGTTCTTTAGATATAGCTTGACCATGACCCATCATGACCCACAAATGACCCTTATAATCGAAATCTCTCGAACATGTGACTTAGCCCATTAGTTTTCTCGTGTATAAATATTGTTACACTCAAAATTTCGTTAAACTCGATCCTGCCGTTCTTTAAATATAAATAACTTGATCCAGACCCTTTATGACCCTTTATGACCATTAATCGAAATTACTTGATCATGTGACCTAGCCCAATGATTTTCTCGTGCCAAAAAATGTTGTATACAAAATTTCGTTAAAACTGATCCACATGTTCTTTAGACATAGCTTGACATGACCCGTTAAGACCCATCATGACCCATAAATGACTCTTATAATCGAAATCTCTCAAACATGTGAGATAGCCCATTAATTTTCTCGTGTGAAAAAACTTACATACAAAATTTCATTAAATTTGATACTTTAGTACTTTATATATAAATAGCTTGACCCAGACCTTTTATGACCCAAAATGACCCAGTAATCCAAATTTCTCGAATTGAGACCTAGCCCATTAGTTTTCTCGGGCCAAAAAAAAGTTGTATACAAAATTTCGTTAAAATCGATCCACCTGTTCTGTAGCTATAGCTTGACCATGACCCATTATGACCCATCATGACCAACAAATGACTCTTATAATCGAAATCTCTCGATCGTGTGACTTAGCCCATTAGCTTTCTCGTGTCAAAAAACTATTACAGGCAAAATTTCGATGAAATTGATTCTGCGGTTCTTTAAATATAAATAGCTTGACCCAGACCCTTAATGACCCAATATGATCCATTAAAAAAAATTTTCGAACATGTAACCTAGCCCAATGTTTTTCTCATTCCCGAAAACCAGAGAATGCAATTTTTAGTCAAAATTGCGTGAGAAAATCTCTAGATAAAAATAGCATGACCCACAATGACCCCAAAAATGACCCACTAACCGAATTTTCTCGAACATGTTACCTAACCCAATGGTCTTCTTGTAATCCAAAATGATAAAATATAAAATTTGGTCGAAATCGTTAGAGCCGTTTTTTAAATAAAAATGGCTTGACCCACAATGATTCAAAAATGACCCACTAATCAAAATTTTTCGAACATGTGACCCAGCTCAATTGTTTTCTCGTGCCAAAAAACGATTGGATACAAAATTTCCTTAAAATCGATCCAGCCGTTCTCTAGATATAAATAGCTTGATCCTGACCCATTATGACCCAAAATGACCCAATAATCGAATTTTCTCGAACATGTGACCTAGCCCAATTGTCTTCTCGTGCCCGAAAATGGTAAAATC
Organism: Maratus speculifer; assembly: GCA_964019185.1. Lineage (NCBI taxonomy): Eukaryota > Metazoa > Arthropoda > Arachnida > Araneae > Salticidae > Maratus > Maratus speculifer. Next base: position 329,897,036 of record OZ025295.1, on the reverse strand, counting down.
CAAATTTTTGCGAAAATCGTTAGAGCCGTTTTTGAGATAAAATTTACACACACAGACACACACACACACACACACACAATTTTTGCTCGCATTATAGTATAAGATATTTTGATTTATTGTGCAGTGTTTAAAAATAAAAAGGTATGAGTTATCATTATGCAAGATTAAATTTATAATCATCTGAAGAACAGGGAGATTACCCTAATTTCCTGCCTATAATCCGCGGATCAAACAATTCTTTTTCGACCCAGAAATTTTATTTCGTAAATGAAGGCGAATATTTACGGCGATCTGAAAAGTTATATTTTATTTAATAAAATTTCTGGGTCGAAAAATGATTGTTTGATCCGCGGATTATACGCAGGAAATTAGGGTACGTGTGATTTTAAACGGATTTTTGATGCTATGTAAGCTTTTAACGCTTTCCGGCACACTGTGCCCGGTCTGGGATACCTAATTTTAATTCCAAACTCGCAAACGACACCAATAACATTTTAGTAAAATTTTGCCTTTACAATAAAAGCTTAAATTAATGAATTCAAAATATCTAAAAATGTCGTTTATGAATTCCGGTGCCAGTCGATAATTTCTCATTTTACTACAGATTTTGCTCGTTCCGGAAAGGGTTAAAGATTTTTGCTAAAAATGCAACATTTAAATTGATATAAAGACTGGGTTTAAGCAATTGTTATTTTCTATACCGAAATTTTAAAATATGTACTAACTCATGAATCCGCTTTTATGTTTAAACAAATCAAAACAAAAATAAAAAAATAATTGTTAAAATGTTTTTCTCGTTTTATTTTTTTGTATTTGTTTGGAAAAGCCGCAGATGGTATTTGTCAGAAGTTTAAATGAAAGAAAACACTTTTTAAAAACTCTTTCTCTAGAAATATTGAAAAAATGTCTTTTTATTAAACAAATATTTGGTTATTCTTTGAAAATTTAAGTATATCCTTCAGAGACATCGAACACATATGCGTGTTCCAATTTTTATATTATAAATAAATGCTGGAAAAACTATATTTTGAAAGACATTGAATAAATATATATATTTTTTTGAAATATCAGACGATTTTACGCAAACTTAAGGAATACAATGATCTGGGACACCGAAAGAGAAATTTATTATTTTTATGTTTTTTTTTTCTTTTGGTTGATATTGCTATTCACTACTTTTTTAAACACATATTTCGTTTTATTGTGCAATGTTTAAAAATAAAAAAGTATCAGTAAACATTGCGGAAGATTAAAGGTGTAATCATCCCAGGAGCAGAGAGATCAAGTGTTTTTTTAAACGAAAGTTTCGTGTTATATAAACCTTTAAAAATGTATTTCCTTTCTTTATGCAAGATTAACTCTTAGCAATATATTTATTGAGTGTGTAGTTGGAAAGGTCATTATTATGTAGTGCTAGTAGTGGAAATTTTATAAATGGAAGGAATATTATGTTATATTATATAGGATTAAAAATAAACTGATATTGTACAAAGGAATTTATGTATTTTTTACATGATAGTTATGAATTTTTAATATTAGCAAAGAAAATATTTCAAAAGAAAAATTTGTAAAGTGTACTTTTTAGAATTTCAGATTACAATAAAAAATTAGGTTGGAGGTTTTCTAGAGCCTAGATTAACACTAGAACGCCGGGCAGGCGTCAGTTTGACATCCATCTGTGCACAGAGTACGGAATTGTAACAGAGAATCAACTTTCATACACTGTTATGGCAACTTGTTTAACATGGGATTACCCAAAGACAGTAGTAACAGGAGCGGACCACTCTGAAAATATGATCATAACATAAGAGAGGTTGCTAATTCGGCGAAATATCGCTTCCTTGTCGACAAATGATAAAGGATAAAAGAAAAAAAAATACAGCGACGGCTTGCTGCTTCTTGTTTTGAAATTTATGAAATAACTTTGACGTATTCGTCTTGCAAACAATACATATGTCTCTTCGTAACATAACGATCTAATAATTTAAACTTGAAAATTCAAGAATAATAACAGTAATAATTACGAATCAATATAAGCGCGGAAATCTAAGATCAAATAGCATAAGCACATGTGCAAAGATAATCAAATCAACATTCAGCAAGAAGCGCCAAGCAGAATAAGGTTACAGTTAAACACAAATCACGAGGATAAAAATTGCCAGCGCGATGGTTTAGTTTTTAAGTGATCCTCTGACGGCGCTCTTTTCAAGCCGAGTTGAGGCTCTGTTACTACTCTGTGGATCTGTGCACCAATTAACGATTTGAACCAGAGAAATAGACAAGAAATAAGTTACATGCCTGTCGCAAGGAAATGAGTTAAACAGATAAACTAAACTTTTTAAAATAATTTTTCTGGTTTTAACTATTTTTTATAAAACCTACACAAAATTTCCCGCCGTTCTAGAGTTAAGACTACAATGTCCTTGTGCAAAATTGTTTATATACAAAATCTCCGATAAAAGCTGTGCACATTTAAAAAACTTAGATCTTCACAAACCGTTGAGAAAGCAGTATTTCCTCCCTTTAGGTGTCTTGTGTTTAACTTTACTTTTATTTATTACTTTTCTGTTTTTTCCTTGAAAGTTAGGGTTAAATTTTGTTTCAGAATTTGATGTTGCTGTCAAACGCTATAAACATCTAAGAAAAAAAACCAAATGGACATTTTATGCTTGTATATATATGTAGGTATACAGAACCATTAATTGTAATTCAATATACATCCATAAAACATCGAAAAAAGAATTAAAAAGGATTATAATCGAAATTTGTAGAACCAAAGTAGATTCTTCAAACCCATAATATTATGAAACCACAAATAATATCAGTCATAAATCATTTATTATTTATATATCATGAATGCAACGAAATATAGCTATAACAAAGATTAATGTAGAAAAAAAAATATTCTTAACAACTCATCAAATATCCATAGCTGTTGTCAAATTCGTATAACCTAACATTATCGAAATCAAAGTACATTTTGGCGAAATAATAACTATGGATTCATTGAAGTACTGTATTTAACTGCATTTTTAGTAGATCAGGACGGATCGCTACGCTTATCAACCTCTTGCGTAGTGGCTTTGCGATTCCTTGCTTTCTATGCATTCAATTTTTAGATTCCACTTGGTAAAAAAGCACTCCTCTTCCCCCCTCCCCCAATTTTTGATTCGCCCTCATTTATAATACAGTAAAACTCCGATAATTCGGATTAATTGGGACCAGACCCAATCCGGATTATCCAGAGAATTAGAAACCAATGAAATAAAATAAAAAATACTTACAGAAAATCCCTCTTACGTTAAACTGAAAAGTGCCTGAATTCTATGATGTATCTTTATAAATATAAATAATTTACTGCAAGTGATATTGTTGAAGTGTTTTGTCACAATAACAAGGAAAAACACCTATGGGCTGACTAAGATCGGGAAACGATCCTTACGAGACAATGGGTCTTATAGGCTATTTTACAGTGCTTTCTTGAAATACTCTAGGTAAGAATTTTTTGTCCAATGATTTTTTATGCTATTTCTAAGTGGTTTAAATAGAAAATTGGGAAAATTGGAATTGTCAAACTTACAAGGAAGGTCTCCATACGGGCATACTCAGAAAATTCTAAAAAAAAATACAGAATGTTCTTCTCATGTGGATATATACGTTTGTAATTTTTTTTTTTTTTTTTTTTTTTTTTTTTTTTTTTTTTTTGCGGAACCCCGATAGAACTTTCGTAAAAAAATAATGAACATTTCTTTTATTTGGTGATTTATCAGCAGTTGGCAATAAAATAAAATAAAAAAAAAAAACTTTTTTTATGTCAATTTTTTTTTAATGTAAAAATGTATCAACCTGAACTTGTTTAAAGAATTTTTATTTATATAACGTTAGCACTGTCAGCTTTAGTTTGTTTTAACTATATTTTTGTCATACTATATTTAGAATGGAGATTAACTGTGAAATTTTATGAATTAAAACAAAATTTAAATAAATTAAAACTGTTTCAATCTCAAAATTAACTCCAATCTAATTGAGCTCTGTCGATTCAATCTTGTTGCTATGGAAACAAAATTTTCTCCGATATTGAAATGGATTATTGCAGCATTCTTCATCTGGCCTTTATTTTGTCATACGCTTAAATATATGAAAAAATACTTTTCAATATGGAAGTATTTTTTATATCAGAAATTATTTTTAAAGTTATAAAATTGAATAACTGCAGCAAAAGCAACAGAATTATATAATATGAAATACATTTATGTGTCAAATTCTCTCATTGTTCAAATTTAAATTCATTAAATACTATTTACACGGATTATAAAATTTAATTAACAAGAAATTATCAGGTGCATTAAAATCGTTTGATTTTGGCGAAGGAAAATGCTGCTCGCCAAATCGCGTGACGCTTTCGTGTTTTCGCGCCAAATACTCGAAAGTGTTTTATTTTTTTTACTGAGTTTCTTCTGTAATTCCGCCGCTAAAAGTGACTGATCCTTTATTACATACATAAATAGTTTAATCGGTATTTTTTTTTCAAAAAATTCTGAGTATGCCCAGTATGGAGACCTTCCTTGTTAATGATACATTGTTGATTCTTTGAAACATAACATCAAACAGTTTAAATAAGAAAATTTAAGGCATTCTTCCAAAAAGATTTCAGAAAAAAGTTTTTTTATTCAGAATACTACGATGAAACAAATTAATGTTATGGAAATTAGCCAATCACTTTTCAAATTTGAAAAAAAATAATTACCAAATCAGTCCGGATTAACGGGGTCCGAATTAGCAGGGTTCTACTGTATTTGCATTATGTGTTATAAACGATCTTAAAATTTTAAACAAACCACCTTGTTATATTTCCTAACCTTGTTCGCGAGTTTTCCCTGCTTCCTCCCCCTGAAATGTGATACGAAATTCTTTTTCATAATTTTTTTTCATGTGTTATAAACTATCTTAATGTTTAAAACAGATCGCAACGTTAGATTTCAAATTTTTAACAAAGTCTCGTTCTGTTAGTCAACATTCCACCTCCAGCAGCGCATTCTATTCCTAAGAAAACTAGATCTGAAGACTACTCCGTTAAACAACCTTACAGTACCTATATTATTCGAGAAGGTAACGGTCTTAAGCAAGGATTTAAGATATTTGATGAAACTGCTATTTAAAAATAATAGTAACTAAATGTTGACATTTTTGGCAGAATTCGTAAGAAATACTACCTATTACATTCTCAACAGTTCAAATTTTTGATAAGGAAAACTCTAAATGCAGAAAGAAAAAAAGAAAAAAATTATCCTATCGGATGACAGTGATAGTCTGTTTGGATTTGGCGATATATTGCCAAGTTGGCGACATTTGACGTCAGAACCTCCGATGGTAACCCCACCCACCTCTTGCGGTTTTGCAATATCTATGCAGATTTTCATTGGTCCATTTCTAAATCGTTTGATCAATTTCAAAATCGTTCCTTTCTTTTATATTCAGAAAGATTAGGTTAAAAGTTTGAAACAAAATTTTATTTTCCATCGTCACTAAAATTGCCGTAGAGCTCTAGAAAACTCTGAAAATCACATTTTAAAATGCATGAAAAATAACTAAATAATAGAAATTTGTGGGGTTAAAATTTACTTTAATATTGTAAAACATTATAATCGAAATTATATGAATAATAATAATAGTAATAATAATAATAATAATAAAGATAACGCTAAAGGCAAAAAAACGCTAAAAATTGTATTGAAAATCCCATGAAAAATCGCTAAAACTCGAAAATCATAGTAAACAAAATGTAGCAAATTAGGCTAAAAGTTTGAAACAAAATTCCTTTTACCATTATTAAAAAAAAAAAAAAAAAAAATCCGCAAAGCAATAACGTGCCTGTAAAACTGAATTTTCACCGGAAAAATCGAAAGTTTTTATTTTTAAATAAGAAAAGGCAATTTTTCTTCGTTATGCCGCGAAAGTTAAAAATATAAAATCTTGTTAAATTTTCTGGTGAGAATTTCGTTTAAATTATGTGGGATAACATATATCCCACCTTATCTCAAGGGATAAAAAAATCGCTAGAAATTAAAAAGTTGCTGTACGAATTTCAAATAAACTTTATTGAAAAGAGGACCAAAATTTACTATATTGGTTTAAAAGAATGAAATCACAATCCTGTCAGTAATGTGAAAAATTTCTTATGAATGCTAAAAAAAACTCTTAAAAATCGCAAAAAATTAAATGAAAAAGAAATCTAATCAAATAAATGACAATATGATTTTGTAGTGAAAAACTTCATACATAGAGGTACCTTCACCCCAAATTTTATTGCTCTATATGCAGCGGTCTCTTCAGAACATCATCCATTCACTCACAAAATTCTGTCTTTACTATTGTAAGATACTATTTGATGATAATATTGCAAATTTATAATATTATCATAGCTGCCAACATCTTCCGCTTTTTTGGGCCGGAAAAAAATTATAATAAATTTTACCAATACAAAACGCCGTTATCTGCTGATTAAAAAAGACAAAAAATTCTGTTAAATTTTTCCGGGCTGAAAAATCAGAAAAGTTGGCGGCTATGTAGAGTTTCCTATGAAGAGATATAAAAAACTATAAAGTAGAAATCAGATCGATAATACACAAGAGAATGTGCAACGCAGCAGTTAGCCTAATGCATAGTAGTTATAAGATTGATAAAACATTTAGCTGCTTTGTTTATATTAAAGTAGTCGGAAAGGGCAATCCCATAACTTTCCTTTATCTCACCCATGTTAATTAACACAGTGCCGAAATTAAATAACCTATGGGCAGGGTTCGCACAGTTCTGCCACTAAATTTTAAGAATATTTTCGAAGTGTTTCTTTGCAGAAAAATATCGTAAAATCTTTGAATGGAGGTGGGAATTGCGAATGTTGTGGTTTAAAATTAAATGTAAATTTTCTTATTTTTAATAGTGGTGTCAGAGTCCTTGGAAATTCCAAGGAGTGTGCGAACCTTGCCTATGGGCCAATATCCTATGACCATTATGAGAATTCTGATAATATGAAATTCCGTACATTAATTCTTGATATATGATTATCTCTAATATAAAATCTCTAAAATAATTCAGTTTTAAAATAATTAATTCCTCGTAAACTAACTGTACGAATTCCATTTAAATTTATGTTTTGGCTATTTGACGGGTGTAGAATTTATTTATGGTGCCAAAATTGCGTCTTGATATTTAATAAAAAGTTATGATTTGTTTTGCTATGTATATGGCCTTAAGCAAATTTAATATACATAATTTAAAATAGACTTTATTTCAAATCGCTTAATGCCAGTAGTTTTATTGTATGATAATTTGTTATGGGTGTTTGCTTTTTTTCTACACAACTGTACAACCAGACTCGTAAATCAAAAGTATTTTATGAAAATATAAATTAAGATATAGGTACAATCTATATTATTTTTTAAATGATAAACAATATTATATTACCAACGCGTTATTCAGGTTTACAATTTTTTTAAAGATTTTTTTACTAAATACATACGCATGTTGCATATAAACAACAACAACAACAACAAAAAACCCCTAAGGGTTTTAAAAATTCTTTTTCTCTTTTGCTTAGACATTATTTCTTTAAAATTAAATACGTTACCGCTTTTGTGTAAAAAAAGAAAAAGAAAAAGAAAAAAACTTTCCTTGACGATATTTGATGATCATCGATTATTTATACGAACAATAAAAACGAAGTATCAAAAGTAATTTAAAAAATTCAATTTCACACGAGAGAAATAAAAATTGGAATGAATTGTGTTTTCATTTCTTTTATTTTATTTGTGTTCTTTAAAGGATTAATCAAACAAAAAAAAATAAATATATTTTAGATGGTGAAAGAAATATCTCACCACCAATTCACCACAAACTTTTTTTTTTTTTTTTCGTGAAAAAGAAAAAAGAGAGAGAATGATGGAGTTTTAAAAATCAATATTTTTTATTTCTTTATTAGATTATTTTATTTTATTTTATTATTTTTGGAAATGAAGTGGCGATAGAAAATTAAGAGGCAGCGAAATGAGTTTGAATTTTGAGAAGTTGATAAAAAGCTTACAGAGTGCAGAAATTAAATAAAAACGGGATGTCAAAATTTTATAATTTAACTCCTTTGCGACAGGAACCTTTTACGAAATTCTTAATGCTTTGTCACCGGTTTTTAAAAACAAAAATTTGTGCATTATTAAATCGAGACATTGCTCCGATTAAATAAGGCAAATTTTAGAGTATGATTTTACTGGTGGGGATAAACAACGATTCTTAAACATTTTGCGGCACGTATACGTGTCGCTGGGCCCGAAGGGGTTAAACGCAATTTCTTGTTACAATCTAAATAATTTCATATACTTTTTAACCTTCCTACCCTGTTCAAATTTTACTCAATCTTGATAAAAACATTCCACACCAGAATTGTTATTCAAAATATTTTAATATATTTAATTGACTTGTATCGCTGGATCTGTTATTTAGCTTTCTGTATAAAAAAAAATCAGGTTCAAATCGATTAAAACAAATTATAGTTATGTGTCGATTAGACCCATTCAGGGTAGGAAGGTTAACTATATTGGTTTCGTTTTGCATCACCTGTCACCCAATTTTTGCCATTATATTTTCATCATCTAATAAACACCACACAAGCCGCAAGTTATTTTACAACTAATCTAATGTTAAATCTGTTTTTTTTTTTTAATCAGGAATTTCCTGCTCACACCAGAATATCTTTAATCCTAATTTTGATTTATTTGTTCCCCCCCCCCCCCCCGAAATTTGAAAAGAGATAGTACTTTTTAAATTAAAATTGCCTGTTTCAAGTTTTTCAAGTCACCGTTTAACGACAATAAAGTTTAAGAGCACACACTAGTAACGCGGTAAAAGCCGAACGCTAATGATAAGTCTATGGGAGCGTTCTTTTCAAATATCTCGCTCAAATTTTAATATTTTTTCATGATTTTTTTTTGCATAGGATAGCTAAGGACGATCTACAACCGGCCTAGTTTTTACTTTTTCGATTTTGCTTATATATTTTTTATATTATGATAGTTTCAATTTCAGAACCGGTTTAAACCGGTTTTGAAAGTTAAAGTAATTAAAAAAAAATCTACCAAAATTGAAAAAGTAAAAACTAGGCCGGTTGTGGATCGTCTTTAGCTATCCTATGCAAAAGCATCCTGTAAAAATATTAAAATTTGAGCGAGATATTTGAAAAGAACGCTCCCATAGACTTATCATTAGTGTTCGGCTATTACCACGTGACTAGTGTGTGCTCTCAACCGCTTGGGGACGAGCGACATGTACACGTGCGTAAAGAGGCTTACGAATCGAAGTTTGTCCTCATTAGTAAAATTTTGCTGTAAATTTTGCCTCATTCGATCGGAGAATTTTCTCTATTTAAAAAGGTTCAAACTTTTGTTTTTTAAAACCGGAGACAAAATTATAAAAATTTCGTGAAAGGCTCCCGTCGCTAAAAGGTTAATGTATATTAGGGTGGTCAATTCTGGCACGATGAACACTTCGAAAATTTTATAGAAATTATTGTGTTATATATCAACCCAGTCTCTGCGATTCAAGAAGTCTCCACTAATTTTTAATCCTTTGAGCTCTGATGGTTGAATTTTCCACCACTTAATTCCGATATGTCACAATAGTACCGAAATATGGGATCAAATTTATTTGAAAGATGTTGAACTTTTTGCGAGGCAACGCAAATCTATTGCTAAACTGTTGAAATTAGTGGACGGCACCGTAATTTGAAAATTAGTTATGAATATGAAAAAAGCTATATTTCACAAATATAATAAACCGAACCTTTTTTTACCTAAATTGTGGTGCGAATGTGGCCTAAATCTAAGTGGCAGCGGAGACATACCAGCGCCCCTCAGTGGGTTAATGAATTTTTTTGTGCATATCGTAAACCGAATTTTTTCTTTGCAAAGTACTGGTGCGAATGTGATATTTGGAATTCCGAAGAATTTTACTGGGTTAAAAAATTAGTGGGATTAGGCGTGCAAAAGTTGTCCTTTTCTGATTTATACAAATACACTTAACAAAATATACTTCAAATACAATTTCATAATCAGAATAGTATTTTAAAATCCAAAAGTGTACAATCCTGAATTTCGTAATAATAAAAATTTTGCGTTTGAACAACAAAAAACCCCAAACACTCTTACATATCTCAGAATAACATATCCAAGGAGATAAAAATAAACAATATTTAAAATCTCCACCAGCTGATTTTATAAAAAAACTGCTTTGAAAAAATTGAAGATGAATTGAGTTATTTTGTGATTAATTGACGAATCGACGTTTACGCCATCTGTCAGTAGAAAAAAGATAGAGGAGGGGAAATGTGTGTTCAGTATTTATGTATCGAATACCCATATATTGACAGGCACCACAGCTGTGTACTTTAAGTAAGTTGTTTTCTACGCTCACTACGCTTCCAGATATTTTCATTAATAATGCATAAATAAATTTTAAGCGAATCGGAAATATAAAGCATATTTCTTCTTGCGTATTTGATGTTTTTATAGTTTAAAAAATATATTCGAGTGAAATATATTTATATTTAAATGGAATTTAAAGACAATTTTCGATACACATAGTTTTGGGTTTTAGGTACTTCTTTAAACTTTAAATGTATGGAAAAGAAATTTATTGATTGCCTTTTTAAAACTAATTTTAATTTAACGATAAATTATCTCTGATATGCTTTGGTATACCCAAACAGGACGATTTTTATCCCTTCGAGATGAGCACTTTTTACCGAATTTTTAAGGTTTAATCGTCGGATTTTAAAAATCTTGTCTAATTGAATCGGGAAAAGCGTCGATTAAGTAAGAAAATATTTGGAAATTTTTTTTTATGATTGAGAATAATTGAGGATTCTAAACACCTTATGCGCACGTATACCGTCGCTTGTTCCCAAGGGGTTAACAATACCAAACCAAAATGAGCATAAGAAAAACTGACACGAAAAATCTTTATTTGGCTCCCCTTTGTTCTGGCGTTCGGGGCATATGCCTCTCCCCCCCCCCCCTTCCATTAGTTTTGGCCCCAGTAAATTTTATGTTTGAACAAGAAAAATCCAAAACACCCTTACATATTTCAGAATATAATCTCCAGGGAGTTAAAAATAAACAATATTTAAAATCTCCACCAGCTGATTTTATAAAAAACGGCTTTAAAAAAAAAAAAAAAAAAAAAAAAAAAATAGATTGAGTTTTTTTTTTTTTTTTTTTTTTTTTTTTTTTTTTGGATTAATTGACGAATCGCCGTTTACGCCATCTGCCAGTAAAAGAAGACATAGGAGGGAAGAAATGAGTGTCCAGTATTTACATATCGAATACCCATATATTGACAGGGACGACAGCTGTGTACTTTAACCCTTTAACGTTCATTGGTTTCGCCACGAAACCACAAAATTTTAATTCCGATATGCAACATTGATACCGGTATTTTTATCTAAAAATATCCCTTTTATTATGTATGTGAAAAATCACGTTTTCTTATTTAGAAATACATTTGTTCTTAATTACCGGTGTCATTTATTTATTTCGACATCTTAGCAATGAAAATGCTTTGATCGTTAAAGGGTTAAGTAAGTTGTTTCAAAGCTCACTACGCTCCCAGATATTTTCATTAATAATGCGTAAATAAATTCAAGTGAATCGGAAATATAAACTATATTTATTCTTGCGAATTTGATGTTTTTATATTTTAAAAAAGATATTCGAGTGAAATAAATTGATATTGAAATGGAATTTAAAGATAATTTTTCGATACAAACAGTTTTGGTTTTTAGGTGCTTCTCCAAATTTTCAATATATGCAAAAGAAATTTATTGATTCCCTTTTAAAAAATAATTTGAATTTAATGATAACTAAAGGAGTAACTAAATTATGAATAATAATAACAATAACCTACTTTCAAATATTTTTGTTTATGTTCTGGTGTTATTTTAAAGAGCACATTCTCTTCATTTTTAACTGCATTTCTAATTACATAATACGAATAATCTATAGTTGTACTCTGGTTCATTTGTATGCCGAATACACAACGCAAACGAATAATCTATAGTTGTACTCTGGTTCATTTGTATGCCACATATACAACGCAAAAGCTACGCAGCCGAAAGGTGTGAAATTTACTAAAAAGAATCTTTGCAGAAGTTCGTCGAGACATTTCAAATTTTACACAAAACGTAATAAAATTTAAAAAAGATAGCAACAAAAGTTTTCTCCTTTCTATTAACCCCTTTGCTGCGCGGTTGTATATCTACGAAACTACTTATTTATAATTCCCAAACGCCACATTGTTACTGGAAATTTGGTAGAGAAAAATTCGCTTTATTGAATTCTAGCAAACTTGCTTTTTATTAATCTATACTAATATTATAATGATGAAAGATTTGATTGATTGTTTGTTTGAATTGAATAGGCTCCGAAACTACAAGTCGGATTTGAAAAATTCTTTCACCGTTGGAAAGCTACACTATTTCCGGGAAACATAGGCTATAGTCGCCGCTTGAAAGGATCAAAATAAAGCGCCGGATAAATGGATCAAAAGCAATTTGAGAAATTAAAAGTTACCTGACACCCTAGACCAGCGGTGCACAACCTTTGGCCCGCGGGCCACAAAGATACCACTATTTTCATGCAGAATAATTTTTCTTATAATAATAACGAAATCTTCGCTATTAAATAAAACAAACGAATCTTTTCAAATATTCTGGTGGCAAACTATTTTCTGGCAAAAAGGTTGTGCATCACTGCTTAGACACATGACAATCAGTGAAAAACACATAAAAATCGTAACTATGGAAAAAAAAAAATTAAACTTTTTAGTCTGACCTGATATAAAAGCGTGTGTTTTAATTTTTAAAACTATTTAGCAATTATTAAAAAAGAAAAAAATGCTGAAACGCGAATTAATTAAGTTAAAAAAATCACTTAACGATTGTTTTGGAATTTTCAAAAAAGTTATAACAAATATTAAATATTTTACAGAGTAGTGAGCATCAAATATGAAGCGGGGTAATTTTTTTTAAGGGGAGCGGCCAAATATTTAAAAATGTAACGTTTTCTACCATTTCAAATGCGGACTTTTCACTAAGCCCAGGGATAAATATTACTTATTTAATATAAAATTTTCAGATAGATTATAACACTAATATAGATTTTAAAGAATAGGGGATGTCCAGTTATGGGTAGATGAGGCAATAATTATTTATGGAAGAAAGTGATCAAATATTTAAAACCGTACCTTTTAAAGGCGGATTTTTTTAGCCCAGAGACAAATACTTATTTAATATAAAATTTTAAAAGTACTTACCCCTATTTTCGAATAATAATTTCATTAAAGATCTTTCTTAAGTGCAGAAACAGTTTTGTCGAGTTCCCCCCTGGTGCTGAAATGTGAAACTAAAAAATTCCAGAACCCACCACCCTTTTTTTCTTGCCATACGTGCACAGCACTTCTGCTGAGCAATACCGTAGGCAGCGGGGATTCGATACGAGACGGAGTCTTTTTATGACATTTTGCAAAACAAATTTCAGGTTTGTTTTAGAATATAATTACGGGCCCGGGCAGCGCCGGGCGGCTCAGTTAGTTACAAATAAAGTTTTTTTCAAATTCCGGTGTCAGTCATCAATTTATTACACTTAAGCAATGAATTTGCTTTGCGCCACAAAATGTTAAAGCCTATTATACATAATTTAATGGTAACTCCCGACAGGTAAGGATTCTATGTTGCCATACTGATTATTTTACTAAAGGCTATCATGCATAATTTTTCAATGTGATATCCCATGATAGGTAACGCTTCTAAGTTACTATGGTGTTTAACTCCTATTTAAGATGGAATACTATTATTTCGATTTTGCTGAATTTAATACATATAATCATCATAAATTTTGTATCCGTGCATTTTTGCATACCAAATCAACAGCTATTGCACCGATTATTGAATATCTACAAAGCTAGTTATAGTACGAACCCAGTTCATTTGCCTAATATTTAATTTCCGATAGTTAATTTCTTACTGTAGAAAACTTCAAACGTTTATTAACCCTTTAACGTTCATTGCTTTCTTAAAGAAACCACAAAATTTTAATTCCGATATGCAACAACGACGCCGGAATTTCAATTTAGAAAAATCCATTTTATTATGTATGCGAAAAATCACTTTTCTTATTTATAAATAAATATATTTGCTCGCAATTACCAATTCATTTATTTAACCATCTTAGGAATGAAAATGCTTTGTCCGTAAAAAAGTTAACCCTTTGATGATCAAAGCACTTCTATTTTTAAAATGCTAAAATGTGTGAATTATACCAGAATTTAAAAACAAATTTATTTTAAAACATATGATAAATTTTATTCATGTTCTGGATAAAATTAAAATTGTTATTTCAAAATTCTGATGTCAATGTGGCATTTCGCAATTAAAATTAAGTTATATATACTTTACCCCACCGCCCTTCAAGGGGTTAATCTAGAAAACATAGTTTGACTAAGAACAGATTAAAACAAAAGCCTCCTGCGAATTCCTTAACTATACGAAGAGCATTCTTTTATCTTTAGAAATTCCAGAAAGTAATATACTTACAATATTTAAAAACATAATACATAGAAATAAAGTTTCTTCACAAATATTTGCCACATTTTTGTTGATTGCGTTTATGGCGGCCAATAAGCCACACGAGGGATGTCGGCCCTAAAGATAGGGGGTGTGTCCTTCATTCGGGTCTTTCTAAGAAAATCTAACCCGTATAAGCACGAAAATCCAAGGTTAAAAGAAAATCACGGAAAACTCCAAATGTTTAGGCCGGAGGGTGCGATTGTATTCGAACCCACAGTCCCGTCAACCAGTTTCCGGAGCAGAACCTCTCGGCCATTGGTAGGCTGCCACATTTCTTGCCAACGCTTTTTGGCTATGTCCATTGCACAGTTTGCAAAAGTACAATTAAATATGTGCCATAACAAAAGTGTTGGTGCCGAATATATACATGTAAAAGATGTCTGTGACGCTACTTTTTTTAAATTCAGATTTTTTGATTGACGTGATTTTTTGTTGTTAAATAAACCAAAATTTCGATAGTATACTAGTAAACTCTTCGTTTTTGCATAAACGGAAATTTTAATAATATAATAACAAACCATCAATAATAAATATTTTGTTATTAAATAAACCGTAGTTTACACCGTAGTCCCACATATGGACTCGAAATCGATTAACGCGTTGTCGCTCAGTGTCCGTTACATGGAACATCCAACGTGATTTCGAAATACCCCAACGACACTAGTATTCAGGTAATTTCTGTTAATTATCCCGTAAAGCATGGTGACGTCACTGCAACTTCTTTGTGAAGTCACATTATGACTTTGTGACCATCGATTGTCGATGTGAAGTCACAGTGACTAAAATGTGAAGTCGTTATGGCCGTTTTAGAGCTCTTTTGTGACGTTTTACAAAGTGGTCACAATGTGAAAAATTTGTGAAAAATGTGTCATTTGTGACTTATTTGACATTAACATTGTGACGCAACTGTGACAAAAGCGACGATGTTTAAATTGCCAGAAACATGTTTTTTAAAGTAAATAACATGTTTTGAAGGATATTTATAAATTTCTAACGATTTTTAAGAAAGTCACATCTCAGTCACAATGTGATGTCATTGAGTGGTGACATTTTGGTCACAGATGTGATGTGACCAAAGTGACTCACAGTGAAGTCACTGTGACCATGCATGCTATTACGGTATGTGTGTGTGTCGAAAGGGGGTAGCTTTTTCTTTTTTTCAAATAAATTTGTCAGCAAATTTCGATGTCATTCAGTCATTTCAACATTTTCACAATGGAAGTGCTCTCCGCCTTAAAGGGTTAATACGAGCTTTCATATAGAAGGACATGGTTAAAGGAACATGTAAATATAACGTGCAAATAAGAAAGATAATTTTCAATTTTGAAATTTTTGGCTTTTTTAGTCTTACCGTTTTTCAAATTTTCGGAGTTTTTTATAGCCAATCTGTACATATTTTGTTAATTTTTATAAATACATTAACCCTTAAATGCATATTGTATCATTTTCGATACCAAAAGTGTTCCCGATTTATTGGAGATTTTATTCACATATTCCGTATTCTTACCAGAAATTTAAAAGAGCAATTTTCACTTTACTTAATGACAGACTATTCGTAATTAAATAAAGAAAAATTTACTATTTAGATTTTTCTGGTATGAATTCTGATTCTTTGAATTGCGCATTTTTTGGAACGTGTTCTATCCTATGCATTCAAGGGTTAAAATATTTATTTTCATTACCTTATTTGTTTAAATATCTAAAAGCAATACTCTTTCCTTCTTTAAAATTGAGAAAAATATCCCTCAGACCATTTTCCATCTCATCTAATTATAGAAACTGCTGCAGTTCTCCTTCGTTCTCTAAAATCAATTTGCCTCGAAAACGGGAACAAAATACATGAAAGAAAAAAAACTGTCGTTTTATTTATGGGTTTTCAATATGTAAATATTTTTCCTCCATTGAAGATATCTTTTTAAAATTAGAATGCTGAAAAAAAACAAAACCTTACAAGTCAATATATCTAGTTTCTCCTATATTGCAATTAAAAAAAAGTTTCTATGACAGTTGAAAGATGTTTTAGATTGATTGTCAGAATATAAAAATATTATGAGGATTTTTTTTTCAAGTGAAACATACTTTTACTATAACTTATACCAATAAAATAAACTTATACCCTGGAAAAATTTTAGATTCTTATATGCTGCAAATTAAGTAAATGCTATATCTAAAGGCCACACTTGACTTCATTTTGAAATTTGAAGCATCTTTATGTCCCCAGAAGGTAAACGCATAATTTATTTATTGAATCATTTGATATTAAATGCTGGATCGGATCAAGTAAACTGCCAAAATGCACCAGTAATTTTTTAGTACGATTTCGATCTTATAATATGCATGTATATGTAAAAATAAAACTTTTGAATACAGTCGAGTCTCCCTATAACGAAACTCCATACATCGAATTTCTCTATATAACGAATTTTTTGTAGGAACGGTCCCCTTTTCGCATGATTACATTAAAAACAGTCTCTATATAGCGAAATATCTATCTTCATATAACGAATTTTTCTTAAATTGGTCTTAATTTATTCAGTTTTAAAAAAGATTCGAAATCATATGGAATCAATTTTCCATCACTTATTTTTGATTTATCGTTCAGTGCTGGGTTTTTTTATATTACTTATCTCCTTGTTCTTTAAATCCAACGAATTCATCCCACCTCCCACACACCTTTCAAGATCCTTCTCAAAACAGAGTCAATTAGATTGTTACACATATAAGAAAGGAACTAATGAGAGGCACATAAGAGAGGCCTTCAAATTGAGGAAAATGTTAACTACAATTTTTCATTCCTTGCTAAAAATTGAGCTTTTTTTTGAGAGCGTAACAATTTTAAAATGAAAATAACAAAAAATTACAGATTTCTTCGTCTGAAAGTAATGCAAGTCTTCCTTATTTGATTTTCATTAAGCTTTCAAATAAATGTCTGTACTCTTTTTTTGAAACTGCTTAAATAATTAAGAAATAGAATGTTAGGTTAATATTTACTTTTAAACATTACAAATTCTTAATTAAAAACATCAAAAATAATATTTGTTCAAAATTTACACATTAAATATAATTTTTAACATCATTTTCTATACATCGAATTTCTCTATGTAACGAATTTTTTACTGGAACGATGGATTTCGTTATATAGAGACTCGACTGTATTTTCAAATAAATTTGTTAGTTAATTTTCTTGTAGATTAATTATTTGAACATTTTTGGATCAGAAGCGCCTTGCCAATGAAATGTTTAACCCATTGAGGGGCAGTAAGTAATGTCTCTGCAACACTAAATTCTCACCACAAAAAAATCGAAAAATTTTGATTCAAAATAGGGAAAGGCAACTTTCCACATTTTGCCGCCAAGTGTTAAAAATATAAACTTTCGTAGTTTCTGGTGAAAATATTGGTTAAATTTGATGGGATAAATCTTACCTCATCTCTCGTCAAGGGGTTAACCCTTAAATGCAGAGGATAGAACGCGTTCCAAAAAATGCGCAATTCAAAGAATCAGAATTCATACCAGAAAAATCTAAATAGTAAATTTTTCTTTATTTAATTACGAATGGTCTGTCATTAAGTAAAGTGAAAATTGCTCTTATAAATTTTTGGTGAGAATACGGAATATGTGAATAAAACTCCCAATAAATCGGGAACACTTATGGTATCGAAAATGATACAATCTGTATTTAAGGGTTAAACTCCTTTTTGCATATTTTACACCAAATTAAACGTTTAAGCTTTTCTTCATATCCAAATGTTATCCTTATTGAGGTAAAGTTATTGACTTATCAATTGTAGTCCCAAATAAACAGTCGAACTCAGTTTATAGGACCCCGGTTAATAGGGGTACACGATTAAAAAAGCATGTAAATATAATGAGCAAATGAGACTCATTTCATCTTATTATTTTCAAATATTTCGAGTTTTTTTATCTTTATCTCTACATATTTTGTTAATTTGTACCAGTATATTTATATATTTATTTATATTATCATATTTATTTAAATATCTAAAAGCGATGCTTTTTCCTTCTTTAAAATTGAGTGAAATATCAACTATTTTATCGAAAATGCCTCAGACATTTTCCATTTCATCTAATTATAGAAACTGCTGCAATTCTCCTTCGTTCTGTAAAATCAATTTGCCTCGAAAACGAGAACAAAATATATGAAAGAAGCTGTCGTTTTATTTATGGGTTTTCGATATGTAAATATTCTTCTTCCATCGAAGACATCTTTTTAAAAATTAGAATGTTGGAAAAACAAAACCATATACGTCAATATATCTAGTTTCTCCTTTATTGCAATTTAAAAAAAGTTTTTATGACAGGCGAAAGATGTCGTAGGTTGATGTTAAGAATATAAAAATATTATGAAGATTTTTTTTTTGAGGGAAACATACTTTTAATGAAAGATATACCTATAAATGTTGAATTTTGGTAAATATTTAGTTTAGTATTCTAATATGCGAGCAGCAACTTGAAAACTAATGCTATATCATATTATCGAAATACCATATTTAATTGCACTTTGAAATTTGAAGCATATTGATATCACAAGAGAATTAACGCCATAATCTATTTATTGAGTTACTCGGTATTAATGCTGCATCGGATCAAGTAACCCGGCTTTATCCACAATTGACATAACCCACGAATCTGATTGGAGTTGAAAACTTAACCCATTCGTGCCCAGTATCTTTTGCGTAAATTTTATTTGTTTAGCACCACTATTTTTAGAAGATTTAAGTTTAGTTCATTAATCACGAAAATGCATCATTTAAATAAAATAATTATTGCTTTTCTTTTTTACCGGTGTCAAAAACAGTGCTGAATGCACCTTTTGAAGCGTCCCTAAAAAGGGACGCTAGGCACTAATGGGTTAATCCCTTCGGGACGGCCGACCATTATACGTGCCGAAAAAAAATTTTCAAAATCTTTGTTTATCGCCACCAGTGAAATTTTATTGTAAAATTTCCCTTATTTAATTGGAGCATTTTCTCGATTTAATAAGGCACAAAGTTCTGTTTAAAAAAAACAAGTGGCAAAAGATTAAAAAAAAAATTCTTAAAAGGATCCCGTTGCAAAGCGGTAAACTGTATATATATATATACAAGGGGATTCTAAATTCATGGTGCAAACTTTAAGGAGTGATACAGTACACTGTAACAATCATTTATTGTATAGGAATCTATGTGCACAAGTGACGTGTTAACACTAGAACGCCGGGAAGGTGTCAATTCGACACCGATCACAGGACTGATTGTCGATTCAAACCAAAAAAATCTTCAAGAAATAAATTATATATCAATTGCAACGAAATGAGCTAAACAATCAAACTAAATAGTTTCAAATTAATTTTATGGTTTTAAATATATTTTATAAAATTTGCGTAAAAATTCCTGGTGTTCTAGTGTTAAGGTATACCAGGGGGCCGATTTTGCACTTCTAAATTTCGCATTCATGCTTTAAAATTACTGTACTGTTCTTCTTTCATTTCATGATTACTTAATGAAAAAATTCTTTTTTGAAAATTTTTAGTGTGAAATCAAAATTTTTAAATATAAAGAAATGAAAATTGATACATTTCATGTGTTTGACAGATTTGCCAGTCTTGTGTTATTTTTCCATTCAAAATTTTAGGTTTCACACCAGGAATTTTTAAAGAAATCTCTTTTCTTAATAAATTATGAAATTAATATCTTAAACAAAGAAAAAAATTAAAATTTTTTTTATTCGTATGTATGAAAATTTTTGAAATAAACAAGGTGCGAATTTCCCCCTTGTTTAAGCTTTAAAGTTTGAATTTAGAATCACCCTGTATATATGTATATAATTTATTTTTTAGCGTACGAGAATAAATAATATTAGAGATAAAATTGCAGGCTTTCGCTGTAATATTATAAGATAGAAAGAAAAAGACGATTCAATAGATTACAATTTCGAAGCTTTATAAATATGTATACGAATTTATATTTAAAAGATATGCTTCAAACTTTAGTTCCATCGAGTTATAGCAACGTTTTATCAATAGAAAAAATTTGCAGCATGCAATTGATAAGCACATATTCTATTTTTTTTTTTTTTTTTTGTTATCAATATATTCATATATCTACTTTTATTTCTTATAACTAATGCATATATGACTCACCCTCTTTCTTCAAAATTGAATAAGTTATCAAATATTCTATTGCTGAATGCATCGGTAATTTCCCATCTCATAAAGTTTTAGAAACTTCTGCAGTTTTCATTCGTTTTGTAAAATCGATTTGCCTTCGAAAAGAAAAAAATACATCGAAGAAAGGGAGCTGTCGTTATATGTATGGGTTTCCGATATGTAAATATTGTTCGTTCTACATACATGTCTTTGAAACTAGAATGCTGAGAAAGAGAAAACCAAATATATGAATATGTCAATCCTCTTACGTTATAATTAAAAAATGATCCTGGCCAAAGGGGGTATTTTCACACTACCAATAAATATTAAATGTGAAAATATTTTCTATTTAATTATCATTTATACAACGAAAGAACCTTAAATTCCAAAAATTTCTGCGTCTGTATTTTATATATGTATATACTTGTAAAATGTAATAGCTTTCTTTTTGTATAAATTTAAAAAAACATATTAGGTTCATTTCATATTAGGAATGCATATTAAAGCTAAGTCATTTCGAATTTAAGAACTTTGTAATAAGAATTTTGAGTATGGTCTCCAATTTCAGTCAAAAAATTCGGATTTACACGAGAAAATATTAAAATTATTTTCAAATATATTTAATGACAGCCTTTACTTGCTTAGAAAATGTAAAACATTTTTTGAAAAAAAATCAGGTCTAAAATTAGAATTTCATGATAAAATAGATTAACCCCTTGAGGGACAATGGTTTCATAGATATACTACTTAATTTTAATTCCAAAACGTCACATTGGCACCGGAATTCTGTTTTAAAAAATACGGTTTATTCAGTGCGTGAAATATAGCGTTTCCTTATTTAGAAGTAAAGTTGTTTTCAAATTCTGCTGTCAGTCATTAATTTCAACACTTAAGCAATGAATTTGTCCTGCGCCGCAAAAGGTTAATAATACTTTAATGAAATTTTGCTTTAGCAATGAAAACTCTATTAACCCTTTAACGATCATAGCATTTTCATTGCTAAGATGTCGAAATAAATGATTGACACCGGTAATTAAGAAAAAATATATTTGTAAATAAGAAAATTTTTGTAATAAGAAAAATTGTAAATAAGAAAATATTTGTATATAAGAAAAAAAGAAATTTTTCACATACAAAATAAAAGGGATATTTTTAGATAAAAATACCGGTGTCAGTGTTGCGTATCGGAATTAAAATTTTGTGGTTTCGTGGCGAAACCAATGAACGTTAAAGGGTTAAAGCAGTTCCGGTGTCAGTCAATAATTTCTCATTTTACGAACAGAATTTTTGCCGAAAAGATTTAAGGGGCGCAAATGCCAACGACTGAAAAAGTCTCCGTGCCGGGATTCAATCCGGGCCATCAGTATAGCGCATTGACGTTCTGCCGACTAAACCACATGGAACGATACCCAGCCTTTAACGTTTTTACTATGACATGTTGATAAGGCTACAAGATGGAATAGTGAGAAGCTCCAGGCTGGGTTTTGTTCCATGTGGTTTAACCCTTTGATTATGGGGTTGGGACGTGCGTCATCCCACAGACTATTACTTTATTCTCTTCGCACCACTTTTTGTAGACAATTCTCTTTCACATACTTATACCAGAATAAATTCAAGAGAAATCTAAGAATATTCAGAAATTTCTTTGTAAATTGTGGTACGAATGAATATAAAAATACTCGCTGTCCAAGCCCGTAATAAAAAGGTTAATCCTTTCTGGTACGAGCAAAATTTTGTACTAAAATGAGAAATCATCGACTGTCACCGGAATTCACAAACGAATTTTTTAGATATTTTAAATTTCTTAATTTAAGCTTTTATTGTAGAAGCAAAATTTTACCAAAATATAACTGGTGCCACTTGCAGGGTTGGAATTAAAATTAGGTATCCCAGACCGGGCACAGTGTGCCGGAAAGGGTTAATCGGTCGAACGTCAGTGCGTTACACTGAAGGCCCGCGTTCGACTCAGTATGGAAACTTTTTCACACTGATCTGTTTCCTGAGTTGCTACTAGTGTTATATGCAGTCCTATTGCGGCCCTGTATTTCCAGTTCCGAATTTTCTTAGACTTTCTGTTGTTCGAGGACATATTTAACATATGAAAAAAAAAAACCATACAATTTTTAGTCGTTTATTATTATTATTTTTAATCATTTTACTTTTGAACTCGAAGTTTTTACTTTGTAAAAAAATGCTATTCTTCTTTCTCCCGTATGTTCCAAGTGTAAAAAAAGGGGGAGGGAAGAAATGACACCGGATTTTTTAAACCATACTTTACAACGCGAATATGTTTAACCATTTTATTCATCAATATTTCTGAAAAAAAAAGAATCAAATCCTGCCATTTTTTCATGTCTTTTACATAATTTTTAATCTTTTATCACCGATTTTACAAAACAAAAATTTTTGCCTAATTGAATTAAAAAAATGCTTGGATTAAATAATGCAAAACTTACAATAAAAATTTACTGAAGAGAATAATAATTCATGATTATGGATGCCGTATATGGTACTGTCAAATCATGATTGACAAAAACACTTTGCTTGTATAACGTGAAAATATGAAATAATCACAGAAGCGGTTAACCATCTCGCTTTCCAGAATAATAAATATTTTACAATTGTTTTTTTTTTTTTGAAAATAGAAATATTCATCATGTTTTATCGCATAAATGTTTTAATTATGGAAGATAAAATTTACTTAAAAAAATTACAGGCTGAACTAGAGCTTATCAATCAAGGTTGGAAGTTTGCCTTTTCTTTAACCTTTTCGCGACGGGAGTCTTTTACGAAATTTTTAATGTTTTGTTACCTGTTTTTAACCCTTAAATGCATAGGATAGAATGCGTTCCAAAAAATGCGCAATTCAAAGAATCAGAATCCATACCAGAAAAATCTAAATAGTAAATTTTTCTTAACTTAATTACGAATGGTCTGTCATTAAGTAAAGTGAAAATTGCTCTTTTAAATTCCTGGTGAGAATACGTAATATGTGAATAAAACCCCCAATAAATCGGGAACACTTATGGTATCGAAAATGACACAATATGCATTTAAGGGTTAATAACATAAATTTGTGCCTTATTATACAGAGAAAATGCTCCGATTAAAAAAGGCAAATTTCACAGTGAAATTTTACAGATGGGAATAAACAAGGATTCTTAAACCCTTTTTGCGGCACGTATACGTGTCGCTCATTCCCAAGGGGTTAATACAATCACTTAAAATTCGTATCGAAAATTAGGAAAAAGGAATTGTGTTTTGGGGCAATCATAAATGTGCATTTTAAATAACAAAAAGAAAATTACAAATAATTTTTGGTATATCTAAGCAGACCTCTATTTATATATAATCTATAAAAGATTAAGTAACATTATTTTAAATAGAATTTCTGGCTTTAACCCTTTAATTCCCATGCTAGAACGCGTTCTAGAAATTATGTAGTTCATTTCACACCAGAAAAATTCAATGGCTAATTTTATTTTATTTAAATACGGAATGTTCTGTTATTGATTAAAGCAAATATTGTTGTTTTAATTTTCTGGTGGGAACTGAAATATACGAGTTAAAATATCTCGGGCGGTCTCGGGCGGTTTGGGATCCAGAGGGTTAAATAGCTTTATTTGATCAAGAGGATTTTTTTCGATCCATGCCGCGAAATTTTAGTTCGCACCCTGCATTAGTATTATAGGTATTTATTTCCTTATAAATGTCAATGAGAATTAATACAGAACTACATTAATAAATCCTACAATACAGATGTTTCCTTTTCCGTTTAAAAAATATTCTTTATATCAGTATACACTATTCTCATAAATATATGTTTACGTTCTTGATGTTCAATTGGAAAGTCAAATAAAGGGGAGAGCAATCAGAAAAAAAATACCCTGCCCTCCGGTAACTGTTATACATATAGAATTTGTGTAAACTTTGCTAACGAAGGAAAAATACACCCCACAGATTTTTTCCTTTATTTCAAAATGCTGGCATACAAGTTCGTTGCTTAGCAATTATGATTTTGATCCTCCAGCGCCATCTGATGGATATTTTTTGGATTGTGTTATCCGTTTATTCTCTTTTTTTATTTATCCTTTATGGTTACAATATCTTGAAACTATGGGACGGTTGTAACGTTATCGATATATAGGATATCGATATTTCTAAATTAAGAAAATCCATGTTATCGCTGTGCTATCGGAAATCCGGTTTGATAGTTTCCTTTCATTATTTTTGTGTACTGACAATGTTTTCTAATAACTAGGCTCTAGTTACACATTCTTTTCCTTTCAATGTATAGGAATATGATATAAAAGAAGATATTTCTGTGTTCAAAATAATAAAAACTCGTTTTTCCTATTTTTATCACGCTATGAAAGATTTGGTTTTAGTAATTAAGTTATATGATGTAATTTAAGCTATAAGGTAATTCAAGTTGTAGGTATTTTCGGAAAATAGTTAGACAAGGTTATCGCATTTGGCGGATTTTTTTTTTTTAATTTAGAAATAATAAATTCAAATCAGAAAAATTTGAATAACAATTTTATTTTAAAATTTTTATTTATTTACTTAGACATTTAAAAACTGGTAAAGCAATGATGACTATTAACCCATTCCTGCCCAGCATCTTTTGCGTAAATTTTATTTGGTTGGCACCACTATTTTTAGAAGATTTAAGTTTAGTTCATTAATTACGAAAATGCATCATTTAAATAAAATAATTATTGCTTTTCTTTTTTACCGGTGTCAAAACAGTGCTGAATGCACCTTTTGAAGCGTCCCTAAAAAGGGACGCTAGGCACTAATGGGTTAATCCCCACACGACGAAAGCATTTTACGAAATTTTCAATGTTTTGTCATCGGTATTAAAAAAAAAAAAATTTGCGTTTCTTAAAATCGATAAAACGCTCCGATTAAATAAAGCAAATTTTATAGTATAATTTTACTGGTGGGGAAAAAGAAGAATTCTTAAGCCTTTTTGTGGAACGTATACGTGTCGCTCGTCCCCAAGGGATTAACTTATCGGTAGAATTTCAAGCCCTTCGAGATTGAGCTGTAATGTTTAATTTTTTAATGGTTTTTCACTGGTCTTTCACTGGTTTTTAAAAATAGAAATTTTTGACTTATTAAATCTAGAAAATGCTCTGATTTAGTAAGGCAAATTTTACAGTAAAATTTTACTCGTGGGCATAAACAAGGATTTTTAAGCAGTTTTGCAACACGTATACTTGTCGCACTTTCCCAAGGAGTTGATAAAAAATTTCAGAGAGACGCGGCAACGTTCTAGAACATGGGTGAAAAAAATCTAGGATCCAGCAGGCAGTCTCTCACCACAACATTTATTTTGTTATTTTTCGTAAAATGTTTCATGTAAAAATTTTATAATAATGCTATTAAATTTTAAACGAAGAATACTTTTTAAATTTTAGTTTTGAGAGGCGTCCCGCTTGCGCCTCGATTTTGCACACGAGCTCTAAAATACTCTTTTCATAATACAGTTAGATTCCATTTATTTTAGCACATTGGTTCGAGCGTGATTTCTCCGGATAAAAGGAATGATCCAATAATCAAAAGAAAAGATTTTATAAATATATATTTTTTGTAATTTTGCGCATAACATAGTCTACTAGTAAAACTGCTACATCAGTTGAACTATGTCTCAAATATCCAGAATTGCAGGCATTGGTTAAATATCGTTTTGTTACAATAAATGATACTTTACATCGGGTATCAAAGGGAAACTTACTATGACAAAAAAATATTTATTTTTTTTATTGACATCTATGAATTTAGAAAATTAGACGAGTATCTGTTTTTCTTTAGTTTTATTTTTCTAATTTGCTTGTCTAACCCTTGCGAGATGGCATTCCTTACAAAAATTTTACTTGGATGGTATTACTTTTTAAACCCTTTCTCGACAGGAGCTTTTTACGAAATTTTTAATATTTTGTCACCGGTTTTTAAAAACAGAAATTTCTGGGTGATTAATTCAAAGAAATGGTCCGATTATATAAGCTAAATTGTATAGTAAAATTTTACCGGTGGGAGTAAAGAAGGATTTTTAGTTTACTTTCTAGTTTAATTATTAGTTTAATTACTTAGCTTAATTACTAGTTTTGGAATTTTATTGGTTAAGTATAAAAGAGGGGATAACTCCTCTTAAATTATATAAATGGGTTTTTATTAAGAATTTATCAATTGTCTTAAAATTTTGGGTATAGATTTTCTATATGATAAAGCATATCCCTGATTAGTTTAAGGAATTCAATGATTAAGTATAAAATGGGAAAATGGAAAGAACTGCCCCCCCCCCTTAATTTGTTTTCCGAACGGAAACTTGAAAATATAAGGCGGTAATGTACAATTACTATGCGTAGCCTGTGAGATTAATGCCACCAGTTTAACAAGGCTATATTCTTTTTATTTAATTTTATTTTCCCTTAAACACTTTTTATTTATATACATGGCAAAAATATCTCGAAACTACACAATGGTTGTAATATTATCGATGTATAGGATATCAATATTCCTAAATTTAGAAAATCGGTGCAACACTATATTATTATCTGGAGTAATAGTTAATTTTTATTATTTCTGTGTTTTGACAATGTATCAGTATATCAGTATATTTGACAGTATATCCTGGCGATATATGCTTTTCTTTTAATTTATAGGAAATCTTATATTAAAGCAAATATAAGATTCCACAAAAGAATAATAACAATAACAAGTTTCCTTCTTATTGTGCTAAGGACGCATTTATGAGGTTATAATTTATATCATACAGTGGATAATGCAGATAACAGATATTATTAAATACTTTTAGAATTTTTTTCAAACATATGACGCAGATTGTAAACAGAATAAAAAAAAATATTTCTTTTGATTACCCAGTTGTAAAATATATTTAACTATAAATATGTATTTGATATTTTTAACCCATTCATGCCCAGCATCTTTTGCGTAAATTTTATTTGGTTGGCACCACTATTTTTAGAAGATTTAAGTTTAGTTCATTAATCACGAAAACACACCATTTAAATAAAATAATTATTGCTCTTCTTTTTTACCGGTGTCAAAAACAGTGCTGAATGCACCTTTTGAAGCGTCCCTAAAAAGGGACGCTATTCACTAATGGGTTAAGCGTGTAGGTATATAAAACAAGGTGCTTTAGATATTAGAAAAAGAACTAGCTAAATTCATATGTAAACTTTTTTTTAATAGTATTCTTTTAAATTTTGTAACTGTAAAAATCACAAAAACTAGTGCATTACCTCTATTTTTGCGTATGCAGTTTCCATGCATTCATGTGTCCACACTGCGTATTGCTTAGCCGCAGGAAAGCGGCAAACCTCCCAAAAAGAACATTTTGTGTTTTGATCCACTAATAGTTTAGTCATAGATAATTTTATGTAGCATCGTGTTACTCAGAAAGTTTTGTAAGTATAATTTTATCCCTCTAAGCGTTTGGCCCTTAATATTCCGTACACTAAGCTCCAGGTTTCACTGCAATATAAGCAATGTTTAAGATATTATAATTCTATAAATTTAACCCCTTGAAGGGCGGTGGTATAAAATATATACCACTTAATTTTAATTGCGAAATGCCACATTGACACCAGAATTTGGAAATGAAAATTTGAATTTTATGAAGTAAGCAAAGAAAAGCATTTATTGACTTTGAAATAAAATTGTTTTTAATTTCTGGTGTCAATCAATCATTTTAGCATTTTATGAATAGATGTGCTTTCCCCCTTAAAGGGTTAATGAATTTTCAAAGCATTGAAGAATGATTAAGACTCTCAAGGATTACGTTTATGTTCCTAAATAAGATTTTTTATGTAGTATTGAAAGAATCATATTTTATTAGCAATTAAGACAAAATTCAGAGAAAACAACATTACAAATTTACCCATTTGCAAGACCTTTGGAGGGTTATGGAAAATTATTTGATCATTCTTGTTATCGGTAACATAATCATTTAACATGATAAATCAGTCAAAAGTAAAGTAAGATAGTTTTCAAAATTATTAAAAGAGATTTATTGCTATAAAAATAATTTTTTATATCATTAAGTAAGATTTAATTATGTTGTAATAATTTCTAAAACATTAAGTGAAACATTAAGTTTTTTGTGATTATACCTTAATTCTAATATTGACACCTTTGCATTTTATTCGTGACGTCATGATATCTCTATGGAAAATCTTATTGAATATTAATATTAGTTGTTGATTAACCCTTTCCGGCGCAGTGTTACCGGTCTGGACACACCTAATTTTAATTCCAAACTTGCAACTGGCACCAGTAATATTTTAGTAAAATCTCGCTTTAACAATAAAAGCTTAAATTAAGGAGTTCTTGATTTCTTAAAAAGTCGTTTATGAATTCTGGTGTCAGTCGATTATTTCCTATTTTAACAACATAATTTGTCTGCGCTGGAAAAGGTTAAAACGCTGAAAGAATAACAAGTTTTTTTTTCGTTTCATTTAATTTAGTGTGTGATAAGAACGTAGTTTATGCTGTGATACTACAAATGTAGTTTTTTTAGCCTGTTAAATTAATATATAGTTTGATTAAGTTATAAGAAATAAGAATGCTATATGTCCATTTGTCAGTACAGCTGAGGGGTTGATTGTGTAGAGAGGTAAATTTACCCAATATAATCATAACTTCATAATATATCTTCATTCTGAACTCTAGAATACTCGCGCAGATCCATGATATGCAAAAATACAAATATTTGCTAATGGCTGCCACAAATGTCTAATTTCATAGCTGCCAACTTTTACGCATTTTCCCTACCACTAAAATTGTACAGAGATTTTCCATTTGTTTAGTTATAAGATTT
This sequence comes from Maratus speculifer, assembly GCA_964019185.1. Lineage (NCBI taxonomy): Eukaryota > Metazoa > Arthropoda > Arachnida > Araneae > Salticidae > Maratus > Maratus speculifer. Next base: position 329,867,372 of record OZ025295.1, on the reverse strand, counting down.
CGAAAATTAATTAGGACAATATTTACTATAAAATTTTTGTGGTAGGGAAAATGCCTAAAAGTTGGTAAATATGCTATTTTTATATTCTACTCGCATCATTATTCTTTGAAATATAAGTTTGAAGTATATTTCTCTTGGACATGTTATCAAAATTCGTGTTCAAAAATTCTGTTCTGGGAAAATGGTGGGAAATTAAATAAATAATAAAAAAAATCCGAGATTTGAATAGACCGGCGGCAAAATTTTATGCACATGAAATTAGCAATCTGCTGTGCGTTATGATAGATGTTTGAGTTATACGGCGATTTATTTATTTATTTATTGCCTAAGTGGGGCAGAATCACCAGACCTGAAAGGTCCGATGTAGACTCTATTTACCTCACCCGGAGGCTAATTCGCAAACGCTCAACGTCCCAGCGCGCTTCACGCCAACCTCTGTAGCCAAGCGCTTTCGGGAGAAAATGAAAATGTGCGTGCAAGTCTGAAATTCTAAAGTATGTCTGGAAAAAAAGACAAACAAAATTTGTAAATATTTTTTAATTACGTTGATCTATGTTGATTAACTATGCGGCTTATTGTTTCAACTACTATACCTTCATAACGCTAAAAACATGCATTTTAAATTTTCCAGCGTTGTCCTAGCTTTTTAACGGTAATCCTATAGTAACAGCATCAGTATTCAACTAGTGTAATCAATAGCACAACTTGTGTAGACTGAATTAATCTGCTACAGAAAAAAAAGATATCTTTAAATTCTGTAAGCGTATCTAAAATATTCATATAAAGTGAATATAAATATTTGCAATGCAAATTTCAAACTACGATACTAGCAGTATTCAAGTATGCACGTCGAAGTTCAATTTTTCGCCAAAGCCCTTGGCTAGAGGGGTTGGCGTCAAGCGCGCTGGGACGTTGAGTGTTTGCGAATTTGCTACCCGGAGTTCTGACATGCGGGGATTCGTTAACAATTAGCAAAAAATAAAATAAAATAATAAAAAATAAAAAGAATTTATGTACAAAACGAACAGTTGAGATGACAAGTATATACAAAATATGCCTTTAAAATGTATGTAATAAAAAATGTTTCCTTTCAATTTTTTTAGTTGATAAACGACCTTTTCTTTTAAAATAATCTTGTATATTTATATATTTTCTAGATTTTCTTTTCGGTTTACATTTATAAAACGAAATTCCTATTTAATACGCAAAGTTTTATTTCTTTTTTTCTAATATAACATCAATTCAGATTTTCAAACTACATTTGTAACGTTCATTATTTCCTCTTTATTAATAAGCATTTTTTTTAAGAAAAAAAAAATAGCATTATCGTTTAGTAACACAATGCTTGTAATGCTATTAAATTTGAATTAGAAAAAACTAAACTCTTAGCATACAAAACAAAAGATTTTCATGCAAGGAAAAAAAATAAAATATCATAGCTTTGGGGACATTATATTTTCTGAAAAGCTGAGAAAGTAAAAAAAGACGTTGTGGTAATTACTTTTTTAATTAAGTTTCTGTGCGTGCATTAAATCTTGTTTAAAGTAGATAGGTAAAATTAGTTTTAATTTACACAAATTGGTTCTAATTTAAATAAAATTCATCATAAATTGATTTAAATTAGATCAGTGCAGAAACTCAAAAATATTTTGTAGGATATTCATAGTTAGTATAATGTAGCTAAAAAAATACAGTTAAAAATCCTTTAAAATATAGTTTTTTGTTTTTGGTAAATACACTGGTTTGACATATTTTTAAATACAGCTATTGTATCATTCTTTTGATTATATTTATATTAACTGGTATTCTTTAGTCAAAACTTTCAAATAATTCTGAAAATAAGTGTATAAAAATAACAAAAAAAAAGTTTAGTTATAAAACATAAAAATAAATAAATAAATAAATAATGATGAATTAGCCTATAACTGAGATTAACGTTTATGAAAAGTGAACAATGTTATTATAATTGAATTAGGAAAAACTGATTTTTTTGTATATCAACATAAACCGCGCGTAAATAATAATAATATTATAAATTACATTGTAAAATCACGTTCACTGCAAATATTGAAAAGCAATTATATTTTTTAAATTAATACTTGAACATTCATGAATTCTACTCAAATTTTATAAATTATGTAACACTAGAATTTTTATTTGAAAGAATTTTAACCCATTGGGCACGAGCGACACGTATACGTGCCGCAAAACAGGCTTAAGAATCCTTGTTTATCCCCACCAGTAAAATTTTACTGGAAAATTTGCCTTGTTTAATCGGAGCATTTTCTCGATTTAGTAAGACACAAATTTCTGGTTTTAAAAACCGGTGACAAAAAATTAAAAATTTCGTAAAAGGCTCCCGTCGCGTCGGTCGAGAAGGGATTAAAGACTATATTTTAATCGCTACACTAACCGGACGTTAGTCACAGGACAAACTAAAGAAGACCATATTCAACATTCAACATCTTAAAATTTTTATGATATTAAAACACAGTTTTTTTCGAGATGAAATATATAAGTATGTTCTTTCAATTTATGTCTTTAAAAAATTGCAAGGTCAGAATTAGCATTTACAGGGCGCTCCAAACTGTTAGCTATTCGATGAGCAGAAAATTGGTGTAATTACTTACAAAATAAATGTGGCAACTAGAATGGAAATTTCGGTGCAGACATCAGATTGTAATAGATATCTTGAACTTAAATAAATTTATATTTAAAGCATTTTTTCTATTTTCAATACAAAGTTGTATTTAATTGCTTGTGAAAATTGCAAAGTTGTTGTAATACACATGTTTGAAAATTTCAACAATATAATCAACTAAGAAATAATCTTTTTTGAACAGTAAAAAAGAAATTTTAGATTCTGTTTATACAGATGAACATGAAATATATATTTTGAAAATTTTGTGTGAAAATACCTGCAACATTTTGAGATATCGTGCGTGTTATTAAAAAAAATGTCATTCGGAGAAAAATGACTTCCAACACCGTTTCATCTATTGAGTGGGTAAAATTCTAAAACCCATAACTTTTGTTCTAACGAGAATCTAGAGAAAACAATTATATTAAAACGTTTAGAAAAAATAGCAGTTTAACGTATAAAAAAATGAAATTTCTAAAATTTGGAAGCTTTAAGAGTGTTTGAGATCTCTTGAGCTTGATCAACAGCTTCTGATTACCACTGAGAAAAACGTTCATCGGTAAATCTAAATAAAAATTTCTATATTATTTATAGTCCGGGTACTACGCATCAGAAAACTGCAAATGGTGATAAGAATATACCGCTTGGCGAGTATGTACTTTATGATAATACACTGCATTAGAGAGGGAGAGGCATCTCGTAAAGTCTTCGGAATTCAAGATGGCGGTTGTTATTCAAAATGGCGTCATTTTCTGAATTTTCTTAATATGTGTAATATAAATGTGCATTTCATATCGATTTTGATGTTTTTAAAATTGAATTTTTGTTTGTAAGTCTTTCCAACCATCATTTAAAAGAATGTACGAATTCGGTTTAACTGTCTGTTTGTCTGTCTGTCCGCCTGTTCTTCCATGCTCTAGCTCACTTAAATATACTTAGATTGCCATTTAAATTTTATATGTTTTATGAAGTTTATAATAACATGTTCGGAGTAGAAAATAAGTGTATAGATTTTGTAGTCCATTTACAGGGCACTCAAACTATATATGAACTGTCTGGCCGTCAAGCTGTCCCTGCTCTTTTTTGCTTAAATTTACTCGGATGTCCATGTAATTTATGTATGTGTACCCTCTATACGTAATTTAAAGAAGTGGTATCCTAAAAAATGTTCTACATTGAAAATATAGTATGTAGCATTTATAGCTCGTTTACAGGCATACTCAAAATAATTCCCTTACATTATGGTTTATTGGCTAAAATCATTTTTAGTGTATTTTAATGATGTTAAACAGTTAGAAACATATTGAAATTAATACACATGAGTGAAGTGTATTAGAAGATACTTGCTATACAATATGGCGATCATAGAATTTATAGTTCATTTACAAGCTCTCAAAATATAATACGTTTACAGTACTGTCTATAATCACAATGTTGTCTATGTGTTTTTTAAATTATAACATGCATTTTTAAACTTTATCAAGTAGGAACGAATTGCAAAATGTCATATGATTATTTTATTTGGTTGGAATGCAGCTTCTAAACATACATTGTAATTACGATGATTAATCTCCAACCAAAATGAGAAGAATCAAAAGTGATCCAAAACTTTTCCTCTCACCTATGGGCTTAGATCAAGCCCATGAACAAAACAACGCTATTGTCAAAGGAGAAGAAGGTGCTGTAGGGTTATTGCTGGATCAATCGGCATTTACACGTTGATAGTATCTGGAGGGAACGCTGTAATTTTATACTAGAGATTGAGTCTAACATTTAAGTAAAACCCGAAGAAAGAAATAGATGACATTATGAACAATATTACTCATTTTAAATTAATTTTTTTGCTAAGTTTCAAGCATTCTATAGCGCACTAAAAGAATTAGGGAAGCCGTATTTAGAAGATGGTGCAGACTTACTTGTCATCGATAGCAGAGTTATTGTTAATAAGGATATTAATGTATCAATTTATTCAGCTGAGGCAACTGGTATTGACCAATTCTACATTTTCTACATTTTCATTAAAGAACGCCAAGTGAAACATTTTTCATCAATATTTCAACCTTTGAAAAAGAACAAAATTCCTCTGTTTAGTTCTCTGGCGAAAAACATAAGCCATAAAAATGCAATTTTGAAGGTTTTAAAAACAAGCGTCAAGTTGTTTTCCAGGCTTTTAATAGCTACACAGACTTGCAAAATTTTTTTCAAATATGAAAATCAGCCACTTCCACCTGCCTCTTTTAGTAACTGGGAATTTAGATCTAGCCATAAGAATAATTTAGCACACATTTTAGAGAAACTGTTGCGATAAATGGCAAAGTTTTTCCATGAACATGTGATGCTTTAATATATGATGGAACAGTTCTTACTAACATTTTAAAGCCTCAACAGGCTTCAAAGAAATTTAATGAAAAATACATTAACACATTTTATCCTCACTTACGTAACGACATTGAGAGTTTTAGATGGATATAGTTAAGAATAGATTTGATTTGGGATAGATACCAAGCATTAAAGGAGAAACTAGACAGAAAAGGGTTGTAGGGACCAGGCGATAAGTGCAATCACGTGTTAGAATACCTAAAAATTGGCAAGATTTATAAAGAAATTCAAATAACAAAGAAGAGCTTATTAATCTATATGAAACGCTAGCAATAAATATCATAAGTAATAAACAAGTTATAACCGCTTCAGGAGAATAAGTTAAAGGCAATCTTACAGCCGTAATTTCCTTAATTGGAATGACTTGCCCTGGTCACGAAAAAACTAATTCAAGCATTATAATCTCAAAGACATGGTTGAAAAAGGACTGAAAAATATTGTTATACACTCTGTAGACAGTTATGTATTAGTTTTAGCGATAAAGACAAGATTTGGATCCACAAATGACAGAATTGTTGATCCAACAATTGAATGAGAAAACAAGAATTGTTTATGAGACAAGAATTGTCTATGAGAAAAAAGTCGTTCTCTCGAACATCTTCCACTAACCAAGGGTGCACTTCAACAACATATTTTATTCAATGCTTTCCAAGCTGGACATATTTGGGGACAAGCAGATCAGCGTGAAATACGTCCAACCTCTCCAAACAATGGGGATGTTGAATAATTTATCATTGAAAATAAAATAGTTGTAGTTGCCAGAGTTTTCAGACTCTTGTGAAGAGTTAATAAAATGTATATGTAAAGTCTGTAAAAATAAATGTGGCTGTAGAAAGGTTGGACTTTCTTGCATATTATTGTGCAATTGGAAAAAAGGAATGTGAGAAATATGATGATACCAAGTGAAGTTTCTATATTCTGCAGTTTTATATGTAACATTCATTTTTTTAATATATTGTATACGAAATGTATTAATAAAAGAGTATTTTATTTTTTATTTATTCCTTTAAATTTTCTACTGAAAATAACAAAAATGTTTAATAATTGTTCTATTTTCTTTTAAAGCATATTTCTAGTATTAAAAAGAGAATTTTTAGTAAAACTTTTTTGCGTGAAAATTAACATCAGAAATATTTATTTCTATAAGATGCAAAGGAAGAAACTGCAAAAGATTTTAAATAATAGTACCAGTTAATACCAGGAGAATTTTACTGTAAAATGTGCTTTTTTTAACGGTGAATTTTCTAGACGTACTAAGAAACAAATTTTAGTTTTAAAAATCGGTGACAAAACATTAAAAATTTCGCATAAGACTCCCGTCGCTATGGGGTTAAAACTTTAGTAAGAAGTGTCTGCAAATTCGGTACACAGTGCAATATATGATTTCAGGGATAAAACACTTTCACTGTTAAAATTTTGAAAAGGACGACTGACACCAAAATTAACCCTTTCCGGCGCAGTGTTACCACTCCGGCAACACCTAATTTTAATTCCAAACTTACAAACGGCACCAATAATATTTTAGTAAAATTGTACTTTTACAATGACAGCTTAAATCAGGGAATTCATAATTTTAAAAAAATTCTTTTGTAAATTCCGGTGTCAGTCAACAATTTCTCATTTTACGAACAGAATTTGTCTGCGCCGGAAAGGGTTAATGTCCAATGTCATTTAAGAATGGGAAAAGGATTTATTTCAAACATACATTAGAATAATTTTTTTAGAAAAATTCTGGTGCTATTGTGACGTTTTGAATTAATATTAAGTAGTTTTATAAACACACCACCGCCCTTGAAAGCGTTAACAGGAGTTTTTATGCATCCTGATATTTTATGAAAAGACAATTCTTCGGTGCCAGCATTTTCTTACTGTAAATCTGTTATTAAATAGCACTAAATTTCTCGCGTTGAGCTTAGATTTATTTCTCTCTCTGTCTCTGTCTCTCTCTCTCTCTATATATATATATATATATATATATATATATATGCTGATATTAGTTTTGAAAAATTCCCAAACTATAAGACCACTGATTCAAGGGTTAACCTCTTTGAGACGGGAGCTTTTTACAAAATTTTTAATGTTTTGTCACCAGTTTTTAAAAACTTAAATTTGTGCCTTATTACATCGAGAAAATGCTCCGTTTAAATAAGGTAAATTTTGCAATAAAATTCTACTGGTAGGGAAAACGAGGATTCTTAAGATTTTTTATGGCACGTATACGTGTCGCTCGTCCCCAAGGGGTTAAGGCCAAAAAATATGAAATTGAACGGCTAATTTCATCAAAGTGATATTTTAATCACACCGTCAATAGCACTCCAAGCTTTTGCTTCGCAAATTGTAATTTTAGATCTTGTTATTCGAAACAGTTTTTAACATCTAGAAAATACTACCTGCATTGCTATCACTTATCTAAAAACAAAAAAGTAGGGAACCCCACTAAAAAAAATTGTAGAAAATCTGTAAGTAATTGGTTCAAAAAACTGTAGAACATCTGTAGTTATTTGGGCCATTCTTGAAATATTTCTAAGAATATCTTAGAAAAGTCTACAGATAATTTTAAAGTAAAGCTAAATCTGCAAAATTTCTTTTGGTTTCTGTAAAATATCTGAACAAAGTGGAGATTTCTTCAGATAATCTTAAGATTATTTTTAGTGGGGAAATAACCCTGGAATGTTCTTGATCATCGGGTTCGTATGCTTCAATGACTTTCAAAGTTTCATCAAAATTTTCGTAAAATAATGTTTTCTTTAACCCCTTCGCGACGGAAGCCTTTTTGCGGCACGTATATGCGTCGCTTATCCCCAAGAGGATTAATTAATGCATGATAACTCTATTTTCAAATATAGCAACCAATGTTTTATGAACTTTCTGCTACTGAACCAGGTAAAATCAACTGAATTCATTGATATGTACGAATCCTAGTAAAACATTTTGCTCATTATAATAGTTTGGTTCAAAGTGTTTTCACACGCCCAAAAATATTCTCAAATTAAAGCTAATTCCTTCAAGAAGTATTAAATTAAGAGTATATCTACCGGGTGTTCCAAAAATTACTGATGGATTTTAAAATTCAATAACTTGCAAACGGTGACAGCAATTAAAAAATTTTTTGCAGTAGGGCTATGTATAATGTCAGGAGTTTTTTACTGTAATTTTGTATTTTAGTTCGAATTTAAACGAATAGGTGGCGCTGACGGCGATTGAATGCACGGTCGACTCTTCACTCAGCACTGATCACCTGGCCTTCAATCGACGTCAGCGCCACCTATTGTTTGAAATTCGAACTAAAATAAAAATTATAGTAAAAAAAAACTCCTGACATTATACACAACCCTCTTGCAAAAATTTTTTAAATAGCTGTCACCGTTTGCAAGTTATTGAATTTTAAAATCCATCAGTCATTTTTGGGACACCCGGTATATGTATCAATTTTGAGAATGAGTTGTTTTCTGTAAAACTGGTGTATGAATATAGAAATAAACTATGTTAAGAACATTTTTAAATTAATCGTTTATGAATGTACAATACTTATTAGAACAGTTAGTCTTTATTTATCTAATTTGTTTCTCTTAAAATGATTTCAGTTAATTCAATGTAAGAGCTAAGCGTGCGTTACGTTACAAGATAGCCAAAAATATTTTCGTCAAGCTAAAATCTTGCTTTGAATGTTTCAAAATAATAAATTTATTTACACTGTAAATTTTACAGTGTAGGGGAAGGTGGTGTACCTCGAACCTATTTTGACTTTTTAATTTTTAATTTTTAAAAAAATTGCCAAAACTAAAAAAAGAATTTTTTTTATAAAACCTTATGATGTTATACACTACATATATTTGTCTGAAATTTTTATATAAGTAATTTCTATGAAAATATTTGAATTTAAAATAAAATGAAAATAGGACCGTGGTACACCACTAGTAGTGTAAATTGGTCCCATTAATAAGAATGCAAAAAAAACTTGTTTTTAGCGAATAAAATTAACATTTATTAATCAAGAAGCTACATATATAAATTGTTGATACATTTCGTTGTTTATTAGGTTTAAAAAACAAGAAAATCTAAATAGACATAAAACTTCAGAACAATTATACTTATTATGATCACAAAAGACATTAAAACTTATTTATATTAGTAATTATATTTATTTTTACCCAAGATTGTAATTAGATAAGTCAATTCCAAATGTTAACTGCTTGAGCCGACTTTTAGATCCATTAGACAATACCTAGTGTACCTTGGTACCAGTCCAAGGTACACTAATTTTATTAGGTTCAAGGTATTTTACCACTTGACTATTAAAAACAAAACTACCAATCATTATGTTAAGGTTAGGCCTAACTTTATTTAAAGCACATGGTGCAGTAGCTAAAGGATTGCTTTATTATGAATACTCCTCATTTAAAAAAAGTTAGATATGTTTTAGTATAAAAATAACTTAGAAATTTCTAAGAAAAGCTTACTTTTGAAAAATGAATTTCCTTTTTTAAAAATTATACAATTAATTGTGCTTCTAAACAAATGCCAAGAACTTAAATGAGACCTCTGGTAACAAATATTTAATATACAAATATTCTTCTTTGCAGATCTGAACAAGTAAAGCTAGAATTAGCATAGGTCTGAGGTACACATATGTCCAAGGTACACCACTCTTCCCTACATTTAAAAATTAAATTAATTCCTATCTACTTTTAAATGGGTTATTATTATGATTGTAAAAAAATAATTAAAATTTTTGATTGCGCTTTTTGAAAAATTCGTTAATTCCATTTTATAATTAATTTTTGGTAATTTTATGAACAAAATTGAAAATTAATTGATACATTTTGCGAATATCGCGATTAAACACTAATTAGAGGCAGATAATGCTTTACAAATAAAATAAATAGTTTCCTATATGCGAAAAATTAGAGTATAATATGTTAGTTCCAAGTTTATTACTTACTGTTTGAAAGAGATAAATTAAGAAAACTTTTTTTTTTTTTTTTAACTGAAAGTGTTTCTCTTAAGCTAATTTATATTAATCGAAAACATTAACTTTTAACTGTATCGAAGCGTTTTTACAAAATAAATTTACATAAGCTGTTTATGTAAATACGAAGTTAGATTTTATATCTTTCTGAAATTGGAAAATTAATTTTTCCTATTAATTTTCGCAGTGTTAATTTAAAAGATAAAATAATTTATTTCGACTTAGGGAGCAAAAATTAATTATCTTTTAAAAATACATATTTAAATCTAAAAATCTTTTTTAGAAATATTCATTAATTTATCTATATTATGATATATTTTTGGAAAAAATGACATCTGAAAGCCATACATTGCGACTAAAACTATTAAAATTCAATTTGAAAGTCATAAAGATTTGCATATAAAAAATAAACTAATTACATATAGATATTCAGAAAAATATGCTTACTTTTAAGCTGTTTTACTGGAAAAAAGAAATTATGATAATATGTATTCCTTTTTAATTATAATTTTATGTGTGTATTGCTAAATGCCTAACATAGATTTAATGGGTTTCAACAAAATGAAAAAAAAAAAAAAAAAAACTTTTATCTGGTAAATTAGTTTAGTACAAAAATTTAAGGTATAATGAAATCTATTTTACAAAATAAATAAATATATATAAGGCGTTTGCTTTAAAATTAAAATAAGAAACTATTTAATTTTTTCATATTATAATAACCAAGGGATTGTACCCGGGCATCCAGGGTTACAAGACATTGCTGATGTTTTATAAATGAAAAAAAAGTAATGTATATAAATATTTTGCATGCAATATATATATTTTTGTTAGCTGATAGTCCAAGAGCCCTAAGCCATCGAGCACAAGAAGAAATTCTTTATTTTATGGAAGAGTAGTAATAAAGGAATCTAATGATCCATGTCTGCCTGCCGGAAGTGAAATGGTGCATAAGCCAAAAATTGATACCACTAGTGGTTGACTCGTAGGCTTAGCATTATGTTTGCCTGTACAATCAAGAGTATGAAAACATGGAAAACTGTGTGCAAAAAACAAAATGCTAAGCCTACGAATCAACCACTAGTGGTATTAATTTTTGGCTTATACACCACTTCGCTTCAAACATTCATTAGATTTGACTGAAAGTTTTTTGTGATTGGTCCAGGAATATTAATGTTTAATCCATATCGTGTGTAATAGGAGGCGTTCAGAAGTCAGTCTGATTAACTCCATCAAATAAAAATGCACATTTTAAACAGTTGAAGTTGTCTATCTCTTATCTACTTTTTTTTATCATTGGTCTAGAAATATTAATATTTAATGCATGGCGTATTCATCATTGGTCTAGGAATATTAATGTTTAATGCATGGCGTATTTATCATTGGTCTAGAAATATTTTAATGCATGGCGTATTTATCATTGGTCTAGGAATATTAATATTTAATGCATGGCGTATTTATCATTGGTCTAGGAATATTAATATTTAATGCATGGCGTATTTATCATTGGTCTAGGAATATTAATATTTAATGCATGGCGTATTTATCATTGGTCTAGGAATATTAATATTTAATGCATGGCATATTTATCATTGGTCTAGAAATATTAATATTTAATGCATGACGTATTTATCATTGGTCTAGGAATATTAATGTTTAATGCACGGCGTAAGTAATATATGACTCGTTATATAATCATCCTATAAATGATGTTTACTATTATTATTAATTTAAATATAGAATTTATTTATAAGTCCTTAAAAATATCATTTTCCGAATAATCGTTGTATTTTTGTTAAACTATTTTTTTTTTTTTTTTTTGAAAATGTGATGCGAGATGCAATAATATATGAATTATTGAATCCAATTCTAGTTGTAAAGCTTGTTTGTAAAAACAGAGAGAGTATTTTCTATCAAATTTAAATTATAGTTTTATAATTTTAAAATTTAAAATTAATTTATTCTATGAGTGTTTTGTGTTAGAACTTGTAAAATTAATCCTTTTCTTTTTAATAACAAAAGAGTTATTTTTCTGTTAACGCAAAGAAACGAAACTAATTAAATTTTTAGTTTTCGCTTATTGGAAAAAAAATAATTAATTGATATTTATAATTAAATGCTATAGAATTTTATGGTAAGACAGCACTCGAGTTTCAATAGCACCACTAAACTTCATAATACTTTAAATATAGAATACGGTTTCACACAGCATAAAGAAATAAGAACATAGAAGTTTTTTTTTTCGAATAAAATATGTTTTTTATAGGGGTATTTCCATGAGCATTTGTCGTGTAAGTCACATTTCTAGTAAATGTTTAATTGTTAGCCACCGTTTTTTTCGAAAGGTTTGCATGGCGTTATTCAATTAGTGAAATATCTCTAATAAAATAAGTCAAATTTTTCCGTTCTAAAATACTGGTATCCAAAATCTTAGTATGTGACTTACACGACATTTGCTCATGGAATTACCCTATAGTTAAACTAACATAAAAAAGAAATTATGATAATTACATTTTTATTTCATTTTTATGCTTGCAGCTAAAATATATAAGAGATGATTAGAATGGATTTTATTTTAACTGAAACTGTTTTTCTTCAGCTAATTTAAATTGACTAAACAGAATTGAATACTTTAAAACATGCGGAAAAATTATTTTATTACACAAATTTATAGAGTATTTATTTCAAAATGAAAATAGATTTTTCGTGTTTTTGAAAAGTGCAGAATTAATGGATTTTTTTAAAAAAAATTTTAAATTTTTTTTGAAAAAGTAATATAGCTATAGAAACAATAACATTTCGCCAATAATCTCCAACTAATGCACTATTGTGCCAGAAATTTGAAACGAAAAATATATATGCATAGCTGCCAACGTTTATGCATTTTTCCTATCACAAAAATTTTATAGTAAATATTGTCTTATTTAATCATCGAAATCTTAAGAATAGACAAATGGAAAATCTCTCTAAAATTTTAGTGATAGCAAAAATGCGTAAAAGTTGGCAGCTATGTATATATGAGGACCCCAGAAGCCAAGGGGTATAAGTGACAAAATTGAAAAAATTGAGTTAAGTGCATAGGGTATCTGGAAATATGCTTTTTGATTTTCAGTTAAAGAAATATAGGTCATTTTCTGATTATTTGGGGAGTTATAGAGATAAACCACTTTTTTCGAAAAACAAACAATATTTATTAATTATACATTTAAAGAAAATTGTACTCTTTTTTAAACAGTTATTGAAATGATAGTTCAAAGATTAGAATGCAACAAGCAGATGTTTCCTATTTAAATTTAGTCAAAAGTTGATGTTCCAATTTAACATCAATTATCTTTAAACTCAATTTACTCCAAATCGACATTTTGTCACAAAATCTTCTAGTTATTTCGAAACAAACTGTTAGTCAAATCAAGCCCAAGATTTGTATAGGTCCTGGGATTTCAAGAGCAAGAAAAATTCCGTTACCATTGCTTTCTTATTGGAAATAACAGCTTAACCCTTTAACGATCATAGCATTTTCATTGCTAAGATGTCGAAATAAATGGGTGACATCGGTAATTAAGATCAAATATATTTGTAAATAAGAAAATGTGATTTTTCACATACAAAATAAAACGGATATTTTTAGATAAAAATACCGGTGTCAGTGTTGCGTATCGGAATTAAAATTTTGTGGTTTCGTGGCGAAACCAATGAACGTTAAAGGGTTAACCCCTTCGCGACGGGAGTCTGTTACGAAATTTTTTATGTTTTGTCACCGTTTTTTTAAAAACAGAAATAGTTGGCTTATTAACCCTTTTACGATCATAGCATTTTCATTGCTAAGATGTTGAAAAAAATGAATGACACCGGTAATAAAGAACAGATGTATTTCTAAATAAGAAAACGTGATTTTTTTTTTTTTCACATACAAAATAAAAGGGATATTTTTAGATAAAAATACCGGTGTCAGTGTTGCGTATCGGAATTAAAATTTTGTGGTTTCGTGGCGAAACCAATGAACGTTAAAGGGTTAACCTCTTCGCGACGGGAGCCTTTTACGAAATTTTTTATATTTTGCCACCGTTTTTTTAAAACAGAAATAGTTGGCTTATTAACCCTTTTACGATCATAGCATTTTCATTGCTAAGATGTAGAAATAAATGAATGACACCAGTAATTAAGAACAAATATATTTGTAAATAAGAAAATGTGATTTTTCACATAAAAAATAAAAGGGATATTTTTAGATAAAAATACAGGTGTCAGTGTTGCGTATCGGAATTAAAATTTTGTGGTTTCGCGGCGAAACCAATCAACGTTAAAGGGTTAAATCGAGAAAATGCCCCGATTAAATAAGGCAGATTTTACAGTTAACCCATTAGTGGCTAGCGTCCCTTTTTAGGGACGCTTCAAAAGGTGCATTCAGCACTGTGTTTGATACCGGTAAAAAAGAAAAGCAATAATTATTTTATTTAAATGATGCATTTTCGTGTTTAATGAACTAAACTTAAAACTTTTAAAAATAGTGGTGCCAACGAAATAAAATTTACGCAAAAAGATGCTGGGCACGAATGGGTTAAATTTTACTGGTGTGGATAAACAACGATTCTTAAGCCTTTTTTGTGGCACATATACCCCAAGGGGTTAAGCTGAGCATTTTCTCGATTTAAAAAGACCCAAATTTCTAATTTTCAAAACCGATGAAAATTTCGTAAAATGCTCCTATCGCAAACAGGTTAAATAAGACGAAATCTTGCACATTTGAAGTAGATGTATTTTCTTTATTAGAAAAATAAGAAACTAATATTTCCCTTGGAAAATAATGGTAAACGAACTGATCTTGAAACCTAATTCAACTGACTGAGAACTTTTGGATGTGTTAAAATTTTATCTTACTACTTAAATTTGCAAAGAATATTAATTTCAAAATGAAATAAGATTTTTTTATGTTTTTCAGAATTACCAAATTTTCATAGTGAAAAAAATAAAAATAATTCAACGATAAGAACAGTAACAATTTTCCAATATACTGCGAAGAATGCACTTTAGTACGCTGTAGTATTTTGAAACAAAACACTTGTTTTATAATTTACACAACCTTTTACTTATTTAGACACAACTTGTTAGTAAATTTAGATTTAATTAAATTTTTTTATCCATTTAATAAAAAATCGAACTTTACACCTAAAAGAATTGCCGTATTTACTCGTGTATAGTGCGCACCCGTACTTTACGAGTAAAAATGGTCATTTCTTAAAATCTCGTATATAGCGCGCACCATAAATTTGATACGTTAATGAAGAATGACCAAATGAATTTCAGCAAGAAAAAAAGTCGAAATAAACATTACACCAGACCAGAAAACAAGGCGAAAATTCATTTTTAGACTTCGGTTTGCAAGAGAATGGCGGGAAATAGGAATGAGTGACGGTAAAGAGAATTGCTAATTAGAGTTTAGATAATGTCACTAGCTCTGTTGTTTAAAAACTGCAAGGAGTGAAATAAATATGCAGTAATACTTCAATTAAGTAACATTTTCTGAGTTTTAATATCTTCTTTGAATAATTTCTTGTTTCATATGTGTATCGTTCGACTGCATCTAACAGTAAAAAATCATTCCATGTATCAGGCGCACCTAGGAGTTTTGCCCTAATTTTTTAAAAACAAAGTGCGCCTTATACACGAGTAAATACGGTAATTAAGAGAAATTAAAGAATTGCAGTTTATAATTTGAATATATTCTTAATTTTAAGATAATAATTAAAATTTAAATTGTTAATTAGCAATTTTAACATGGTGTCGGTCATTTGAACAACAACAACAAAAAAATGTAATTTAAAAAATTACAACGGCCATTTGAAGAATTATATTTTCAAAGACTAAAATTTTAGACTTATAAATAAATTCTACATTTAAAAATAATAATAATAACAAACATCATTTTTATGATGATCAAAACATAGTTTACGTAATAACAGAGTCCTATATTACGTAAAATTGATATTCCTGTACCATTCATATACAAATTTTAAATGAAATTTTAATTTTACAATTTTCGGTACTCCAAATTTCTAAACATCACGCATTTTCAATTTTTATACCTTCGTATAGAGAAAAAAATGTACTTTTAAATGCAATTTGTTTGAAAGCTGTATCTAAATTTGTTACTAATTTTTTGTAGTTTTTTAATGCTTTTTTGTCATCGTGGCAACAGAAGTATTTCATTTCTGCACATCAAACATGAACCAATCAGAAAACGTATAAAATGAAAAACAGAAGTAATCCATTTTTGGGCATAAAACTTGCACCAATAATAAAACGAATAAAATAAAATAAAAAAAAAAGCTGCGGAATTCAACCAATAAAAAGAATCAGATATACTTCAAATTTCCCAGTTCTTTACCGGAGACAAAAACTGTTTTCCAAATAGTTTAAAAATCATTTTCCTCCCTTTACTGCCTTTTACGTGTTTTAAAGCGTAATTAGTAAATGTGAATTATACGAACCTTTCCCCAGTACAATTTCCAATAAAAACGTTACATTAAAAAAAGGGGGGGGGGATAGACAGAATTGCTCTTTATGGAAGTAGTCGCCCAATTAAAGATATGCACGGACGAGCCTCCGTCCGAAGCCCGAGATCGGCTGGGCCCGCGGGCCGGTTTCCGGCCGATTTCCAGTAACGGCATTCTGGCCGGGATCGGGTCTTTTTTCTGAAAACTCGGTCCGTTCCGCGTCTAATCGCAAATTTTTTCGGGCCGGGTCGGGAGTGGACCTTACTTTTTTCATTTAGCGTGGGCCTGAACTAACTTATTTTTCCGTACGAAGCCGGTACTGACATCAGTGTTGCCACATGGGCTACTTTTTTTAAATTCAGATTCTTGATTGGCACCACTTTTTACAAATGATAAAATGTGGCTTATTCATAGACATGATAATTAAGGCGAAAACAAAAAATAATTTACCGTTTAAAAAAAATTGCGTCAATCAACAAATCCGAATTTTAAAAAAGTAGCCCACTGGCAACACTGACTGACATCATTCTTCCTAGACTTCACGGACACACACACATACACACACACACACACATACAAAAAAAAAAAAAAACAAAAAAAAAAAAATCAGTTCCAGTTGAAATATCACGTATGAAAATCATTTTCTCGATGTGGCCAAATCTGATCAAAAATCAGTAAAATTTCTATTGGTCCGAAAGTTTTTGCAAAAATGCATGCACTTTTATGTCGTTATAATTCTACAATTAAATATTAGAATTTATTCTTTTTAAAGAATCGTAGATTCCTAGGCTTATTAGAAAAGAGTTAAACGCATGAAAAAAACTTCCTATGACGGAATTTTCTTTTAAACTAAAAACTGGAAATTTCTTAACTTCTTTTAAACTGCATGCAAAATTAATACAATAATAGGCGAGAAAAAAATGTATTAAACATTTATATTTGCTAAGAAGGGAACGTATTTTTTTTTATTTCCAATGCGATTTTGTCTTAGAAGATTTTACTTTTACTATCTACCATTTTATGTCTGCATTATATGAAATATGGATTAAAAATACTAATGATACTTGAAACATTTAACCCATTAGTGCCTAGCGTCCCACTTTTGGGACAGTTTAAAAAAAAATCAAGCTAGCGCCTTTCACATCAGTAAAAAAGAGTATAAATAAATACTTTCTTTCTCGAGACAAAGCCCTCGATAAATTAAAATAAAAGTTATTTTTGCTTTAAAAGTGGTGGGAAAATGTAAAATTCGAATTTTAACGAAGAAAATAATTCACGCACTAATGGGTTAAATAAAACAAACGAAGGTTCATAAAAAGCAAAAGCATCGCAGCCTACGACCCTTCTGCATAAATAAAAATTATAAACACGAAAAAAAGATTAAGATAAGTTTTTTTTTAACAGAATTCTTCCGTAAGAGTAAAGACCAATATTCTGTAGAAATTCCGGGCCGAGCTCCAGCCTTGTTTTAAGCTAATATATGGGGCCGGGTCGGACCGCTTAATTGTTCTCTACGGGCCGGGACGGGGCAATAATTTTTTGTTCGAGCGTGGCCGATTTTATTATTATTATTATTATTATTATTTTATGGAACGGGTCGGGCTCGGGCCTGTAAAATTCGGCAAACCTCTGTGGCCAATATTAAAAATATGGTTTTTAGAAAATCATTGATAAATTTGGTAGCCTTAGGTTGAATACTCTTAACATTAGTTCCACAGGTAACTATATGTCTCGTGAGATTACTTAAGTGATGTCTAGAAAAACTTTCCTATCAAAAATATCATATTTTCTAAGTTAATTAAAATTAAAAGATATAAAATAGTTGAACAACTATTTTTTGTGCATTCATAACGATTCATTCTATAGTAAAATCTTTCATTCTGCAAATCACTCATCATTATTAGTATAGTCAGGAGTCGCATTCAATAGGGAAAATTTTATTGCTCTTACCACTATTTTTAACACTAGAACGCCGGGAAGGTATCAATTCGACACCGATAACTGCACTAATTCTCGATTCAAACCAGATAAATCTTCAAGAAATAAATTATATATAAGTTTCAATATAATGAGTTAAATAAATAAGTAATTTCAAATAATTTTTTAGGTTTATACATATTTTATAAAACTTGCGAAAAATTTTCCGGCGTTCTCGTATTAAGATACGTAATATCTTTATTCTATTTTTTTATAACAAATCTTAAATAACTTTATGATGAAGATAACTGATAAAGAGTACCGGTGCGATTAATAAGATTTTTCCCTATGTAATGCAAATCTTTTAACCCTTTAACGATCATAGCATTTTCATTGCTAAGATGTCGAAATAAATGAATGACACCGAAAATTAAGAACAAATATATTTCTAAATAAGAAAACGTGATTTTTCACATACAAAATAAAAGGGATATTTTTAGATAAAAATACCGGTGGCAGTGTTGCGTATCGGAATTAAAATTTTGTGGTTTCGTGGCGAAACCAATGAACGTTAAAGGGTTAACCTTTCTACCCTGTTCAAATTTTACTCAATCTTGATTAAAAACATTTGACACCAGAATTGTTATTTAAAATATTTCAATATATTTAATTGACTTAATTTTCTGAATATGTTATTTAACTTTCTTTATAAAAAAAAGTTCTGGTTCGAATCGTATAAAACAAATTTTAGTTATGGGTCGATTAGACCCATTCAGGGTAGGAAAAATAGTACTTCGGAATACTAAAAAATGTAGCTAAAACGACTTCGTTTATGTTCATGAAACCGAATCTCAATGCCAAATATAGGGATTAGTAATGAAGATTTTGGAAATATTATAACAATTCTGCATTTCTCTAACTTATATTCTCTTATAACTTCTTATACATACAGAAATGCGTAAACAAAGCTAACGAAAATAAAAAAAAAGAAAACCCAGTGAATCGTTTCCTTTTCTTTGATGGCTGAGATGAAAATTCGAGATCGTTGCCAGGCAACTGAGACTCTGATTACCCAGCATCATCTGATAGAATTTTCCGTCTGTTTTCTTTAGTCTGATTTATTTTATCTTACTTTTTATATTGTAAAAGAGACAGAACTATGTTCAATTAATGGAACGGTTGAGACGTTACCGATATGGCATTGGATATCAATATTTTTTTTTTTTATCATTATGGTATCGGAAATCAGAATGATGTTTTTCTATATTTATTTTTGTGTATTTAATCGGCTTTTTAATATTTAATATACAATTTGTATAATATTAATTATTAATTTTCTACTATTTTAATAATAATTATTAATATTATTTATTAGTATTAATTATCATAAATAAAAATTATTAATGTTATACTAATTTATTGCTTTTCTGATAATATATAAAATAAAGAAATAGCAATAAAAATTTTGAAAAAACGGTATCATTTCTGCATATCTATAACTTATATTCTCTTACAACTTCTTCTACATACAGTAATGTGTAAACTAAGTTAAAGAAAACAATAAAGGAATTCCAGAAAATCGTATTCTTTCCTTTTATGCCTGAGTTCAAGATTCAAGATCGTTGCCAGGCAACTGTGACTCTGATTACCCAGCATCATCTGATAGGATTTTCCTTCTCTTTTCTTTAGTCTGATTTCTTTTATCTTACTTTTTATATTGTAGAAGAGACATAACTATGTTCAATTTATGGAACGGTTGGTACATTATCGATATAACACTGGATATCTTTATTATTATTATTATTATTATTATTATTATTATGCTATCGGAATCCCAAATAATGTTTTTCTATCTTTGTTTTTATGAATTTTATCGGCTTTTTAATATTTAACATGAAAATTTGTATAATATTGACTATTAATTTTCTACTAATTTAATACTAATACTAATAATTATTATTATTTAGTATTAATTATTCTTAATAATTATTAATGTTTTACTATTTTACTGATTCTCTGATAATGTATAAAAAAACAATAGTGATAAAATTTTTGAAAAAAATGGTAACATTTCTGCCTATCTATAAATTATATTCTCTTATAACTTTTCATACATACAGAAATGCGTAAACAAGCTAAAGAAAACAATAAAGAAATCCTAGTGAATCATATTCTTTCCTGTAATGCCTGAGTTCAAGATTCTAGATCGTTGCCAGGCAACTGTGACTCTTATTACCCAGCATCATGATAGAATTTTCCTTCTTTTTGCTTCAGTTTGATTTCTTTTATCTTACTTTTTATATATTTTGAAGAGACAGAACTATATTCAATTCATGGAACGATTGGGACATTATCGATACAGTATAGGATATCAATATTCTGTGTTATCATTATACTATCGGAAATCAGAAAGATGTTTTTTCATTTTTGTTTTTGCGTATTTAATCTACTTTCTAATTCATAAACTTTCTACTTCATCTAATCTATTTACTAAATTAATATTAAAATTTGTGTAGTATTAATTATTAATATTATGCTAATTTATTACTACTAATAATAATTATTATTATTTATTAGTTTTATACCCAGATAGTTGGGACACTGACTCTGATTACCTAACATCATCTGATAGAACTTTGCTTCTCCTTGCTTCAGTTTGATTTCTTTTATCTTACTTTTTATATGTTAGAACAGACAGAACTGCGTTAAATTTATGGTAAAGTTGGGGCATTATCAATGTAGTATAGGATATCATTAATCTCTCTTACATTATGCTATTGAAAATCAGAATAATGTATTTTTCCTATTATTATTTTTACATATTTAATTTACTTCTTTAATTTACATATTTAATTTACTTAATTTACTCTTCTATCAATGTTAATCTTTAACCCTTTAACGATCATGGCATTTTCATTGCTAAGATGTCGAAATAAATGAATGACACCGGTAATTAAGAACAAATATATTTCTAATTAAGAAAATGTGATTTTTCACATACAAAATAAAAGGGATATTTTTAGATAAAAATACCTGTGTCAGTGTTGCGTATCGGAATTAAAATTTTGTGGTTTCGTGGCGAAACCAATGAACGTTAAAGAGTTAAAAGAATTACTATAATGCATGACGGCATCAACAAATATAATTTTCTGATTTCCCCAATCATGTTTCAAAAGTTAATTTAAAGACTCAAAATATTTAGTACGGAGTAAATTATGTTTATGCGGTTTCTAGAATTGAAACGTGAACTTCCAAATCGTGATTAACTGAAAAATAATCGTTCATGGAGCTACTAATAAAGAGGAATTAATGTATCTTTAACCTTTTGAAAGGTTGTGATATAGCTATGGCATCTCCTAATTTTAATGCCGAATTGCCATATTGGCACCAGAATTTTTAAATGATAATTTCACTTTCATTACGTAGGCAAATATATAGATTTATTGTTTCAAATATTTTTTCTAGTAAATACTGGTGTAATTTAATTAGTATAATATACTTTGTCCCTGAAAGGGTAAAAATAGGGAAGTTTAACCCTTTTTGGCGCAGTGTGTCCACTCCGAATTTTAATTCCAAACTTACAACCGGTACCAACAACATTTTAAAGAAATTTCACTTTTACAATGAAAGTGTGAATTTAAGAATTCTTAATTTCTATAAAAATCGTTTTTAAATTCCGGTGTCAATCAATAATTTCTCATTTTATGAGCAGAAATTGCCCGCGCCGGAAAGGGTTAAACTCTAACTGCTTTCACTGGTGTTGCTTACAGCCGGGGCACACTTCCTCCAGTAAATTTAAATAGTAATTCTCTGCTTGTTTAAATGAGAAATTTCAGTCATAAATAGGGACTAAAACAGATATAAATTGTAACTTGTAGGAATTTACTGCGGCGATAGTCATTCCCGTGGAACTATTCAGATAAACAGTATACAGTTTCAACTGCAACCGCTTTCATCGGTGTTCATTACCACCGCAGAAAACCAGCGTTGCCAGATGGGCTACTTTTTTTTAAATTCAAATTCTTGATTGGCACCATTTTTTACCAATGATAAAATGTGCCTTATTCAATGACATGTTAATTAAGGCGAAAACAAAAGGTAATTTACCTTTTCAAATAAGTGGTGCGAATCAAAATATATGAATTTTAAAAAAGTAGCCCACTGGCAAAACTGCAGAAAACTTCCTCCACAAAATTCATGCAGAAAATTTTCCTTTATATTAAAGCCTTTTTAGTTGAAATTTCTATTCAAAACTGATATTCATTTTTACTGGTAAGTGTTTACTTTGGTATTAGGTCCGCCACATCGTAACAACTAAGACAGCCACTGGTCAGTGTCTGTGAAAAGATTAAAATATCTAAGCAAACTGACATCAGTTAAACGAATTAGATAGTTCAGTTATAAAGGGAGGCAAACACAGACATAAATTTTTACTGGTGGGAGTTTTTTTTAAAGCTATAATCAGGAAATATTCTGACATATCCCTAATATAATGAAGCTTCGACTGTAAAGCTTTCGCAGAGGTTCACCATGGTAATAAGCAATATCTGCTTAATGATAAGTTTCAACAAAAATTAATCGCTGAAACTGTTATTTTTTTTCCCTGGTGGAAGTTTAACTGTGGTAGTAATTCCACTATAGTGTAACAACGCTGACAACCTCCTATGAACGTCACGTGATATCCGGTCAAATTGACAACAATAAAAATAAAGACGAAGTTTTTACGATGTTTGTGATAAACATTCCTTATGAACAAGGCATTTAAATAAAACGAAATTTAGTAATCAAGTAGTGGTGCTAATTTTCACTGGGTAATCAAAACGTTGATTCCATTAAAAAAATAGTCGCCAACTTGTGACAACCGATCCAGTTACTAAACTCGATACCCGGCAGTCTTCATTTTTAATCAGAAAAACTTATTTCGCGCCAGAAATTAAAAATAGTATTATGTGTTTTATTTAATAACAGACATTTTATGATTACGTCTAGTAAAAATTCTTCTTCTAGTATCTTTTTCAATATATATATATATACAGTCACCGCCAAAAAAATCTTGACAATTTCGATTTTTGATGTTTTGTTAAATATCTAGAAATATACACAAGGAATTATTCTGAAACTCCTGGTGTGTAAACAAAATAGTACACGTCATATATTTTGACAAAGATTTTTCCCCGAAATCTAACAGGGGACCGTCAATAAATTGAAAAAGAACGAAGATCTTTTGGATCACCCTGTCAAAACTAATGAAGCAAGACAGTTTAAACTGCAGATCATGATTAAGTGGCTTATTGTGATAAGTTGTGTCGATTTTTATGAATATAGCTTGAAAACTCGTAGAGAAATTAAAGTTTTTATAAAAACGGTCCAAAATTTTTCCAAGTTTTTTGCTTATAATTTTCTGAGCTCTTCATAAAACGCAATAATCTTTTCAGAAAATATGACAAACAACATTGCACATAACACCCTGTAATCAGAATTAAAAAATAATAAAAAATGTATGAAAAATGAACGGGTTTACTAAATAATTTTTTACTGCGCATGCGTCAAAGCTATTAAAATTTCATTTGCATATTATGTTAGTTAAATGTATAGAGCAACTTTTGTGAAAGTCTCAAAAACATAGCTTGAAAACTCTGAAAATTATCGTTAATAGAATATTGTCAAAATCCATTATTCCCAAAATGAAGCAAAAATATGAGGGGCTGTATCCATATTTCATTGATTAGTACCTACACAGTATTGCACCTACTACTATATTTGGATACAACTCCTTATCTTTTTGCTTTATTTTGGAAATAACGGATTTTAACCATATTCTATTGACGATAATTTTTAGAGTTTTTAAGCTATGTTTTTGAGACTTTCACAAAAGTTGCTCTATACATTTAACTAACATAATATGCAAATGAAATTTTAATAGCGTTGACGCATGCGCAGTAAAAAATTATTTAGTAAACCCGTTCATTTTTCATACATTTTTTATTATTTTTTAATTCTGATTGCAGGGTGTTAAGTGCAATGTTGTTTGTCATAATTTCTGAAAAGATTATTGTGTTTTATGAAGAGCTGTGAAAATTATAAGCAAAAAACTTGGAAAAATTTTGGACGGTTTTTATAAAAACTTTAATTTCTCTACGAGTTTTCAAGCTATATTCATAAAAATCGACACAACTTATCACAATAAGCCACTTAATCATGATCTGCAGTTTAAACTGTTTTGTTTCATTAGTTTTGACAGGGTGATCCAAAAGATCTTCGTTCTTTTTCAATTTATTGACGATCCCCTGTTAGATTTCGGGGAAAAATCTTTGTCAAAATATATGACGTGTACTATTTTGTTTACACACCAGTAGTTTCAGAATGATAACTTCTGTATATTTCTAGATATTTACCAAAACATCAAAAATCGAAAGTGTCAAGATTTTTTTGGCGGTGACTGTATATATATATATATCGAACATTGACTTTTCTTTTCAAAGACACGCAAGTAAATATCCAGAAATTTCTTTTGCGAGAATCACGCGTCTATTCTCCTTTAGAACAAATTCTCTTATTGATTGAAATGCTTTGATGAATTCGGTTTCAGATGATTCAGACTAATTGATTAACCTTACTTGGTCCCCATGGACTCAATTACGGGTTTTATTTCTTTCTACTAAATCAGTGCTGGGCGGCTAGAAAGATAAAGAGCAGATAATTCGAACAAGTGTAAGAAAAACCGAACGAGTCTAATATTCTACCCATTCTTTTATCTGTCTTCCTTTTTATTCTCGAACAATCTGTTTTAGGGTTAGTGGAAGCTTTATTACATCTTTACGTGGAAAAAACTAACAATTATAATAATTCTATTTGACTGCACAAAATTTATCCCCTTTTCAAAACCTTATATGCAAATATTGATGATTAGTTGCATATAAATGTTGGTTACAGTGTATATATGTGTGAAATAATATTTATGTATATGCAGACATATGCTTTTATCATTTTCAGGCAGTGCTGCCAGATAGTCAAAATTAATATCCCCAAATTAACGTAGTTTTTTTGCCCCGAGAAAACCCCCGATGCAGTTTCTGCTCAAAAAATAATTTTTCAATTTTCAATTTTTCCACTACAAAATTTCTTAAACTAAATAAAACTCAATGTTCCCCATTTTCAAGGACTTTTTAGAAAAATTCCCCATTTACAAAACATAAACATTTAATCTCGGCGGAATGTTCAATTATAAATATAGCAATATGAATGTAGTATGCGATTGCATGTCTTGCAAATTTATTTCTGTTTCATAAATCTATCTATATTATAAAGGCCAAACGTATCTGTGCGTAACGCATACGTCATTTTGCGCATGGCAACACTTTCAAACTTTAAATGAATTTCGGTATTGCAATTTTGGCGACTAAAAGTTTTTAAACGTCTTAATGTCGCATATTTTCAATTTTTACACCATCGTGTAGGAAAAAAATGTACTTTTAAATGAAATTTGTTTGAAAGCTGTATCTTAATTTGTTTTGAAATATTATTTTTTTTGTAGCTTTTAATACTTTTTTCTAATCGTGGCAACAGGAGTACTCCATTTCTAATTAAAGCAAAGGAAAAAAGGGGAAAATTGAATGCTGTATCTTTATGTTGCGATTTTCTCATTTAAAGGGAAAAATAGAAATTTAAATATCTTCTGTTATAAAACCCGGTGAATTTTAACTTCATTTACAAAATTTTATTTACACGTAAAAGAATATCAACAGTTTAATATCTATTTCAGCTAATAGCATTGAGACTTCAAGTTTTGAATAAAAATTATCAAATTAAAATGCCATTTTTTTAAACGTGAATACAGATGTGAAATGTACATTTGTAAATTTTGATATGGTGAAAATGATGCCGGGTTTAGATTTCACGGGGAAAAAATTCTATGATTGAGTCAAAGTTGAATAAATTTTGCTTTTTATCATTTTGAATACTAGCATAAGAACCTTACTTGATAACTTAATTATAATAACACATCTTTATTATTTTCTACTGCTTACATATACGATTAAAGTTTAATTTTAACAATTTCTACAACTGCGTTTTATAGAAATAGTATTTTGTTAATTTGACGATAAATATCGTTTGTTTAAGAGTTAGATGTACCAATGTAAAATGCATTTTTTACTATAACTAATTTTGTAGGTTTATTATAAGTTTATGAAACAGTTCCTTCTTAAACATTTTCTTTCGTCAAAATTTGACGGGTTCTATCTTGTATTAATAAAAGAAACGCGCATTCCCGTAAGACATGGTGACGTCACTGCAACGTCGTTGTGAAGACACATTGTGACTTTGTGGCCCTCGATTGTCAATGTGACGTCACGTGACGTCGATGTGAAGACAAAGTGACTAAAATGTGAAGTCGTTATGGCCGTTTTAGAGCTTTTTTGTGACATCACATTGTGACCACTTTGTGACATCACAATGTGATGTGAATTGTGACGATGTGAAAAGTGTGTCATTTGTGAAAATTTGTGAAAAGTGTGTCATTTGTGACTACTTTAACAGTAACATTGTGACGAAATGTGAAATTTTTTTTAGAAAGTCACATCTTAGTCACAATGTGACGTCACTGAGTGGTGGCATTTTCGTCACAGATGTGATGTGACCAAAGTGACTCACAGTGACGTCATTGTGACGTCGCTGTGACCATGAATGCTATGAGGCTTTGTATTTGTGTGTCTATCCGTGATGTCTAGGAATATCTGCGCACTTAGTTATCTGGAAATTCAAGAATTCTGGAAATCCAAGACAGCTCGTGATGCACCTGTGATGCGTGCAAACTGTAATTTTATAAACAACGCGCTCGATTTAAAGAAAAGTGATTGATATCATCGATTTCTATTTTCGTATTTCATTTTCCAAATCAAAATAAAGTTCAAGACCGATTCAGTGTTGTCAGATGACTGAAAGGAAATTTAACCTCAAAATGCGAAATGAATTCCCTAAGTTTTCCCCAAAAATGTTGATAGTCCCCAAACATTTCCCCGTTAACTACTTGTCCCCATAAGAATCCCTTAGAACAGCGATTCCCAATCTATGGGTCTCGACCCACTGGTGGGTCGCGGCAGTTGTTTTAATGGGTCGCGGAACAATCGAGGTTTGTCATCAAAATATCTTTTATTTCATCTGTTTAAAAATATATCACAATTTCAACAGGAAATAATATTTTAAGGGAAAATCCTTACTTTCCCTCCATTCTAGATTAATATACCAACAGAATATCTAGAAATATTGAAATCAGCTTTGAGGCCCTTGATGAAATTTAACACTTCGTGCTTATGAGAACATGCTTTTTCTACTTTGCTGTTTTTGAAAGACAAGTACTGAGACATACTGCGTGTTAATATATGTCCCCACATTGGTAAACACCAGTAACAGAAATCTCATCGGTTATAACGTTATGTTTTCATAATAATTAAGCGTATTTTTAACTATCTTATATACTATGTAGTTTGTGCATTGTTTTAATTACTATTCACTTACACTATTCACACACATTGAGATAACCGATTCTTGTTTATGTTGATAATGTATCTTTCGTACAAAAAGTTGCGTTTTTTGTAAAATAGGATAGCCAAGCGTATAGAGATCGTACAAAATTTCCTATACTGCCCTAGTTGCAAACCAATATTGGTCCAACGTTGCGCCAATATTTCATCAATTGGAAATATTGCCAATAAAACGTCAATATTGCTCCAATATTGGGCTGTTTACATTTTGACCTTATTCAGCCAATATTTGCAGCCAATATTATGTCAATATTGGGGTTTTATTGGAAATATTGGCAATAAAACTCCAATATTGTACAAATGTTGGCGTTTCATTGCAAATATTTCCAATAAAATTCCGATATTTTACCAATATTGGCGTTTTATTGGCAATATTTCCAACTAAACCCCACTATTGGCATAACATTGGTTGCAAATATTGGTTAAATAAGGGCCAAATGTAAACATCCCAATAATGGAGCAATATTTCATGCCAATATTGCTCCAAGATGTAGCCAATATTGGTCCAATATTGTTTGGTTACTGGGGTGCTATACAACTTTATCTTGGGTGGGTAGCGAAATTTCTTGTTACTGAAAGGTGGGTCGCAAAACATTTTTCATTGAAATATGGGTCGCGTACCAAGAAAGTTTGGGAACCGCTGCCTTAGAAGATCAAAATTCCCCAAAATGAAGACAAAATCCTCAATTTGGCAACACTGCTTTCAGAGCAAAGTGCTTGCATTCATAAAATGTTGAATCAATTGATCGACACTAGTATTTACAAGAAAACATTCTTGTTTTTATATAAAAGTATATTTTCGCGTACTTAATAACCTTTTTCCTACATTATAAACAGATTCATTATGCAAAATTTCCTTCATTTATATTTTGATCCCAAGTTTTCAATATTTTTGAGATCCGAGTGATTAATGTAAGAGCTTTAACCCTTTAACGTTCATTGGTTTCGCCACGAAACCACCAAATTTTAATTCCGATACGCAACACTGACACCGGTATTTTTATCTAAAAATATCCCTTTTATTTTGTATGTGAAAAATCACGTTTTCTTATTTAGAAATATATTTGTTCTTAATTACCGGTGTCACTCATTTATTTCGACATCTTAGCAATGAAACTGCTTTGATCGTTAACCCTTTAACGTTCATTGGTTTCGCCACGAAACCACAAAATTTTAATTCCGATACGCAACACTGACACCGGTATTTTTATCTAAAAATATCTCTTTTATTTTGTATGTGAAAAATCACGTTTTCTTATTTAGAAATATATTTGTTCTTAATTACCGGTGTCGCTCATTTATTTCGACATCTTAGCAATGAAAATGCTTTGATCGTTAAAGGGTTAAAGGGTTAATTAACCATTTTCATTATCTTTAAAACGCAACATTATTTATAGAGACTGTACGGACTACTTTCTTATTTTGGTGTTTTTGAAACATGGCCATCCATAACAAATGTGAGCAAGTTTGCGTATAATAACAGTGTTCTTTCATTATTTTATATAAATTGAATTATCTAATGAATTGTATTGAATAGGGGTGCAAAAATCTAGGCGCCAACAGGCAGTTTCTCACCACAAAATTTATTTCGTTTTTCTTCGTCTAATATTTCGTGTAAAATTCCTGCTAGAATACTATTAAATTTTGAGCGAAAAAAACTTTAAAATTTAGTGGTGAGAGACTACCCTCTGGCGCCCAGATTTTTGCACCCCTGGTATTGAAGCTCCCTTTCAAGTAACTTATTACAATATTTAAATATATATAATATGATACATTTTATTACTTAACCCCTTGGGGACGAGCGACACGTATACGTGCCGCAAAAAGGCTTAAGAATCCTTGTTTATCCTCACCAGTAAAAATTTACTGAAAATTTTGACTTATTTAATCGGAGCATTCTCTCAAGTGAAAAAATCACAAATTTCTCTTTTATAAAACCGGTGACAAAACATTAAAAATTTCGTAAAAGGCTCCCGTCCCGAAGGGGTTAATAATAAATTGCTATGTTTATTATTTGTTACGTATAACTAACGTACTATTTTTTCTGCAATTTCTATTAATTTGTTGTCGTTGTACTTATGACATCAATTACAGACACGAGGGATATACGCCCTAACAGGGAAAGGGGCCCTCCGTGGGGGTCTTTTTAAGGGAACGTACCCCGCATTTACGCAGAGAAAGCCAAGGTTCTAAGAAAATCTTCGAAAACTCTGAACGATTAGCCCAAAGGGCACGATTGGGATCGAACCCAGCACCTCTCGTCTACCAACTTCGACAGCAGAACCTCTCGGCCACCGGTGGGGCTTCATTTATTTGAATTTATTTGCTGAAACAGAATTCTTAAGATTCCAGCATTCTTTTACCAGTATTTTACGAGTAAATATTTGGCTTATTTAATGAAAAAAATCAGTTTTCAGATTGGGAAACCAGTACATTACACAATTTCTAGTTCTAAAACATCTAAAATCATCTGAATCCCCAGATGTGAACAAACCTTGTGAAAAGTTTTCATATTTTGACACGCTTATGTAAACTTCGTATTTCATTAAGAATGACACGTACCGACTGTACAATACGACACGAATTTAATCTAAAATTGTTGATGACTGTCTAAATTTAAGTTTACGTTTCCTCAGCTAAACTAAAATGACATTTCATTCTGACAAATGCATCGAAGTTTTGAGTAATCCAATGGCAACAATGACATAATCGCATATTGAAGAGCTCGACATTCAATTCTGACATTTTAGGCGAAGAAGGATACTTCTGTGTATTATCATTCGAATCATTTATCATTTGTCTAAATTGTATCGCTGCAGAAATGACACACAACATCGAAACAACTGTTTGTCCCGTAAAATACAGAGCAAGAAAAACAGGATGCCCAGTCGAATGCAAAATCTGAAAAAGTTAATTCAAACTTAATGTTCATAAGCAAATATTACTTATACATACTTGCCAATTTCCTGCTTTTTTAAATCAACGAAACATACTATCAACCAGAAACTGTATTTAATTAATTAAATCATGTCTATTTCAATTAAGTACCATCTAGAAGCAAGCAATTCTTTTAATAAAATTTCTGGTGTAAGAAAAGTTTTCTCGTTTAACCCTTTAACGTTCATTGGTTTCTCTACGAAACCACAAAATTTCAATTCCGATATGGAACAACGACACAGGAATTTTTATAAAGAAACATTCATTTTATTATACGTGTGAAAATCACTTTTTCTTATTTACAGAAATATTTGTACGCAGTTACCGGTGTCAATCATTTATTTCGTTATCTTAGCAATTAAAATGCTCTGAACGTTAAAGGGTTAAAAAAAAGCAAGAGGTTGGGAAGTATGCTTATAGTGAAAAAAGAAAAAAGATGTTAAGGAAATAATTTTGAATAGAATTTTTTTTTCAGTTGAAATAATACATTTTATAATATTTTCACATATTTCAAGGTTTCCATAGGTGACCATTTTTTAATTCTATCTTGTACCACTTTCTCAAAACTAAAATTTTTGACATATTTTAACAACATTTGCAAAAGTAATATACTATAAATTTTAAATTTTTAAAACAGTGATGAGAGAATAATAGAAAAATAGCCACCTATGACAATCCTGTATTTTTTTCCGAGGTTCAATTATGTATTTTTATTTACATACATAATTTTCATTTACATACATAAAAAGTTTTAACCCTTTAACGTACATTGGTTTCGCCACGAAACCACAAAATTTTGATTCCGATATGCAACACTGACACCGGTATTTTTATCTGAAAATATCCCTTTTATTTTGTATGTGAAAAATCGCGTTTTCTTATATAGAAATATATTTGTTCTTAATTACCGGTGTCATTCATTTATTTCGGCATCTTAGCAATGAAAATGCTATGATCGTTAAAGGGTTAAGCTCTGCGAGGGCGAAATTCATAGCAACACTTTATACATGTGCGATATTCACGATGGCATTTTATAGACATCATCGAAAAAAATATTTTATGCATAATCCTTTAAATAACAATTCTTGTGAGAAAAAAATATACGAGTCCTCTTCTATTATGTTAACATCAATTTCGGTATTTACACTTAAATCTCCCCCAAAGACTTCCCAAACTTTTTTTTTACCCGTGAATTTATTTATTTATTTTTTAAATGAATAATTAACTCAAAATCATACATGGATGAAATCGAAGCAAGTCTTGCAATAAGAGATTGCATATTCTAGAATGCAATGTAATTATTTTAATTTTCTTTAAAAATAAAAATAGGATATCTGCAACCTCTAGATATTCTTGAGAAATGTAGCGGGAAGTTTTGTTTTAACAGCTGTTGCCTGCATATTTTTAATATTTCAGAATATTAAGTTTTAAAAACTATTGGTATTCTCTTGAAATTCTCACTTCTAGATCAGATTACTGTCTATTCATTGATCGGAAAAGTTTTTATGCTGTTCAGATTTATCTTTTCGACTTTACTGATTTTTTTTTCTAATTTTTAATATTAAGATATAGATTTTGCATAACAATAAAAAGTTAGTTATTAGAATTTCTCCGAATATTTTATCTTAAATATCTATAAGTGCAGAAAGTCTTAAATAGAATCATGCTCAGACTATATTTCTTTTTCAAGAGTGTTTTTTGCATTTAGGGTATATGGTCATAGCATGAATCGTGGATAGTTAAAAAAAAAAAGAAAGATAAAAACTTCTTATTTATTAAAGAAAAAAAATCAAAAAATCAGTTTTCAGATTTGGAAACCAGTACATTACACAATTTCTAGTTCTAGAACATCTAAAATCATCTGAATCCCCAGATGTGTACAAACCTTGTGAAAAGTTTTCATATTTTGACACGCTTTTGTAAACTTCGTATTTCATAAAGAATGACACGTACCGACTATACAATACGACACGAATTTAATCTAAAATTGTTGATGACTGTCTAAATTTAAGTTTACGTTTCCTCAGCTAAACTAAAATGATATTTCATTCTGACAAATACATCGAAGTTTTGAGTAGTCCAATGGTAACAATGACATAATCGCATATTGAAGAGCTCGACTTTCAATTCTGACATTTTAGGCGAAGAAGGGTACTTCTGTGTATTATCATTCGAATCATTTATCATTTGCCTAAATTGTATCGCTACAGAAATGACACACAACATCGAAACAACTGTTTGTCCCGTAAAATACAGAGCAAGAAAAACAGGATGCCCAGTCAATTGTAAAATCTGAAAAAGTTAATTCAAACTTAAAGTTCATAAGCAAATATCACTTATACATACTTGCCAATTTCCCGCTTTTTTAAATCAACGAAACATACTATCAACCAGAAACTGTATTTAATTAATTAAATCATGTCTAATTCAATTAAGTACCATCTAGAAGCAAGCAATTCTTTTAATAAAATTTCCGGTGTAAGAATATTTTCTCGTTTAACCCTTTAACGTTAATTGGTTTCTCTACGAAACCATAAAATTTCAATTCCGATATGCAACAACGACACCGGAATTTTAATAAAGAAAAATTCATTTTATTATACATGTGAAAATCACTTTTTCTTATTTACAAAAATATTTGTACGCAGTTACCGGTGTCAGTCATTTATTTCAATATCTTAGTAATTAAAATGCTCTGAACGTTAAAGGGTTAAAAAAAGCAAGAGGTTGGCAAGTATGCTTATAGTGAAAAAAAGAAAAAAAATGTTAAGGAAATAATTTTGAATAGAATTTTATTTTCAGTTGAAATAATACATTTTATTATATTTTCACATATTTCAAGGTTTCCATAGGTGACCATTTTTTAATTCTATCTTGTACCACTTTCTCAAAACTAAAATTTTTGACATATTTTAACAACATTTGCAAAAGTAATATACTATAAATTAAAAATTTTTAAAACAGTGATGAGAGTATAATAGAAAAATAGCCACCTATGTCAATCCTGTATTTTTTCCGAGGTTCAATTGTGTATTTTTATTTACATACATAATTTTAATTTACATACATAAAAGGTTTTAACTACTGCGAGAGCGAAATTCATAGCAACACTTTATATATGTGCGAAACTCACAATGGCATTTTATATGCATCATCGAAAAAAATATTTAATGCATAATCCTTTAACCCTTTCCGGCACGGGCAAAATCTTTATTAATAGAGAAATTATCGACTGACACCGGAATTCACAAACGGATTTTTTAAATATTATGAAATCCTTAATTTAAGCTTTTATTGAAAAAGCAAAGTTTTAGTAAAATATTACTGGTGCCGCTTGCAAGTTTAGAATTAAAATTTGGTATCCCAGACCGGGCACAGTGTGCCGGAAAGGGTTAACCCTTTAACGTTCATTGATTTCGCCGCGAAACCACAAAATTTTAATTCCGATATGCAACACTGACACCGGTATTTTTATCTAAAAATATCCCTTTTATTATGTATGTGAAAAATCATGTTTTCTTATTTAGAAATATATTTGTTCTTAATTACCGGCGTCAAACATTTATTTCGACATCTTAGCAATGAAAATGCTTTGATCGTTAAAGGGTTAAATAACGATTCCTGTGAGAAAAAAAATATACGAGTCTTCTTCAATTATGTAAGCATCAATTTCGGTATTTACACTAAAATCTCCCCCAAAGACTTCCCAAACTTCTTTTGTACCCGTGAGTTTATTTATTTTAAAAAAAGTGAATAATTAACTCAAAATCATACATGGATGAAATCGAAGCAAGTCTTGCAATAAGAGATTGCATATTCCAGAATGCAATGTAATTTTCTTTAAAAATAAAAATAGGATATCTGCAACCTATAGATATTCTTGAGAAATGGTGCGGGAAGTTTTCTTTTAACAGCTGTTGCCTGCATATTTTTCATATTTCAGAATATTAAGTTTTAAAAACTATTGGGATTTTCTTGAAATTCTCTCTTGAAGATCAGATTACTGTCGATTCATTGATTGGAACAGTTTTCACGCTGTTAAGTTCAGATTTTTCTTTTCAACTTCACTGAGTATTTTTTTTAATTTTTAATATCAAGATATAGATTTTGCATAACAAGAAAAAGTTAGTAATTTGAATTTCTCCGAATATATTATTTTAGATATCTATAAGTGCAGGAAAGTCTTTGAAACTTGTTCAGGAGATTTCTCTTTCTCAAATGTTTTCTTGTATATAGGATCTATGGTTCTTAACCCTTTAACGTTCATTGGTTTCGCCACGAAACCACAAAATTTTAATTCCGATATGCAACACTGACACCGGTATTTTTATGTAAAAATATCCCTTTTATTATGTATGTGAAAAATCACGTTTTCTAATTTAGAAATATATCTATTCTTAATAACCGGTGTCATTCATTTATTTCGATATCTTAGCAATGAAAATGCTTTGATCGTTAAAGGGTTAAAATGAATCGTGGGTAATTTAAATTGGACAATATGTTGTATACTATAGCGTTTGATAAAATAAAATTAACTAACAATGCAAGTATCATCAAAATCCGTCCCGCACAATTTTAATAAAAAGCTGTTAATCTTTTAAAAGAGGAATCAACTGATTATAGTACTATTCGCCATAATTCTAAAAATAAACAATTTAAAATTACATGCAACAGACTAAAACTGTCTCTGAAAAAAATATCTTAAAAGCAAATTCCGTCAAAATCCATTCAGTAATGATGGATTATTGATTCTAATTGTATTGTATTGAGGTAAATCATTCATAATCGGGTTTATCTGATTATAGAACCTTCTATTATAATTCTATAATTAAGGAAGGTAGAGCGACATTTTATAAATTAAAATAATTCCTGAGAATCAATCTAACAAATACTGCAAGTTCCATCAAAATCCATCCAGGAAAACTTTTTATGAGGGTAATCTATCTTAATCAGGTTTACCTCATTATAGAACTTTCATCCATAATTCTATAACTGAGAGAGGTAGAACGACAAATAATTAACGACAAATAATTAAGGGTCCTGTCCCTGGCCGCGAAAACTATTCCTATGCTATTCCTATGGGAAGGCATTTTTCTAATAACTCTTTCGCATTTTGACATTCTTAAATAATTCTTTTTGCATTGGATAGCTGCGGTCCCTCTCAATAACGCTCCTTTATTATTTTTTCGATTTTGGTCGCAGGTATTTTTTATAAAGTTACTTTCACTTCCAAAACCGGTTCCGAAAGTGAAAGAAACTTTATAAAAAATACCTGCTACCAAAATCAAAAAAGTAATCAAAGAGCGATTTTAAGAGGGACCTCAGCTATCAAATGCAAAAAGAAAATATATATATATATATATATATATATATATATTGCAAATTTTATTTTTTTTCGCCAAAACCAACCTTTTTACTATATTAATTTCCTTATAATAATATTCCGTACTTACTTCCGTGCTTAGTTTATCGTATTAAATTAAAATCTTGTTTCTAGATCTAATCTATTAATCTTTATGGAAATGATATAAATTCTTAACCCCTTGGGGACGAGCGACACGTATACGTGCTGCAAAAAGGCTTAAGAATCCACATTTATTCTCACCGGTAAAATTATACTGAAAAATCTCCCTTATTGAATCGGAGCATTTTCCTGATTTAAGAAGAAACAAATTTCTGCTTTTTAAAACCGGTGACAAAACATTAAAAATTTCGTAAAAAGTTCCCGTCGCGAAGGGGTTAATTCGCCTTAAAAAACATTTATTCCAGTATGCGTAAATTTAAAAAGATGGTTATAAATTAAAAATATTCTTAATTAAACTTTATTTCTTAATATTCCAAATAAAATTCATTTTTCTATGTTTTTATCAACCCTTTTTAAGAAAGTCTTATTAACCCTTTGCTTACGGGGTTGGGATATATGTCGTCCCAGAGACTATTTCTTTATTGTTTTCGCACCAATTTTTGAAAACTAGTCCCTATCATAAACTAATACTAGTGTAATTTCACGAGATAGCTAATACGAAGAATTTTTCTTCTAAATTGTGGTACGAATGAATATAAAAATAGTTGCCAGTTCTACTCCGTAATCTAAAGGTTAAATTTATTCAAAACCTTACCTTTAAAAAATATCATTATTTTATTTTATCTATTTATTTATTTTCTCCCAGACAACATTTGATATTGTGCATATCAACAAATTCATTTCTTTTCTTTTTCTCCTAAAATTAATCGTCTATAAAAATCGTCTGCATAAGATATTTAAAATTCTGAGTCGATTATAAATTGGTTAAATAATATTTTTTTAAAAATAAAATTGTTGGCTGTCAAATAGTAATCTCGACTCTGGGTATGAGTTATGTTTACATAAAAGAATGATGGTTTGAGAGTAAAGAAAGTTCTAGAATTTTCTTTTTAGATTTAAAAAGGGAGGAACCTCGAGAGGTGGTAAGAAGAAGGATTCTTGGGTTCTCTCTTCCATGAGTACGGCTGGATGTAGTAAATGATGGAGTATTTTTTGGATGTTTCGGTAAAAGATCGTCTGCAAAAGGAGCTTTTCTCTCTATTATAGCTACAGTTTAATAAAATGAACTTGCAGCAGCCAAGTAGTGACTTATTAGATCTTCTACATTTATTTATCTATTTATTTATTTATTTTTTCTCGCTAGCCATGACTTCTGTGCGGAGAAAGGGAAACCTGCGATGATGTTTCTGTCCCCCTAACTTTAAAATGTCACATATATATTTAAAAATGTCAAAATGCGAAAGAGTTATTAGAAAAATGCCTTCCCATAGGAATAGCATTAGTTTGCGAGTGTCTTCGCGGGCACGGACAGGACCCTTAAAACCTGCCCAGGAAAATTTTTCAACTAATGCTTTTTAATCCATAAAATATGTCTCATAAAATTACAAACAGAATAAATGAAATTATAAGCACTCGAGAGCGAAAATCACAAATATATTTTATATGCATCATCGAAAAAAATGTTTTTTGCACAAACAATTAAATAGTGATTCCTGTTTGAAAAATATAAAATTATTTTTCAATCTAGCGTAAAAATAAACTTCGATATTTACACTTAAATCTCCCCAAAGACTTCCGAATCTTTATTTGTACACATGGAGTTTATATATTTTTAAAAAATATGAATAATTAAATGAAGATCATACATGGATAAAATCGAAACAATTCATGCAATAAGAGATTGCATATTCTAAAATGCAAAGGGTTTTTTTTAATTTTCTTTAAAAATCAAAACAGAATATCTGCAAACTATAGATATTCTTGAGATATGTAGGCAGGAAGTTTTCTTTTAACAGCTGTTGCCAGCATATTTTTAATATTTCAGAATATTAAGTTGTAAAAACTATTGGTATTCTCATGAAATTCTCATTTCTAGAACAGATTACTGTATATTCATTGATCGGAAAATTTTTTATGCTGTTCAGATATATCTTTTCGACTTTACTGTTTTTTTTTAATTATTTTTTAATATTAAGATATAGATTTTGCATAACAATAAAAAGTTAGTTATTAGAATTTCTCCGAATATTTTATGTTAAATATCTATAAGTGCAGGAAAGTCTTAAATAGAATCATGTTCAGACTATATTTCTTTTTCAAGAGTGTTTTTTGCATATAGGGTATATGGTCATAGCATGAATCGTGGATAGTTTGAAAAAAAAAATGAAAGATAAAAACTTCTTATTTATTAAAAAAAAATCTGATTCTGTTTAGCTATAAATTTTATTTTTTATGGTATTCTTAATAAAAAAATAGAATTCGATTATGTTAAAGATAGATTTAATAAATTTATTCTGTTTAATTGGCTATTATTAGTATTTTTAAGTTTATCATTTCCTTAGGAGTCTTAGAATTCTTAACCCTTTCCGGCACGGGCAAATTTTGTAGTAAAATGAGTAGTTATCGACTCCCACCGGAATTTTCAAACGACTTTTTTAGATATTTTGAATTCCTTAATTTAAGCTTCCATTGTAAAAGCAAAATTTTACTATAATATTATTGGTGCCGTTTACAAGTTTGGAATTAAAATTAGGTATCCCGGACCGGGCACAGAGTGCCGGAAAGGGTTAATTTAAACTTTTATTCCAAAAGCAAAGTTTTACTAAAATATTACTGGTGCCGTTTGCAAGTTTGGAATTAAAATTAGGTATCCCAGACCGGGCACAGTGTGCCGGAAAGGGTTAAAGAAAGTCTCTTAACCCTTTCCGGCACACTGTGCCCGGTCTGGGATACCTAATTTTAATTCCAAACTCGCCAACGACACCAGTAATATTTTAATAAAATTTTGCTTTTACAATAAAAGTTAAAATTAAGGAATTCAAAATATTTTAAAAAATCGTTTGTGAATTCCGGTGTCAGTCGATAATTTCTCATTTTAGTATACATTTTGCCCGTGCCGGAAAGGGTTAAAAGCTAATGTTTCATAATCTGGATAACTTAATTGTAGAACTTTACCTCTTAAATGTATAACAAAGCATCGTAGAATGATATGTTTATACTTAAGCCTTTCTTGAAAAATCATATAAAAACAATGCAAGTGACATAAAAATACGTCTCGTACTACTTTTTTAAAAGGGTTAATCCTTCATAAAAGAAATTACCTGATCATAGATCTACAAATGGTAAACAATTTAAAATGATATGCAATACACTAAAAATGTCTCTGAAAAATTATCTTAACAATAAATCACATCTAAGTTCAGAACTTTTACAGAGGTAAATGACAAATAAATGGGTTGACCAAATAATAGAGCTGTTTACTATACTTCTATAATTAAGGAAGCTCGAGCGAGATTTTGTAAACTAAAATAATTCCTGAAAAAACAATCTAACTAACAATGCAAGCTTCATCAAAATTCATCTAGAAAAATCTTTTGTAAGGCTAATCTTTCATAATCGGGTTCACCTCATTACAGAGTTTTCTCTCATAATTCTATAACTGAGCAAGTTAGAAATATAAAAAATACATTAAAACCTTACTGGGACATTGTTCAACTAATACTGCGTGTCCCATAAAATTAAAACCAGAATAATCGATGTTCAAGAGCAAAATTCACAAAAAAAAAAAAAAAAAAAAAAAAAAAAAAAAAAATTATAGGCATCATCGAAATAAATGTTTTCTGCGTAAATATTTAAATAGCAATTCCTGTGAGAAAAAATATAAGATTATTTTTCAGTCTAGCAGGGATGAGATTTCCGCTTTTTTTCACACCAGTAAAATCTTAAAGAAAATGCTACATTATTAAATCGGAACAATTTTGTGATTTAAGAGCAGATCATTTTCTCTAAGATTATACTAAAAAAGCGGAAATCTCATCTCAGGTCTAGTGTAAAAATAAACTTCAATATTTACACTTAAATCTCCTCAAAGACTTCCCAAACTTTATTTGTACACATGAGTTTATATATTTTTTAAAAATATGAATAATTAACTGAAGATCATACATGGATAAAATCGAAATAATTCTTGCAATAAAAGATTGCATTATTCTAGAGTGCAAAGTACATTTTTTTTTAATTTTCTTTAAAAATCAAAACACAATATCTACAAAATATAGATATTCTTGAGAAATGTAGCAGGAAGTTTTCTGTTCACAGCTGTTGCCAGCATATATTTAATATTTCAGAATATTAAGTTTTAAAAACTATTGGGATTCTCTTGAAATTCTCACTTGAAGATCAGATTACTGTCGATTCATTGATCGAAAAAGTTTTTGTGCTGTTAAGTTCAGATTTTTTTTTCGACTTCACAGAGGTTTTTTTTTTTTTTTTTTTTTTTTTTTTTAATATCAAGATATAGATTTTGCATAACAAGAAAAAATTAGTCATTAGAATTTCTCCGAATATTTTATTTTAAATATCTAGAAGTGCAGGAAAGTCATTGAAACTTGTTCAGATTATTTCTTTTTCTCAAACGTTTTCCTGTAAATAGAATCTATGGTCTTAAAATGAATCGTAAAGAATTTGAAAGATAAATTAGTAAAGGAGCCACTTCTTATTTAAATCATAAAAAAATCAATTCTGAATTATTATTTTATATTTCTAGCTATATATCTTAATTATAATGGTATTGTTCATAAAAACTATTATTTATGTATTTTAAAAACTTATTCAGTAAATTTACTCCGTTTAACACTAGGCTATTTCCATGAGCACTTGTAGTGTAAGTCACAGGCTACGATTTTTGGCTACCAGTATTATAGAACAAAAAAATGTGATTAATTTTATTGGCACATTCTCATTAATTGAATAAGGCCAAGCAGACTTTTCAAAAATAACGGTGGCTAATAAGCATAGCAATTAATAAGTTATGTGACTTACACTACAGAACCCATGGAATTAACCACTAGAAAAAACAGGAAGTTTTACATAAATTTTATTAAAAATATTTAACACCAGAATTTTTATCTAAAACTTTTAAAATTATTTAATTAACCTTCCTACCCTGTGCAAATTTTACTCAATCTTGATAAAAACATTTCACACCAGAATTGTTATTTAAAACATTTTAATATATTTAATTTACTTTTTTATCTGAATTTGTTATTTAAATTTCTTTATTAAAAAAGTTCTGGTTCGAATAGTATAAAATAAATTATAGTTATGGGTCGTAGACCCATTCAGGGTAGGAAAGTTAACGATTTTCTTCTTTGTTTCTTTTAAACATATTTTAAAAAGAAATTTGTGGTTCGAATCGAAATATATTCAGTTAGTAGGGGCCAAATTGGTCCCTCGCCGTCATTTTAGTGTTAAACGATTATTATTTTTAAAAATATTCTATTATTTCATTTAATATAAAACAAGAAAGAAATATATCATGCATCAAGTATGGGCATCAATAATCCAATCATGATTTATTATTCTCACCAGTAAACTTTTATTGTAAATTTTGTATTATTTAATACGAGCATCTTTCTGTTTGAATTAGCTAAAAATTTTGTTTAAAAAAAAACGGTGATAAAAGATTAAATATTTTGTAAAAAACATGAAAAAAAGCATTATTTGAAAGTTTTTTTCAAAAATATTAATGAGTTAAGTGGTTAATTTCTAAGCAAGATTAATACAATTTAGCTAATAGGAAGATATTTGAAAGCAAAAATTAGAAATTAACTCTTTAACGTTCATTGGTTTCGACACGAAACCACAAAATTTTAATTCCGATTCGCAACACTGACACCGGTATTTTTATCTAAAAATATCCCTTTTATTTTGCATGTGAAAAAATCACGTTTTCTTATTTAGAAATATATTTGTTCTTAAATATCGGTGTCATTCATTTATTTCGACATTTTAGCAATGAAAATGCTCTGATCGTTAAAGGGTTAAACAATGAGGCAAATGTAATAATACATTATAATATATAGCACAACTGCCAACTTTTACGCATTTTTCCTACCACAAAAATTTTATAGTAAATATTTTCTTATTTAATCGTCGAAGTCTTATGATTAAACAAATGGATAATATCTGTACAATTTTAGTGGTAGCAAAAAATGCGTAAAAGCTGGCAGCTATGTATATAGACAAATTGTGTGACAAATTGTTATGCTTATCGAAAATGTCGGTTTACGACGGTTAGTTGTATCGAGTTTTTTAGTTCCCACGACGAGATTTTTCCGATGATACTGCTCTAGCAAAATCGGAGGTTATACATCTTACATATCTCTACTCAAATCTTTTTAACAATTTTATATGTACAATCATAAAAAACGTGTTTCAGACAAAGGCCCGGTGCACACGTACGGTTTTTTAAGCTCCGGCGCCGTTGCGGTGCCGCAATTACGGCGCAGAATACAAAGGAAACAGGTATGGCATGCACACATACCTCCGGCGCCGTTGCGGCGAAGTACGTCCACCTTGCGGTCGTTTTTCCAAGCTTTCCCGCAGCGGCGCCGCATACGCAATTCCGGTTCTTAGTACTTTGTTGCCTACTAACTGCTGCACACGTCCGGTAAAATACGTAAATACGGCAAGGATGGCGGACGTTGATATTGAACTTTTGATTGGATAACGCAAAAATAATCCGCTTTCTGGAAAACACATCCATCGTTGCCGACGGTCTGCCGCAGCTGGAAAAATCGGACATGTGCATCTCATGTTGCGGGCACGCAGCGGCGCCGGAACGTGAACGCCGGGCCTAATATTATTTCAGTACAAAATGCCGATTCCAAAGAAGTTCCGTTTTAGTACGAGGGCAGTATGATAAGTACCAGGCCTCGGATAGTTGACGCTACTAGACATTAAAAATGATTTATTTCGTAAAGGTGACCTTTCGCATCAAACACGGCAATTTGCCAAGTCATTAAGAGGTTTAGTTTGTGAATGGAAACCGTTTGAATAGAGCAACTTTAATAATATTTCAACAATGGAAAAAAAATGAATACTGAGCAGTAATGAAAAGCCTGTTTTTGAAAAAAAAAAAAAAAAAAAAAAAAAAAAAAAAAAAAAAAAC
Source organism: Maratus speculifer (assembly GCA_964019185.1). NCBI lineage: Eukaryota > Metazoa > Arthropoda > Arachnida > Araneae > Salticidae > Maratus > Maratus speculifer. Next base: position 329,824,020 of record OZ025295.1, on the reverse strand, counting down.
AATTTATGAGATTAAAGGGGAGCCCCAAAAAGTTAATGGGAACTCTGCACCTTGATTATCAGCCGTAAACTATTGGGCAGTTGAATTCAAATCCGTCCGTAGAAACATTTTTTTATGAAGAACGTTCAGGTCATCCAATTAAAATTATGACATCAGAAATGATTGAAAAGGATTGAATCGGAGAGTGAAAGTGTCTGAGTTTGATGAGACTGCGGCCATCTTAACCCTTTCCGGCACACTGTGCCCGGTCTGTGATACCTAATTTTAATTCCATACTTGCAAATGGCACCAATATTATAATAGAGAAAATTTTGTTTTTACAATAAAAGTTTAAATTAAGGAATTCAAAATATCTAAAAAATTCGTTTCTGAATTCCGGTGTCAGTCGATAATTTCTCATTTTACTAACTGATTTTGCCCGTGCCGGAAAGGGTTAGATGAATGGGTGTAAAACATTTTAAAAATTCATTTGAACATGGAAATGCCTTCAGCAAAATGGCTGTCGCAAAGGCTACCTATTGACATTAAAGACACTCGTGTGCCGATTTCAAAAGAATGTCTGGAGAAGTTAAAGAGGAATTCATAGAATTTTTCGTATGGATTTATAACATGGGTTCTGCACAGTATACCAAAAACTAAAGAACAGTACAGATAGTGGGTTTTTTTCGAGGCCAATCTGCGCCAAAACAGGCTAAGACGACTTTATCTGAAAACAAAGTCATGGATATAGTGTTTTGGGATGGATTCAGAATAATGCTCGTTAATTACCTTGAAAAAATCAAAATTATCAATGGAGAATATTAGCCAATTTACTGGATCGTTTCAACGATTTTGTGAAAAAAAAAACGTATGAATTTGTCGAAAAATAAATTTCATTTTTATCAAGACAATGCACGCGTACACAGCGGTGTCATCTCTATAGCAAAATTCTGTGATTTAGGACATGAACTGCTTTTGCATCCACTATATTATCAAGATTTAGTTTTTGGCGAATATTTTATGCTTCCAAATTTTAAAAGGTAGCTCGGTGGAAAATTTTTTTGACTCTAAGTATGAGATTATTGCTTAACCCTTTAACGGACAAAGCATTTTCATTGCTAATATGTTGAAATAAATGAATAACACCGATAATTGCAAACAAATATATTTATAAATACGAAAAAAGTGATTTTCCACGTGCATGATAAAATGGATTTTTATTATTTAAAATTCCGGTGACGTTGTTGCACATCGGAATTAAAATTTTGTGGTTTCGTAGAGAAACCAATCAACGTTAAAGGGTTAAAGAAACGCCTATTTGAAAGGGTAGCTCGGTGGAAAAAAAAATTTGACTCTAACTATGAGATTATTGCTTAAAGAAACGCTTATTTTAAAGGTTTGTAGAAGTCGTATTTTTAAAGGGGGTTAAAAAAAAAAAGTTGGATTGAGTGAATCGAACTAAAAGGAGATTATGTTAAATAATAAACTGTATTTTCGACATTCAAATGTTTTTTCTTGTCAAGGCGAAGTGCTTTTTGAATGTCTTTTAAAAGGATAAACTATTTTTTATAAATTAATAATAATAATATCTAAAAAATATATAATAACGTTTTTTTAATAATAAGGAACCAATTTTATAAATATATGTTTTTTCACATCTATTTTTTGAATATCAAACTAACTGTTTAAAATAAATATATTAAATATGAATCTAATTACTATTAACAACATTTCTGTTTGAATTAAATAAAAAAAAACTGTACATACTTCAGTAAACATAATTTATTAATTGAGCAAATTTTATAACAGATAATGTGTTTTTTGTTCTACATAAATTAGGGATCTCGCATATGTCCTCTAATGTAAAACTTGTCAATCAAATAAAATCCCATATAAATTTATCTCTAAAAGTTGGAGCACAAAAATTTTATTTTATGTTCGCTTTTATTACTGCACTCCAACACATGGTCAGAATATCAAAATATGTATTTCTCAGCGAAAAACTTTTGATGTATTGCCATGAACGAGCTGATTTAAATTCAAATCATGAAACAAACGTAAATATATTTCCATAGCTGCCAACTTTCAACTAATCTTCCATAATACCTGGATTAGTTTGATCCAGGTTAACGTCATTTCAAACCAGAAAATATATTGCATGAATCTTTATTTATTACTTACCCATCATACGTAGTATAGGGTAAGTCTTGCAATCGTTTTGAAAATCGAAAAATTTTTTTTTGACGGATTTACACGTTTTAGATAGTGGAGATTCCGAAAAACGTATTTTTAGAAAAAAATTTTTGCCGTCCGTCTGTCTGTCTGTCTGTCTGTCAGTCTGTCTGTCTGTAAACGCTCTATCTCCCGAACGAATTGAGATAGAGACCTGAAATTTTGTATGTAGTTAGTATGTAAGAATGGGACGAACCCTATTTAATATCAGTAACCTCGATTATCCGGAACTATTTTTTTCGGACTCTCGAAAAATTCTTTCTGATGAAAGGTAGAGAAAAATTTTCGAATTTTTTTATTCTAAGGAATGGACGTAAAAGGCAATAAAATAACACACATTTTGCATATAAAACGAAGTCAATCGGATTATTAGTTGCCGAGATATTTGTAATCCTGTTTTCCACATTCTTCGATTTTTCATGCCCCTGTATTTCATTCAAATTTCAATTCAGAGGTATATTTTAATTGGAAATGAGACGCTTAATCCGATGCAATTAATTATTAGTTAATAGAGTTATTATTTTTGGAGTTATAAGGATGTTTCTTTTACGCAGTTGGGTACTACTTGAGTAGTTTTGCGTTTTATATAATTTGTCGATATCGGTAATCAGCAGTTCTTTAATAGAGCATTACTATGTATATTAACAATATTTAAATTTTGTTTATGAATTGCAATGCATTGTATAAATAGTTTTCACATGTTTTATTTTCATATACATATCCATGATGGGTAAGTATTACGGTGGCCCCCAACGACTAGTTTAATTTCAGGATTGTTACTGGAACATAATTTCCTTTCTTTGAAACTCATAAAACCAGGGTCAAATTAACGCATGTATTACGGATAATCGATGTCAGGCTGGCACTTATGTATTTCACAAATTAAAGTGCAAATGTGACTTAGACATGTCTCTTACTGTATAAAATGAAAGTAAGAAATGTTGCAAAATTTTATAGGCGAAAAATGCCTGTGATAGAAGCATTTATTTGAAAATTTCTCTGGTTACAGGAGATAAAATCGGACATAAGATTTATTTGCTTGGCATTATATATCAAAATTAAATGTGCACTTCCAATTGAAGTAAGATATTTTTTGCTAAGTTCTAATCCTTCGTTGCATGATTTTTTTTATGAAATAAGATATTTCAAAATCTATACATAGGTCTAATAATGGGATAAAAAATTTAATTTTCGAATTTTCAGCTAAAACATGATATATTATGGTGTGTACTATATGCACACTATCCGGTATTTTAAATATTGTATTGCTATATTTAATTCCTAAACATAAGTAATACAATTAAATTAATAGGAAGCCATTTCACCCTTTCCGGCACACTGTGCCCGGTCTGGGATACCTAATTTTAATTCAAAACTTGCAAACGGCACCAATAATATTTTAGTAAAATTTTACTTTTACAATAAGAACTTGAATTAGGGGTTCCGAAATATTCAAAAAATTCGTTTGTGAATTCTGGTGTCAGTCGATTATTTCTCATTTTACAAACAGATTTTACCCGTGCCGGAAAGGGTTAAAAGCAAAAAATATAAATTAAACCATGTTAAAAATGTAATAATATATTATAATAAAAATATATATAACATAAATTGTGGGATTTACCGAAAATGGCTGATTTACGACTGTTAATTTCCATTTTGTTTTTATTACCCAAGGTGCGATTTTTCCAATGATACTGCTCTTGCAAAATCGGAGAATACACATATTGCAATCCTCCATCTAAATTATTTTTAATAATTTTATATATAAAATCAAAGTGAAAAAAACTGGTTTCAGACTAATAAAATTTGAGTATGAAACGCTGATTCCAAAGAGGTTCCTTTTCAGTATTTTGGAAGTGTTGAAAATGGTTTCACAATCTGTATTTAACCACAATTTTTCTCTCTTATTAAGTTAATCTTAGTCCCTTATCGCATCGATCTTTCAAAGATAAATCCTGGCTGTCAAGATGTCTTTTTTTTTTTTTTTTGAATTAACAATAATTATATCTAAATCAGTGTTGCCAGTGGGCTACTTTTTTAAAATTCAGATTTCCTGATTCGCACCACTTTTTTGAAACGGCAAAATTCCGTTTGTTTTCGCCTTTATTAATATGTCATTACATACTACGCATTTTACTATTTCAAAAAAGTCGTGTCAGTCAAGTATCTGAATTTAAAAAAAGTAGCCAATCTGGCAACACTGATCTAAATAAACCATATAATAAATGTTTTTAATAATACGGAGGCAAATTTATTATATATTTTTTGCGGTTCCATTTTTAAATATCGAACTAACTGTTAAAAAAATATATTCAACATGAATCTAATTACTATAAATAATATTTCTTTTAGCGTAAAATAAAAAATCTGTACATACAGTCAATAAACAGTAATGATTAATAAAACCAACATTATTACAGATAATATATTTAATGTTTTGCACAAATGGAGTATCTCGCATATGTCAACGTATGTATATATCTGGTCAATCAAAGGAAAATCCATATAACTTTATGCCTTACAGTTGGAGCACAAAAGTTTTATTTTATGTTCGCTTTTGTTACTGCACTCCAACACATGGTCAGAATATCAAAATATGTATTTCTCAGCGAAAAACTTTTGATGTATTTCTATGAATGAGCTGATTTAAATTCAACTCGTGAAACAAACGTAAATATACTTCCCAAATTAAAATGCAAATGTGACATACAAATGTCTCATACTGAGCAAAATAGAGGTGAGAAATGTTCGAAGAGTTTATAGCAGACGAAAAATGGATGTAATAGAAGCATTTATTTGAAAATTTCTCCGGATACAGGACAAAATCGAACAAAAGATTTATTTGTTTGACATTATATGTCAAAATTTCGTGTGCACTTTCAATTTTCAAATGGTCTATAAATAAGAATGCAAGTAAAAATTTTTGTGTTAAATTTAACCCTTTCACTGCATTTTTTTATTATTTTTATGGAAAAAAATATTTGAAATCTATACATAGGTCTAGTAATGGAAAAAGTAGTAAAAAAAAATATTTTCAAATTTTTGTATTGGCATTGTTTTTGATAGAGTTAGTGATTTTGAGATAAAATATTTTTTGCTTGTCCTAAATAGATTAAAGTTTAAGTTCCGTCTAAGTATTTTAGAAGTATTGAGAACTGTTTCACAATCTATGCTTGACACATCATTTTACTTTGTTGTTAGATTAGTCTCAACCCTTTGTGCTCTGATGGTGGAATTTTCTACCATTTAATTTTAATTTTCGAATGTGACAACGGCACCGGAATATTTGACAAAATTTATTTAAAAAACATTTGATGCATTTTTTCATGTATATCGTAAACCGAATTTTTTCTTTGCAAAACATTGGTGCCAATGTGAAATTTGAAATTTTGATGAAATTTGTCCAACAGAGCTCAAAGAGTTAACGTTTTGAGGGGAGCCATTTGATTTCTGCAAACGGTTAATTTTAATGTTTTATATACCAAGCAGCACCAGTAAATTTTTACTACAATTTTGATCTCATAATAAATGTTATAATATTTCAAATATTCCTCTTTTAAGCATCTGAGGTATGACTTGGTTATTTGAACATTTTTGGAGCAGAAATGCAGTGCCCGAAAGGGTTAACTCTTGTTTATATATTTCTTACAAAAATAAAACCCTTCATTCAAGAATTTGTTTTAATGAATCAGCAATTATCACATCCACAGAGTACGGAACAGAGAATCAACTTTCATACACTGTAATGGCAATTTGTTTAACATGGGATTACGCATAGACAGAAGCGATACGAGCGGATGACTCTGAAACTACGATATAAGAGAGGTTGCTAATTCGGCGAAACATCGCTTCCTTGGCGAAAAATGATAAGGGAAAAAAGAAAAAAAATACAGCGACAGCTTACTGCTTCTTGTTTTGAAATTTATGAAAGAATTATTTTAATATGAAATAACTTTGACGTATTCGTCTTGCAAACAATACATGTGTCTCTTCTTAACATAACCACCTAATAATTTAAACTTGAAAATTCAAGAACAATAACAGTAATAATTATGAATCAATATAAGCGCGGAAATCTAAGATGAAATAGCATAAGCACGTGTGCAAAGATAATCAAATCAGCATTCAGCAAGAAGTGCCAAGCCAGAATATGGTTACAATTAAACAGAAATCACGAGGATAAAAATCGCCAACGCGATGATTTAGTTTTTAAGTGATCCACTGAAGGCGTTCTTTTCAAGCCGAGTTGAGGCTCTGTCCGTACTCTGTGATCACATCTAAAGAAATGCGTACTAAATATTTAAATAATTCGGAGGCATTTTTTTAATGTATTTTTCCAATATCAAATTATATGTTAAAAGTAAATGAATTCAACATGAATTTAATTACTATTAATGACATTGCTGTTAGCGTAAAATAAAAAATCTGTACAAATTTTTGTAGAGAGGAATGATAAATTAAACAAACATTAATACAAATTATGTATTTTATGGTCTATATAAATCCAAGATTTCGCATACTTCCTCGTTTGTGCTACTTGTGAATCAAATGAAAGCCCATATAACTTTATCCCTAAAAGTTTTGTTCTATGTTCGCTTTTATTACTGCACTCCAACACATGGTCAGAATATCAAAATATGTATTTCTCAGCGAAAAACTTTTGATGTATTGCCAGAAATGAGCTGATCTAAATTCAAATCATGAAACAAACGTAAATATATTTTACAAATTATTAATTATTTAAATTTAAATATAATTATTAATTATTATATAATATTATAATTATATAATATATAATTATATAATATTATAATTATATAATATAATATTATTATATAATATTATAATTATTAATTATTTAAATTTAAATATATTTTACAAATGTGAATTCGAAATGTCTCTTACTGTGAAAAATAGAAGTGAGAAATGTTGCAAAACTTTATATCAGATGAAAAATGCCTCTGATAGAAGCATTTATTTGAAAATTTCTCAGGTTACAGAAGACAAAATCGGACATAAAACGTGTTTGCTTGACATTATATGGCAAAATGAAATGTGCACATCCAATTTTCTAATTGTCTATAAATAAGAATATAAGTACAGTAGAACCCCGATATTTCAGATTAACTGGGACCAGACCCAATCCGGATTATCCGGAGAATAAGAAAAAAATGGAATAAAATAAAACATACTTACAGAAATCACCTTTATATTAAACTTATTGAATAATTACAAACAGTAAAAATGTTTACTTTGCTTAATTCTTCCGAAAAGATTTCAGAAAAAGTTTTTTTTTTAATTCAGAATATGATGATGAAATAAATTAATGTTATGGAAATTAGCCAATCGCTTCTCAAACTTGAAAAAAAAATGACCAAATCAATCCGGATTATTCGGAGATCCGGATTAACGGGGTCCGAATTTACAGGGTTCTACTGTAAAACATTTTTTGCTAAGCTTTAACACTCCATTGCATGATTTTTCAATGAAATAAGATATTTGAAATCTATACACAGGTCTAATAATGGGATAAAAAATTAATTTTCGAATTTTCAGCTAAAAATTCATATTTTATGGTGTGTACTACATGCAAACTATTCTACATTTTAAATATTGTATTGCTATATATAATTCCTAAACATAAGTAATGCAATTAAAATTAATAGGAAGCCACTTAAGAGCAAAAAATATAAATTAAACTATGTTACAAATGTAATAATACATTATAATAAATACCAAAAATTATATATTATAAATTGTGGGATTTGCCGAAAGTGGCTGATTTACGACACTTAGTTTCATTGAGTTTTTTACTGCCCAAAATGCGATTTTTCCAATAACACTGCTCTTGCAAAATTGGATGATACACATCTTGCAATTCTCCATTTAAATTATTTTAATAATTTTATATATGAAAGCAATGTAAGCAAACAAACAAACAAGAAAAACTGGTTTCAGACCAATGAAATTTGAGTATAAAACACTGATCACAAAGAGGTTACGTTTCAGTATTGTGGAAATGTTGAGAATTGTTTCACAATCTGTATTTAACCACGATTTTCCTTTCTTGTCAAATTAATCTTAGTCCCTTATCGCATCTCTCTTTCAAAGATTAATCCTGGCTGTCATGATGTCTTTTTTTATTAACAATAATCATGTCTAAATAAAATATATAATAAACGTTTTTAATAATACGGAGGCAATTTTTTTATATTTTTTTTACAATTCCAATTTTTAAATATCAAACTAAGTGTTAGAAATAAATATATTCAACATGAATCTAATTACTATTAATAATATTTCTGTTAGCGTAAAATAAAAAAACTGTACATACAGTCAGTAAACAGAAATGAATAATTAAACCAACATTATTACAGATAATGTGTTTAATGTTTTACACAAATAGAGTATCTTGCATATGTCCACGTATGTATGTAACTTGTCAATCAAATGGAAATCTATATAACTTTATCTCTAACAGTTGAAGTATAAAAGTTTTATTTTATGTTCGCTTTTATTACTGCACTCCAACACATGGTCAAGATATCAAAATATGTATTTCACAGCGAAAAACTTTTGATATATTGCCATGAATGAGCTGATTTAAATTCAAACCATGAAACAAACGTAAATATATTTCACAAATGTGACTTAGAAATGTCTCTAACTGTGCAAAATGGAAGTAAGAAATGTTGCAAGACTTTATAGGACATGAAAAATGCCTGTAATAGAAGCATTTATTTGAAAATTTCTCCGCTTACAGGAGACAAAACCAGACATCAGATTTATTTGTTTGGCATTATAGGGCAAAATGAAATGTTCACTTTCAATTTTCTAATGGTTTATAAGTAAGCATACAAGTAAATTATTTTTTGTTAAGTTTTAACCCTTCACTGTAGGATTTCTTCTTTTTTTTTTAAATAAAAAATATTATTATAAATCTATGTATAAATCTAATAATGGGAAAAAATAATAAAAAATAATATTCAAATTTTTATTAAAACTTGATATTATTGCTTGTATCCTATATGCACACTTCGGGATTTTAAATATTGTATTGCTAAACGTTGTAACTAAATGTGATTAAATTAATTAATTTTATCTCCTTAACACTCTGCAACTTTCTTTATACTAATATTTTTAAGTATTCGGTAAAAATAATAAAAGTAAATTTTGTCATAATAGTTTGGGCGAAAATTTTTTTGTTCACAGAAAACAAATTAAATTTTTTTGTCAAATGCAGCCATCTAGTACTGGCAAAATTAGTGCCATCCATGCTTTGGATTGTTTTTGATTTGTTACAGCGATCTTATTGGCCAAATTCTTGGAATATAAGCGTATTTTTTTTTCCAAGCACCTTCGTCTTTCCAAGCCCAAGCTCGCACTCTGAATGGTTGTTGCTCTCGGTACTGTTTTCATGTACCTTGGCGATAATCATACTTTACGTAGCGATAGATGCTTTCGCCGAGTTTGATTTCCTTCCGAACCGAGTACAAAATAACTTCTCTCTTACAGCATTGGATTGGATGGAACGTGTCTTACTGAAAGCTGTACTCTTTAAAAGTTTTTACACACAAGAGCACAAGACCACGAGGATAAGAATGAAGAAAGAATAAGAATGAGTAGGTTAGGTTTTAGGTTTGCTCGTTCACTTACGAGCGAAGTATTTTTCGCCAAGTATGGTTATCGCCAAGTTACGTGAAAACAGTGCCGAGAGCAACAACCAATCAGAGTTCGAGCTTGGGCTTGGAACGACGAAGGTGCTTGGGAAAAAAAATTTCGCGGAATATAATGAGAATTATAGTTTTTCTTAGGTAGGTGTCAGATGTGACACACCACGCAGTGAAGGATTAAGATGATTTTTTTTAATAAAAAATTTAACAATTTTGTACATTGTGATTTTAAATAAAACTTATGTGACCCATATATAAAGCTTAGTTAGTGTATTGTTAAAAGAATCGGGATGCTACTGCGTATGTGGATTTTTTATGGCATAAATTCGAGAATGTGATTAAAAAAATTCAAAAATTTGAATTGACAAAATCATTTGTTTCATGAAAAAATAATATTTAACGTGAAAAACCATAACCAACAATAAGAAACAAATTTTAGGTTTCCTACTAGACACCTAAACTGGGATGCCACAAGTGACAATTTTTACATTCAGTTCGGACCACTATTTTTGAAAAATACATTTTGTGGTATATTTCTGGTCCAAAAATTTTCAAAGAATATCCAAAAGAATTCTGCTTTGAAAAAATGGTGCAAAATAGGTTTAAAAAATAGGTCTGTACCAGCCCTGCATAAAACAAATGCAAATAAATACGTAGGTGCAAACCTGACATCGATTATCCGTAATACATGCGTTAATTTGACCCTGGTTTTATGAGTTTCGAACCAGAATTTTTTCAAAGAAATGAAATTAAGTATGTTCCAGTAACAATCCTGAAATTAAATAAAGATTCATGCATTATATTTTCTGGTTTGAAATGACGTTAACCTGGATTAAACTAATCCAGGTATACGGAAGATTAGTTGAAAGTTGGCAGCTATGATAAATATAATGAGAGTAACAAAATTGGAAATTGCACTTCAAATGTAACAAACCAGGTGCGTTTGTACTATACGGAAGTTTTAAAAATATTCATATCTTGATAAAATAGTATACAGTACTTCAGATAAAGTAGAATATCAGAAATGCTTTGTGTATCCTTGTAAATACTATGGGCTTTCTGTTATACAGGAAGTAACTTGTAGTAAAAATCAGCAACGTATATCAATTTCATAAAATGCGAAATAGTTTTAAAAAACACATTCCAAACAATGTTTTTCCCTATACCATTATGTAAACATAATACTTTCATGTGACCCTGTAAATTAATAACAAACATTTTTTAAACCACAAATTATACATAATGCATATTTTAGCATATACTTCATAGATGCATATGAATTTTATTATGTTCAAAAGAGTGTAATATCGTTAAATATAACTTGAAACTATTTTATTCTATTAACCGTGAAGTAATAGTATACTTTTGATTGTCCCTGTAATTAACCCGTTGAGCTCTGCTGGTAGAATTTTCTACCACATTATTTTAATTCCAAAATGTCACAATGGCACCAGAAAATTTGCCCAATTTGCTTCAAAAAGGTTTAATGCATTTTTTCGTGTTTATCGTTAACCGGTTTTTTTCTTTGCAAAATACTGTTGTCAATGTGACATTTGGAATTTTGAAGAAATTTACACCCCAGAGCTCAAAGGGTTAAACTATGCAACCGATTTTAATACAATTTGAAATGATTCGACAAAATTATGTAGCAATTACGTATTTTAAATTTCAAACGATTCGGTTGGGTATTTTTTGCGTTCTTATATGCGGACAGACAAACAGACAGATAGACGGACGGACTGAACGACGACTATAGGTGCTACATATTTACATAATTACTAACGGACCTAAAAATGGGCCTACCCATCGGGATTTCACTAACACGACAAAGCATGCTGAGTTCCAGAGGTGGTCATCCTTTGTCATCCCTTGCAGTAGATCTATATAAGGCAATTGCAAATAAAAATAATGAGAATAAAAAAGCATCCACACAGCCGACAAACAAACAATTTGGTTTTAATGCAAAATTTTGCAGTGATTTCGTTAATTGACGATGATACACAGCATACCAGAGACTATGTGCAACAATAAATCATGGTATGAAGGTAAAAGAAGAAATTTGATGGCATTTTGCATGTCATCGCACTTAACGGATTTGGTATCTACACCGATAATGTAATACATAACAGACAAGAGACTGTGTACAATGGTAAATTATGGTATTGGCGTTATTTAACCCCTTGAGGGGCGGTGGTATATATTATATACCACCTACGATTGATGAAGATTTACACCACAAAAATGTTATTAAATTTCCCTTTTCTAACTTTGGTGGAAAACAGTGGTAAAATTGCTTTTCCTATTTTTGATATAACTTTTTTACAAATTTCCGGTGGGAATTCAGAATTACTCGAACGCAATTGCTTGCCCCTCAAAGGGTTAAGGCGGTCGATTATCTGCACTAGGGATATAGGACCGAGGAAAGTGCCCTCCCTGGGGGTCTTTCTAAGGGATCGTAACCCGTATTTACGCGAGGTTACCCATGGTTCAAAAAAAAACCCCACGTAAAACTTCGAACGGTTAGACCGATAGGCGCGATTGAATTCGAGCCAGCGCCTCACGTCTACCAGCTACAAGATCATAACCTCACAGGCACTGGTGAAGCAGTAAATTACGGCATGAAGATATTGATGAATCACATGTTTGATGGCATTCCTCATGCCACATTCATTTAGTTAATTTGAAATATACACTTAAAATATGATACATAGCAAACTGGAGGCTCTGTACAATAGTAAAGTAGGGCATGAATAATGATGAATCACACGTTTGATGGCATTTTTCATCTAATTTTTCACCATCCACTTAGCAGATTTGATGTGCACGCCTAAAAAATGATACATTTCATATTGTCGATTATATACAACAGTAAAATAGGGAATGAACAATATAAAATCACAAGTTTAATGTAATTAAACAGATTGTTTTTCCCTCCTCACTTATTAACACTAGATAGATGGGAATTTTTACACAAGTTTTATATAAAAAAATTACCACCAGAATTTTATATTAAAACTGTTTAAGTTGATTAATTAATCATTTTTTTGTTGTTGTTGTTTCTTTAACCCCTTAACGCGCACTGTTGCCGGGTCGGCAATACCTAAAGTTTCCCCCTGTTTAGAGACACAAAAACTCCGTGAATATTTCAAAAATTACTCTAATGGCTACTTTAAATCTTTCTTATGAGTTCTAGATGGTAGCACCACAGAGATCAAACTCTACTGTTTTAAATAATAGGTAAAATGTTTTACTGTAATTCGCGCTTCACAGCAATGCTCTTCTCACTGCGTTTATCAATGCTTTACTTATGGGAGGTTACCACTTTGGCAACAGCTGTATAATTAAAATGGTTGGTGCAATCTTTACAAAACAATACCTGTGTATTCCTCTAGGCCTAAATAGATTGCCTAATTTTAATTTTCTTTAAATTCCAACTTTAAACAGTAGTGCGCCGGAAAGGGTTAAAAAATGTTTTAGAAAGAAATTTATGGTTTGAATAGAAACAAATTCAGTTAACCCTCTGGATCCCAAACCGCCCGAGATATTTTAATTCGTATAACTTCATTCCCACCAGAAAATTAAAACGGCAATATTTGTTTTAATTAATGCCAGTATATACCGTATTTAACTAAAAGGAAATTAGCCATTGAATTTTTCTGGTGTTAAACTAAATATTCTATTTCTGCAACGTATTTTATCATGGGATTTAAAGGGTTAATAGCGTCCAAATTGGCCCCTCGCCGTCTTTCTGGTGTTAATAGTTTACTTAATCGAACAAAACAATCCAGACCGAAGACAGAATTAAGTTTGAATAAATTCAGTTATTGCAAATTTGGATATATTTCACAGCTTTACGAGATATTGAGATATGCTTTGCTAAAATATAATATTAAATTAATAGCTGAACCTCCTACAAAATTAAAAGATTTTATTCACAAGAAAATCTATCCAATTCCAAATTATGAGATAGCAGGTGTTTGTATGGTTCAATTCACTACAGAACATCCAAAAAAAAATTATTCTATATTGTTCAGACTTGTATAAAATTAAAAGTAAGACTGAAAAAGCATTTTCCTGATATGCCATATCTGATATACAAGTACAGCCTTAACTGTATCAAAAAGAAAATATTGTGATAAATTTCGACAAAGATAAAATGATCTTTTCAACATCAAACCATTGCTCTTCAATTATCCATGAATCCATTGAAATTCTATTTAGGAATGATACTGTTTGCAATGACGTCATTTCTTATAATATTCCCGCACTCTGGTATAATATCCTTGGTTGCTTCGATGAACTCCTCGAAACTTTGCGCACGCGGACTGTTTTTGTTTTTACTTTTTTAATTTCTAATCATTTATCTTCTTTTTGTCCTTTGAAAATGGATGCGAGTGCATCCGAAAGATCTAAGGTTAATAATAAATAAATATTATCTATTTTTCCAACACTTTTTAAGTATTTATGTGTATATTTTAAGATTTAATTTAATAACGAGGTGTAAGTTCCATCAACACACTGTTATTAATACAATGATTTGATTCATTGAATGAATATACACGTTTGACAGCATTTTACATGTAACACCCACTTAGTTGATTTAATATGTATAACTGAAATATGATGCATAGCATCCTGGAAACAATGTGCAATCAAGAATCACAGCAAAAAATAATGATGAATCACACATTTGTTGACATTTCCCATGTCAGGCGCACTTTCCAGATTTGAAGCATGTACCTAGAATTTTAAATACTACAAGAGGGAAAAAAATGAAATCTATTGGGTTTGTTGTCATTTTATGGGACGTCGTCATATATATGAGGTGTCATCGTATTGTAATTTTTGCCGAAGATGATACGGCGATAGACAAGGTCACCAAACCGTTCTTGCAGCAAATTTGCAGTACAAAATTGTGTTCTTTGTTTTTATGTCGTATTTTTACAGAAAAAAGTAGTTTTTTAAAAATTGTTTCTTATTTTAACAGAGATTATCATTTAGCGATTGTGCGTTTTCTTATGAAATATTCTGTAAGAGTTTGATTTTGGTGTGAACCCTTTTAGGAGCGTCCTTTGCAGCCTTCAAGTGTTTAATTTTAGAGCCTACATTGCCAAATGGCCCCTGTAACATTTTATGAACCATTTCGATCTCATAATCTACGTAAAAAAAGAGGGGGGGGGGCTTTTATTTATTTTTAAATAAATTTGTTCTTAATTTGCAGTGTGAATTAATTATTTGAACATTTTTAGAACAGAAACACCTTGCCTCTAAAGTATTAACAGATTCTCGGGTACATTGCACAGGATATATGCATCACGAAAAAATTTTTACAGTCTCTACGTATGTGTTTGAATAATCGATTTGCATTACAACATACTTTATACATAAAAAAAAGAAAAGAAAAAAAGATTTTTCTTTATTAAATATAAATATGTTTTGTTGTAGTAAAAAATAAAAAGGAAAAAAACAAACAAACAAATAAATAAAAATTTAAAAAAAAAGATTGCAAGTAAAAAATTCGATAGGAAAATTCATAATAAAAACTATCTTTATCAATAAATAAATAAATATGAATGTGAAGGAATTTTTATTTACATTTTTTTTACTAGATGTAAAAAGTTACATTTGTTTGTAATTGAATGAAGTTTTAAAAACAAAATATATGAAAACCATCTTAAAATCAATTTATACATACGATTAAGAAAATAAAAAAGGCTAATTAAAAAAATCTAAGTCGTTGAAATAAGAACTAGAAGAACACGATCAAACCAAACGAGATAAAATTTGTTTTCACTAAATGTTTCTAGTTTTTTTATACTTAGTTATACAAATTAAATATATGATAAAAAGAAAAAAGTAAGAGCTATTTATATAAAAAAAACAACAAATAATTCAATGAATACCTACAGGGAAAAAATTAATATATTCTTTCAAAAAAGAATTTAGTCTGTTGAAATGATTTTATATTGAATAAGGGAAACATAAAGCATTAACGTGGTTTAGGACATATTTTAAAATAAATTTTATTTATTTGATAAATAAGTTTCAATTTTTTGGATATGGTTAATCATATTATTTTTAGACAAAATTGCATGATAAACCTTTTCCCATTTTTTTTATTTAATTTTAAAAAAATTAACATTTATTAAAAAATGGGGTAATTTAAAACCGAAATATTTTAAAAAGTCGAAATATTATTTATAGAATTTCTATTTTTCTTCATTTAAATAAACAGAAATGTATAAGCTTTAATTTTGATTATAATAATTTAAATAGAAATTTAAATTATTTTAATTAAACATTTGATAATATGTTATAATTAAAAAAAATCATACCTTGAAAAGTAATTTTTTTCAAATTTTCTGAATCAAAATTAAAGTGAAGCTATCCAAAGAGACGCGTTCCAAGTTTGAACACTTTATATTTAACAGTTTTAGACTTATAAATAGCTAGTACGTAATAGCATCGCAAAGATTCAATTACTGGCAAATACATTTTGATGTTGACTCACACCATTTTTTAAAAACAAAAATCTTTTACACACGTTTTAAGAACATATACTGCGAATATATACAGTCGAGTCTCTATATAACGAAATCCACCGTTCCAGTAAAAAATTCGTTATATAGAGAAATTCGATGTATAGAGAATGATGTTAAAAATCGTATTTAATGTGTAAAATTTGAACAAATATTATTTTTGATCTTTTTAATTTGAAATGTTTAAAAGTAAATATTAACCTAACATTTTATTTCTTAATTATTTAAGCTGTTTCAAAAAAGAGAACAGACA
The DNA here is from genome assembly GCA_964019185.1 of Maratus speculifer. Classification (NCBI taxonomy): domain Eukaryota; kingdom Metazoa; phylum Arthropoda; class Arachnida; order Araneae; family Salticidae; genus Maratus; species Maratus speculifer. The sequence continues at coordinate 329,807,344 of OZ025295.1, read as the reverse complement.
TTTATTTGAAAGCTTAATGAAAATCAAATAAGGAAGACTTGCATTAATTTCAGACGAAAAAATCTGTGATTTTTTTTTTTTTTTTTTTTTTGTTTTTTTTTTTTAAATTGTTACGCTCTAAAAAAATTTTAAAAAAATAAATAAAATGCTCAAATTTTAGCAAGGAATGAAAAATTGTAGTTAACATTTTCCTCCATTTGAAAGCCTCTCTTATGTGCATTGATTCCTCTCTTACATGTGCATCAATCTAATTGACTCTGTTTTGAGAAGGATGTGGAAAGGTGTGTGGAAGATGGGATGAATTCGTTGGATTTAAAGAACAAGGAGAGAAGTAATATATAAAAAAACAAAACTCAGCACTGGCGATAAATCAAAAATAAGTGATGGAAAATTGATTCCATATGATTTCGAAGCCTTTTAAAACTGAATAAATTAAGACCAATTTATGAAAAAAATCGTTATATGGAGATCGATATTTCGCTATATATTTTTTAATGTAATCATGCGAAAAGGGAACCGTTCCTACTAAAAATTCGTTATATAGAGAAATTCGATGTATGGAGTTTCATTATAGAGAGACTCGACTGTATTTATTAAAAACAGTGATACGAATAGAACATAAAAATATTTGTCTGTAATTGGAATTTTGCGAATATCCTACGTAAACAAGGTTCAATTGACCGATTCCCTGATTTGCATGTACATCATACGGGGAACACATTTTTACCAATCATGAAGTACCCTTGTTGCAAAGAGCAAATAACTAAAAATTTGGATTTATTATTCTCACCAGTAAATTTTTAGTGTAAATTTTGCATTGTTTAATCCGACAAATTTCTCCGGATCAAATAGGCAAGAATTTCTGATTTGAAAAACCAGTCATAGAAAGGTTAAAAATCATGTAAAAGACGCAAAAATAGGCATTATTTGAAAGTTTTCTTTTTTCAGAAATGTTCATCAATCAAGTAGTTAAAGTGATGAAAATATTTTTATCCAGATATCTCAATTGTTTCCCAGTGATTATTAGAACTTTACAATATTCCTTCATATATAGCGCAATTCAGACAAAGAGATATTAAGTTTGATTCAGATATGTATTTACTCGTATTTAACCCCTTGGGGACGAGCGACACGTATACGTCCCGCGAATAGGCTTAAGAAACCGTGTTTAAAGCCACCAGTAAAATTACACCGTAAATTTTGCCTTATGTAATCAAAGCACAAATTTCTGTCTTTTAAAACTGGTGACGAAACATTAAAAATTTCGTAAACTGCTCCCGGCGCGAAGGGGTTAAAGCTAAAAAGGCCGAGATTATTTTATTATTTTAATGTTTGCGAATTAAATTTCTATATTTCACTTTAACCCATTAGTGCCTAGCGTCCCTTTTTAGGGACGCTTCAAAAGGTGCATTCAGCACTGTTTTTGACACCGGTAAAAAAGAAAAGCAATAATTATTTTATTTAAATGATGCATTTTCGTGATTAATGAACTAAACTTAAATCTTCTAAAAATAGTGGTGCCAACCAAATAAAATTTACGCAAAAGATGCTGGGCACGAATGGGTTAAGAGTTTTTACTGTAATACGCAATAAAACATGAGGGGAATAAAATACCATCAAAATAATTTTCATAGAATTTTTTCAAGAAAACATCTTGCATATTACCTTGAATTACTTTCACAGATGGAATAAACACAATTTCTGCTGTACCGCAGGCGACTATTTATATATTCCGTTAGCACTAAAAAAAAAAAAAAAAAAAAAAAAAGAAACTAGTTGGATGTGCCAATCCCAAAACTTTCTTCTGTCTCATACGTACATTTTAATATTTCAAAATTTAGTTACACATGTAATCCCTTTCCGGCGCGGGCAAATTCTGTACGTAAAATGAGAAATTGTTGACTGACACCGGAATTTACAAAAGCCTTTTTTAGAAATTAAGAACATCCTGATTTAAGTTGTCATTGAAAAGTAAAATTTTACTAAAATATTCTTGGTGCCTTTGTTAGTTTGGAATTGAAATTAGGTGTGCCTGGAGTGGACACACTGCGCCGGAAAGGGTTAATGCATTAATTATTATTAATTCAATACTATACCAAGTATGATTTTCATCTTAAATTTATACTTCTGTCAATTAATCGGGGTAAAAACGAGTTTCCGTATCTGCAGGAGCCGATGAACAGTAGTACGATAGGCAGATTTTTTTTTTTTCAAATTCAGAAAAGATCTAATCACAATACCCCCCCCCCAAAAAAAAAAAAAAAAAAATAGTTCTGTTCTATGCAAAACTTCAAACACTTTTTAATGGTAAAATAATAAAAGTGGCACAGACATCGTGATAATAGCACCTCCTTTTGGCGGATTTTTTTCAAATTCAGGGAGGGTCTGCTGACTATAGCCAAGCATTTATATAAAAAATTTCATTAAATTCTATGTATAACTTCAAAAACTTTTCTGTAGTAAAATATTGAAAATGGCACAATAATTGCTATATCTGCCCCACCCGGCGGATTTTTTCAAATTCAGGTAGGACCATCTAGCCATAGTCAAATACTTACACAAAAAATGTGGTTCAATTGGATGCATAACTTCATACACTTTTAGTCGGTACAATATTGAAAATGGCACAAAAATTATAATTGCAGCGACCCCTTCCGGCGGAATATTTCAAAATTGGAGGAGAACCTGCTTGCCACAGCCAAATACATTCACAAAAAAAAAAAAAAAAATATCGTTCAGTTCTAGGCATACCTTCATACAAATTTTGCTTCTAGAATGGCGATATACGGACACACAGACACGCACACAAAGAGACACATAGACAGACATTTTGTGAAAACATGTTTTTTGAAATCTCTGACTCCTAAAAGCCCTGACTCCTAATCCCTTTAGTTAGCCCTTATTATAAGTTGTTGCTGATTAGTTTTTGTTATAAATCGCTTATCAGGTGGTGCTGATATGGTGCTTTTTTACGATTTAGATAATAGAAATACCTCAAAAATAGATGCATGGAGTTTCATCAAACTTCAGATTCAATTATTTCTTGATATGATTTTATTTTTGTTTGCGTTTTCGTGTAAATCGCCCAAAAATGGCGCTGCTATTCAGCATTATTTAAAATTCCCGCAATTGTTCAATCTGCGAAAAAGAAAGCATGAATTTTATGAAATTTCAGATTCGGTTAGTCTTTGACATGAAATCTTATATATGTATATATATACAGGGTGATTCCAAATTTTCTTTACAATAAAAGAGGGGTGATAGTACACATCAAGACAGACAATATTAAATAGGAGACCAAGGGTCCAAAACGTTTTCCTAAGGAGATAGCCGCCATTAAAGTTTAGGGACCAAAATTTCAAATAAACATAAAAAACGGAAAAATCGGTCGATTGATTTGCGGTTTTCACTAAAATTATTCTTTATGTCGGCATTTTCTTGAAATTAAATTATAAAGATAAATTTCAAGAAATGCCGATAGAGGGCGCTTTAGACTTTAGAGTAACGAACAACTATTTTTTGCTGCTATGTTTTGCATCTCATTAAATGTTTTCGTAAGCTTACAATCAAACTTAAATTTTGAGCTCAAAATCTGTAGTTGGGAGTGGTTAAGTAACACAAACTGAGCTGTGTTCAGAGTATTCAAATTTCAAATGATTATAAAAAACGGAAAAATTGGTCGATTGATTTGCGGTTTTCACTAAAACTATTCTTTAATTAGGTATTTTCGTGAAAATAAATTATAAAGATAAATTTCAAAAAATGCCGATAGAGGGCGCTTTAGACTTTGGAGTAACGAACAACTATTTTTTCTCGTTATTGTTTGCATCTCTTTAAATGATTTCGGAAGCTTAGACTTAAACTTAAATTTTGAGCTCAAAATCTGAATAGTAGGGAGTGGTTAAGTAGCACAAACTGAACTGTGTTCAAGGGGGAGGGGGAGGTTCAAATTTAAAGTAATTATAGAAAATGGAAAAATTGGTCGATTCGTTTGCGGTTTAAAATAAAACTATTCTTTAAGTCAATATCTTCTTGAAAATAATTTTTAAAGGTAAATCTCAAAAAATTCCGACAGAGGGCTCCTTAACCCATTCGTGCCCAGCATCTGTTGCGTAAATTTTATTTGGTTGGCACCACTATTTTTAGAAGATTTAAGTTTAGTTCATTAATCGAGAAAATGCATCATTTAAGTAAAATAATTATTGCTTTTCTTTTTTACCGGTGTCAAAAACAGTGCTGAATGAACCTTTTGAAGCGTCCCTAAAAAGGGACGCTAGGCACTAATGGGTTAAACTTCAGAGTAACCAGCAATTCACTTTAACCATTATTTTTTGGTTCTAATTAAATGCTTGCAAAAGCATTTTAAATGTTCTCGGAAGCTTAGATTTAAACTTAAATTTTGAGCTTAAATCCTGAATCGTTATGAGGAATTAAGAAGCGCAAACTGAAGTGTGTTCAGGAGTTGAAATTTAACCCTCTTTCCTCCTCCAACACAATTCAATTTTTCGCTACTTAAACACTCCCAACGATTCAGAATTTCAGCCCAAAATTTAAGTCTATGCATTTGAAAGCATTTAATGAGATTAAAAAAATAACAGTTAAAAATAGTTACTCCAAAGTCTAAGGCGCCCTCTATCGACATTTTGTGAAATTTATCTTTAAAAATTATTTTCAAGAAAACACTGACTGATCAAGAAAACTGCTGATTTAAAAATTAGTTTTAGCAAAAACCGCAAACGAATCGACCAATTTTTCCGTTTTTTACAATTATTTGAAATTTCAACCCTCTGAACACAGCTAAGTTTGTCTACTTAACCACTCCCAGCTATTCAGATTTTGAGCTCAAAATTTAAGTTCAAGTCTAAGCTTACGAAAGCATTTAATAAGATGCAAAAAATAACGCCAAAAAAGAGTGTTTCGTTACTCCAAAGTCTAAAGCGCCTTCTATCGGCATTTTTTGAATTTTATCTTTATAATTTATTTTCACGAAAATACCTAAATAAAGAATAGTATTAGTGAAAACCGCAAATCAGTCGACCAATTTTTCCGTTTTTTATAATCATTTGAAATTTGAACCCTCTGAACACAGCTCAGTTTGTGTTACTTAACCACTCCCAACTACAGATTTTGAGCTCAAAATTTAAGTTTCAGTCTAAGCTTACGAAAACATTTAATGAAATGCAAAAAATACCGACAAAAAATAGTTGTTTGTTACTCCAAAGTCTAAAGCGCCCTCTATCGGCATTTTTTGAAATTTATCTTTATAATTTAATTTCAAGAAAATGCCGACATAAAGAATAATTTTAGTGAAAACCGCAAATCAATCGACCGATTTTTCCGTTTTTTATGTTTATTTGAAATTTTGGTCCCTAAACTTTAATGGCGGCTATCTCCTTAGGAAAACGTTTTGGACCCTTGGTCTCCTATTTAATATTGTTTGTCTTGATGTGTACTATCACCCCTCTTTTATTGTAAAGAAAATTTGGAATCACCCTGTATATATATAGTATATATATATATATATTGGTGTAAATCGCTCAACACTGCTATGCACTGCGGTTTCACTGCTATGCTACATTTTGTACGATTTTCGCCATACCTCTGTCTTCAGAATTAACGAACATAGTTTCAGCAAACTTCAGATTCTGTTAATCCTTGACATGAATTGAAGATTTTTATATTTTGATGTCAATCTCTAAATAAGGCGCGCTTCTATGCTGCATTTTTTGAGATTTCCGCATCAGCTCTATCTCAATAACGAATATACGAATTTCCATCAAACTACAGATTCGATTAGTCCTTCACATGATTTGATGCTGTTTATATTTTGTTGTTAATAGCTTTGCAGGTGGTGCTGCTATATTATTTTTTATGATATCTGTAACAGCTCTATCTAAAGAACAAATATAGTAATTTTATCCGATTCTGTCAATTTTTGATAAGAATTGGTTTTGTTTACATTTTGGTGTCAATCTACCTATAGGTGGTGCTAATATGCTGAATTTTGTAGGATTTATACGATTTTAACGATAATCATATCTCAAGAGATGATGCACAGAATTTCATAGCTTTAGAATACTCATGATGGGCATAAATTGCCATTTAATTTTGGCATTGTGATAGCAGATTTCGAAATTTTACAATGTATGAAATAGAAGAAAGTTTTGGGTTTGCTATACCTGATTTTTAATAATTGCAACAAGCTCTAAAATGTATAAAAATATTCCTTCTGAAACTGTGTTTCAGGAAGCATCTCTAAATATATCTGGATAAATTATTTTTCAATGCTGGAATTCAGGGGTCTCGCTGTCGCTCGCCATTGCGCCAAATTGCGACTAAATTCTTCATTTGGCGAGTAAACAAGGGATTAGATTCGCCAAATTGATAATGCTCAGTTTTTTCTTTTTGTTCCTTTTCTTTTTCGTTATTCATACATATTCATATTTTTAATATATTTGTAGCGAATATTTGAAATTAGATTACTAACAACTGTTGTTGCAATTATAAAAATGTATCTTATTTTTAAATTTATTGAAAAAATGTACATTAAAGATAAATTTTTGTGGTACATGACGAATCTATTTTGCTAATACTTTTTTCATTTGGCGAATGTTTTTTACTTTTAATTAGCCAAATTACTAACGTTGGTCAAATGTCAGCGAGAACACTGCTGGAATTCATAGTTCGTCTTTATCAAAATACTAACTAAAAGCTAATGTCGGTATTTTCTTGGACTGACCAACGCAAAGGTCTTAAGTAAATTGAGTAGTAATATGTGAGAAATAACATATCTTTTTTAAAGAGGCACCACACCCTAAGAACTAGATCTGCGTCCTGAAGCAAAAAAAGGCGGGAAACGAAGACGTTCTGCATATGTACGGTCCCTTGAATTTTGATACCAATAACTTTTAAAAGTTTTCCGCTTTAATTTTCTGAAGTTTAACAAGAAGAAAGAAATCTTTTATAAAATCCTATTGTCTAAATTTAGGGGACCGTACATATATTAAAACTCTGCCCTTTGCAGCCGTTTTTGTATGTGCGTTCAGGTCTATTACTCTGGGGATGCTGCAAGAGTCAAATATGATGCCTTTAAAAACGAAAAAAAAATTCAGATCCCGGAAAAATATTAGAGGAAAAAACAATTTAAATAATTTCTCATATTCTAAAATCGTGATAGAACGAAAAAAAGTAGTGATATTCGGTTTTAGTATTAGTTTTAAATTTGGCTTAATTTAACTCAATCCCTATCAATTTTCGATTTCTTTTAGATTAAAAATGTAATTTAAAAAAGACAAAAATAAACAACGTAATTGTTTTTTAAAAGTTTGACAGATCTTTTAAAAGTTCATTTAAAAAAATAATTCATTCACATTAAAAACTTGTAAACTATATCATATATTGTAATATTATCGATTTACATTTTAAAATATTTCTCGATCTTTTATCCCAGCACTCTATGTTTACTGCATTTTTACCACATACGTAAAAAAGTAATATTCGGAAACTTTTAATAACTATATTTTTTTTTCAAAAAATTTCTGTCTTGATATTCAAAATAAGAAATATATCTTTAAAAAAGAAAAAAGAAGAAAAGAAAATTTCTAAGCATATGAGAAGCAAACTTTTCCAATCAATGTATCGACTATAATCTGCATTTTGAGTTGGAATTTCAAGAACAACCCAATAGTTTTTAAAACTTAATATTAAAGAAAAAATAGAAATTTTGAATAGAAAATTTTCTGTTACGTTTCTTAAGAATATCTGCATTTTTCAGTTATACTGTTTTGATAACCCCTTGGGGACCCGCGACACGTATACATGCCACAGAAATCCAATTTTTGTTTATCCCCACCAGTAAAATTTTACTGTAAAATTTGCTTTTTAAATCGGAGCATTTTCTCGATTTAATAAGGCACAAATTTCTGTTTTTAAAAACCAGTGACTAAACATTAAAAATTTTGTAAAAAACACTCGTCACGAAGGGGATTAAAGCACTTTTTAAGACTTGTTTTACTGTATGCAGAACTTTATTGCAAGAATTTATTTGCTTATTATATGATGCTGTACAGTGTTGCCAGATGGGCTACTTTTTTTTAATTCAGATTCTCGATTGGCACCACTTTTTTGAAATGGTAAAATGCCTGTTATTTAATGACATATTGAAAAAGGCGAATATTAGAAAATTTTACTCTTTCAATAATGCGATGCCAATCAAGAAATCCGAATTAAAAAAAAAAGTAGCCCACTGGCAACACTGATGCTGTACGCGTTTACTGGCATACGATGCCCTAATCTTCATATTTCTTTCTGGATAAATAAAAAATTCAGTTGTCCGTTTTGAGCAAAATCCTGTAAGAAATTTCGAATAGTAATCACTTTTCTTTATATTAGAAAAGATATTATGTGAATTTTTAACACTAGAACTACCATGAGCGTCATTTTTTTGGCTATTATATGAATATGTTTCAGTTCCAATCAGAAATTTGATTATGAAATCGGTTTAAAAGATACAAAGAAAAACAAGTTGGAAATTGCACGTGAAGCGTAGCAAATGAGGTGCGTTCGTACGATAACGAAGTTTTAAAATATTCAGATCTTGCTGATATAGTAGAGCGTACTTTGGATACAGTATAGTGGTCGAAACCTTTGTGTTCCTGTAAATATGCAGGGAGTAATTTTTATTATACTTCATTAACGTATATCTTATTCATAAAATGTGAAGTAGTTTAATTTAATTAAAACAAGCCCCAAACAATGTTTCCCCGTATAACATTATTTAGTGGAATACATTTGTGTGTCTCTGTAATTTAATAATAAATATTATTTGCATCACAGATTGTACAGAATGTATTTTTAGTACATATTTCATGGATTCATGTCAATTCTATTATGTTCAAATGAGTGTAACACCATTAAAATGCATTTGAAACTTTTTTCCCATTGATCGTAATGTAACAGAATATTTTGATTGTCCCTGTAATTGATCTATGCATCCGATTTTCATAACATTTGAAATGACTCGACAAAATTATGTAATAATTATACATTTTAAATTTCAAACGATTAACATGCATTTGAAACTTTTTTCCCCATTGACCGTAATGTAACTGAATACTTTTGATTATCCCTGTAATTGATCTATGCATCCGATTTTCATAACATTTGAAATGACTCGAAAAAATTATGTAATAAATATTCGTTTTAAATTTTAAACGATTAAAATGCATTTGAAACTTTTTTTCCCATTGACCTTAATGTAACGGAATCCTTTTGATTGTCCCTGTAATTGATCTATCCATCCGATTTTCATAAAATTTGAAATGACTGGACAAAATTATGCAATAATTATGTATTTTAAATTTCAAACGATTCGGTTGGGTAGTTTTTGCGTTGTTATATGCGGACAGATAGACAGACGGACAGACGGACGGACTGAGCGACAACAATAGGTGCTACGTATTTACAAAATAACGAACGCACCTAAAAAGGTTAAATAATAAAGTTAAACTGTTTAAAATCAAAATTCTGGTACGAAATAATTTTATAAAATTAACTAACAATTTCAAAAGGAAAAATATCACCGAAATGAATTTTGTATAAATACGTGTGTGTATTACAGAGCTTTAATTACAATCTATCACAGACAATTACATTATAATTTCCTCTTTCGCACCAAATTTTTTAAAACAAAATCTATTTAAGTAATTGTAAGAAAAATATACTACAAGTTGTGTTTTTAAAAAATAGTGGCACGAATAGAACATAAAAATAGTCTCCTCTAGTAGTCTTGTAGTTAAAACTTTACAATACCCCCACGTATTTCTATATAGTGATAAAAATATATTTATGAGTGCGTATATCAATGCTCCGTTCTGGAGAGCTACTGAGCGTAGACCGACATCATTTATAGCAGGAACATTCCATGATTATGAAAGAAAGGACCTAGAAGACAATTTTTCTTTTTTATCTTTTGAGGGGCCAAGCAGTTTTGCTTGTGTTATTTTGATTTCCCACCAGATATTTGAAAAAAAAATAGTTCACGATAAGGAAAAGGAATTACATTCTCCCCCCTTTTTTTCCCCAGCAAAATTTAAAAAAAAGTAAAATTGAATAATATATTTCTGATACAAATCTACATTAACCTCTTGATGGTCGCATTAAATTACGGTTTAAAAATTCAAATTGATTACTGTCATCCCTTTTTAGAAAAAAATTCTTATTATTTCTTATAAATTCATTATAGCTACCACTTTTTTGATAAAGAAAATATTCATCTTATTTAATGACAAGTAAAATGATACAAGAATAAAGCCAATTACACTATTTTACAAAACTGGTGGGAATCAAACAACTTCTGACTAAAAGCCGTGAAGCTTGCAGCCCGTGAATGCCTCGGGTGCGGCGAATAAGTGGTTAACCCTTTCAGGCACGGGCAAATTATATTAGTTAAATGAGAAATTATCGGCTGTCCCCTGAATTTACAAACTATTTTTTTAGAAATTAAGAATTCTTTAATTTAAGCATTCATTGTGAATGTAAAATTTTATTAAAATATTATTGGTGTCATTTGCAAGTTGGAAGTTTTAAGGAGGCTCAGGGGTTAAAAACTTTTCAAAAAATCGATTTTTTTAATGATCTAGTTTTATTATTCAATTAATTCTGACCTCAATGCAAAAAACCGCATAAAAATATTAGCATTTTTAACGGAGTTATAAGCATTTATGTATCAATACTTAAATAGCCGCATCCATATAATTTCAACTTTAAGTCGCGTTTTCTCAAAACTTGATTTTTGACGACTAACACCAAGATTTAAAAAAAACTATTTGATGGAATGGCTTAATTTTTTGCGTGCATATAATATCATTATCTAGATTATGAATTAAGGATATAACTATTACTTAATAAAAACATTATTAAAAAATCTCTCAAAGTTGAAAATTAAAAAAAACTCTAAAAAATACAACTTTTTTTCCATTAAAAATACTCAAAATATTAAACTATCTAAAATATATTAATTCATAATCTAGATAAAGATGTTATATGCATGCAAAAAAAAATTAAGCCATTCCATCAAATACTTTTTTTAACCATTTGAAAAATGGTTGTTGTTTTCGGGAGAATGGACCCGATGATGTTATTTTAACCATTTGAAAAATGGTTGTTGTTTTCGGGAGAATGGACCCGATGATGTTACCACTTTTGAATGATGTTACCACTTTTGAATGATGTTACCACTTTTGAATTTAAATTAAATTCTTTATTTTTAGAAGAATTTTTATTTGAATTTAAATTAAATTCTTTACTTTTAGAAGAATTTTTATTTGAATAGTAAATTAAAATGGTTAAAATCATTGTAATAAAGGAGAAAACTAACAAATTTAAAAATGGGTAGACGGAAATTAACAGATACGGAAAAAGCCGAAGCCAAAGAAATGAATGAACGTGAATATCGCATTCAATGATATTAAACACAGTCAACATGTATAAGTTGCTTATTAGTTTGGCGATTCGTATCATTTGGCGAAATTGGTCGACGGGATAACTGAGTAATACTGTATTTGGTTTGGCGCAAAAACGTCTTTCAATGCAGAAAATGATAAAATCAAAAGATTATTGAGCCGCTGAAAACCAATTACGTGTTGAAAGGCGATCACGAAAAAGGAAGCAATTTAATGCCGAACCGATTAATTGTAAAACATCATGTCGCCAGGGCGACCAATCCACTAGCCATGGCGTTTTACTATCGGTCGGTTCTAACCAGGAAAATTTGAGTGCCAATAGTGATTCTAACAAGCCGGAAAATGTTATAGCTATTACTCTTGATTTTCCACCACCTAAAAAGAAAACTAAAAAGCAATCGGCTTGGGAAAAACTGGGAAAAAACTTTTTTGATTCGATGTCTGATGGACCCATTCACAGATGCATGTGCTGCGATCGATTTTGGTTTAAAACCTCCATCACCAAAATTCTGCTCTGTAAAATCAAACAATATATGCCAAAGTCTTACAAGTATAACAGTATATGCCAAAGCTGTATTTTAATAATGATTACTTTTGCACCAACAATGTTAAATAGTTTGAAATGTTTCTTTCGTCGCCAACTTTTATGCTTGGCGACAATAGAGTGATATAACTTAAACGAACCGTACCTTCAAATTGCAGCATGTATAAAGTCATTTATAGCAGTGGCACGGATAATACACAATAAAACAACTGGTATTTAGCTTAAAATGATAGATGAATGTATCGAGTGAAACATTTTTCAAATGGTTGGGGTAATTTCTTAAATTACAATTATTTATTTAAATCTTGGTGTTAGTCATCAAAAATCAAGTTTTGAGAAAACGTGACTTAAAGTAGAAATTAAATGGATGCGGCTATGAAAGTGTTGATACACAAATGCTTATAACTCCGTGAAAAATGCAAATATTTTTATGCTGTTTTTTGCATTGAGTTAAGAATTAAATGAATAATCAAATTAGATCATTAAAAAAATCGATTTTTTGAAAAGTTTTCAACTCTTGAGCCCCCTTGATTAGGTATTCCGGGAGAGTGGGCATTGTGAGCAGAAAGGGTTCATAGTAGATGGGGTAGTATACTTCCCACTGCCCCTCAAGGGATTAATAGACAGAACATAGTGTTTTAGAATTTTTTTTTTTTTAATTACGCCTCGATTTTCTACATAACAGGGATGAGATTTCCAAGTTTTTGTACACCACCCCAGAAGCCAAACAATATTTAACCAATATTGGCTACATCTTGGAGCAATATTGGCACATTGGCACAATACTGGCATGAAATATTGCTCCATTATTGGGATGTTTACATTTTGCCCTCATTTAGCCAATATTTGCGTCCATTATTTCAATATTGGAGTTTCTTTGGAAATATTGCCAATAAAACGCCAATATTGGTTAAATATTTAAATATTGCTCCATTCATACATTTAAACATTTTAGCAACGGTAATGTTTTGCCCATGAAAGGGTTAATTGAATGAGCTGCGATTCCTTGTATAAAACATTCATAACAGTTGCTGAATTCTAATTTTAAGTAATACGCATGTTTTTAGATACCAAGTTTTGGCGCAATAAATAGTTAAATTGAGATTCTGTGTTAAATTGAGTCCTGTATTAACCCTTTTAGGGGCAAGGCATTTCTGCTCCAAAAGTGTTCAAATAATCAACTCACAGCGCATATTTATTTGATAACTATCAAAAGCTCTATCCCCCCCCCCACACACACACACACCCATATTATCAGATTGATTTTGTAATAAAAAGTTACTTCTGCCATTTGAAAATTTGGGCATTAAAATTAACCGTTTGCAGACTGCAAATGGCGTCCCTCAAGGGCAGGGGTGCAAAAATCAAGGCGCCAGCAGGCAGTTTCTCACCACAAAATTTATTTCGTTTTTCTTCGTCTAATATTTCGTGTAAAATTCCTGTTAGAATGCTATTAAATTTTAAGCGAAAAAAACTTTAAAATTTTAGTGGTGAGATACTACCCTCTGGCGCCTAGATTTTTGCACCCCTGCTCAAGGGGTTAACAAGATTTAACTAAAAATATCAATTAATTCAGATCATGCTCCTTGTTGTCCGGAATTCGCTTTTAACGGATGATAAACTCTATCAGTGTGACGTAAAAGGCAACTCTACTCCGCGTATCAACTGCAAATTTGTTCCAAACAAACTCATAGAGTTCAGAGTCTATTAGTCATGCACTGTACCAACAACAGTTTGCATTATGAAACCCAAATATTTCTCAAAATAAGACAAGCAAGGGGAACTAGAACTGAATTTATTGAACTAGGAAAAGTTTTGAAATCGAGCTGCAAGTGTTTGGGCCGAATTGTGACCTTTTTAAACTGTTTCACGGTTGCAGTTTTAGCTTCACGTCAAACCAACATCTTTGTCTATCTTTTTCTGAACTATCTTGTTTATTGGGTACCAATTTGCGGTTTATATGGGAGTTGAATTGCCTGTGACGTCATCACATATAGGGTCCATTAATAATAAGTGAAGGTGTCGTAAAATGTTACAACTATCAAATATTGTTTAGCCCTATTTCGCATCATTTAAAAAAAAAAATCTTTAAAAATTTAAAAATAATATTTTTAATTGCCAACGGTAACTTTTTTATGCTAAAATATGTCTCTCTACTTACAATACGAAGAAAATATTTCTTAGAGAAAATGGAAAGTAAAATCCCGAATTTAACGGTTCTAAAAATTTTTGAATCAATGAATCGACAATAATTTGATCAGCGAGGTGGAATTTCAAAAAAAGCATAATGTTTTGTCAAACTTAATATTCCAAAATATTAAAAATACGCTGGCAACAGCTGTGTGAAGAATCCTTACATCTATACTTTCCAAGAATATTTGTATTTAGCAAATATTCTGTTTTGATTTTTAACGGAACTTTTTTTGAGCATTACTAAACATTCTAGGACGTGCAGTTGACATATTATGTTTTTATATTATATATTCTTCAGTTTATCATAAAGAAAACATTTAAAAAAATAAACTAGTGCAGTACAGCAAATTGAAGTTTGGAAAAGTTTTGCAGTTATTAAAGAAGTGTAAATATTAAAGAATGAACGTTTGTGTTTACACTTGTTTATGGAATATTTTTTTTCTCGGATAGCTTAAATATCTGATGCAGAAAGTTATTTCTTGAAGAAATTTTAAGGCATAAATAACTCATCAAAAGCTGATTAATTTTGTTGTAGCTAGTTATATTATTCTTCTCTTTAGAGGATCTTCCTCCTATGGTCGCAAAACTGCTATTTTGATATTCTGTTTGCACCACTATTTAAAAAAAAAGCAAAAAATAAACTTTGTTATACTTTTCTTGCAAATGTTATCAACGCGTATGTCAAACGTTTTTCTTCTTAAAAAATCTTGCGAATGTTGAAATATCTGCATTCTCTATTTCAAATCTTGCGAATATTAAATGATTACTGCGCAAAATTATTTCTTATTTGATGCAGATCGTCTAAAAAAATACTGGTACAAAATAATTTTTTGGTTATGAAATTCCACAACTCGCACGAACCTTAGATCTCGTTTTTGGCTTATAATTAGTAATACGTAGAAGTATGGTAATGTTTTAATTACAATCTGCCCCAGGCAACTATTGTTTAGTTCTATTTCGCATCATTTTTTCATAATAAAAAAAAAAAAATCTCCAAAAATTTAAAAATAATGTTTCTAATTGCCAACGGTAACTTTTTATGCAAAAATATAAATCTCTCTACTTCAGATAAAAAGAAAGTATTTCTTTGAGAAAATGGAAATAAAATGCCGAATTTAACGGTTCTAAAAATTTTTGAATCAATGAATCGACAGTAATTAGATCAGCGAGGTGGAATTTCAAAAGTAGCATAATGTTTTGTCAAACTTAATATTCCAAAATATTAAAAATACGCTGGCAACAGCTGTATAAAGAATTCTTACAACTACACTTCCCAAGATTATAGTTTGCAAATATTCTGTTTTGATTTTTAACAAAACTTTTAAACATTTCTAAGCATTCTAGAACATGCCGTTGACTTATTGCGTTTTTATATTATATATTCTTACGCTTATCATAAAGAAAACATTTTTTAAAAGATAAATAAGTGCAGTAGAGCAAATTGAAGCTTGGAAAAACTTTGCAGGGATTAAAAAAGTGTAAACATGGAAGAATGAGTGTTTGTGTTTACACTTGTTTATGAAATAAATTTTCGTTTTTCTCTTGGAGAGCTTAAATATCTGACACAGAAAATTATTTGCTAAAGATATTTTAAAGAATAAGTAGCATAATAAATAGCACAACAAAAGCAGAATAATTTCTAATACAAAAATTTTAATATTACCCATAGATGAAACCAATATTTTATCTAATCAGTTGTTACAGGCTTAGTATGGTTCCTTTTATTTTCCATTTTAAATATCAGTATTTTATTTTATAAGAAAAGAAATCTTGTTTAAAGCGCAGAATCTTTACAAATTTTTTAATGTTTTGTCACCGGTTTTTAAAAACAATAATTTGTGTGTTATTAAATCGAGAAAATGCTCCAACAAGGGAAATTTTTACAGTAAAATTTTACTGGTGGAATAAAAAAAAGGATCCTCAAGCCTTTTTGCAGCACGTATGCCTGTCGCTCGTCCCCAAGGGGTTAAGTCCGTTTTTAGCTCACAGGCTATCATAGCCTGAGAGCTTATGTGCCCGTCCGTTCTGTATGTACGTTCGTACGTTCGTGCGTAACGCGATAACTCATGATAAAAATATCGGATCCACTTGAAATTTTGTATATAGGTATATCCTGATCAGGCGCTTCCCTGATTAGGTTTTGGAGTTCATTCGATATGTATAAGAGGGGGAACGGGGGGCTCACGCCCCTTTCCTTAATTGATACAAATGGGTTTTTCATGCAGAAATAATAGTTTTTGTTCAAAATTTACACATAGGATCTTTATGATGAAGCACTTCCGTTATTGGTATTAGGTGTTAATTGGATAAATATAAACAGGGGAAATGGGTGCTCTAATGCCCCTCCCCTTAATTTATATAAATGGGTTTTTCATGCCGAATTGTCAGATTTCGTTCAAATCTCCGAATAGTTTTGGAAGTTTAATGGTTAAGTATAAAAAAGAGGGGGATAACTCCTCTTAAACTATATAAATGGGTTTTTATCAAGAATTATCCGATTTGCTCTGAATTTTGGATATGGATTTTTTTATGATAAAGCATGTCCCTGATCAGTTTAGAGGGTTCAATGATTCAGTATAAAAAGGGGAAAGGGAGGAGCTGTTCCCTCCTCCTTAATTTATCTGCGAACGGAATAAACCCGGGAAAACATAAGGGTGTAATGGACAATTAGTATGCGTAGCCTGTGAGCTCAATGCATCAGTTTAACTGGGCAATATTCTTTTTATTAAAAACAATAATTTGTGCCTTATTAAATCGAGAAAATGCTCCAACAAGGCAATTTTTTACAGTAAAATTTTACGGGTGGGATAAAAAAAGGATCCTCAAGCCTTTTTGCAGCACATATACCTGTCGCTCGCCCCGAAGGAGTTAAGTCCGTTTTTAATTCTATAAATATGTAGCTTATATAATCGTCTTCTGATAAGACTGTCTGTGCGTATATATCAGCGCAAAAGCTGTCCAATTAAATTATTTCATACTCAAACTGCACATAATTGTTGCGCAATTTTGTCGAGACATTTAAAATTTTTATGAAAATCGAATCAAAATTTAAAAATATATTTAAAAAATTTTCCTACTTCTATTAAATCCTCTCATACATAAACAATTCAATGATATCCCATGCTAGGTGAATTCATTCGATTTAACCCCTTAATAAATTTGCCCGTATGTCGTACGGAAAAGAAAAATTTACTTGATCCATAACTTGCAGATTTTTGATATCAATAATTTGTTTTAATGATAATTCCATGTTATTTACAGACCAATTTTCAGACTAAATTTTATTAATATTTTATTTTAAAAAAACGTTGTGTTTATCACATACTTTCCCGCTATTGTATATAAAAAATCACTTAACCCTTTCCGGCACACTGTGCTCAGTCTGGGATACCTAATTTTAATTCGAAACTTGCAAACGGCACCAGTAATATTTTAGTAAAAAATTGCTTTTATAATAAAAACTTAAATTAAGGAATTCAAAATATTTAAAAAATTAGTTTGTGAATTCCGGTGTCAGTCGATAATTACTCATTTTAGTGCAAGTTTTGCCCTTGCCAGAAAGGGTTAAAGGGGTTTAGATGTTTTCCTGTTATTGGGTTGTTCGGAATGTCGTGTCCGTTTGGGAAAATTATTTCATAATTTTTGTCAGAGAAAATATATTCAGATAACCACTTATATGATCAATATTTAAAAAAAACTTTCAAATAGTGCCTGTTTTTTTTTTTTTTTTTTTTTTTTCATGACTTTTATCTCATAGAATTTCTAATCTTCTGTCATCGCTTTTTTTAAATAAAAAATTTTGTCTAAATGAATGAGACAGATGATGGGACAGAAAAAAAAATCAAAATTTAATGGTGAGAATAATAAATCACGATTGGAATATGGATGCCCGTATGTGATACGAGCTAACATGATTAGCAATAACACGTTACAAAAACTAGGTTGATTTACGGTGAAATAAAGGAAACAGTTACATCGCAAATACGTACGGATTAAAGGAAATGTTATTTTCTTAATCAAAATACTGGTGTGTAAAACCGCGGAATTATCATCTCTACTAAAATAAAACACACAAGCAAATTTATTTTACTTAACCCTTTAACGATCATAGCATTTTCATTGCTAAGATGTCGAAATAAATGAATGACACCGGTAATTAAGAACAAATATATTTCTAAATAAGAAAACGTGATTTTTCATATACAAAATAAAAGGGATATTTTTAGATAAAAAAACCGGTGTCAGTGTTGCGTATCGGAATTAAAATTTTGTGGTTTCGTGGCGAAACCAATGAACGTTAAAGGGTTAAACTTTAACTCTGCAAACATTACCGTTATTTCGCGCGTATACGCCGCACCTCAGATAAGTCGATTTCCCCCCAGAATTTATTTTAAATAAAATGTGACTTACTTTTGCTTAGCATTTATCTTACTTTTAGAATAGAAATTTTTTACAATAAAATTTGCGGTCTGAAAATGACTTAACTGAGCTGTGGCGCATACACGCGAAATTACGGTAAGCCCTTGAAGACGACCAACACATATACGCGCCGCAAAAAGGCTTAAGAATCCTCGTTTATCCCCACCAGTAAAATTTTACTGTAAAATTTGCCTTATTTAATCGGAGTAAATTTTCGATTTAGTGCGGCATAAATTTCTTTTTTTGAAAACCTGTGACAAAACATAAAAAATTTCGTAATATGCTCCCATCGCGAAGGGGTTAAGAATGATAATGTCTTTGTGATATAGTATTTGTATTTACCATTCACTGAACGCAATTGTGGTTACCCACTTATTGTGGAACCCATTATTATTATTATTATTATTATTATTATTATTACCCATTATAACGTTTTTGCACATTTTAAATAAATTTGCATATTTCTTAAATTAACTATCGAACAACCATTACTTTTGAGTTCAAATTTTTGCCTTATTTACAATCAGAAACTTCTACCACTAAATAAAGCGAAGAATATTCTCCATAACTTGTAGTGACAAATGTTTTTTCAGCAAAAAAGCTACAGATTACTTGCTTAAAGCTTCGGCAATGAAGGGGTTAATATATATATATATATATATGTGGGATTAAAGGATGAAGTATTAAGCAATAAAAGATAATATACTCAATGATTTAATGAACGTGATATCCAAAATGAGACTCGTGTGATGATGCGTGGAAAGAACGAGGTGTTCTATAGATTTCAGCGATGGCCAGTTGGATGGATTTTTAATCAAAAGCTCAGGGAAGCTTATTTATTTTAAATATTATTCAGTTCTACTGTTATCATTGAATGTTACTTACATATTTTATGTCTATTAAACCTTTTTATTTTTTCAAGAATGTTACTTTTGCTTAAATCATAAGCTAATCACTCAATATTCCCACATATATATATATATATGATATTGCTAAAAATATTTTTAGCTACCTTTGCTATATACAGTCGAGTCTCTATATAACGAAATCCACCGTTCCAGTAAAAATTTCGTTATATAGAGAAATTCGATGTATAGAGAATGATGTTAAAAATCTTATTTAATGTGTGAAATTTGAACAAATATTATTTTTGATCTTTTGAATTAATAATTTGAAATGTTTAAAAGTAAATATTAACCTAACATTTTATTTCTTAATTATTTAAGCTGTTTCAAAAAAGAGAACAGACATTTATTTGAAAGCTTAATGCAAATCAAATAAGGAAGACTTGCATTAATTTCAGACGAAGAAATCTGTGATTTTTTGTTGTTTTGATTTTTAAATTGTTACGCTCAAAAAAAAAAAAAAAAAAAAAAAAACCTCAAATTTTAGTAAGGAATGAAAAATTGTAGTTAACATTTTCCTCCATTTGAAAGCCTCTCTTATGTGCCTCTCATTGATTCCTCTCTTGCATGTGCATCAATCCAATTCACTCTGTTTTGAGAAGGATGTGGAAAGGTGTGTGGGAGATGGGATGAATTCGTTGGATTTAAAGAACAAGGAGAAAAGTAATATATATATATAAAAAAAACTCAGCACTGATGATAAATCAAAAATAAGTGATGGAAAGTTGATTCCATATGATTTCGATGTCTTTTAAAACTGAGTAAATTAAGACCAATTTATGAAAAAATTCGTTATATGGAGATTGATATTTCGCTATATAGAGACTGTTTTTAATGTAATCATGCGAAAAGAGAATCGTTCCTACTAAAAATTCGTTATATAGAGAAATTCGATGTATGGAGTTTCGTTATAGAGAGACTCGACTGTATTTAAAATATATAAAAGATATCATTTCTAGATGGACCCATTTTCGTAAAATCGTATTTATTAAAGTACAAATCCGAAATGAACAATTTTTATACCAATGAAAAGAGGAAGTTTCAAATATTTTACAGACCTTATAAATGTTTAATGTGTCCATCGTTTGATGCACGGCAAACATCTACGCGACAGGCAAACTCGTCCCACACACGAGAAAGCGTATCTGTTGTTAATGAGTGCACGGCTTTTAACCCTTTCCGGCACGGGCGAAATCTGCAGTAAAATGAGAAATTATCGACTGATACCGGAATCCACGAACTAATATTTTAGATATTTTGAATTCCTTAATTTAACCTCCTATTGTAAAAGCAAAATTTTACTAAAATATTATTGGTGCCATTTGCAACTTCGGAATTAAAATTAGGTATCCCAGACCGGGCACAGTGTGCCGGAAAGGGTTAAAAAGGGTGGTGGTTCTAGAAGCGACCGGTAAACGTCGCGGGACAATGGGCAGCAATTTCGTTTTACTGTGAGTTGTGAGATAAAAAGAAATATTTAGTTTAACCCTTTCAGGGGCGGTGTTTGCAGTCTGCAAACACTTAATATTACTGTTTCAATTGCGAACTGGCACCAGTAAAATTTTAGTACAATTTCGATTTTATAATGTGCGCGAAAAACAGCTCTTGATTATTTTCAAATAAGTCTGTTCTTAAATTGTGGTGTGAATCAATTATTTGAACATTTTCGGATCAGAAATACTTTGCCCCTGAAAGGGTTAAAAAAATGTAACATTTAAAATAAGTAATTAAAAACAGTTGAAGGTTACGATTACACAAGAAAATCCATGCAAAACTTTCCCATTACAATCTGAAGGTTATTATTATTATTAATTTATTAATTGCTATTATTTTTAATCAAACAACTTATTTTATCGAATATGGATAGATCTCAAACATGGGTCTTAAAAATGCATAAAATTCATTAAACTGTAATCACTAAAACGAATTTTTAAAATAAGTGCTTTCCGCTACTAAAATCCCAATTAGGAATCTACGAAATTGGAGAACAATGACAGACTATTTAATTAATTCACTCATCTCAAAACAACGGCTTCTAAGACATTAAAAACTAGAATGGTCTTGAAATCGGAATCAAGCAAGGCAATCAGAACGGCCCTGAAGTCTAGGGGCGCTGCTACAACTCGGCTAGAACAGAAGTTTAGTGGGATCAGAAATGTTTCAATCAGATCCATTTTCAAAAAATTGGATTTACTACCGAATAAATTCCTCATGAACAATCTTTATGCCTATGAAAAGAGGAAGTTTCAAAGCTGTTTTTTAAGACATTATAAATGTTTAATGTTAAGCCTAACTCGTCCCCCACATTTTTGAGCTCCACAGTAGGGGACATTTCACACATTAAACATTTATAGTGTTTTAAAAAATATGCTTCAAAACTTCCTCTTTCCATTGGCATAAAGATTGTTTATGTGGGATTTATACTGTAATAAGTACAATTATTTGAAAATGGGTCTGATTGGTATGTTACCTCGAATTTCCTAGGAGAATTATCAGTACTTTTTATTATACTAGCGAGCTACGCCCGCTAGCTGGGCTACTTTTTCCTAACGAACTTCGATATTAAGCAGTATATAATAAGCAAAAAAAATTCATTTAATAAGCAAGTCTTGGTGTTCGAATCCTCAAGCACAAAAAAAAGGTAAATCAAAGAGCTATGGTTGTTATGCGCCCATTATCCCGTTAAAAATATGTTATTGCGCACGGTGGGCGCTACGCGCGGCGCAAGGTGGCGCAGTGTATCTGCTTGGGAGCTCTTTTTGGGAAATGAGACGTTTTGTGTTCCGTTTCCCGAGCGGTTTTTAATTCATAACTTTTTTTTATTTTGGTCCCACGGTCTCGAAAATGCCCGAAATGACTTTCCCGGAATTTTTCGAATCGAAAGACACCTCTCACGACTTCCAACTCGCCCGCGTTGCGAACTGTAATCGGCTTCAAGCAGACAGACATACACACAGAGGCGCACGGATTTTATTAGTATAGATCTTATATAAACGAACAAGATAATGCATTTTTAGTAAGAAAAGTGTTTTTTGGTGAAAAAACAGCTGGTTAGGTGATTTCTGGGCCACAAAATTACAAGAGGCATGCAAATCCTGTTTAAATATGTGTATATATAAATCAAACATATTAAAAATCCAATCCAAATAAATAAATAAAATAATACCAAAAAAAAAAATTAACTTGCTTCATATTGGAATTGACCCATTAACTGATTTGCCGTTCGGGCAAGAAGAATCTGCTTAGTGCATCATTTAAAGCTTTTTGACACCAAAAAATTTTTTAAAAATAATTTCATACTGTTTAAAAAGGAAATGTTTAGACTAAATGTCACGAATATTTTAATTAAAAATATATGGTGAAAATCCGTTATTTTAGATTTATTGAACGGGAAAGAAAATGCTTTTAAGGGGTTAATTATGCAAAACAGATCATAATTAAATTAAAATAATTTTAAAAGTACATAACTTCAAAATTCCAAGCACATTTTAAACAACATATTTGGCAAAATTTACTTTGAAATAAATTTACAACACATAGATCCTGTTAAGCAAATTTAATTCGGATTCGTATTCTTTGTTCTTTTACAGGTATGTTATTTTAAGCAATTAAGCATAGTTTTTTAAGTTCTAAATTAATTAAGGCAGGAACACATTAAGGACATTTGCATTTTCTACGATAATTATTCTCCGCTTCTGTCGAATTTCATTAGCAGAGACTTATGTATGCTAAATGTCGGTGGACACATGGATTTTTTTAGCACTGATATTATAGAAGATTTTAACATAAAAGAATACGTTCTTGCTTTATGCTCTACGTTTTTCTTTGTAATAAAAAATATTAAAGAAATCAAAATATTAAAGAAAAAACTATTAGAACTGAAGAAATAACGGATATTAAATTTTCATATGAGATTAATTTATAACGCGATTTTTTAATCGGTAAATCAATTATTCTGTTATCTGTCAATTAAATCGATTTATTCTGTTGAGCTGATCCATAGTATCATACCAGAATGTGTATCGTTGAGGTTATTTGGGTGAAATTGTCCTCCAGTATTTCGTCCGGGATGCAAATTCGCAAACACTCAACGTCCCAGCGCGCTTGACGCCAACCCCTCTAAGCCAAGGGCTTTGGCGAAAAATTTAACTTCGACGTGCATACTTGAATACTGCTAGTATCGTAGTTTGAAATTTGCATTGCAAATATTTATATCCACTTTATATGAATATTTTAGATACGCTTACTGTATTCAAAGATATCTTTTTTTTCTGTAGCAGATTAATTCACTCTACACAAATTGTGCTATTGATTAACTAGTTTAATACTGATGCTGTTACTATAGGATTACCGTTAAAAAGCTAGGATGACGCTGGAAAATTTAAAATGCATGTTTTTAGCGTTATGAAGGTATAATAGTTGAAACAATAAGCCGCATAGTTAATCAAGATAGATCAACGTAATTCAAAAATATTTACAAACTTGGTTTGTCTTTTTTTCCTGACATACTTTAGAACTTCAGACTTGCACGCACATTTTCATTTTCTCCCGAAAGCGCTTGGCTACAGAGGTTGGCGTGAAGCGCGCTGGGACGTTGAGTGTTTGCGAATTAGCGTCTGGGATGGCTTAGTTGGAAGAGCATTGGCGGCTTCAACCAACACGTCCCTGGTTCGAATCTTGGCCCAGACATTTTTCATCCACTTGGAAAATTTACTTCTATTAAATTTTCACTTTTTTTAAGCTTTAAAATTTACGATTTCTAAAAATCTTTACGTCATAGTAAAAATTTCGGATTCAATTGTACAAAATACATAAGAATCAATTACCAAGAATTAAAAAACATAAGCTAATCTATTTTCTGTAGACTAGTGCATTCTAATAATATTTTGAAGCATGCATCATATTCTAAAGAATTAAGTCTGTAATTTCTACTCATTTTATTTAACAAGAATTCTGATTTTTTTCTCTTATATGCCTATTGCACAATGTATATTTTGAATTAATATTTTAGAACAATTAAATATTTCAAATATTGCAATTACAGTCGACTCTCGTTAATTCGAAATCGGATAATTCGAATCTTCGCTTAAATCGAACTAAACATGAAGTCCCGAAATTTTCAAAGGTAGAATAACGTTAAATTTTTCATTAATTCGAACTCATTTTTTCTTGACATCGTTTAATTCGAACTAACGAGAATTCCGATTTTTCGTTTTTCCTTTCTATCTCATGGATTTCAGATCATTTGAATAACTTTCTTTCTTTGGATTTTGTGAAAATTGTTCGGAACGAATATACATATAATCCCATGCATTTGATATCCACTTTCTAAGTGCCCCGTCTGTCCATCAGTGATGCTTCAAATTTTTCTTCCATTGTGCTTGTTTCTTATTTTTTTTATTAGTTCATGTATTTATACTTTCTAATGAAATATTAAGTCATATTCTTATGATAACAGACATAATACATTTAAAAAACACTATCACATTAATTTCTTTATAATAGTACCATATTAAGCATGTTCTCATTTCACACTTACCATAATTCGAACATTTCTTGTGGCCCCGACGAGTTCGAATTATCGAGAGTCGACTGTAATTTCAAATATTTCATATTGCAATTTTAATTTTACTTTCAATCATGTTTTTAATATTTCTACCAGAATTATATTTCTGCTAAATTTGTGAATGACCGCTAATTTGCAGCAAAAAAATATGCGCCAACTCTAAATATCTATTACTCGGTCAATTTTAATCGTCGAATAAACGGAACTTTCTTTTTGTCTTACTTGCCAGTGTAACAGAAAAATTTTACTAACAAGGAAGGTCTCCATACGGGCATACCCCAAAAAATCTGAAAAAATTACAGAAAGTTCTTCTCGTGTGGATATATACGTTTATAAAAAAAATTTTGGCGGAACCTTCATTCAGTAACCGTAAAAAAATAATGAAAAATTCGTTATTTGTCGATTTATCGCCGTTTGGCAATGGAATGTAATTTAAAAAAAAATACTTTATGTCAAATACACTTCAAGAAAAAAAAAGTTTCAGGTTGAACTTGTTTTGATAAGTTTAATTTAAATAACTTTAGTTTTGTAAGTTTTAGTTTGTTTTATGTATAACATTGTTATATCGATATTTATGTGCATTTATATTTAAATTTAATCATCAAAATTTGAGATTTATAACGAAATTCATAGTTTAAATTTAATTAAATTTGTTTCAAGCTCAAAGTCCAATTGAGAATTGCCGATTAGATTTTGTTGCTATGAAATGACGTTTATTTCTGAATACGCTTAAATGTATGAAGATAATTTTTCTCAATATGATTTTTTTTAGCTATGAAAACATCTTTACCTGCAATTAATTAAATAACTACTTCAACGAGTAATATATATATATGTAATACAATATGTATATAGATGTAAATAATATATTGAAGTCTCTCATTGTTTATGTTTAAATTCATTAAATACCATTTACACGCAAACTAAATATCCAACAGTTTTGAGTTTCAATATAATCTTTTGCTTTTGGCGAGGAAAAGGGCTGCTCGCCAAATCGAGTGACCTTTAGTCTTTTCACCCCAAATATTCGAAAATATTTTATTTTTTTATACAATATCTAATGTGATTAAGCCGCTAATTTTGACTGATCCTTTATTACATGCATAAGCAGGGTAGCACCCCCAGTAATTGGCATGCACCAGTGATTGGCACATTTTACAAACATGTCCTAAAAAAATATTTATACCCAGTCTTTTAAAAATTCAAGACCATATATCAGTTATATGCTCATTTACGTTAAAGATTATAACTTTGATTTATTTCACAAGATGAGAATAGAGCCTAAAGAGAAACAAGTATGGCTTGTATCGAATTAGCCATTTTGCTGCAAATTCTTCTTCTTTGGCTTAAGGAAGGCATGCTTTTCAATTCATTATTATCTGATTTATAATATATTTTAAATTTTAATTGACAACAGTTTTGTGTAGTTAAAAAGGGTTACTTTAATTGTGTAAAAGTATTTTCGACACAAATATTTGGATTTCTGAATTAATGGTCGTTGCCAATTAATGGTGCTTCAATTTTGCTAGTTCCAAGTAATTGGAATCTATTCCAATTACAAGGAATTCGCAAGGAATTTGAGATTAAACCATTTATTTTGGAAGTACTTTTAAAATTATAGACTAATTTTGTTTATCATTTGTTTTTATTTGAAAATATAAATTTTATCAGTAATTGGAATCCATTAAAAATTCATATGACAATTACTGGGGACAGCATGACAATTACATGGTATTAATGTAAGTATATTGTATTGTTTTAAAGTGTTCACATTTCAGACTAATATGCTGATTTCTTACTCTCAAAAACCTGGAATATGGCATCTTCATCTACAGTAAATTAATTTAAAGCGATTAAACCCAATGCAAAATGTAAAGTTTTTTTAAATATAAACATATGCCAATTACTGAATCACAAGGTGTCATACATTGGTGCTCTAGGTGCCAATTACTGGTGATTTCAGCACCTTTTTATAAATATATTTTTATAAAAATACTTTTTCAATTTTTTTTGCTTTTAGTGGGCAAAATAGATGCGCAGATATGCATTCCTTCATTTAAAAATATTTCCAAGTAAATAGCTTATTTCTTTGCAATGAAAATTTTAGTAAGTTTAACGACAAATTCTTAATGTGCCAATTACTGGGGATGTTGCCCTACTTTAATTAGTATTTTTTCATAAAATTCTGGGTATGCGCAATATGGAGACCTTCCTTGTAAGCATAAATTTTAGGACCGGGGGACCGTATAAAAATTTAAAATTCTTTTTTTAGGGAATGCTTATTTTGACACAAATCGCTTTTAAAATATTCCTTTACCTTATTTAAAACATTTTTGTGTTTTATTTAGAATATTAATTTCATAATTCTTATCATGTAATTATAAAAAAAACGTATTCAACATATTTAAATTTGGGTATTTTAGTAGTGTTGCTACTTAAAAAATTAGCACGTTAGGGGCCGTTCATTAATCATGCGAGACTCAAGAGGGGGGGAGGGGTCCATAAAAAATCACGAAACATCACAAGGGGGGAGGGGGGGGGGTGTTGTAATATATCACAAGTATTTATTTTTCTGCAAACGCGCGATACTGAACCGAAAAGCGGCGTTTCGTGTATTTATTTTTTCGTCAAACGCGTACAAAGTCGAAAGCAGCTTGTAGTGTGACTTTGATTCACCGTTGCCAGACAATGAATGAAGTGAAGTTCCCGCGAACCGCGACAAGCGCCTGCCGGACTCAGCTTGTCAGTGTCAGTTATTCTGTTGTGTTTGCACTGAATACATGCGTAAATTTTTTAACCTTGTACGTTTTGCATTAAAACAATGTCTAAAGTAGGTGATCTGTATAAAGACCTATTTGCAGAGTATAAGAAGGGAAAAAACCTAGTGTAGATAAAAAAGAATTCAATGAATTGTGGGCTAACGCGAAACAAAAATACACTATCAAAGAAGAATTTATGAAGCGGGCGAATGATCTTTAACTAGATTACCGCCGAAAGCACAAAGAAAGAAATCATCTAATATCCTCTTTTATTGTTCTAATACTAAAAATGTAAGTTAAATGTTGTATGTAACTATATCTTTTATGGTCATTGTTCTAGTAATAATACTTGAACCTGTATTTTATAATAAATATTCTAAAAAAATTAAGATTCTTTGTAGGTACTAAAAAATACACGTGATATAGGGTAGGGGGGGAGGGGTAGTCTTGAACCTCACCATGTATCACCAAGGGGAGGGGGGGTTAAAAATGCCAAAAAAAAAAAGATTAATGGACGGCCCCTTAGGTCTATAGTTTCAGGAGAAATTAATAAAATCATGAAAATGTGATTTAACTATACAAGTATTAAATTTTGAATGTTTTTAATTCAAAAACTTACAATTTAAAAGACATGAAATTTTGTGTCTAGTCATAGTTTGAATCCACCATTTCAAATATCTTGCTAAAATTGGGTATTGCTTTTGAAAAAAATGAAGTTTGGATTCGTTTTAATATATAGAGTGCCCCCTAAATAAATTTTATATACCGGGTGTCCAGTAAATGACTGACCCATTTTGAATGTAAATAACAAAAAAAAAAAAAAAAAAAAAAGATAAAAGTGAGATAAAAATGCTCGGCTTGCTGTATTGTTATTAGAATATAAATAAATTTTAAAATATGCACTTTGTTAAGGTAATATAATAATACTTAAAATAATATCTCAGTCTCAAGACTGAGGAGGGGAAGTATAATACAGATGGTTCAATGATAAATATTATTTTAAATCACTTTCCAACCAACGTACCCTATTTCTGAAGCTGATTCGAGAGTCGATTCAACATATGGATTCAGATTCGACAACATATAGATTCAGATTCAGCCGAAAATCTCATATTTATGAAAATTAGAGTCATGTCTCTATTCAAACAGCCTGTTACCGCCAGCGCGATATTTTTTCCGAAATTTGAACTATATTAACAAAGTACATGTTTAAAAATTTATTGATTTTCTAATAACAATACCGCAAACCGCGCATTATTATCTCAAACCGTTTATTTGTTATTTAAGTTCAAAATGGGTCACTTATTTACTGGACACCCGGTACATCATTTAACTCCTTGTGGCGCGGTGGTATATCTAGGAAACCACTTAATTTTAACTCCCAAACGCCACTCTGGCACCGGCATTTTCGTAAAAATAATTACGATTTATAGAATGCGTGAATTACAGCTTTTTTCTTATTTACAACTAAAGTTCTTTTCAAATTCCGGTGTCAGCCATTAATTTTAATAATTAAGCAATAAATTTGCCCTGCGCCGCAAAGGCGCCAATCGTTCGGCACCAGTAACTTTCTTCTACATAAACTTGTTGAGAAATTGGTAAGGGGGCGGACGGGGGTTACATTTTTTTTTCACGACTGTACAAGTGCATACAAAACCTGCGGGCTTATTAGCTCTCAGGCTTTGATAACCTCTGAGCTAAAAACATCAACTTGTTATGTTTTAGCAACTATTTTGATAGTTAAAAATTTTTCGGACACGGTCAATTTTATTTTTAGATAGTTATATTTAAACTTTATAATTAACCGCTTGCACTCAAAAATCGATTCTCATTGACCAGTGGTCAGTGTCCCGCGTAAATGGGAGCTCCAAATATTCCTGACACACTCCTTATATTTTGTAAGGACTCTGACGCCACTATTAATGATAAGAAAATTTATACCATAATTTCTCACGTAAACGCCGCACATTGGACAACTCAATTACTCACCAGAATTATTTTTTAAAGCAATGCCTCTTGCTTGTGCTTAACACATATTTGACTTCTTTTTCGCAATAAATTTTCTGGTTTGAAAAAGACTTTATTTAGCCGCGGCGCGGCGTTTACGTGAGAAATTACTATATTTAATTTTTAAGAAACAGAATTCGCAGCCTCCTCCTTGATTCACAAGCTTCGCAATATTTTTCAGCAGTGATACATTGGAAATACTGTAAAAATTTAGTGGTAAAGTTGTGCGAACCCTGTGACATTTGTATTTTAAAATAATTTTCTTCACCTTATGTAATAGCCGAATAATCTGTGATAACATATGGCGACATAAAATGTAAGATATAAGTTGTGTCAAAAGCATTAGGCGTCCCAATTTACAAAAGACACATAAAAACACAATTGGTGAATGAGAGTTACCTTTTTGTGCGCAAAGGATTAATTAAAATGCAAGCATTACATCTAATGTATAAAATACTACACCCTGCAATAATACTACTACTCACAAAATTACTTTAAATACTATTTAATTTTATACATTGCTTGCATCGCAAAAATTATAATCAGAAGTTATTTGTTTTGCGAGTTCGTTAATTTAACCCTTTCCGTAACACTGTTCCCGGTCTGGGATATCTAATTTTTATTCGAAACTTGCAACCAGCACCAATAATATTTTAATAAAATTTTACCTTTTAAAAATAAAATTAAATAAATAAAAAGCTAAAATATTAAAAAAATAAAATAAAAAGCAAAATTTTATTAAATAATATTTTTATAATATTTTGCTTTTAAAAGCTAAAATTAAGGATTTCAAAATATCTGAAAATTCGTTCATGAATTCTCTTGTCATTCAATAATTTTTCATTTTACTGACAGATTTTACAAGTGCCGGAAAGAATTAAGAAAATGGAAATGTATAGGCATATGAAAGGAACACAAGCTGCGTGTTGTTTTATCATAAAAAAATTATATCAGGTTTTAAAATAAAAAATAACACTTATACCAGTAAAAAATTGAAGTAAATTGGAATATAGAATTAAAATTGTTTTTTGCCACTGTGATGGATCAATAAGAAATACCATCTGGTAAAAAAGTTGTCTTGGACGATAACTTTAGGAACATAACCTTTCGTCTACCAGACGGGTCCATTGGACCCGAGAGCAATATTTCTGGTGTCAATGGTAAAATGAGAAATTGTCGATTGACACCGGAATTTATAAAGGACTTGTCTAGATATTACGAATTCCTTAATTTAAGCTTTCATTGTAAAAGCAAAATTATATTAAAATATTACTGGTGCCATTTGCAAGTTTGGAATTAAAATTAGGTGTTGCCGTAGATAAATGGGTGTTTTGTCTGGTAGACGGAAGGTTAACGACGGAAAATAAACTTTTCGGTTACTTTTGTCTAGCTTCGATATTTACCGGTTTTTTTTATTTGAACACTGAAGTTAACCCCTTGGTGGGCTGTGATATTTCATACCAGAATTTTCATTCAAAATTATTCAACTGACTTATCTAACGTATATCTGTGCGGACTAACGTTTTGCGGCTCCGTGCAAATTCATTCCTTAAGAGCCCACAATAGTCACAGAAAAATTACTCAAAAAGACCCGGATGACCATGTAAAATCTATGGGAGCGTTCTTTCTATCTCTCGCTCAAATTTTAATATTTTTGCATGATTTTTTTGCACAAGATACCTGAGGGCAATCCACAAAAGGGCTAGTTTTTACTTTTTCAATTTTTGTTTCAGATTTTCTTTAAAAAATTACTTTAACAATCGAAACCGTTTCTGAAACTGAAACTATCGTAATATAAAAAATATATAACCAAAATCGAAAAAGTAAAAACTAGCCTGGTTGTGGATTGCCCTCAGCTATCTTGTGCAAAAAAATCATGCAAAAATATTAAAATTTGAGCGAGATATTAGAAAAGAACACTCCCATAGATTTTACATGGTCATCCGGGTCTTTTTGTGTACTTTTTTATGTGACTATTGTGGGCTCTTAACACCTTGCGGCGCGGTAGCACATCTATAATGTCACTTAATTTTAACTCCCAAACACCAAAATTGGCCCCGGAATTTCGGTAAAAAATTTCAGAACGTGAAACATAGATTTTTTCTTATTTACAAATAAAGTTGTTTTCAAATTCCGGTGTCAGTCATTAATTTTAACACTTAAGCAATGAATTTGGCCAGCGCCGCAAAGATTAAATGTTGAAATTAATGTCTGACACCAAAATTTTGAAAACAGCTTTTTTTGTAAAAAGGAAAAAAGATGTAATTAACATGTCCAATAAACCGAAAAATGTTTTACCAAAACTCCGGTACCAATGTGACGTTTGGGAATTAAAATTAAGTATTTCCACATATATACCACCGCAGCGCAAGGGGTTAAATTCATATTAATTCAAGAAAAAATTTCTGGCTCGAATAGAAATTTATTAACATGGTCAGCGTCGAATCGATTCTTTAATAGCATACTAGTAGTAAAATTTTACTGTAAAATTTTCCGGAGCATTTTCTCGATATAATAAGACACAAATTTCTGTTTTAAATAATTGGTGACATAAAATTAAAAATTTCGCAAAAGGTTCCCGTAGCAATTCGATTAAGTGGTATCGGATATCGGAATTTTATTTTAATGTTTTATAAATCTTTACATCTCTGAGATAAAGAATTTGTTTGTTCTCCGAGTTTAATAATTTAAAAAAAAAAATCGAAATGTTAAACCCGAATAACTGATTTCAAGCTGTATGATGATAATTATGAAAACAATTGTATTATGATATTGATTTAAAAAAATTGTAATAATACTCTGACCAGTTCAAAATTAAAACAAGTTAGTATAAAATATTTTAATTATAAAAAATTAACATCATATTGCATATTTATTTTTTATTTCTTTAAACCTAGATAATAATAATAGTTATACAACCTTAAGGCCCAAACTAGGCACAGAAAAATACCCGGATTATAATATAAAGTCTACGGGGGCGTTCTTTTCAAATATCTCTATCAAATTTTAATATTTTTACATGATTTTTTTGTACAAAATAACTGAGGACGATTCACATCCGGCCTAGTTTTAACTTTTTCGATTTTGCTTATATATTTTTCATATTACGATAGTTTGATTTCACAACCGGTTTAAACCGGTTTCGAAAGTTAAAGTAATTTTTTTTTAAACTCTGAAACCAAAACTGAAAAAGTAAAAATTAGGACGGTTGTGGACCGCCCTCAGCTATCTTGTGCAAAGAAATCATGTGAAAATATAAAAATTTGGGCGAAATATTTGAAAAAAAAGTCCTCATAGACTTTACATTGTCACCCGGGTCTTTTTCTGTGCCTAAGTGTTGCACCTTAACTACTTCTCTGATTTCCTCGTACGTCATAGGGGCATCATGTTTTTGCCAAACATTATTTGCCCGTACGTCATATAGGCAACGGTTTAACCCTTTAACGTTCATTGGTTTCGCCACGAAACCACAAAATTTTAATTCCGATACGCAACACTGACACCGGTATTTTTATCTAAAAATATCCCTTTTATTATGTATGTAAAAAATCAAGTTTTCTTATTTAGAAATATATTTGTTCTTGATTACCGGTGTCATTCATTTATTTCGACATCTTAGCAATAAAAATGCTATGATCGTTAAAGGGTTAAGCTCTGAAGTTTACATTTTGAATACCTGGCGTTGTAATCAAGTTAATATCAAAACACCACTTGCGCATACGCTTATATAAAACTGTTTGGATTACTCTTTATTTTTTACCTTTACAAAGATTACAACTGATACTATCAAAATTAATAATTGGAATAGTCTTTTATAGTTAACCTGTATTGTATGCTCCATATTTCTAACAATAAAAAACAAAATCGATTAGGATAAAATTTCTGGTAGAAATGTATTTATCTGATCTAACCTTGTTACATCTGGTGGGTGAATTTGTCCCCACTTAATTTTAACATTCAAATATCAAGTTGCACTGAAATTTTCAACCAAATTTATTTGAAAATAAATTGCTGTATTTTTTCTTGTATATAATAAACTGAATTTTTGTTTGATAAATACCGGTGCCAATGTAACGTTCGTGTTTTTCAAAAAAATTCACCCACCAGAGCTTAAATGGTTAAAATATATTTCCAGAATGTTAGTATGGATGATTTTATCTTAGCTTTAACCGCTTTCTATATTTGCCTTCGTTTTTGCCAATTATAATTTGGCCGTATCACGTAACGTCATCCATTCTCTAATCATAATTTATTATTCTCACCAGTAAATTTTTATTGTAAATGTTGCATTATTCAATCCGAGCATTTTTCCCGATTCAATCGGGCAAGAATTTCTGTTTCGAAAAACCGGTGATAAAAGATTAAAAATTCTGTAAAGGACAAAATAAAAATTGGCATTATTTAAAAATTTTTTTTTTCAAAAATATTAATTAGTTAAGTGGTTAATGCATTTTTTAAAACTTAATCATAATCTAATACATTCATTTGATTTTTTTTACCTGTTAGCTTTCATTTGTTAACAGAACTATCACTTTCAAAAATATTGATCAGTTTGGTGGTTAAACTAAAAAAGTTAAACGAATTCATTAAATTCCCTTGGTGTGGAATTATATTAGTTTTATCAGTGTTGCCATTTACTGATTCTTTTTAATTTAGATTGCTTGAATATCAGCACTTCTTTGAATTAGAATTACTCGCTTTATTTAAAGACAAATTTTGTAATGCAAAAACAAGGCGAATTATACTACCTAAAAAATGCTGACTATCAAGCAATTTAAACAAAAGAAGTAGCGTATATATATATATATATATATATATATATATATATATATATATATATATATATATATATATATATATATATATATATATATATATATATATATATTTTTTTTTTTTTTTTTTTTTTTTTTTTTGAAAAAATGACTCGGTAATGAGTTGCAGCATGTCAACAGTTAACCTTTTGCGGCCAGGCCAAGTTCATTGCTTAAGTGTTGAAATTAATGACTGACACCGGAATTTGAAAACAACTTTATTTGTAAATATGAAAAAAAAAAAATACCTCGCGCATTCAATAAACCGTTTTTTTTATTATTATTATTAAAGTACCGGTGCCAATCTGGCGTTTAGAAATTAGAATGAATTTATTTCAGAGATATACCACCGTGTCGCAAGGGGTTAAATAAATTTATTTTTCTGATTATAAAATATTCCTTATACATTTCTAGCAATTACAAAGAATGTATTAATACAAGACGTTATTGTGTTATAGATTATTTACCTTACAGGATTACTCTGCTATATTAGATGGATATCTGTATATATCAATTAAAGCTGTCTATAGATTGATTCCATGGAACATTCATATTATCATGTGTCAATTACATAGTTCATACGCTGTTGGACAACGCATTATCATACATGCTTCGAGTAGTGATGAATTATTAATCATTCATAATATTCAGCATACGGATTAAATATTTCGCAATTTAGGATAAAGATTAATCACTAAATGTTTGAAAAACCAGTGGTGGTTGTTGAATGTTATATATCATTATTAGCATAAAAATTATATCTAAAATATTTAACCTTATTTACACTCAGTCATTTTAAATTCGTAATAAGAGACTGAGAAACGTCCATTCAGAAATTCTGCTATAAATTGGAAAAATTTTCGTAAATAACCCCGATTATTTTATAAAATAATTATTATTAAAATATAAATTGGTTTAACCGCTTAAATACCCTCGTGTTCCACTCATGTAACATATATCTAATTTAAAACAAAAAAAACACTTTACTTATTTATATATTAAATCAAAATTTGTTAGTCTTGTGATATTCTGGTCAAAGGCTAACAAAATTTTTATTTATTATAGAGACAAACAAAATAAATTATGTGTACGAATTGGAAAAATTTAATGAGAGCAAACAACAATGGTACATAGCTGGTTGTATTCATTTTTATCTTAATTATATCTTTAATGAAATAAATGGAATTATTTAATAAAATTTGCTCAAATGGTCATATGAGTAACAGTGGGCGCTCTAATTATTTTTTTTCAAACATAAGATCAGTATAACATTCTAGTAAGAAATATATTTTCACACTAACGACTAATAATAAACTAAGTGTTCTACTTAAATTTATTCTTTCCATAAAACATATATTTATACAGCTTGTAATTTGAAC
The DNA here is from genome assembly GCA_964019185.1 of Maratus speculifer. Classification (NCBI taxonomy): domain Eukaryota; kingdom Metazoa; phylum Arthropoda; class Arachnida; order Araneae; family Salticidae; genus Maratus; species Maratus speculifer. The sequence goes on along the minus strand of OZ025295.1, from coordinate 329,771,296 downwards.
AACTTTCAATTTATAAAAATACTCATGTATATAGAGAAAATGAAAAAGCCTCATATCTCAAGAACAATTAAAAAAATATATTTTGGGCTTTTTTTGTACTAATTTCTTAAACTTAAAAAATTGTATTTAAGCTCTCTAAGATGATTCTCTCTTCGCATAATAGTCCAAGAGCCAATCGCACAAAACCCTAAGTCATAGAACTCAGGAAAAAATCCTTTATCTTGTGGATGAGTAATAATAGAGGAATCTAATGATCCATGCCTGCCGGAAGTGAAGTGGTGCATAAGTCAAAAATTAATACCTTTAGTGGTTGACTAGTAGACTGAGCATTTTGTTTTCCTGCACCCAGTTTTCCATGTTTTCGTATTTCCTTTGTACGGCAAGCACACTGTTAAACCTACGAGTCAACAACTAGTAGTATTAATTTTTCGCTTATGCACCACTGCACTTCCGGCAGACATGAGTGATTAGATTCCTTTATGAATACTCTTTCATGAAATAAAGGATTTTTCTTGTGTTCGATGGCGTAGGGTTTTGTGCGGTTGGCTCTTGGATTATAAGGAAATCATCATACATATATATGAATATTTTTGGATTTATTTGATGCTTAGATTGCAAAATATGTGACGGCTGTAGTACGTCGAATAATTTACCTCCACGGAAGCGGCGGAGGCGACATGGCGAGGATGTAAAAATTAATAATAGCAATAATAATTAAAAACCTTCTAAAGAACTTAAGCCAAAACAAAAAGTAGTCGTTTGGGGCCACCGTAATACTTACCCATCATGGCTATGCATAGTATAATGTATGAAAATAAAACGCGTGTAAACTACTTATAAAATGCATTGCAATTCCAAAGCGAAATTTAAACGTATATTTAAATATTTTTAAAATACATAGTAATACTCTATTAATGAATTGCTCATGAACCCATTTCGATAAATTTTATAAAACGCCAAACTACACTCAAGTTTACCGAATTGCGTAAAAGAAACATATTTATAACTTCAATATTAACAATCTCATTAACACACAGTTTATTGCATCGTATTAAGTGTCTCATTTCCTATTAAAATATACTTTTGAATTGAAATTAGAATGAAATGCAGGGTCATAAAAAATAGAAGAATGTGGAAAGCAGCATTGTAAATATCTCGGCAACACGTCTGCTCCTCAAAATAAAAAAAATTCGAAAATTTCTATATACTTTTCATCAGAGCGATTTTTTCGATAGTCCGAAAAAAATAGTTTCATATAATTGAGGTTACTGATATCAAATAGGCTTCGTCCCATTCTAATTAAGTTCGTAGAAAATTTCAAGTCTCTATTATTTCTTCGGGAGATAGAGCGTTTACAGACGCACACAGACAGATAAACACACAGACGGACGGACACAAAAATATATTTTTCGGAATCTCTAGTATGTGAAACGCGTAAATTTGTCAAAAATATTTTCGATTTTCAAAACGATTGCAAGACTTACCCTGTACTACGCATGATGGGCAAGTAAAAATAATAATATTTCAGCATTTGCCATTATACAGGGTTCGTACGCATAAAAAAATCAGGGAATTTTTGTTGTATGAGAACTAGAAATTTTTCAATATCTTAATCTATTATAATTTAATTCGTAATATTTTATGTTCGTTATATCTTAAGATTTTTTTCATTAGTCCCTTAACCCTTTAACGTTCAGAGCATTTTAATTGCTAAGATATTGAAATAAATGATTGACACCGGGAACTACGTACAAATATTTTTGTAAATAAAAAAAAGAGGTGATTTTTCACATGTATAAAAAAATGAATTTTTTCTTTATTAAAATTCCGGTGTCGTTGTTGCATATCGGAATTAAAATTTTGTGGTTTCGTAGAGAAACCAATGAACTTTAAAGGGTTAAATGATCCATTTTAAAGTTCTCTAAAATTAAAATGCGCATAATATATAATCTAACAATTTCTGTTATTAAATAGTATGAAACTGTAATTAAAAAACTAGTTGTATCAAAAAGGTTTAAGTGATTTATAAAAAAAAACTTCTTGCGCAAATCAATTAAGTAATTAAACATGGCAAATATTACTTTACGAAAATTCTGAGGAGTGCTTTAATGTCCTTCAAGCGTACAATTCGTGTTATAGGAAACTTTATTATGCTACTGTAAAGCATGCTACTATTAAGAAAGAGGGCATTTCCATGCGAACTTGTTTGCCTGTTACGTACTACGATTTTTAGCTACCAGTATTTTAAAACGAGAAAATGTGACTTAGTTTATCAAAGATATATCATCAATTGAATAAGGCGAAGCAAACTTTTCGAAAATAACGGTGGCAAACAAGCATAGCGATTTTCGGTTGTGTAACAGACTAACAAATTCGCATGGAAATGCCCAAGAGTAACTGAGATAGTCTTAAAAGAGTGTAGTTACAAATGTAACCAATTTTGAAAGGGTTAATTATCACCACGGTAAATTTCCACCAATAAATTTTGAAAGAAAATTTCTGCTTACTTAAACGCCTCATTAAGGGAAAATTGCAATATAAAATAATAGCAAAAATTGGTATCTGTTTTTAATGGTGGAAATTTACTTCGGCGGCAGTAGCTTCGCCATATTGCTGCAAAGACAACTTCCTGTTAGTGTCTGTGAAAACATTTTAATATCTGGCAAAAACTGACATCAGTAAATAGAAACGAAACGTTTAACTATAGTTTGACAAATAATTATTTACAATAAGGCGTTTTAATAAGATGAAATATTCTATTCTAGATTACTGGTAGAAGTTTTCACCGGCGATAATTAGAAACTGCCGATCCGGTTAAATAAATAATAAAAAAATCGTCATCTTGTGATAGACTTTTCAGTTACTTCACTCGCATATGGTAGAAAACACACAATATGTCTCTGCCTCTGTATAACGAGAAATAGATGAATATTACATATGAATTTCTTTCGAAATTTTATATGAAGCATGTATTTGAACCGATGTATGAATATAATCATTACTCCATTCTGCAAAGTTTGTGAAAGTATTAATAGAATGTCTTGTATATACAGGGTGATTCAAAACTTACTGTTCAAATTTCGTGGAGAGATAGGGAATACGTCAGGAAATCGATTTTACACAGTGAGGTATGTCCGCAAATGTAAGCATGCTTATATAGATAGCGTTATGAATACCCAACCTTCCACTGCGTTCCAATCATCGTTTTAACTTTCCTAAAGCTAGTGTTATTTTTTCTCCTATTTCCACTTCTCATTTGTATTTCCATGAAGATTTTACATCTTTAAAAATTCCAAACATTTCGTTATGACCCATATTTAACACCTTTATTATTTGCGCCTAAAAACTTGTAGCTCAATTTTGTTCTTTCCGGTTCACTTTATCTTTATCAAAGTTGCCAACTCTTCCGATTTTTTGGCCAGGAAAAATTTAATAGAAATTTTTGGTTTTTTTAATCGGCAGACTACGGCGATTTGAATTGATAAAATTTTCTATAAACTTTTTCCGGGCCAAAAAAGCTGACGATGTTGGCTGCTATTCCTTTATTTATTTACTTTTTAATGGGTTTCTTTTGTTTTCATTTTTATTTGATTTAGTTTCTGTTAATTTTGTTCTTTGTTGTAGCCTTTTCCAGTTATGAATTTTAAATTTTGGGTTTTACACTATATGTATTATTATTATTATTTTAAATTTATGTTTCTGCTGCAACTATTTAAGTTCATTCTTTGTAGCATTTATGTGCTTACGTTATGTTCACTATTTCGAGCGGAAACAATTGCTGAAAATTTCTGCATTCGATGATGTTTGTCTAAAAAGTTCGTAATTTTTTAAAAAAATTTCTAGATTTTTGCAGTTTTTTTTAAAGATTTTAAAGACTTTTTGAAGTCCAAAAGAGAAATGGAATTAGGAAAAGAAATAATTCTAGCTTTATAAATATCTGAACAATGATTGATACGCAATGGATTGTTGGACACGGCACAGTCTTCGTACGCATACCTACATTTGCGGACATAGTTTCCCATGTAAAATCTATTTTTCTGATGTATCCCCACGAAATTTGAATGATAAATTTTGAATCATCGTGTATAACACTTCTACTTGTCACTGATTGAAAAGAAAATGTTGTTAATGAAATATAATAAACATTTTTATACAGCAGATGTATATATATATATATCTTAAGTCTGAATGATGCTTTTGAAAAACTAATAATAATTACAAAATCTTCCCTCTTCTTCGAATTCACTATCTTAAAAAAAGATTAAAAGTAAATCCAAATAATTATTAGAAACATATAGCTGCGTAATTGAACTCACATTCGAAACAAGAATACATCTGACAAAATTAACTTTGGGATAAATTTGCAACATGTAGATTTTGTTAAACAACTTTAATCCTGATCATTTTACGTACTTCTTTTAGCAGGTTTGTTGATTTAAGCATAATTTTTATAAGTTCTAAATTAATTAAGGCACGAACTCATGAATGTCATTTGCATTTCCTACAATAATTATTCATCGCTTCTGGAAAATTAAAATAGGAGGGAATTACATTCGTAAAGTAAAGGTAGACCCATGACATTTCTTTTTCGTCGTGATAATTATAACTAGAACGCCTAAAATTTTACGCAAGTTTTATAAAACATATTTGCAACCAGAAAAATAGTTAGACATTATTTAGTTTATTTGTTTAGCTTATTTCATTGTAACCAGAGCCTGATTACTAACGGGGCACTCTCTCACCAGAAAAAATTCATAGAAATTTTCGTCTTCTTTAAACGCCCTTTTCATACAAGATTACTGTCATGAATAAGGAAAAATTCTTTATTTCTTTTTCCTGGTGGGAGAGTGCCCCGTTAGTAATCAGGCCCTGATTGTAACTGATATATTACTTATTTCTTGAAGATTTTTCTGGTTTGAATCGACAACTAGTCATAAATACGGTGTCGAATCGACACCTTTCCGGCATTCTAGTGTTAATGAAACAGAATTGCAATATTGGGTCGTTCGGAAAGTCAGGTCCGTTTCGGAAAATCAATTCATACCGAAAAATTCCATCGTTTAATTGTTAGATGTTTCAGATGTCTAGTGTTTACTAATTTATTGGCAGAATTTTACAAATTGATTTTCCCAAACGGAGACGACTTTCCGAACGACCCAATACACTATGACATACAAATACATCATTACAGTAAAAAATCTGAAATCAGAATGCTCAAACTTTGGACTTTACAGAGCTAAAATTAAAAAAAATAAAAAGTTTTTTTTTTTTTTTTTTTTTTTTTTTTTTTTTTTTTTTTAACAAACAATTTAAAAAAAAGTGTAAATCAAAAAAGCTTTCTTACTGAATCAAAAATTATATCCGTGTACAGAATAAAAGAAAACATTCTTAGTGTGAAACCTAACATAATAAAAGAGTGCACATTGATTGCTTCCTTGATTTGCCCGTACGTCAAACGGGCGACCTGCTTTTGTCAGTCATGATTTGCCCGTACCACGAACGGACATCCATATTCCAATTGTGATTTATTATTTTCACTTGTAAAATTTTATTGTAAATTCTATATTCAATACGAACATTTGCATAACGAAATTTGCGTTTCTTTCTATAATTATTCATCGCTTCTGCACAATTTCATTAGAAAGGGATTATATTCGTAAAGTAAAGGTGGTGAACCATGACATTTCTTTTGCGTGGAGATAATTATACAGGCTGTTAACATAATGCGTAAATTGTTAGCTTTACCCTATTTCTACATAGTAATAAAAAAGCATTTTAAACATTTAAAAAAGTTTTATACAAATGAAAAAAAATTGAATACGTATTAAAATTACGTAGTAAAAATATGTAATAAAATTTCTAACAAATTTATTATATTCTATATGCGAGACTGGGATATCGAAAAACACAAAATAAAATTATAGAATTAGTTGTTGGTTTTCAAGCTCAATTCTACTTCGGCAGATATGTATGTCGCATGTAATTTGGATACTGATTCCGCTGCGAGGAGAAGTTTATTTCTATAGATGCAAAAGCTATTTTGAATACTTAATTATGTATGCGTAATATCCTCTACAAGCACTTTCATATATGTCACTAGTTCAGTTCGCAAATCAAGATAGTCTTGAAATCCATATATACGGTTCTGGTACAAAAAGGGAAAACCAGTGTTTGTTTAAAAATATTTAAACTAAAATAGCCCACAGTTTACAGCGAAGAAGTAATTAACAAAACGCACATTATTTAAGATACAGAATGAACTAAAAAAACAGCATTCCGAAATTCGGCAAAAAAGTCTATCCTACCTCCAACCCCCCCCCCCTCACCACCACCAAATTTTGGGAGAAAGAAAAGCTAAGTAATTAAAAGTGATGGATTAGCGGACAGTATCGATGATGCTAATTTCCTAAATGAAAAAACAATTTTTACACCGGTAAAATTGTATTAAAAAATTTAGATTTAAATGTTCAGTTATTTTTACAACGGACAGTAGGATTTCATTTATAAGGGTTGCTTGTTACGTACGGACCACTTACGTTTAACCCTTTAACGTTCATTGGTTTCGCCACGAAACCACAAAATTTTAATTCCGATATGCAACACTGACGCCGGTATTTTTATCTAAAAATATCCCTTTTATTATGTATGTGAAAAATCACGTTTTCTTATTTAGAAATATATTTGTTTTTAATTACCAGTGTCATTCATTTATTTCGACATCTTAGCAATGAAAATCCTATGATCGTTAAAGGGTTAAGCAATAATTTAAAAAAAAAACAAGGGAAATGATATCTTATTTTTTACTCACATTTGAAAGGCGTATTATGCAGCTACTTCTCAACATTATTGCCGTATAAATTAAAACATTTATCATAACGCGAAGCAGCTTGTTAATTCTATATAAAAGTTTCCCCGGCTTATTCAAAACTCATACTTTTTTAATTCTATCTCGCATGACCAATTTAAATAGGTTTGTTTGCTATTTACAAAAACCTACGTTAAAACAGAGACAAAATTTTTTTGATGCTGCAAAATATGTGAAAATATCTGTCATTGAGAACCAGAATGGATCAACCCTGCAAGCTGTTATTTCGAGTAAAATGCTTTAACACTTTCCGGCGCGGAAAAATTCTGTTAGTAAAATGAGAAATTATCTACTGACACCGGAATTTACAAACGACCTCTTAAGAAATCAAAAACTCCTTCATTTAAGCTTTTAACGTAAAAGCAAGATCTTATTAAAATATTATTGGTGCCATTTGCAAGTTTGGAATTAAAATTAGGTGTGTCTAGACCGGACACACTGCGCCGGAAGCATTTTCAGAAAGAAACACGTTTTGAGCACCAGCCTTGGCGAGTTGGCGAAAGCGAGAACGTTCAGCTAGCTGCATCGCCAAACACAAAATAAACTAAGTTCAAATGTGTCATAAAACATATGATTAATAGAATTATATTTATTACAAGCGAATCTTTACTACTGTTTTTAATTAACTTCTCAATTTCTTCGAACATGGCGAGTTAAGGAAATAATATTTTTGAATTGAGAAAAACAAAAAAAACCTTTGTTTAGATGTTCTGTGAAATTTAAAGCATTTTAATCTGAAAAAGCTCTTTGTTTTAAACTATGTTTTAATCGTAAATAACGGTGAATAACATTTCCTCATATTATAGTCTTTGCTTGATAACATTTACGGAAAAACAAATGAACAATAAGCGCGATCTCTTTGCAGAAGGAAGGGTTGCTATTCGCTAGGCGTTTGACGTCACAAACAAGAAAGGGTGCGTAGCACTGACTTCATCTCCGCGTCAATTGTTGTTCTGGCGATAAGGTGCTCTAAACGTGATTCTTTCAGAAAATGCGCGCCGGAAAGGGTTAAAAAATTGTGAAATTTTTTGTCAAACTATTTTAGATTAATCCTGACAGTTCTAGATGAATTTAAGCTTTTTATTTCGAAAACATGTGGTAATTAAGTTGGCAGTGTCAGAGTCGACAAACACGTGACTGGCCACATGATAAACAATTTGCATCGGACAAATTGTAAGCCCTTTCCGGCAAGAGCTAAACCTGATAGTAGAATGAGAAATTACCGACTGACACCGGAATTCACAAACGAATTTTTTAGATATTTTGAAATCCTTAATTTAAGCTTTCATTGCAGAAGCAAAATTTTGCTAAAATATTATTGGTACTATTTGCAAGTTTGGAATTAAAATTAGGTATCCCAGACCGGGCACAGTGTGCCGGAAAGGGTTAAACTGGTTCCAGCACTTGAGTAATTTTGAAATTAATAAAATTCATTATGCAGGCAATATATGAATGACATACAATGCTTTAAGATTTCATACTCATTTTTCGAAATAACTGTGGGATACCATGTATCGTTCATCACTGTGCTGGGCCGAATGAATGATTTTAATATTTAACCCTTTCCGGCGCACTGTGCCCGGTCTGGGATACCTAATCTTAATTCCAATCTTGCAAATGGCACCAGGTAATATTTTAGTAATATTTTGCTTTTATAATAAAAGCTTAAATTGAGGTATTTAAAATATTAAAAAAATTCGTTTGTGAATTCCGGTGTCAGTCGATAATTTCTCATTTTGCTAACAGATTTTGCCCGTGTCGGAAAGGGTTAAATGAAATATTTAGGCATGAACAAAAGCATAACTTCAAACATTTTTTTAAATTTTATTCCAATATCTTCCACAAATTTTGTATTGAAAAAATATTTTAATTAAAATTAATCGAGAATCTTTTAAAAAAGTAAATTTTCTTATTTCCTTTAAAATTTTTGAAGAGATTTATCTAAAAAAAATTATTAACTTTGGCAACTTTTTTTAACCCCTTTCCGGCTCCTATAAATTCTGTTCGTAAAATGAGACATCATTGTCTGACACCGGAATTCACAAACGATTTTTTATACAAAATACAAACTCCTCAATTTAAATTTTTCATTGTAAAAATAAAATTTTATTAAAATATTTGTGGTACCGTTTGCAAGTTCGAAATTAAAATTAAGTATGCCCATAGTAGGACCACTGTTCCGGAAAGGGTTAAATAAATTTTTGTTGGTGTGTTTTTATAAAAGAATATACAAAGATTCGAAACTATGTTTTCACGCATGTTCGAATATTTCGTATGATCAACAATTCTGCCACTCAGTGGTTCACAACACTTAACAGGCCACTCAACTCGATCAAAAAGATCGATGTTAATGTTAAGGCTGCGAGCGAACAGCACTACTTTTTATTACACTAAAAGAGCAATAAATCTATTTTTGTTTCCGTACGGAACAAAGGCGAAACCTCTTTAAATGATTTTTGAGGGACTGACCCTACCGAATTGATAAAGGAAAGGAAAGTTTATCTCCCCCCATCTTCAGTCGTAAAGCTGTCAACTGATTTCGAGTTCGATTTCTCTCTTGAAGTTCAAAAAAGTTCACTGAAAAAGCAATTTATATATCAAAGCACCGACACGAAAAATCAAAAATAGCGACGCCTGACCGCAAGAAGTTACTGCTATGTGCCTGGTCCTTAACCGCTTCGCGAAGGGAGCCTTTTACGAAATATTTAATGTTTTGTCACCGATTTTCAAAAACAAAAATTTATGTTTCATCAAATCGAGAAAATGATCCGATTAAATAAGGCAAATTTTGCAGTAAAATTCTACTTGTAATAATAAACTGGGATTCGTAAGCATTTTCGCAGCACACATACATGTCGCTTGTCCCTAAGGCATAGCTGCCAACTCTTCTGATTTTTTGGCCCGGAAAAATTTAACAGAAATTTTTGGCTTGTTTAATTAGCAGATTATGGCGATTTCAAATGGTAAAATTTTCTATAAAATTTTTCAGGGCCAAAAAGCGGAAGATGTTGGCAGCTATACCTAAGGGGTTAAGTGTATGGGGGTGTTATTTTCAAATATTTCGCTCAAATTTTAATATTTTCACATGATTTTTTTAGAACAGGATAACTGAGGACGACCTGCAACCGTGATAGTTTTTACTTTTTCGATTTTGGTTTCGAAAAAGAAAAAAAAAAGAAAATATTTTATCTTTCGGAACCTTTTGAAACCTGTGCCGGACTGGTGTAATTTAAACCAGGTTTTAAACGGGTTTCTAGCCATAAAATATTTTAGATTTATAATTAGTCAATTAATTGGAATTGTGTTGAAATCATTTCTTAAAAGAATTCTCGTACGAAACTTCTTTAGCCTAGTTTCATTTAACACACAAAGTACATAAGTTAACCCATTAACGCCCAGCGTCCTCTTTTGAGGACGGTTACAAAAACAGCAAGAAAGCGGTTTTCCCACCAGTAAGGAGGAAGATAAATATATACCTTCTTTCACGAGACAGAATCCTCGATAAATTTAGATAAAAGTTAATTTGATTTTAAAAGTGGTGGGAAATACAAATTTTAAATTTTAGCGAAGAAAATAATTCGGGCGTTAATGAGTTAAGTCCAAAGTTGGCAAGTACGCTTCCGAGTAATCCACGATTTCCAAAACATTTTCTGTATATTCAGAAACGAATAAATTTACGAGATTTAAAGAACCAATAATAAATGGATCTTCACTATTTTTATCACATATCGATTAACCATTATTTAAGGATGAGATTTCCGCCTTTTTTCGGCACCAGTAAAATCTTAGAGAAAATAATGTTATTTTAAATCACAAAAATGTTCCGATTTAAAAATATAGCATTTTCTCTAAGATTTTACCGGTGTGCAAAAAAGCGGAAATCTCATCCCTGATTATTTATAATTCCATGATTAAATTAAGTAGTAAGAATGTATACACCATTAAATATTCATCTAATTAATTTATAAACGTTGAAATTTTTATATTTATTCAGATTGCTTGCTTTAGAAATAGAATCAATCTTTGTACATTCGGGTAATTAAAAATTTATTTGAATTCTAGTATCACATCACAAAAGTTTGCAGAACTTGTCATACAATAATCAACATTAAAGTAAATTTCCGTTATTATTTAAATTGCAGAATTATTCTGCCATTCTCAACGCCTGTTTGCAATTTATAAATTAATATGTTTTCAAGTTAGATGCGTGTAATATTTAGCTTGTCAAACTGTCAAATGAATAGTTCACGCACACGTGGAAGTGGCATTAATAAGACTAATTTAGGGAATAACGAATAATTAAATAAAGGTAATATTACGTATTACAAATAAGTATATTGGAATCTAAACACGGTTTATGCTAAATGCATTTTCGACACACAAATTTGTAACAGTGTGAATTTCATTTCAACTTAATCAATTTGTTAAATTCATTTATAAAAATAGAATTCCACTATTTTAACACTGTGAGGGGCAAGCAATTGCATTTGTATGATTCTGAAATTCCCGCAGAAATTAAAAAAAAATTGCTTTAAACTATAGAAAAAACAATTTCATGCGTATTTTTTTTCTATCAAACTTAGAAAAATAAATTTTATAAAATTTTTCTGGTGTAAATATTTATTAATAGTAGGTGTAAATAATGAAATTTTTAGTGAATGAAAATAATTATTAAACTAGTATAGTAAAATGTATTTTCATAGTTTTATAGAATGTAAAAGAGTTTAAGTTAATAATGCAGTCTTATCAGTTACATATTTTTTCATTATTTATATATTTACAATCGTCCCCGTTTAAACGAATATTGATAGTTCCAAAAATAACATTCGATTAAGCGAGTATTTAATTAACCCTTTCCGGCACGGGCAAAATCTGTTAGTTAAATGAGAAATTATCGACTGACACCGGAATTCACAAATGAATTTTCGAGATATTTTGAAATCCTTAATTTAAGCTTTTATTGTAAAAGCAAAATTTTACTAAAATATTATTGGTGCCGTTTTCAAGTTCGGAATTAAAATTAGGTATCCCAGACCGGGCACAGTGTGCCGGAAAGGGTTAAGCGGGGAACATCGAAATGTAATATTTAATGCTTAATAAAAAGGCAAAACAACCGTCTACAGAATAATAAAATCCTTAATATAATAACGTAATTTAGTAAATTAAATACAAATACTAATATAAAGTAAGTACTTAATAATTTAATATCAGTACATACAGTTACATGATTTATATGTAGTTCATAGGAATTTGATTAAAGCTTTGCTGCTTGTAATTTACGTTATTTATGAAAGCTTAAAAACGTCGCGTCGTTTAAATTGATTTGTTTACGCTGAATTTACGCGTTTACTTTAATTACAGACACAGTATTAAGTATTATAGATAAACAATAAGTAATTTCTGTAGATAGTATTAATATATGTCTTTATTCAATATGATGTAGTCGTATTTTGATGTCGTATATTGTTGATGTCGTTGAGTTTTAAAAAAATATATATGATATGACCAGGAGTGCAAAAATGTACGCGCAAGCGGATAATCTCTCATGACTAACATTTTGTTGTTTAAGTTTCTGAAAATTTAATAACATTCTAAAAGAAAAGAAAAAAAGAAACTTAGTGGTGAGAGATTACCTGCTAGTGTTTAGATTTATATACCCCTGAACTTGACTTTGTAAAAACTTTTAGAATTACACTTACTGACTACGGCATTAGATCATACCAATTTGTGACTTCGACCAATCAAAAAACTTTTTAATTCTCAAAAAGATCGTGAGGGTCCGAAAAATCTCAAGTAAACACTAGACCCTGTTATTATATTGTAAACTAAATTAAAATTAAAATAATTAATTTGCATTTAAAAACACATCTTTGAAAAATGACATTAACATAGCTGCTAACATCTTCCGCTTTTTTGGCCCGGAAATATCTTAAAATTAATTTTACCATTCTAAATCGCTGAATTAAGCCGATTAAATAAGTGAAAACTTTCTTTTAAGTTTTTCCGTGTCAAAAAAAATCAGAAAAATTGCCAGCTATGCATTAAATCGAAAAGTTATTGATTCCAATCAGATATTCTGAATTTGGGGGCTATAAATGCAGTTCGCGAATACCGTTAGCCCAAGAATCAATTAGACGTACGTATATGTATATACAACTATTAAATTTTCTGTGAGTCCATAAAAGATTGAATTCAATCGCAGCTCAAGAAATCTGAAATACAGCATTGCTTCTTCCTGGGTTTGTTTTGTGAGTCATTCGTTTGCTGATGTCTTTATTAACCCTGTCCGGCACACTGTGCCCGGTCTGGGATACGTAATTTCAATCGGCACCAATAATATTTTAGTAAAATTTTGCTTTTACAATGAAAGCTTAAATTAAGGAATTCAGAATATATAAAAAAAAATTTTATGATTTCCGGTGTCAGTCGATAATTTCTCATTTTACTACAGATTTTGCCCGTGCCGGAAAGGGTTATCCAAAAAAAACTATTTTTTCGAATTTGTTTGTTAGCCGAACAATTTAGTCACCGATCATCCATTGTGTAACAATTACAGATTTTTGGCTGGATTTTTATTTTTTTTCACATTCCACTGTGAACTGCATAAAATGTAATAATGCTTTTAAAATTATTGGCATTTAACCCTTTCCGGCACGGGTATAATCTGTTAGTAAAATGAGAAATTATCGACTGACACCGGATTTTACACACCCATTATTTAGATATTTTTAAACCCCTAATTTAAGCGTTTATTGTAAAAGCAAAATTTTACTAAAATATTATTGATGCCGTTTAAAAGCTTGGAATTAAAATTAGGTATCCCAGACCGGGCACAGTGTGACGGAAAGGGTTAACTATGCCACTTAGTGACAGTGCGATCTTTAATATGGCTAAATAAGTATAAAACATACTATTTTTTAATACAATTCTATGAAATATATTTAAATGTCAATATGAATGTATTCAAATGTCAATATGTCTTAGAGCCACACGGACTTTTCCAGAATCAATTATTCAGCTACTAAACTTTCCAGTTTCAGGAGAACTGCTTAGCAAATCTAAAACTGTTTCATATATGGTGTGATGTAGAATCACATATAGTTTTCTTAAATTATACACTTTTTCTGAATTTCAGTTAAAACTAATTTTTAATTACATATCTATTTTATCTGAACATTTGTTTCGATCCTACAATAACTTTCCTGCAAAAAAATAGAAAGAAAACATATATAACATCTGTTTTATTACTGTAACGGCTGTCAGATAAAGCTAATTCATTAAGATGTGTATTTCACCCTCGCTGGAAATAAAGAAAAAAATAATAAAAATTGACTTTGCTCTCGGTCAGTGAAAATATCTCTTTTTCCTTTTAATTAATTTTTATGTTTCAGTTCCGCTTTAGATCATAATCTTTTCATGAACATGCGGCCCGTTGTGTCTTTCACAAAATTTTCTCAAAACAGAGCCCTAACGTATGATTTGGCGTCGAACTCTTTTTGACTTATTTCTTTAGGACTGTTATTTCTGGTTACCCTGTCATTAAATAAAAAATTCTTTTAATTATTAAGGCGTAACAGAAAAAATTGCGTAGGTGGTATCATTCATTTTTCACATGTTTTTTGTTGCCAATTGTGTGGTGCCAATGTATGAATTATAGAGTGAGACATTAATACCTCTCTCTCGCTTCACGAACTCAATAATTTGAAGTCTATTTCTTTAAAAAGTTCTTTCAGCACCATTCTTAACTAATTCTGTAAGAAATGATTTAAGTTTATAATTCTATTTCAAATAAATAAATTTCTTTAAAAGCATTGATTTTCATAGTTGATCACAGCCTACAACTATTTATAAATGTCAGCGAATGCATACTTCAAAGAACCTGGTTGTCAACAAATATTTCAAAGTTCAGAACAACAATAGTACATATGGAATGAAAATATCAACTTATATTAAGGTTTAACCATATAACTGATTAATATTTTTGAAATTTTTTTTTCAAAAATGCCTATTTTTTGCGTCTTTTACCGGATTTTTGCCTTGCATCAGCAGTTTTTCAAAGCAGAATTTTTTTGTTAATTGAATCAGAAAAATATTCGAATTAAATAATACAAAATTTACAATAAAACTTTACAGAAGAAAATAATAAATCATGATTGTAATATAGAGGCCCGGACATGGTATGGTTAAATCAGATAAGTGGTTAACCTTCTATCTCTTTTAACCCTTTAATTCCCATGATAGAACACGTTCCAGAGATTATGTAGTTTAGAAAATCTGACTTTACACCAGAAAGTTTCAATGATTAATTTAGGTTTATTTATATCCGGATATGTCTGTAACGAATTGAAGCCAATATTGTTATTTTAATATTCTTGTAAGAATCAGGATATACGAATTAACTCTTTGCGGCGCAGAGCAACTTCATTGCTTAAGTGTTTAAATCATTGACTGACACCGGAATTTGAAAGCAACTTTATATTTATATTATTTGTAAGTAAGAAAAAGGGATATATTTTACATATTAAAAAAATGGATTTTTTTTACCATAATTCCGGTGCCAATGTAGCGTTTCGGAATTAAAATTAAGCGATTTAATAGATATACCACCGCGCCGCTAGGGGTTAAAATGTATCAAAATCTCGGGCGGATTGGGATCTAGAAGGTAAAACCCTTTCAGACACAGTGTTCCCAATCCAAGCACATAGAAATTTTCATTCCAAACTTGCTAATGACACTAAGAATAATTTTATAACATTTTGCGTTTACAATGAAAGCTTAAATTAAGGCGTTTTTAATTTCTAAAAAAGTCTTTTCTAAATTCTGGTGTCAGTCAGTAATTTCGCATTTTAAGAACAGAATTTACCCGTGACGGAAAGAGTTAACACTTTCCGGCACATAGTATCCAGTCCCAGGATACCTAATTTTAATTCCAAACTTGCAATTGGCACTAATAATATTTTTATAAAAAAATTTTCCTTCCCAAAGAAAGCTTTAATTAAATGATTGTATATTTCTAAATATTCCGGTTCGGGAATTCCGGTGACAATCGATAATTTCTCGGTTTCCTAGCAGAATTTGCCCGTGCGGGAAAGGATTAATAATTATTTGGATTATTTGAAAAATTCACCACATGGGCAATTTAACTTCTAGATATTAGACTGTATTATTAACTGAAATGCAGACTTTTATTTACACAATTTACTATGATTCTTAAAGATAATAATATTATTGCTAACGAAATTGCTTTAACTATATCTTATATTAAAATTTGATTTTAAAGTATTTGTTTACCTTCGGAAGGGCTTTTTTTACATATGAAAAATTTCACAGCACTCATGTCCGTTATGATATAGAATATAGCTAAAAAAGGAAATAATATATAAAAATATGTATATTTTAACAATATTCTATTTTTCGGCTCAAAAAAATGCGTAAAAATGGATATAAAATGGAACTTTTACCAAACATCAAAGTTCAAATTTAAATAAAGATAGTTTTATATAAAATTCATTGTGTTTAATGAAACTGTCTTGAAATAGTGAAACAATTTCGTAATTATAACTTTGTTATTAAAAAACTTATAGAAGGTAACATTTTTATATTATACAAAAAATCAAGAAAATACATGATAATTCATAAGTTGTATCAACTAAAAAATGAAATAATAAATAATTATAATCATATTATTGGTGCATTTCCTAAATAAATTCCTTTAGAGTAATTTTGCGAAGTTTTCTCTAATTGCAATGATAATTTTTCGAGTTATGGTGTTTTGTTACTAAAGCAAAATACAGTCGGCTCTTGTTAATTCGAAATCGGATAAATTGAATCTTCGTTTAATTCAAATTGAACATGAAGTCCCGAAATTTTCAGTAGCAGAATAACGGTAAAATTTTCCATTTATTCGAATTCATTTTCTTTTGATTTCGTTTAATTCGAGATATTCAATTTTTTCATTTTTCCTTGCTGTCTCCCGGGATTCTCATCCTTGAAATAATTTTCTTTCTTTCATTATTGTCAGAATTGTTCTGAACAAGTATACAACTAGTCCCATTATTTGATATCCGCTTTTTTAGTGCCCCGTCTGTCTATCATTGACACTTCCACGCCATCTTCATTTGTGCTTGTTCCTAATCTCTTAATTAGTTAATGTATTTATATCCTTTAATTTAATATTAGGCCATATTCTAATGATAACAACCAAAATATATATATATATTACAACATTAATATATTTCTAATAGCACTCCTTTAAACATATATTCCTCTCATGCTTTCTATAATTCGAACTCTGGATAATTCGAACATTTCTTGCGGTCCCGACGAATTTCAATTAATGAGAACCGACTATGTTAAATGTTTTACTTTGAGAAAAAACAGAAAACAGAATTAGAAACCAGATTTTACCTATTAAATGACTAATATTAAAATGCTTGTAATTCAGGTTCTGAACAAGATAGAAACAAAATTTAAACTGATTTAGAAAACTAAAATTAATATTAATCCAAACATAAAAAATCGGATGTTTGATCGAAAATTCATTTTAAAAGTAGATAGGCGCTTTTAAAATCAGTTGCATTAAAAAATTTAATAATCAGAAACTACTTTTTCTGCAGTTTCTTTAATTTAACTAATGAGTGATGTATAATACCCAGATTTAACCCTTTCCGGCACACTGTGCCCGGTCTGGGATGCCTAATTTTAACTCCAAACTTGAAAACGGCACCAATAATATTTTGGTAAAATTTTGCTTTTACAATAAAAGCTTAAATTAAGGATTTCAAAATATCTCGAAAATCCATTTGTGAATTCCGGTGTCAGTCGATAATTTCTCATTTAACCCATTGCGGCGCAGTGGTTTCATAGATATACCACTTAATTTTTATTTCCAAATGCCACATTGGCACCGGAATTTTGTTTAAAAGAATCAGGGTTTATTAAATGCGTGAAATATAGCGTTTTCTTATTTACAGACAAAGTTGTTTTCAAATTCCGGTGTCAATCATTAAATCCAATACTTAAGCAATAAATTTGTCCTGCGCCGCAAAGGGTTAACTAACAGATTTTGCCCTTGCCGGAAAGGGTTAATAAGTACGAGATGCTAGTTGTTAAATATGAAAATATTTCTATTAATATTTTAAAAGAAAAACAACTTTGATACCGGTAAAAATTTGATGTAATATTAAATAAATATTTTCAATTGCATACTTTTTTTTTATACACATTTATACTAACAGTTAATGTTCTTGTAATAAGGTTGTCTCCAAAGGGAACTTTAAAATATCGAAAGAGGAGCATATATTACCACTTCTTGCTTTCATTTTAAAATGGCTCTCTGCTCTGTGGCAAATAGATCCTCGTTAACCTGGTTTTAAAAATAAAAGATTTTGAAATTCGTAAAAATGCTGTTTTTAAGTTTTGAAGAGCTCGTTGTTTATTCGACTATTTAAAACATTAATATTCCACTGCTAGATATAAAATTTAACCACAATGTGTCAATTATCCAAATTGAAATAATGCGCATCAATATTTACAATGCAGCATTATTCTCACGAGGTGGAACCCGTCGAAATTAGACGAAAGAAAATCTTTAAGAAAGATCTGTTTCATTGATTTATGATAAATCTACATAATTAGTTACAGTAAAAAATACTTCATATATTGTTCAATCTTACTCTCAAACAAATATTATTTTAAGATAAATTAACAAAATACTATAAAACCCAATTATCCAAATTATTAAACAAAATAAAACCGAAATTCAGCGGATTTTATAGCAGACGATACTTTTGAAATAGTATACGCATTTTAATTTTTTTCTTTTTAATTTTAAGAGAAAATGGAGTGATTCTGGTGTCACAATTACAAAATTGGAAAACTAAAAATTAAAAAAAAAATTAATATCTCACAAATAAATTGAGATACAGCTTTGAAATAAATTTCATTTAAAAGGATATTTTTTTTTCTATACAGCGGTGTAAAAATTTAAAATGTACAATGTTTAGAAGTGTAAAATATGCAATAACGAAAATTGAAAAACCGGAATTGCATTGGAAAGTGTTGCACATTTTAATTTCTATTTTTTTTTTCTTTTCAGTTTTAAGATGAAAGGGAGTGGTTCTGTTGCCACAATGACAAAATTGCTGCTAAAAACTATGAAAAAAAAATATCTCAAAAATAAATTGAGATACAGATTTCAAACAAATTGCATTTAAAAGTGCATTTTTTTCTCTATACGACGGTGTAAAAATTTAAAAACATGCAATGTTTAGAAATGTAAAATTTACAGTAACGAAAATTTCAAAACTGAAATTGCAGGGAAGGTGTTTCCATTCCCAAACTGACGTATACGTTACTTGTTTTAACTGCGTTTTTCCCTGACCACTCACCACTCTGAATTAGATAAATTCAGTTGAATATGAGTGCTGCCACAGGCAACTGTTATTATATTCTGTTCTCACCAGTATTTTTATTAAAATAAATTTTTAAGTATATCTCTGTTCCAAATGCTAGGAAAATGTCTGGTAAGCATTTTTAACCCTTAAGCGGTAACCATGGGTCACTAGTGCCTCGGTCAAATTTTCTTTTCTTGCTAGCTTAGAGGAGAGAGTGGGGAGCGGGACTAAACTACTCTGAAAAAAATAGTACACTAGTAGGCTATTAGCTCCCGAAACGCCGATGTTTTAGTGCGTTCACAGCCGACGTAAGAGCCAGTCAAAATTTCGAAAAGGCACGAGTGACCCAGGGTTACCATTTACGTTGACGAAAAGTGTAAGGTAAGAAAAAATTTGTTTGGTTAGGAATTGATGTGTTTTTCATAAAAAAATTCATAAATGTGCATTTTGTGACACAAAGAAGGACAAAAAACCTTTATTTGCTGCAGCAAGTGTCACAGACCTGTGTGCGAGGAACACAGACATCAAATCTGTTTCGTTTGTTTATAAATAATGATATCAGTGTTGCTTTAAATTTTCATTATTATATTTTTTGTTTAATTAAATAAGGTTTGATAATTAACATCATTTTCATAAATAAAATTCATTAAAAACTAATAACTTCTATTTTATTGTAAATTGTACCTATTTACAAGTTAAAAAAAACATCATGTTTATGCTCAAAACTTAAGCATTTTTTTTTTATTTATACCGGCTATTTTTATTTTTTTTGTGAAAGTACCATTCTTGATCTTCAATTTCCCGTTTGAAACAGCAAAAAATGTCAATTCTATCCAAAGTTATGATTTTTTAAAGAAAATGTGCATTTTTCACATTTTTATTTGTTTATTTAAATATATTGTTTAAATAAATTAATAAATCAGCAATATTGTGACTGATTCTTGTTCAAAGGTAGTTGATGTAATATCATGAATTTTTTTAGAATTTTTAAAGCACTTTAAACCACTTTTTACAGCGCTAAGCACGAGTGAACCATGATTACCGTTTAAAGGTGCCGAAAAACACGTTACCGTTTAAGGGTTAATTTGAGAAACTGGCGCCAGTTAATATAAATAATAATAAAATAGTATACAATCCTGGAAAATTGATTTTAACATACTGTTAATTAATTGTTATAAATATCTCCTGGAGTCTGCGAGCCTGTTATTAAATAAATTAAAGAATAACGAATTATTAACTCAAAGCAAAATTGGATATAAGAAATAAGAACTTCTTGAATAATTGCATTTAACCCTTTCCGGCGCAGTGTGTCCATTCCGTTCATACCTAATTTTATTTCCAAACTTTCAAATGGCACCAATAATATTTTAGTAAAATATTACTTTTACAATGACAGCTTAAATCAGGAAGTTCTTAATTTTGAAAAAAATTCTTTTGTAAATTCCGGTGTCAGTCAACAATTTTTCATTTTACGAACAGAATTTGTCTGCTCCGGAAAGGTTTAAGCGGGTTATTCATTCGGTAAATAGTTGACTATTTCCATGCGAACTTATCATGTCTGTCACGAACTCACGAATTTGGCTACCAGCATTTTAGAACGGAAAATGTTACTTATTTTATCTGATATATCTCATAAATTGAAAAAAGCGAAGGAGACTATTCGATAATAACGGTGGCAACAAGAATAGCTATTTTCAGCTCTGTAACAAATATGACAAGTTCGCATGGAAATATCTAGCTAGGTGTTTGTTTAAATTCTGTACAACAAGTAAAAACCCATGCTGATTTATTTTTTAAAATAATTTTTTTAGCAGCAAAAGTTGTTTTATTCTTACAGAAAGTCATTAAAGGGTTATAACTCTTTGAGGAGCAGAGGGATACACCCCAAATAATTTTAATCAAGATTTACCCATTTTTTTTTTACTTATTTATTTATTTATTTGAATTCTCAGCTTTTAAGATACAGAATCAGCCTCATATGTAAATTTTACTTACATACAAAATCGAGAAAAATACATTGTTTAAAATAAAAATGGAAAATGCTCAAGAAATACAGCCAGCTTAACACGTAAATAATATGTGACAATATTTTAAAAATATACGTACATAAAATAATTAAAATTATTACATTTTTCAGGTATTCGAATTATTATTATATTCTACTGATTTCATAATTACGCCAAATCTGTTTGTAAGCTGAAATTTAAGTAATATACATAGCCACCAAACATCGGCATTTATTATTCCTTGCAGGGCGGTGTTGGCAAATGACAACCTAATCTTAATACCAAATTGCCAAACTGACACCAGAAATTTTCTTGGAAAATTTCACTTTTATTAAATACGCAAAAATACACTTTTATTAGTTTACAAATAAAATTTCGTGTAAATACTGGGATCAATCAATTATTTCAACATTTTACGAATACAAGTACCTTACCCCGGATAGCGTTAAAATGAAAATTATAATGATTGTACAGGCAATGATCGATCAAAATACTTTTTACATGCTTCGGGACTTTTACGTTAGTTTTATATTTTTTATTAATTAAATATAATTTCTGTTAACAGAATTTTTATTTAACTTAAAAAAATATGCCATGATGGATTATTTGTATAAAATTTACATATAATATAAAACATCACTTTAAAATATCAAATTATTTATGTATGCTATAAGTGATCCATTATATAATGTATTAAAAAAAATGGGGCACGATACCTTTTAATTTTACTTGTTTCGTGTGCTCTGATGGCAACTTTTTCAAAAACAAAAAATTATAAAAGAAAATTTTCGCTAAAATAGCTTCAAATTAAAAACAATCAGAGAAACATAAATCACGTGAATATAAGCATAGTGAAATAAACTGGAAAAATTAAAAATGAATAAAAGTTTTGTGTACTTATAGTACACAAAACTTTGCAATGAATTTACAAAGTATTTGTTTCCATGGAGCTCCCTAAAATTTTGAAGGAAATGTTTCAAAGGATTTTAAAACAATAATATGTCATATCTTTATACGCAGAGACAATATTTGCAATGAATTTGCCTCCATGGAACTCCCTAAAATTTGGAAGGAAATGCTTCAAAGGATTTTAAATATGTAATATTTCCCGTTCACAGAACATTAATTCATTTTTAATTTTTCCAATTTATTTCACTATGCTTATGTTTACGTGATTTATGTTTTTTTGTTTATTTTTAATTTGAAGCTATTTTACCGAAAATTTTCTTTTATCATTTTTTGTTTTTGAAAAAGTTGCCGTCAGAGTACACGAAACTTGTAAAATTAAAACATATTTTTTGCCATTTTGTTTTATTTTAATGGATCACTGACAGCATATATAAATAATTTGTTATATAAGATTTAGTTTCAGAATACAAAATTTTTAATATTCCGTTAAGATGCAAATAAGGGAGAGTAGCCACTCAACTTTCAAATTCATCATACTGAGTTTAATTCTATGGTCGTTTGATGCATTCGTATATTCAAAATATAATCTCAGAAAATTTATATTTTTAACTTCTGTTTTTTGTGTACACTTCTTAAAATATGTATCTGCTTTCTTAGTTTTCAAAACATTTCTAAAGTGTATGCTCAATTTTATATGAAGTGTAAAAATGTTATTTATGGTTCGTCTGTTTTTAATACATGAAATATTAAATTAAGCATACATTTTTAAATTATTTTCGAAACTAAGAAGAAAGCAAACATCCTTTAAGAAGAGTACTCAGAAAAAAGAAGTTAAAAATATTAATTTACTTAAGATTTATTTTAAATATACGAATGCATTAACCCCTTAAAGGTCGCATTAAATTACGGTTTAAAAATTCCAATTCATTATTGCCACTCATTGTACTATAGTAGTCATAGGCAGAAAGAATTCAACTGAATCAATCGGTAAACAGAAAAGCATAACAGTCAAAAATTGTTGTTAGTTTTTTATTATTATTTATTTCTACCAGAAATTTTGTATCGGAAAAATATTTTCTTCATTTAATCAGAAGTAATTTACTTCTTTCAAGTCCAAGTAAAGTCTAACTTTTAAATATTAAAATCCTGGACTGGCACCAGGATTTGTATTGAGAAAAAATATTCTGAGAATAATCAAAAGCATTTGCATTACAAAATTAAAACTTCATTCGAGAAGTGTAGTATCACTGAAACCTTTGGAAATTAAACCGAGATATGTTACATCATACCACACTGCATAGTATTAAGAAAACGGTTAAAATTATTCTTATCCTCACAGTTTATGAAAATAGTTCATTAAAAGTTTACGATATTGGGTGCCTGTTATTTTATGCTCTATTACTTTTCTTTACTATATTTCTAGTGGTATGTGATTAAAAATATATACAAAGCTTAGAAACTATATTTTGTCGTACGCCCGTATGATTAATTTGATGATTAAATATTTTATCTTACTCATGACTATGTTCTGATGAATTACGGTAATTAAATTTTAATTAATTTACGATATAGAATCAGACAATTTTGCATAACATACTACAAAATTACAAAATTTGAAGTCATTTGTGTTATTATTTATCTTCTAGAAATACTCTGCTACATTGGATACATGTTTGCTATGTATCAATTAAATATGTCTTTAGCATGGTTGCCTAGAAAATTCATATTATCACGCTGTCAACTGGATAGTTCAGAGGCATGTGACATGCCATTACTGTGTAGGATTCGAGTAGCAATGAATTATTTAGTCATTCTTAGCATTTAGTATACGGATTCAGGAATTTCGGAACTAAGCTCGATTTAAGACAGTGCAAAGGTTCAAAATGAAATTAGGCTTTATAAAGCTTTCAAAGGCAAGCAATTGTGATTCTGTAATGTTGAATTCCCATCAAAATTTTGGAATAAAATATTACTTGAAAATACGAAAAAGAAATGTTTCACTGTTTTCCCCTCCCCCAAAATTGTAAAAGTGAAACTTGTATAAAACTTTCTGGTGTAATTTTGTATTAAAATTTGGTGGGACATAACATACCTCAACGCCCCTCAAAGGTTAAGTTTTAATTCAACTTTTATCAAATTAATTACATCTAATATTTATATTTGTCTTTTAAAGCTTGTATAAAACTTTCTGGTGTAATTTTGTATTAAAATTTGATGGGACATATTATACCTCAACGCCCCTCAAAGGTTAAGTTTTAATTCCACTTTTATCAAATTAATTATATCTAATACTTATATTTGTCTTTTAAAGCTTGTATAAAACTTTCTGATGTAATTTTGTATTAAAATTTGGTGGGACATAACATACCTCAACGCCCCTCAAAGGTTAAGTTTTAATTCCACTTTTATCAAATTAATTACATTTAATACTTATATTTGTCTTTTAAAGTTAATTCAATTATTATTAATTTGTTTTTGTATTGTCTTATATTGAAACAAACATGTAGCACAAACATGTGCAATGACAACTTCGTCCGATAATAAGAAATGAAGTAGCTGAGAAACGACGGTAAAAAAAAAAGAAATGTATCCATTTACCAATTATTTAATTGAGAATGCATAAAAAAGAAAACTACAGAACTTAAAAAGTTACCGTAATTTCCGGCTTATAATCCGCGGATCAAACAATTCTTTTTTGACCCAGAAATTTCATTTAGTAATAGGTGCCAAATATTTATGGTGATTTAAAAGGTTAGATTTTATTTTCAGAATTTTCTGGGACGAAAAAGAATTGTTTAATACGCGGATTATACGCCAGAAACTACGGTACACTTTCTAAATCTGAGCCAGAAATTATTTGCAAAGTAGAGAATTTCCTTAACCCTTTAACGATCATAGCATTTTCATTGCTAAGATGTCGAAATAAATGATTGACACCGGTAATTAAGAACAAATGTATTTCTAAACAAGAAAACGTGATTATTTACATACAAAATAAAAGAGATATGTTTAGATAAAAATACCGGTGTCAGTGTTGCGTATCGGAATTAAAATTTTATGGTTTCGTGGCGAAACCAATGAACGTTAAAGGGTTAACCCTTTCCGGCACACTGTGCCCGTTCTGGGATACCTAATTTTAATTCCAAACTTGCAAACGGCACCAATAATATTTTAGTAAAATTTTGCCTTTACAATAAAAGCTTAAATTCAGGAATTCAAAATATCTAAAAAATTCGTTTGTGAAATCCGGTGTCAGTCGATAATTTCTCATTTTAGTACAGATTTTGCCCGTGCCGGAAAGGGTTAACCATTCCCGGTGAGGAGTAAATCTGTTTGAAATAATAAACTTATACCAGAATTTATAAACGAATTTATTAGAAAATTCGAACTTGCTTATTTTCAGGTACGTTTTAAAAGGAAATTTTTATCTATACATCCCTGGTGCCAAAATCTGTCATGCAATTTTAAAATATTGCAATGTAGTTTATAAGTGTTTGTGAATTATGTTTGTCTGTCCATCTGGTGATCTGTCTGTCTTTCCTAAATCGAACTTGCATTAACATAGTTTTATTGATCTGGAATTGTTACGTATTATTGAGATTTACTATGCCATGATCGGTACTTAAAATAGCGTGCTTAAAGCTTATTGTTTATTTACAGAGACACCCAAAAGAATTCTATTAAACTAAAAAACTGCCAAACTGTATGATTTGAAATTAACCCGCGGTTAGTCGCACGTCGGTCTTTTCGCCGCTCGAATTCTTTGTCTGCTGATTAACCCATCTCCCCTTAAAATTACAATGGTGAAATGCCGCGTAGCTGACCTTCACTGTTCGGCCTTCTGCCTAGAGAAATTACAAGTCATTCCTACGATTTTTCATGCTTTTAATGTATTTTAAAGTCAAATTCGGTCTGATTGACCGGCATGCGATTACTCACGTAGCCGATGTTTTTATCGCCCTAGCAATCTTCTTTCCTACTCCCCCGAATTTCTCAGAAAGGGGTTTCTTGGAATCGGGGAGTCCCGTTTCCTCTCCCTCTATTTTTTTCTCTTTCTGCTGATAATATTTGACTTCTGAAAACTGTTTCTTAATGATTCTGTTCTAGGGAAAATTGTGAACTATATAAATATATAAATATAAACTCAACAACCTAATTTTTTAATATAATATGTAAGAGAATAAGCAAGGATAAGTAATAAAAAACCGCTTACTTTGTTTTTTAAGCTTATGAATATTGCGGGAATAAATTCTCAAATTATTTTCCGAAAAATACGCGTAAAATGGTTGTGTTTAATTTAATAAAGGACCATAGAAATAAAATTTAAAAAAAAATTCTATTTGCGAAGACTGAAAGATGTAGCTTTTGCACAATAAAGCAGAAAAGAAGGCAAAACAAATTTGTCAACACTGTAGTTTGTATATCTGCAAAGAACATACTTACAATATATTTGTCGAGTGTGCTAAATAATGCGAATTTTCTAATGTAGATTACAACGTATGCAAGTAAAAAACTTTTATTTTTTTTATATTTCAGATAATGTTTATAAAATACAAGAAATGGATAACTTCGTTTCTAAAATATGTTTGTTGCTAATAAAAATACACATTATTCAACAACGCCATAACAATTCTTTTTTTAAACCTGAATTTAAAGAGTGCCTAGTGCTAAGATCTAATAAAGTTAATTTTCTTGGCATTTAATTTCAGAAATCATTTTTCATTAATAATGTTTTTCTTTTCAAAAGCGAAATTCATTGAAATTGAATTAGACTGATAAATATTGTAAATAATTACAAAATAATATTTACTTAAATTAAATATTGCATCTTTTTAATATTGATTGGCGCCAAAAAATGAAACATTGTCAAAATCAATGTTGACAGTCCCCCCCCTCCCCCCCTTTAAAAAACCGATTTATCTATATCAAATATAATATCTACATTTGAAAACTTATTCAAAAGTTATTCTCTTTTAATTTGATATTCATTGTATCTTTACAATTTCAGTCCCAGTATATAATAATTTTTACCCCTTTTACAAATTTTGAAAAAATAGTTCTTAATACATTTATTATTTATTTTCTTATTTTATATTATTCATATATTTTCATTCAGTGCATATATATATTTCATTTAAAAAAAAGAATCAACGAAAAGAAAAAATATATAAAATAAAATAAAGAAATGAAATGTAGCTACTGCTTTTATGTTACTAATTACAAAGAAGGGATTATTTTATCTGCTTTTTTTATATCTGTATAGATATGGTAATAAAAATATTTAAGATTTATTTTTTCAACATTAATTGGCTCCTAGTGTCACTCCACTGTTATAACGAACTTCAGTGCGTTGCTGCTTTAAAAAAAAAATCTGTATCACGATTTCAATGTTATAAATGAAAGTATCTTTTAATTCGTTATTCATTGTATCTTCAAAATTTCAGTCAGATTATATAGTAATTCTTATCTTTTCTACAAACTTTGAAATAAAAAAAAGATGAAACGAAGTTATTAGAAAAAAAATATTATATATGTATTACTTTATATTATTCATACATTTTCATTTGGTGCAAATATATTTTCTCATTTGAGAAAAATTACTGAATTATAAAACCTCTAAGATTTTACATGCAAAAAAGAATTACGACGATACGAAGTAGATTTAGGAAAAGGAAAAAAAAAATATGAAAAGTAGCTCCTGTTTTTATGTTAATAATTTAAAAAAGGGTTATTTTCTCTTTTATTCTTATATTTACGTCGAAATAGTAAGAAATTTTTTTTTGAGATGTATTTTTTCAACTTCAATTGGTTCCTAGTACCAGACTACCATCAAAACTAAACTGTCCTTTCAAAAAATATGTATCACGATTTCAAATTTTCAAAAAACTGAAAATATTTTTTTATTCATTATCTATTGTATCTTTAGAAAATTATTCAGATTGTATAAAAACTTTTATCATTTATATATATATATATATATATATATTTTAAATAATTATTAAAACATTTATTTAAATGCTAACCAAATATATACTTAACGTAAATGCGTACTAATCGATATTACACGTATCTTTTCGTTTTCAAGCAATACTTTCCCCTTGAATTCCCTGTTTTCGATCTTCGAGGAACAACGGCACTTTTCCTCTGTTTCTTCGGCCAAAAGGGAACGGCGGCGAATAGACCGAGTGCGACTAATCACGTTCGAAAAAAAGCCGCGACTACTCCCGGGTTAAATATAAAAAATCATTCCAAATCATTTCAAATTTTATGAAAATTCAGTCATTACTTAATAAAAGTTTTCTTTGATCTATGAAATCCGATCATTCGTAAATAATTCAGTCGCATCCCATGATAGGTAATGATTCTAGATTGACATGGGGATTAGTCTCCATTTAAGAGTTAGTAATATTATTTCTGTATTACTGAGTTTAAAATATAAAATCGTCATAAATTTTCGGGAGTCAAGCTCTCATCGCGAATGGGTTAACGTTTCTAATCAATGAATTTATATCTGTTTAAAATGATACTTTTTCTTTAGTTTGGTCTAACGAATAATTATTTCCATTTTTATAATAGCCGGTTCTCAGATTACAATTTCATAGCTGATAACATCTTACGCTTTTTTCTACCACATAAATTTTATACTAAATTCTATTTCTTTAAATTTCTGTAATCCGCCAGTTAAAAAAGACAAAAATTTCTATAAAATTTATCTAATCCTATAAGCGAAAGAGTTGGCAGTAATGCATTTTTTTTACTTGTGGCGTAAATTGTTTTCTAATAAAAATAATATTCGATATCCATACTTTCATTAAAATATTACTTTTAAAGCTTTAAAAGTTTTTAGTTACTTATTATGAAATGGATTTTATAATTAGAATTGAATAATTCCTGTTTTATTTTTTAATTTAAAGCTTTTTCAGCTCTGTGTAAAAAGTTTTACATCCCAGTATTCAAATAAGAAAGCATTCATGCACGGTGGATTTCCTCAAATATCTTGCCATATTCTATATTAATAAGACATTCCTTGTTTAACGCCTTGTTAACGTTTCAGTTCCTATCGAAGCGGATGATGATTCATTTCCTGAATAATTAAATATTCCGTGTTTAGACTATCTTAGAATAACTTAACATTCCGTGTTTAAAAACAATTAATTTCCGCCTCGTTAAATTAAATATATCATATTGCTACCTTTGATATTACAAGATATCATTAGAGTTGACCGTATCCCGAAAACCCTGTCTGGTATTGTACATTTAAACGTTATAATACTGGCATTGTTAATCCTTTCCGGCACGGGCAAAATCTGTTAGTAAAATGAGAAACTATCTACTGACACCGGAATTCGCAAACGATTTTTCTAGATATTTTGAATTCCTTAATTTAAGGTTTTATTGTAAAAGCAAAATTTTACTGAAATATTACTAGTGCCGCCTGCAAATTTGCAATTAAAATTAGGTATCAAAAGACCGTGCACAATGTGCTGGAAAGGGTTAAAATGTCAATTTATAAACTTAATTATTTTCATACAAATTTACTTATAAAAATTTGACTCCTTTAACCCCTTGGGGACGAGCGACACGTATATGTGCCGCAAAAAGGCTTAAGAATCCTCATATATTCCCACCGGCAAAATTTTACTGTAAAATTTGCCTTATTCAATCGGAGCATTTTCTCGATTTATCAAGAAACAAAGCTCTGTTTTTTAAGACTGGTGACAAAACATTAAAAATTTCGTAAAAGGCTCCCGTCGCGAAGGGGATAATGGAAAAATGAATTAATTTAAAATATATAATCACCCAATATTCAAAGCGGTCACAGGTGACTATTCTTATATTCCGTTCGTACCAGTATTCTATAAATATAAGTTTTAACATGTATTTATCTTTAAAATGTTTTCAAATCATGTGTTATGGATTTCAGTTAAGATAAAGTGGTGTCAGTCAGAATTAAAAAGTAGTGTGGCAGACCTGCAATCTACTGCATAAGTTTTTTTTTTTTTTTGTTATGTAAATTTTTCTAATAAGGGGAATATTGTCTCATTTAAATACTATTTCAGTAAATATTCTTGTAAAAATAAATTAGAATATAATTTCAATCATATGCAAACTCTTAGACAGCAATACGTTATTATATTCCCACTTTTAGCATTTCGTTAATTTTATATAGTATTCATTTCGATAAAACATTGAAATAAAAAAATAATTTGTTCAGAGTGAATTTATTCGAATATTTTTCCCTCTACTATATTAATCACGCCTTTGCCTTTCATGCTTAATAGTAACCATACCAGATCTCATCAAAGTGATCAAAGATACAGTTCTGAAAGCAAAAGGTTGATATTTCGTTTTCAGAAAATAATATTATCTGACTGATTACAATAAATACTTTATTTTTAAAAGTTTTGACATCCAGTGTTATTAATGTTCAATATAGGACGTAAAAGTTACAAGTCAATGTTTACAGTTAAGGATTGAAATTAAAGATAATTTTTAATTGTAGAATACATAAAAATTTTATTTATTTTATACTCGTTTCATATAAGTTACGTTTAATTCATCCGTGTGGAGCGAAAAGTTAATAGTTCACTTTCGTCAACTTTTTTGCATCTATCTATCTATCTATCTGTCTGTCTGTATATCTGTCTATCTATCTGTATATATACTTATATGAAAAATTACAAAACTAATGGAAGAATAAAAACAAAATTCTGTAAAAATAAAGTCCATAACTAACAGCGCAATAATGTGTATACCTATATTTTCTTATGGGCTACAAATGGTTTTAATTTCCCGCTTCATAAATGTGGCTTTTTTAAACGACGATTTATTAATATAAAGTCAAATTATCACACAGGATATCTATACATTATTGTCGGGATTTTCTTACTATGATTTTCCCTTTAACGCTTTCCGACGGGGCAAAATTCAGTTTGTAAAATGCAGAAATGCTTTACTGAAACCGAAATTTTAAAACGATTTTTTTCGATATTAGGAAATTCTTACTGCAAACTCCCATAATAAAACCAAAATTTTATTAAAATATTCTTGGTGATGATTGAAAATTTGGAATTTAAATTAGCGTGGAAACGATGTATCCACAGCGACTTCTAGGGAACAACATTTGTCAGGATGAACAAAAATGTCCTTTTTTCTCTTGAAACTTTATAAAGGATAGAAAGCTTTCATTTATTCCCTGACGAAATAAAGAAATTCAAAAAAGAAATATGTGTGGCCCCATTTTCAATTTCTACAAACTAACAGACAATAAATTAACCGTGCAGAACTTACTAAAAAGGAAGGTCTCCATACGTGCATACTCCGAAAAGTATGAAAAAAGTGCAATATGTTCTTCTCATAAGAATATATACGTTTATAAAAAAAAAAAAAAAAAAAAAAAAGAAAAAAAAAGAAAGAAAGAAAGAAAGAAAGAAAATGGCGGAATTTCCATACAGCGTACGTAAAAATAATGAAATTTTTGTTGTTTGGCGATTTATCATCGGTTGGCGATAGAATGCAGTTTGAAAAAATACATTATGTCGAATACACTTTAAAGACAAAAAGTTTTATGTTGACTTGTTTAGGTAAATATATTTTATATAACTTTAATTTTGCCAATTTTAGTTAGTTTTAAGTATAATTTTGTTGTATCGATATTTATATGTATTTATATTCAAATTTAACCATCAAAATTCGCGATTTAAAACGAAATTCATAATTTAAATTCATTAAAATCGTTTCAAAGTCCGATTGAGCATTGTCAAGTCAATTTCGTTGCTATGGTAACATCTGGCTTTTAATTTTGAATACGTTTAAATGTATGAAAATAGTTTTTTTTCAATATATTTTTTTTATTTATGAAAATATTTTTCTAGTGATAAATAAAAAATTATAGCAACAAACAATATCTATATGCAAAAAAAGATATACAGGGTGTCCCAAAAGGTCGTTTACAAACTTAACATGCTGGTCTGTCATATCATGATGAACAATATTAAATAGGAAACTAAGAGTCCCAAACGTCTTCCGAAGGAGATAGGCGCCATTAAAGTTTAGGGTCCAAAAATTCAAATGATTATAAAAAACAGAAAAATTGGTCGATTCGTTTGCGGTTTTCACTAAAACTATTCTTTATGTCAGTATTGTCTTGAAAATAAATTATAAAGATAAATTTCAAAAAATGCCGATAGAGGGCGCTTTAGACTTTGGAGTAACGAACAACTATTTTTTACTGTTATTTTTTGCATCTCATTAAATTTTATGAGAAGCTTAGAAATAAACTTAAATTTTGAGCTCAAAATCTAAATCGTTGGCAGTGGTTAAGTAGCGCAAACTGAACTGTGGAGGGAGGTTCACATTTCAAATGATTATAAAAAACGGAAAAATTGGTCAATTGATTTGCGATTTTCACTAAAATTATTCTTTATGTCAGTATTATCGTGAAAATAAATTATAAAAATAAAATTCAAAAAATGCCGATAGAGGGCGCTTTAGACTTTGGAGTAACGTACAATTACTTTTTACCGTTATTTCTTGCATCTCATAAAATTTTTTTAGAAGCTTAGACATAAACTTAAATTTTGAGATAAAAATCTGAACCATTGGGAGTGCTTAAGTAGCGCAAACTGAACTGTGTTCGATGGGGGTGGGGAGGTTCAAATCTCAAATGATTATAAAAAACGGAAAATTGGTCGATTCGTTTGCCGTTTTCGCTAAAACTATTCTTTATGTCAATATTTCCTTGAAAATAAATTTTAAAGATTAATTTCAAAAAATACCGTTAGAGGGCGCCTTAAACTTTAGAGTAACCAACAACTGTTTTTAACCGTTATTTTTGGTATCTAATTAAATGCTTGTAAAAGTTCAAACTTAAATTTTGAGCTTAAAATCTGCATCGTTGTGAGTAATTAAGTAGCGGAAAATTGAAATGTTTTCGAGGGGTGGGGAGGATAACATTTTAACTCCTGAAAACAGTTCAGTTTTCGCTTTTTAACACCTCCCATCGATTTAGAATTTTAGCTCAAAATTTAAATTTAAGCATTTGCAAGCATTTAATTAGATACAAAAAATAACGGTTAAAAACATTTGTTGGTTACTCTAAAGTTGGTCACTCTAAAGGCGCCCTCTAACGGTATTTTTTTAAAATTAATCTTTAAAATTTATTTTCAAGGAAATATTGACATAAAGAATAGTTTTATCGAAAACGGCAAACGAATCGACCAATTTTACCGTTTTTTATAATTATTTGAAATTTGAACCTCCCCACCCCCATTGAACACAGTTCAGTTTGCATTACTTAACCACTCCCAACGATTCAGATTTTCATCTCAAAATTTAAGTTTATGTCTAAGCTTTTTAAAAAATTTTATGAGATGCAAAAAATAACGGTAAAAAATAGTTGTACGTTACTCCAAAGTCTAAAGCGCCCTCTATCGGCATTTTTTGAATTTTATTTTTATAATTTATTTTCACGATAATATTGGCATAAAGAATAATTTTAGTGAAAATCGCAAATCAATTGACCAATTTTTCCGTTTTTTATAATCATTTGAAATTTGAACCTCCCCCCACAGTTCAGTTTGCGCTACTTAACCACTCCCAACGATTTAAATTTTGAGCTCAAAATTTAAGTTTATTTCTAAGCTTCTCATAAAATTTAATGAGATGCAAAAAATAACAGTAAAAAATAGTTGTTCGTTACTCCAAAGTCTAAAGCGCCCTCTATCGGCATTTTTTGAAATTTATCTTTATAATTTATTTTCAAGACAATACTGACATAAAGAATAGTTTTAGTGAAAACCGCAAACGAATCGACCAATTTTTCTGTTTTTTATAATCATTTGAATTTTTGGACCCTAAACTTTAATGGCGCCTATCTCCTTCGGAAGACGTTTGGGACCCTTAGTTTCCTATTTAATATTGTTCATCATGATATGACAGACCAGCATGTTAAGTTTGTAAACGACCTTTTGGGACACCCTGTATATATGTATACAATATATTAAACTCTTTCATTGTTTATGTTAAATAAATATTCTTGTGAAAATAAATTAGAATAGAATTTAAATCATATACAAACTCTTATACATCAACAGGTCATATTTTTCCACTGTTGTTATCAATTTCTTAAAACATTGCAATAAAAAATTATTTGTTAACAATGAATTTATTCGGATATCTTTCCCTCTACTATACTAATCACGCCTTTGCCTTTCATGCGTAATAGAAATCCTACCAGATCTCATCAAAGATATAATTCTGTAAGAAAAAGATTGATATTTAGTTTTCAGAAAATAATATTACCGGACTGATTGCAATAAATATTATATTTTTAAAAGTTTTGACATCCAGTGTTATTAGTGTTGAAATTAAAGATAATTTTTAACTGTAGAATACATAAAAATTTTATTTATTTTATACTTGTTTCATATAAGTTACATTTAATTCATCCGTGTGGAGCGAAACGTGAATAGTTCACTTTCGTCGATTCTTTTGCATCTATCTATCATCTATCTATCTATCTATCTGTCTGTCTATCTGTATGTATATTTATATGAATAGTTAAAAAACTAATGGAAGAATAAAAACAGAATTCTGTAAAAATAAAGTTCATAACTAACTGCGCAAAAGTGTGTATATCTATATGTTCTTCTCATATGTTCATTAATCTCAGAATTTAATAATGACAGTATAGACTCAATTAATAGATTTTGTACGCGAAACATTTGCCGCAAATGATGCTAAATAGCTAAATTTCCAGAATTCTGACACAATTTAAAAGAATATTATAAAATAATAAGCAAATTAAAATATAGTTAATAAAGTGAGCTGCTTACTGAACAGTTTTATTAAATGGAAACCATTTAATTAAATTAATTTAATTTAATTAAAATAAAAAAAAGGAAATATGGAATTAGAATTTCTTAGAATTAAATACCGCATAGGCCCAAAGTGAGAGATTTTGTGGGAAAAACAAAAGAAAATTATAAAATAATGGGAGATTAAAAAAAGGAATAATAAAACGATCATCTTATGGGAATCAAATCTAACAAGAAAAAAAAATTACCTTTTGGAAACAAACTACTTAATTGAAAATAATTAAAGTAAATTAATTTATTTTAATTCATTAAATGAAAATATTAATCTCAGAGTTTAATAATGACAGTATAGAAAACATTCGGTATAAATTATACTGAATAACTAAGGCTTTAACATAACATATTCAATTTAATCAAGCAAATAATACCATGGTCTGAATATAGAATATTTAGATATTCTATTCGTCAAATGTATCATGCTTCGCATTGATGAAGATTGGAGTAGTAACTACGTGAAACACAAGGAAAATGTATGATTTATACCGAACATGATGAGGTATTTCAAGAAATAGAGAATGCATCAATGCCTTCTCATTTGAACATCACGCGAATATTACTAAGTCGAATACATTACACATTATTTAGCTTTATATTAAAAATATAAACCATTGAATCGTAATTACTAATTACAAATGGGGCTATGTGACTGAAACACGTATTAATGAATTATGATTTAAAATGCATAACAAATTTAAACTGCAAATGCTGGAATTAAATGCGATTATTTATCTATAGAGAAAACTTATGCGATTATGAATATTAAAATCCTTTTATACAATTTATAAATTTTATAATAAGAGAGAGAAATAGCAATTTTTTCGCAGATTTTATAAAAGCATGACAGTGTTTAATATTTCCTTAATCCCAAAAGTTTATTTCGTTTTTTGACCAAAAATAACGTATTGAAATTTCGAAAACAGCAAGATTTTATAGAAAAATATCTGCGTCATTCTGTTTTTCGAATCTCTTTCTATATTTTCCATTTTTTTTTCTTCTACATATCTCCTTTCCAAAGTTTTTTAATCTGTTCCAAAATACATACCAACATTATTTTTATATCATTCAAGCAGATAATTTTTTTTGGAAGGGGGGAAGAGAATTTTCGAGAGAAAAAAGCAAATAGCATTCGGATAGAGCAATACCCAAAGAGTAGAGAGGGTGCATGAGAACATCTTAATTGAACGCGAGGCAATTCTTTTGCAATTCATATGCTATTTTTTAATCATCTGGCACCACTTTCTGAAAAGAAAAATCTTATACTCACATTTTGACAACATTTGCAAAAGGGGGGGGGGGGGAGAAATATTCTACAGAACGCGTTTTTAGCTCACAGGCTACCATAGCCTGAGAGATTATGTGACCGTCCGTTCTGTATGTACTTTTGTACGTTCGTGCGTAACGCGATAACTCATGATAAAAATATCCGATTCACTTGAAATTTTGTATGTAGGTATATCCTGACAAGGCGCTTCCCTGATTAAATTTTGGAGTTCATTCGATATGTATAAGAGGGGGAATGGGGGGCTCATGCCCCTCCCCTTAGTTGATATAAATGGGATTTTCATGCAGAATTAAGTTTTCGTTCAAAATTTAGATTAGGATCATTCTGATGAGGCGATTCCGTGACTGTTATTAGGTGTTCATTGAATAAGTATAAATAGGGGGAACAGGGGTTCTAATTGCCCCCCCTTAATTTATATAATGGGTTTTTCAAGCAGAATTTTCAGATTTCGTTCAAATCTCTGAATAGTTTTGGAAGTTTAATGGTTAAGTATAAAAGAGGGGGATAACTCCTTTTAAATTATATAAATGCTAAATGGGTTTTTATTAAGAATTATCTCATTTGCTCTGAATTTTGGATATAAATTTTTTATATGATAAAGCATGTCTTTGATAGTATAGGAGGTTCAATGATTAAGTATAAAAAAAGAGGAAAGAGGAGAGCTGTTTCCCCTTCTTAATTTTTTTTTCGAGCGGAATTAACCCTTGAAAATATAAGGCTTTAATGTACAATTAGTATTTGTAGCCTGTGAGCTCAATGCCATCAGTTTAACTGGGCAGTATTCTTTTTTATAAAAAGTATTGATGCAAACAGAATATAAAAATAGTTGTTAGTGGCCGAACTACCCTTGGCTTGTTGGCGGGAATCTTTGTGGAAAGCATTTACAACATTAAAGAGATCCGTTTTTCATACGATTGGTCCCCATGGGCAAAAGTTGCACAATTTATCGGGATCATTAATGCAAACAATCCTGATCCAATTGAGATAAATGTTCCATTCCTGTCGCTAAAAGTGCACTATTACGGAAGTAAATTTTGGTCTCTGTTTGGCGAAATTGGATCTACTACTTCTACTAGCGACTTCTACTTAACCCTTCAACCCCTTGCGGGGCGGTAGTTTCATAGTTATACCACTTAATTTTAATTCCCAAACGCCACATTCGCACCGGAATTTTGTTAAAGAAAATTACGGTTTATTGAATTCGTGAAGTGTGGCGTTTTCTTATTTACAAATAAAGTTGTTTTCAAATTCCGGTGTTAGTCATTAATTTCAATACTTACGCAATGAATTTTCCCTACCCCGCAAAGGGTTAACGTTCATTGGTTTCGCCACGAAACCACAAAATTTTAATTCCGATACGCAACACTGACACCGGTATGTTTATCTAAAAATATCTCTTTTATAATGTATGTGAAAAATCACGTTTTCTTATTTAGAAATATATTTGTTCTTAATTACCGGTGTCATTCATTTATTTCGACATCTTAGCAATAAAATGCTATGAACGTTAAAGGGTTAACGAAACCATCAATTCTGAAAATTAATGCATGCAACTAATGAACTGATGATAGCAATAGCCATGAAATACCCCGAAATAGAAGAAAAAACTTGACTGTCAGAAACAAACTTGCATTCGGTTACTACATTCTGTTCCCGGATGTCACCCATTCTAGCTACGCCACTGCACATCACAGAGATAATCTAGCATAAGCTTGTCAAATGTTTGCGGAAATTACACCCAATAGCTCAATTTGTTCATTTAATTTCAATGTAGGCATGATGCGTTAACGACATCCTTATATTATTCATCTTCACATATCTAGGAGCTCCTATACATATACACTGCTCAAAACAATTAAATCTATTTGAAGTTTTATATAAAATAAAGATATAAACGAAATTTTTTTTGCCGAAAATAGAAGAAGAGAATCACAAATGCAAATTTTTCTGGTTTTCAAACTGTGGAGTATGCAAATTTTGAGTTCGACGTCAAAAACGTCGCTTCAGCGGCAGCGAATGAAATTTGACTTTCAACTGGATAAAAGAGAATGAAGACAAGGATGATCGGCATTCAGTGATTGCTTTGTTTCGATGAGTAAGATGTCTCAGCGAAGTCATTTGACAGATTCAGAAGCTTGGAGAATTGTTGGTAGGTTAGTAGGAGGCCAAACTCAAGCCGAAGTAGCGCAAGCCATTGGAGTGTCACAAAGTGTCATTTCCAGGATCTGGAACCGTTTTTGGAGAGTGGATGTGCAGGCCGAAGACCAGGGCAACGTCGTAGACGGGCAATAACGCCCAATGAAGATCGGTATTTAGCGTTAACAGCTCGGAGACACCGAAACATGAACGCTACTCTTCTCCAACAACACCTTCGCTCGGCTACAGGCACCACGATTTCAACTCAGACTGTCCGAAACCGGCTCCGTGCTGTAGGTCTGTATGCTCGCCGACCGATGGTATGTGTTAGATTAAGATCAAGGCATCGTCGCGACCGCAGGGAGTGGGCAACTGAGCATGTCAAATGGAGGAGAAATGAATGGAGCAATATTCTGTTTTCTGACGAGTCCCGTTTTTCTGTGCATTCGGATAATAGGCGTATTTTCATCTGGAGGGACCGTGGCAGTAGGAA
This sequence comes from Maratus speculifer, assembly GCA_964019185.1. Lineage (NCBI taxonomy): Eukaryota > Metazoa > Arthropoda > Arachnida > Araneae > Salticidae > Maratus > Maratus speculifer. The sequence continues at coordinate 329,732,332 of OZ025295.1, read as the reverse complement.
TAATCCTGCGTTCGTGCACGAAAGTGTCAGATTTGGCGGTGGAGGAGTGTTGGTGTATGGTGGCATCTCCATTGACGGGCGCACTGATCTCTACATCATTCGAGATGGAGATCTGACTGATGGCCGATATAGGGATGAGATCCTCAGACCTATTGTAGTCCCTTACGCTGCAGCAATCGGAGATAACTTCATTTTAATGGACGATAACTGCAGGCCACATCGTGCAAACCTGATGGAGGATTTCCTTTTCGAGGAAGGAATCGTTCGAATGGAATGGCCAGCGTGTTCTCCAGACATGAATCCAATCGAGCACGTTTGGGACGCTCTAGGAAGACGAGTTTCTGGCCGCCAACAACCCCCACAAACTCTCCAAGAACTGGAAAGAGCTCTTCTGGAAGAGTGGGGCAGAATACCCCAACTCGTCATTAATAGCCTCATTGAGTCCATGCCTCAAAGGTGTTCAATGTTGCTGGCCATACCCCCTACTGAAAAGGATTTTCTTTGAAGAAAACACCTTTTCTTATTCTTTTTTTCTCATATGCACAAATTGTGTTTTTTTCCTTTTGTACACAAATGCGCAATGAAATGCATTTTTTTCTGCCAAACATGTGTAATTTATTCTCATATAACCTACTATGTCTGTCGACCATGTATCAATCAGCTAAAAAGTTTCCCAGATACAAAATCCACCTAAAACTGCAATATCCTTTATTTGTTTTGAGCAGTGTATTGTGATGCTTCTTTTATGCTTAAATATATTAACCCTTTTCCGACTCAAAAAAATTCTGCTCGTAAAATGATGTGTCATTGATTAACACCGGATTTTACAAACGACTTTTTGTAGAAATTAAAAACTCTCTAATTCATTTTTTCTGGGAGATTCATTTGTAAAATCAAAATTTTAAATAATAAAATATTCTTGGTGCCATTTGTAAGTTTAATATTAACTCCTTCGCGACGGGAGTCTTTTGCGAAATTTTTAATGTATTTTCACCGTTTTTTAAAAACAGAAAATTGCGCCGTTTTCTCCTTTAGGACGAGCGACACGCCTTATTTAATCGGGGAATTTACTCGATTAAAAAAGGCACTAATTTCTATTTTTAAAAGCCGGTGACAAAGCATTAAAAATTTCTTAAAAGGCTTCCGTAGCGAATGGATAATATCGAGAAAATGCTCTAATTAACCTTTTCCGGCATATAGTAAAATGAGAAATTACCGACTGACACCAGAATTTACAAACGACTTTTTAAGAAATCAAGAACTTCATATCTTAAGCTTTTATTCTAAAAGCAAGATTTTATAAAAATATTTATTGGGGCCAATTGTAAGTTTGGAACTAAAATTAGACGTGTCCAGACCAGACACACTGCGCGGGAAAGGGTTAAATAATTCAAATATTAAAGTAAAATTTTACTGGTGATGATAATCAAGAATTCTGAGACCTTTTTACGGCATGCATACATGTTACTCGCTCCCAAAAGGATAAAATAAATGAGCACGATATGAGAGCATTGTGCCGGAAAGGATAACTCTTTCCATTTCGTAAAATGATAAATTGCAGACCGACCCCAAATTTTTAAAACAAATTTCCTTTACCATTGAAAGATGTTATATAAAACTTTTATTCTAAGCCAAATTTTTACTAAGATATTCTTGGTGCGGATTGTAATTTTCTTATTAAAGTAATGTATGCCCGCAGTTCGATAACTATGCAGGAAATTTTGAATTAAATATAGGTGTGCCCAAAATGGGTTAACCCTTTCCGGCGCGGTGTCCCTTAAAAAGGACACCTAATTTTAATTTTACTGGCACCAAGAATATTTAATTAAAATTTTCCTTTGATAAAATGCCTGAAAATAAGCAAGTTCGTATTCTCTAATAAATTCGTTTATAAATTCTGGTGGCAGATAATTATTTCAATTAAACTTACTCCGCGCCGGAAAGGGTTAACTGTGCCCGAAATTGTTAAGTAAATTAAGTAATACCAATCCCCTTCTATTATCATATAATTGCTATTTCGTAAATGCAATGCATATGCTTTGAAATGAATAATTGTTTTATTGCACAAATCCTAACGCATTGTTATTTAAGTGCAAGTTTACAGCATCTGATGGTAATCTGGCACAGTAATTTTAAAACAGATTTTGAAGAGTTTAAGTTACATATTCTTTATCATAGCAGCCCGGCTTATTAACTAAAATTATTAATGTAAAAAGAAAGAAAAAAATACTAAAGCCAAATCGAAAGAGCGTCACTCGCGATTGGATTTAATTCTTTTGTTTAAAAACATTATTTTCAATGGCGCATTTAAATATTTGTTATTTAGATAAGTAATATATATTTAAATAATTTGTATTTAGATAAATTTAAAAAGTAGGTTAACATATCTGAAAACTGAACATGTATTAAAATATGTTATCCGTCTTAACAATTTTATTAAGACGGATATTTTATTTGAACGCATACCGTATATATGTAATAAAATAAAAAATAAAAATTGCGCCATTTTTGTTCTCTCTTAGCTTCAATTCTAAATTTGTGGAACATATTTCAATCTTAGTTTCGTAACTTGTAACAGCTAAAATTCTTTTTCTTACTTTAGTTATTAATAAATTATTGCTTGCTTCTCAAAACGGCGGGAGGTATTTCGTAACCTTTTTACTTTCTGGAATATTAATGGGATTTTAATTTTATTTTTTATTTTAACATCGCGTGACAGGTGTTAATACGCGTTGCTAAAGGGCTTGTTACTTCCGAGGAAAAAATATAGTTCTTGCAAAGGACCGTCTGCTAAGACCAATCAGAATTTATCATTTTTGTCCGTTGAGACTCGAGTTCATCCTAATTGGATTTTTAAAATGATTGACGCGGAGTAGGAGGGAGCTAGTTTGTCGTGGAAATGTCCCATATTCATTTGTTTTTTTAGGAGGTTAGAATGCGATTGCCCTTCAAACTATCAAGACGCACGTTTCATTTCTCCGCTGAATTAGAATATCAGATGATGTGGACTAGATAACAGAAGTTGTAGTGTCGATGTGTGTTAAGGTGATTGCGGGGAAGATTTTATTTATTTTATGAGTTCATCAATAAAGAACTTGAAGACTGATGGTGTCTGTTTTTATAATGGGGAAATACCCCAATGAAATTCTTCTACTGCTCGCCAACTGTCGGAGCGACTACTCTGCCCGTGCTGCTAAGAATACCTAGAATTTATGCAACATAGTTTATTTTCGTCGAGTTCAACATATATTTATTACATTTATATAGAAATAAAATAGTTTTTTTTTTAAAAATGTGTTTGATATTTGTATCTGACAATGATGTTTGGTAATTTGAAATTAACCCTTTCCGGAACACTGTGCCCAGTCTGAGATACCTAATTTTAATTCCAAATTTGCAAACGGTATCAATAACATTTTAGTAAAATTTTGCTTTAACAATACAAACTTAAATTATGGAATTCAAAATACCTAAAAAATTCGTTCGTGAATTCCAGTGTCAGTAGGTAATTTCTCATTTTACTAACACATTTTGCCCGTGCCGGAAATTGTTAAGCATTAAACTAAAATTTGCAAAGTGTAGAAGAAAAAATATTTCGATCGACTTCTTAACAGTTACACAATATATATATATATAAAGACATTATTAATGAAGAAAAGATCAATCGAGTTAAATAGAAGTTGCTTGAGATATGAGCACAATACGACTATTGATGCACTTAAATATCTTAAAATAAAAATAGAGCAATTTTATACTTAATCTATCGACATCTGCAGAAATCTAAGCCTCAGATTTTCAAAGAAAACAGGTTCAAAATACTTACCTAAAAAGAAAAAATGAATTCAGAAAATTAAACATGTCAAGAATTATATAATGCAGGAGTGGCCAACTATTGCACACCGGGTACCACAAAATTTTTTAGTAATGACCAGGGGTGCAAAAACCTAGGCGTAAACGGTTAATCTCTAACTACTTAAAATTTAAAAGTTTTCTTCCCTGAAAATTTAATCACATTCAAATAAGAATTTTAGACGAAATATTACACGAAAAAAAAGGGAACAATTTTAGTGGTTAGAAACTGCGTGCTGGCGTCATGATTTTTGCACCCCTGGTAATAACTGCCTTATATAATCATCTAATTTTTGCGATTCAAGAAATCCGCTATTTCTTAAAAATTAGTGGTATCAAGCCTTCCACTGTTGACCACCCCTGATAAAATGAATAATGATAAACACATCACAAATACTGCACTAACGAAATTTGTAGTGCTGTATGAGGATATTTAACCCCTTGTGTTTCAATGTTACAGTACATGGAACACCAACTTGATTCCGAAAGCCACCAGAATTGTAGTATAAATATTTTCCGCTTACTATATATAGAAAAAATTGTATAAATTCGTAGAAGAATTAAATAGGAATAAATATGTATGCATAGAAATAAATTTGTTTATATAGTTAGAATACATATACCGTAATTTCGGGTGTATAAGCCGCGGATCAAACAATTCGTTTTGGACCCAGAAATCTTATTTAGTGATTGAAGACAAATATTTAATATTATATATTTTTAATATATTTTATTATTATAAATTATTTTGATCCGCGGCTTATACACCTGAAATTACGGTACATATTTGTGTACATATACATATTTGTATACATATACATATACATATGTATTAGAATATAGTTAGAATAATAAGATAGTGACCATTCTTTTCTCGGTCAGCCTGGTATTTTTTACTTTCCCATCATACGTAGTATAGGGTAAATCTTGCAATCGTTTTGAAAATCGTTTTTTTTTCTTTTTGACGGTTTTCACGTTTTTACACACGTTTCAGATACTGGAGATTCCGAGAGACATATTTTTTAGGAAAAAAAAATGTCGTCCGTTTATATGTGTGTCTGTGTGTATGTAAACGCTTTATTCCCCGAACAAAATGAGATAGAGACTTGAAATTCTGTATGTACTTAGTATGTAAGAATGAGACGAAGCCTATTTAATATCAGTAAAATCGATTATTCCGAACTATTTTTTTCGGACTCACGAAAAATTCATCGATGAAAGGTATTTAAAAATTTTCGATTTGTATATTTGTTGTTGCATAATTGTTTGTATATGCAATTCAGGTGTCATTCAATCATTTCAACATTTTCGCTATTGAAGTGCCCTGCGCCTTAAAGGATTAAAGTCATTCATCCCAAGGTTAACTACATCAAGAATGCTTTACAGTGTAACCTCCCTGTACGACCACCTCCCTGCACGATCACCTCCCTGTACGATCACCTCCCTCATCGACCATTTTTCATGGAACGAAATTTATTTCCATAGGCTCGATAATAATTTTACATCCATCCAGAGACCATCCCGGTTGAACTCCCTCCACAAGCGATCAATTTCTCTGAAGAAAGTTACATTATTAAAATAACATTATTTTATTCAATGTTCAAAGTTTCTATTACTAAACAAGGCAATTATTTTTTAATTCAAAATACAGTAAAACCCCGATAGTTCGGATTAATTGGGACCAGACACAATCCGGATTATCGAAAATCCGGATTATCCGGAGAATTAGAGAAAAAATTAAATAAAATATAACATACTAACAGAAAATCACCTTTATGTTAAACTTGTTGAATATTTGCAGACAGTAATAATGTTTACTTTGCTTAATTATTCCGAAAACATGTCAGAAAAAGTTTTTTTATTTAGAATATGACGATGAAACAAGTTAATGTTATGGAAATTAGCCAGTCACTCCTCAAACTTGAAAAAAAAAATGACCAAACCGATCCAAATTATCCGGAGATCCGGATTATCGGGGTTGGAATTAGCAGGGTTCTACTGTAAATGGTTACTTTATAATTAATTCAAGCCTACATATTTGTTATCCACCGTTGCGCTAACGCATCATTAGCGGATAATGGATTAACATATTCCTTCCAAGTGTCCAATATGTTTCTTTTTTAGTTATACGTCATATATTAACAGGGTTCGTACGGTTCGGGATTTTTCCTGGTGAGCTACCAGTACATTTTTATATAAAAAGAAATCTAAATTAAACTAGTAATTTTCCACCTTCTTTTACAACTCTGAGGAGCGGTAGAATTACTCTATTTAAAAAAGTTTCTCACCAGAAACTCTAAATTAATTTTATATTTTTAACATTCACGGCTAAATGGTGAAAAATTGCATTTATTTATTCTACCATAAAATATTTTGGTTATTCTGCAGAGAATTCATTATTACAAGAACATTCTTGCTTGCCCCTCAAAGGGTTAACCCTTTAACCCTCTGCGGGGCAGGGCAAATTCATCACTTAAGTATTGAAATAAATGACTGACACCGGAATTTGAAAACAACTTTATTTGTAAATATGAAAATGCTATGTTTCACGCATTCAAAAAACCGTGATTTTCTCTAACAAAATTCTAGTGCCAATGTGGCGTTTGGGAATTAAAATTAAGTGGTATATCTACGAAACCAGCGCCCCGCAAAGGGTTAACTCTTTCCGGCGCAGTGTGTCCACTCCGGGCACACCTAATTTTAATTACAAACTTACAAATGCCACCATTAATATTTCAGCAAAATTTTACTTTTACAATGACATCTTAAATCAAGGCGTTCTTAATTTCTAAAAAAGTCTTTTGTAAATTCCGGTGCCAGTCAACAATTTCTCATTTTACGAACAGAATTTGTCTGCGCCTGAAAGGGTTAAAATTAGTAATCCCAGACCGTGCACAGTGTGCCAGAAAGGGATAAGTTAATCAGAAAAGTGTTCCATAAATTAACACAAAGTTTACAGCAAAAATTTACATGTGGGAATAATAAATCATGCTTTGAAATTATTTCGTCGTAAATGATACGGGGAAATCATGTTTGGCCAAAACATGGGCGTACGGGAAATAATGAAGGAAGCGGTTAAATGTACAAATTTTGATATCATGGGGAAATTTAATGGACTTATAGATCTGAAGACGAAAAACAATATTAAAATAGGAAATCCAAAAATACAACATATATCAAAATGAACTGGTCAGGGTTTGAACGCAATCTTATATTATTGAAGTAAAGAAACTTCTTCGACACTGGTTGGTCTAATAGAAAATCACCCCTTAACCCTTTAACGTTCATTAGTTTCTCTACGAAACCACAAAATTTCAATTCCGATATGCAACATCGACACCGAAATTTTAATTAAAGAAAAGCCATTTTATATTATGTATGGGATTAAATCATTTTTTCTTATTTATAAATATATTTGTTCGTAGTTACCGGTGTCATTCATTTATTTCAACATCCTAGCGACAAAAATGTTTTTCCCGTTAATTCCAAACTTGCAAACGGCGTCAATAATACCTTTATAAAATTTTGCTTTAACTAAAAAAGCATAAATTAAGGATTTCCAAATATCTAAAATAATAATTTGTGAATTCCGGTGTCAGTCGATAATTTTTCACTTTACTAACAGATTTTGCCCGTGTCGAAAAGGGTTAAGCAAAAATTTCTGTTTTAAAGAACTATAATAAAAGATTTAAAATACTGTAAAATACGCGAAATATCGGCATTATTTGTATGTTTTTTCAAAAATATTGATTAGTTAAGTGGCTAAAAAATATACAGCGATAATTGTCATTACATTATTTATTATTTAAAAAAAAAACTCATACTACTGCAAATAGCTTTAAAAATAAAGTGCATATTCATTACACATTTGTGTACAACTAGAATTCACTCCATTTTAACACATTTATAGACAATTCTCGATTTATATTCATTAGAAAAGATAACAAAACAAACTAAGACGTAAAGTCAGAACTTTAAATAGTTCTCATTATCTTAACGCGTGATTTCATTAGCTTCTACACGGTACTAATGAGGTTTACAGTACGCAATTAATAATTAAATCCTGTTTCCCCATTCTTTCTTTTTCTTATTATTGAACAAATAACTGAAGTCCTGTCTAACTGAATTCACCGAAGTAAATTTTGCAAGTAGAATACCAATTCTTAAAATAGAAATTTAGGTAAATATGATTTGTAATGAATATTTAAGTTTTTTAATTTGTAACTATTTTTATATTTTTAATAACATTTTACAGTGTTTAGAATTTTAATTTTCATCAAAGCTGTCGAAAAATAGGTAATCTAAAATTGTTTTATGGAACTTTGTTGTCATAAAATTTAATTACGAATTAATTCTTGTTTACAAAATATTTTTTTTAAGTTATCGAATATAATACAGTATTAAGCATAGAAAAATACTGAGCAGATCATCGTATGAAATACATACCAACTTTCGGCTTCTTTTTAAATCAAACTTTGAAATATACTTTGAAATGAAAATTTATTTAGAGATTGAAATTAACTAGTTTCAAATACAACTAGATTTAGTACAAGATATACAGGTACAAGATATACAGGTATGTTTCGCTACCAGACCGACAAACTTTGAGGGATGATAGTAGACATGAAAACAAACTTTTTTAAATAGGACACAATGGGGCGCAAACGTCTTCTATAGGAGCTAGGGGCCATTAAAGTTTAAGGTCCAAAATTTCAAACGATGATAAAAACGGAAAAAAGGGTCGATTCGTTTGCGGTTTTCACTAAAATCATTCTTTATATCACGATTTTTTTAGAAAAATATTTTAAAGGTTACGGTCAAAAATTGTCGATAGAGGGCGCTTTAGACTTTAGAGTAATGAACAACTACATTTTACAGTTATTTTGGGCATGGGGTTGAAATTATTCTAAAGTATAGACTTTAAGTTAAATCTAAGCTCAAAATCGGAAACATTGGGATTGGGTAACTAGCGAAAATTGAACTGTGAACAGAGGGGTAGATTTTAAACTCTCATAAATATTGGACAAACAAATCGATTTTGTTGCGGTTTGCGTGTAAGTCATTCCCTTGGTAATTATTTTATACAAAATGACGTACAGCTTTGGTGTCCTCATATTTTGATAGAGGGGGCTTCCGACACATCTCTGACATTTCAATGGCATTACTCCTGGGTGTTTTACTACCAGACCAACATACTTCCAGGAAGTGTTAGGGATACAAAGACGACTCGGAATCACATAGGAATGTAACGTTGGAAATGCCTTTTTTGCGAGTTACGGTTAAAAGAAGCAGAGAAAAGAAAACAGAAACAGCAGGGAAAGAGCAACACGTTAATGTGACAGAAAACAGTTTATTTAAAAGTTTTACTACAAAAGGTGTTCGAAATTTCAACCAAAACCAGTCCTGCATGCTTGACAGCGGCATCGCGTGGAATTCCTCACACTTTGAAAGATTCCTGGCATCTCTTATAGTTTTCTGGCTGCTACAGAAAGTGCTGCTGCGAGGTCTTCAACTGATGGTACGGGTGTCTTAATACACCCAATTTTTCATTTTACCCCAGCAGAAGAAGTCCATATATGATAGGTCCGGCGATCTGGCAGGCGAATGAACCGGGCCACTACGACCTATCCACCACAGTCCAAATGTTACTTTGAAGTGTCAGCAAACGTCATTTGTAAAATGTGGAGGAGCCCCTATCGTACTGTTCATCGTTCAGATACTTCATTCTGCTAATTTTGGAACCGGTTCGCGAATGATCACTTCAAAGTGATCGCTGCTCAGGCGCATTACTGTTTAGCGCCATCTACAGTCGCTGTCAAACTTGCCGGACTACTTCTGATCCTAATTTCGAACACCTTTTCTAGTAAAACCTTTCAATAAACTGCTTTCTGTTACATTAACGTGTCGCTCTTTCTCTGCTGTTTCTGTTACTTTTTTCTCTGCTTCCTTTAACCGTAACTTGCAAAAAAAGGCATTTCCAATGTTACATTCCTATGTGATTGCAAGTCGTCTTTATATCCCTAACACTTTCTGGAGGTATGTTGGTCTGGTAGTAAAACACCCAGGAGTAATGCCATTGAAATGTTAGAGATGTGTCGGAAGCGCCCTCTATCAAAACAGGAGGACACCAAAGCTGCACGTCATTTTGAATAAAATAATTACCAAGTGAATGACTTACACGCAATCCGCCACAAAATCGATTTGTTTGTCCAATATTTATGAGCTTTTAAAATCTCCCCCTCTGGTGACAGTTCGATTTTCGCTAGTTACCCGATCCCAATTTTTCCGATTTTGGGCTTAAAATTTAAGTTAAAATTTAAACTTTAGAAAATTTTCAACTCCATGCACAAAATAAAGGTAAAAAGTAGTTGTTCATTACACTAAAGTCTAAAGCGCCCTCATCGACAAATTTTGAACATAACCTTTAAAAAAATTTCTAAAAAAATCGTGATATAAAGAATGATTTTAGTGAAAACTACAAACGAATCGACCCTTTTTTCCTTTTTTTATCATTGTTTGAAATTTTGGACCTTAAATTTTAATGGCCCCTAGCTCCTATAGAAGACGTTTGCGCCCCATGGTTTCCTATTTAAGAATGTTTGTCTTCGTGTGTACTATCATCCCTCAAAGTTTTTCGGTCTGGTAGCGAAACACCCTGTATTTAACCCTTAAATGCATAGGATAGAACGCGTTCCAAAAAATGCGCAATTCAAAGAATCAGAATTCATACCAGAAAAATCTAAATAGTAAATTTTTCTTCATTTAATTACGAGTGGTCTGTCATTAAGTGAAAATTGCTCTTTTAAATTTCTGGTGAGAATACGGAATATGTGAATAAAACCCCCAATAAATCGGGAACACTTATGGTATCGAAAATGATACAATATGCATTTAAGGGTTAATGCAGAAAGGATAATAGTTTTTACATTTGATGTAAAGAAAACACGTTTTTCAGTATCTTTGAGGAATAAAAATTCTAAATACATCAGAAACCGTAATATGAAAATTTTTATGAATATAATACTTTCTTCTTGTAAGGATAGAAGAAAGTAAAAATACATTGCATATTCGTTAAAGACTTATGTACAGTTAGAATGCACTTAATTCTAACACATTTATAGACACTTCTGGTTTTTTTTTTTCATTAGGAAACTTAAAAATACAAGCTAAGGAGTAAAGTCACAATTTTAAATAATTTTCATTATCTTAACGCGTGATTTCATTAGCTTTTACACAGTACTAACGAGGTTTACTTTACACAGTTAATAATTAAACCTCGTTTCCCCCTTTTTCTTTCTTGCTATTGAACGAATAACTGAGTTCCTGTCTAATTGAATTCACCGAAGTAAAATTTAAAATAGAAATAATAATAATGGTTGGAACAGAAATTGAGGTAAATATGATATATGATTCTATATTTTGTTTTCCCATTATCCTTGCATTTTATTTTAGTTATTTTGAACTCTCCTCGTTGTAAATATTGTAAATATCTTTTATTTTCATGATTATTATTTTTGTTTAATCTTAATGTTAAACTTTTTCTTTTTTGCGTTTTTGCATATATAACTGTTTTTGAATAATTTTTTTCTGTTAAACTGAATGTATGGTCTCTGTAAAGGGTCTTTTTTTACATTGGGGCGGTTTTTTCTTTGCGGTAGCTTTCTTCGCCTTTATGGACTGGCTAGCTCAGTTTGTGATCAAATGAACATTTTTTTCTTTTCTTTTTCTTTTTTATGTACTAAGTTATACTGTACATTTTTATGTATATTTTTTTATGTATATTTATACTCTTTTTTTCTGTGGCAACCAGCCACGTTTAAACATCTTTATGGCTCTCATTGCTTTGGAAATCACTGTATCTTGACATCCTGGATATAAAGTTGCACAACAACTAGGAAGTCCAAGAAACCGACTACATTGTTCATTGTTCATTGAGGTAAATATGATTTGTATTGAAGTTTAAAAAAAGATATTTCAGCTTTTTATTTTATTTTTTATTAAAATTTTCTGTATTTCCGAATTTTATTTTTCATAGCTAGCTGCCGAAAATAGACAATCTAAAATTGTTTTATGCAACTTTGTTATAGTAAAATTTTATCGCGAATTAATTCATATTTACCGAACTTTTCTTTTTAGAAGTTATCAAATATACTAATAACGAATTAAAATTGAAAAATACTGAGAAAATTATTCTATAACATACATATCAACTCCTGATTTTTTAAATCAAATAAATATGCTTCGAAATAAAAATTTATTTAGCGAATGAAATTCAGGAGTTTCAAATACAACCATTTAATACAAGGTACATTTAATACAAAAAATAAAAAATAAAATAAAAAGTTTTTACATTTAATATAAAGGAAGCATAACTTAAGGGATCTTTGACTCCTAAAATTTGTAAATACCTGAATAACCGTAATCTGGAAATTTTCATCAATCTAATGCTTTCTTCTTGTAAAGACTATATAAAGTAAAATTACACTGTATATTCGTTAAAGTCTTATGTACAATTAGCATCCACTTTATTCTAACAAATTCATAGACACTCCTGGATTTTTATTCATTAGAAAACTTAACAAAACAAGCTAAGACTTAAAGTCACAACTTTAAATAGTTCTCATTATCTTTACACGTGATTTCACGGTACTAACGAGGTTTACACTACACAGTTAATAATTAAATCTTGTTTCCATTTTCTTATCTATTTTTGCTATTGAACAAATAACTGAGGTTCTGACTAATTGAATTCACTGAAGAAAAATTTGCAAGAGGTTATTAATTCTTGAAATAGAAATATAAATAAACATGGTTTGTACTGAATTTTTAACAAAAAGTTTTTAATATTTTTATTTTTTAATTTTATTTTTCGGTATTTAATACTATTTTTTTTATTCCTAGCTGCCGGAAACTAGATAATCTAAATTTTTCATACAACTTTATTGTAATAAAAATTTATTACGAATTAATTCATGTTTACAAAAAAATTTTTTTAGAAGTTATCAAATATAATAAATTAATCATTGAAAAATACTGAGCGATCATTGCATAAAATACATACCAACTTCTAGCTTCTTTTTAAATAAAAAAAAAATGTACTTTGAAATAAAAATTTATTTAGCAATCGAAATTAAGTAGTTTCAAATTTAACAAGATTCATTTAAAGAAAAATAAATAGTTTTTACATTTGATGTAATGAAAACATATTTTTTGAGATCTTTCGCCAATAAAACTTGTAAATACGCTAAAATCGGTAGTAAGAAAATTTTCACGAATCCAATTCTTTCTTCTTGTAAGGATAGAAGAAAGTAAAAATACATTGCATATTCGTTAAATACTTGTGTACAAATAGAATCCATTACATTTTAAAACAATTTAGAGACTCTTTGGTACTTATACTCATTGTAAAACATAGCAAATGAAACAAAGACGTAAAGTCACAACTTTAAATAGCTCTCATTATCTTTACGCGTGATTTCATTAGCTTCTACACGGTACTGACAAAGCTTAAACTACACAGTTAATAATTAAATCTTGTTTCCATTTTCTTTCTTTTCTTGCTAATGAACAAATAACTTAGATCCTGTCTAATTGAATTTACCGAAATAAAATTTGAAAGTAGACTACTAATTGTTGAAATGTAAATTTAGGTAAACATGACTCGTATTGAATTTTTAACAAAAAGTTTTTAATATTTTAGTATCATTTTTATTTTTTAATTATATTTTTTAGTGTTTTAGAACTATTTTTTATATTGATAGCTGCCGAAAATAGAGATATCTGAAATTTTTTATGCAACTTTGTTGCAAATAAACTTAATTACCAATTAATTCATATTTCCAAAAATTTTTTTAGACTGTCAAATATAATATTGAATTAAGCACAGAAAAATTCTGAGTAGATCATTCAATAAAATACATACCAATCTCCTTTTATTTAAAAAAAAAAAAAAAAAAAAAAAAAAAAAAAAAAAATTAAAGAAATATACTTTGAAAATAAAAATATTTTGATATTGAAATTAAGTAGTTTTAAATATTACCAAATCAAATACAAAATACATTAAATGAAAAAAAAGAAAGAAAGAAAGAAAAAAAGAAATAGTTTTTACATTTAATGTTACGAAAACACGTTCTTTGACTAATAAAATTTGTAAATACGTCAAAAACAATGATTTGAAAATTTTTACGAATCCAATGCGTTCTTCTTGTAAAGATAAAAGAAAGTAAATATTTACTGACTATTCGTTAAATACTTATGTACAAGTAGAATCCACTTCATTTTAACAAATTTATAGAGATTTTTGGATTTCTATTCATTAAAATCTTAACAAACCAAGCTAAGACGTAAAGTCACAACTTTAAATAGTTCTCATTATCTTTACACGTGATTTCATTAGCTTCGACACGATACTAACGAGGTTTACTCTGCACAGTTAATAATTAAATCTTGTTTCTCTTTTCTTTCTTTTTCTTGCTATTGAACAAATAACTTAGATCATATCTAATTGAATTTACCGAAATAAATTTTGCAAGAATAATACCAATGGTTGAAAGAGGAATTTAAGTAAATATGATTCGTATTGTTTTTTTAAGAAAAGCTTTTTAATTTTTTTATTATTTTCAATTTTTTTATTATATCCTTCAATATTTTCATAATATAAATTTTCATTGCTGGCGGTCGATAAATAAAATTATAAAGACCATTTTATGCAACTTTTTTGTAATATAATTCAATTACGAATTAATTCATATGTACTGAATAACTTTTTAGAATCGATAAAATATAATATTGAATTAAAACAGCGAAAAATGTTTGATTATTCAATATTACAATACACTATTCTTTCTTTCGAAAGTAACTTTTTTTAATATATTTAAGATTAGTACTGTTTTCCTGTGTTTAGTTGTTGACCTTTTCTTGCAAGGTTCGCACACTCCTTGGAATTTCCAAGGACTCTGGTACCACTATTAAAAATAGGAAAATCTACATTTAATTCTTAAACCACAACATTGGTAATCCCCACCTTTATTCACAGATTTTACGATGTTTTTCTGCAGTAAAACACTTCGAAAATATTCTTAAAATTCAATGGTAGAACTGTGAGAGCCCTGTTCTTGGAACTGAGTTTGCTTTTTTAGAGAATAAATTTTAATATGCTGCTTTGCACCATATCTGACTCCAACGATGTATCATTATTTAACCCATGGCTAAAATTTGCACACTCATTAAAGTTTTATGTACAACTTGAATCTACTTCATTATAATACATTAACCCGTTGGGGACAAGCGACACGTATACGTGCCGTAAAAAAGCTTAAGAAATCTGTTTATTCCCACCAGTAAAATTTTAGTGTAAAATTTGCCTTATTTATTCGGAACATTTTCTCGATTTAATAACGCAAATTTCTGTTTTTAAAAACCGGTGACAAAACACAACAAATTCCGTAAAATACTCCCGTCGCGAAGGGGTTTATAGAAACTTCTGGATTATTATTCATTACCGGGTGTCCCAAAAATGACTGATGGATTTTAAAATTCAATAACTTGCAAACGGTGACAGCTATTTAAAACTTTGTTGCAGGAGGGTTATGTATAATGTCAGGAGTTTTTTTACCGTAATGTTTTATTTCAGTTCGCATCTCAAACAATAGGTGACGCTGACGCCGATTGAAGACCAGGTCGACGCTTCACTCAGCACTGATCAGCTGGCCTTTAATTGCCGTCAGCGCCACCTATTATTTGAGAAGCTAACTAAAATAAAAATTACCGGCTTGACATTATACATAACCCTCCTGCAAAAATTTTTTAAATAGCTGTCACCGTTTGCAAGTTATTGAATTTTAAAATCAAACAGTCATTTTTGGGACGCCCTGTATAAAACTTAACAAAAGAGCCTAAGACGCAAATTCACAAATTTAAATAGTTCTCACTATCTTTACGCGAGATTCCATTAGCTTCTACACGGTGCACGATGTTTACTCGACACAATTAGTAATTAAATTTCGTTCCTTTGTTCTTGCTATTGAACGAATAACTTAGGTCATGTCTAATTAAACTCACAGAAGTAAAATTTGCAAGAGGAATACCAATTGTTAAAGAAGAAATTTAGTAAACATGATTCGTATTGAATTTTTAACGAAAAGTGTTTTATTTTTTTTAATTATTATATTTTTTTAATCCCATCCTACAATGATTTTAGAATTTTAATTTTCTTTGCTGGCTGTTTTACTACTGTTTATGTTTTGTTTGTGTTATGTTATGTTTTGTTTATGTTTGCTGGCTGTTTATGTTTTGCTGGCTGTGTTAAGAGAAAAAATAAAAATATTTTATGCAACTTTGTAAAGATAAAATTTAATTACGAATTAATTTATATCTACAGAATATTTTTTAGAAGTTATCAAATATACGAATCAATTAAACGTACAAAGATACCTGGAAGATTTCTTTAACACTCGAACCACCGGAAATTTTACTCGGATGTTATAAAAATATTTTATATCCTAATTATTAGTTAGAAATAGTTATCTTCCTGATATAAATTTTTTCTAAGTGATACATATTTGATTAATTTTCGAAAGAAATTTCTGGTTTGATTCGAAATGTTTTTATCTGGTACCGGTCAAAAATGACCGCTGCGGCGGTTCTGCTGCTATTCTCTTTGCTGCTTGGACCCAAATATGTTTACGTTTTTTATTTTCCTCATTAAAACAGAATTGTTTTAATTCTTTGCTTTTTCACTTCATTTCTTAGTAGCTGAATGTTTTTTGCTTTAAGGGTGTATTAGAAAAAACTGTTTTCTATCTTTGACAAATCGAAATTTTCCGATACAATTTCAGACACATTCTTAAAAGTAGAAACATGAAACTTGCTGATGGGATTTTGGAAGAGACGTACAAGGTGCCGTGAGATGTCTTTTTACGCTCATTTCATTAGAATTTGATTTACAAACAATAACCTTCTTAGTATGACCTTTTATTCGTTCGCAGACCTCCCGCTTCGGAAAATTCGGTTCAAAATGCTGTTTTTGATTGCTTTTTTTCCAATAATGTCTACATTTATCAGAGAATAGATGATTACGTCACCTTGTGTACTTTCTAAATAAGAGAATTTGAAAGTTTGGTGCATATGAGATCAAAAATGAATTTAAAAACTAGTTGGATGTGTCAATCCCAAAACTTTCTTCTATCTCATAAGTACATTTTAATATTTTAAAAAAAACGCGGTGACCCCAAAGTTACCCACTATCGAATTTCCTCGAACATTTGACCTAGCCTAATGAGATTCTGGTATCCGAAAAGCCTAAAACGCAAAATTTAATTAATATTTTGAGAAAATGAGCTTAGTAGTGCCTCATGTTGGTTAATTTATACTAAAACCTAATAAGCATCTATTTATGTCAAGACCTAACAGAATCTGAAATTTGATGGAATTTGGTCCATTAGTTCTTGAGATATAGCTATCACAAAAAAATTGCAAAACGTAGCACAGCAACACCATATCTTGGACAATTTATGCCAAAACGTAAAAAAGCGTCTAATTATGTTATGGTGTAAAAGAATCTGAAGTTTGATGAAATTCTGTGCATTAGTTCTTGAGATATAGCTAGTTAAAAAAAACGTGTAAAATATAGCACACCAGCACCATCAGTTGAAGGATTTATAACAAAACGTAATCATCGTGTAATTATGTTATATGTCTTTTTGTAACAAAATCTGAAGTTTGATGAAATTCTGTGCGTTGGTTGTTGAGATATAGCTATCGGAAAAATCGTGCAAAATGCAGCATAGCTGCACCACCTATTGCAAGGTTAATACCAAAATGTAATCAGCGTCTAATTATGTTATATGTTCTAGTGTAACAGAATCTAAAATTTGATCAAGTTCTCTGCATTAGTTCTTGAGATATAGCTATCACAAAAATCGTGCAAAATGTAGCATAGCAGCGCCACCTATAGGGCAGTTCACACCAAAACTTTATCAGCGACTATGTATATCAAGGTATCGCGGAATCTGAAGTTTGGTGAAATTCTGTGCATTAGTTCTTGAGATATAGCTATCATGAAAATCATGAAAAACGTGGCATAGCAGCGCCACCTGCTGGCCAATTCACACCAAAACTTAATCAGCGTCTATGTATATCAAGGGGTCACAGAATCTGAAGTTTGGTGAAATTCTGTGCATTAGTTTTTGAGATATAGCAATCTTGAAAATCATGAAAAACGTAGTATAGCAGCGCCACCTGCAGGCCAATTTTCACCAAAAACCAATAGGCACTAATTTATATTAAGGTCTAACTGAATATAAAATTTTATTAAATTTCGAGCATTAGTTCTTGAGATAGAGCGCCCACAAATTTTTTGTCACATACAGACAGACAGACTCACAGACAGACACACAGACTCACAGACAGACGGACAGACTCACAGACAGACATTTTCTAAAAATAGTCAAAACGTGTTCAGGACCTTCTAAAACGTACAAATCCGTCGAAAACCGGAAGTCGAAAATTTTCATGAATCCAATACTTTCTTCTTGTAAAGATAGAAGAAAGTAATAAATCGGAAAATAGGCAGTTTGAATCGAAATACACCCTTAAAAGCAAACCAATAAATGTCAACATATATTTTCTATTCCTAAAAAAAAAAAAAAAAAAAAAAAAAAAAAAAAAAAAAGTTATTTTTGTTTAATTTTTCAAGATCCCTTTCAATACAATGCGGCGAAGAAATTGAAAATTTTTCATAATTATTTAACCACTAACTGATTTTTTCTTCTTTTAGATATAATAAATAGAATATATATGGAATAGCATCACTTTTTAAAAGTTGAATTATCCATAATATTTATTTTTATACATAGTAAATACCTTAACCTCTTAAGTACTAAGACAAAGATTACGAGGGACTACAAAAACCACTTTAAAAATGCTATACAGCATCTCGAAAAATGCATCTCGTCGACGCACATAATAGCCACGTATTTATTAAAAAGGTCTAGAAGTAATTTTAACATTTCTAAAAACAATTAAAATACTTTAAAGTTAGTTACTTTGTGTGGCTTACAAACGACGTAAGAACTGAGAGGGTTAATTCAAAAACAAATACCGTAATTTCGGGTGTATAAGCCGCGGATCAAACAATTCTTTTTGGACCCAGAAATCTTATTTAGTGATTGAAGACAAATATTTACGGCGATCTAAGTAGTTACACTTATTTCTTAAAAAATTCTGGGTCGAAAAGGTCGAATTCTGGTTTCGTAAAGTAGTGGGACGAAAAGACTTTTTTACGAAGTGTTCTGCTATAGATACATCAGAGCTTCCACTTATTTGTCTTTTGTAAATTAGTAAAAATTTAGGGAGAAATTCGTGGTAAGTTTCTGCAACAATTATGAAACAAAAAATAAAAAAAGGAATTCTTTGATATGTTACTTTAAAAATTATGAAGAGGATTTTTCTTTAAATAAAAGTGGTGTTCTAAAAACAGGCCGAGTTGGAGCCCTGATATATTTGTTTAAATTTAAAGTCTCTAAAATGAATTTTCTCACTTTTGATTACAATAATTAAAACTAATTAGTAATAGCATCATGAAATTATCAGGCAAAAACATCTTTATTTATTTATTTATTTATTGTAACTAATAAACTGTATAACTCAGGCATGAGAGTGTTCCGACCCAAATGACCGATTACTACCACTAAATTTTTAAAATGTACTTTGGTTTGTGGCTTCTCAGGAATCTTGTCATTAAATAATGCGAGAAATTTTTTATAAAATTTAGTGGTAGTATTCGGTAATTTTGGTCGGAATGCTCTCATCTCTGATAACTATAAAGCTGATCTGGCAATTCTTCATCTACGGTCATCTACTGAAAAAATGCCATATTTTATTTTAATTATATACAAAATATGTTAAAATAGGAAACTCGTATGAGCATAGTTTTTTCCTTATTTTAACAAAATAATAATAATAATAATAATAATAATAATAATAATAATAATAATAATAATAATAATTCTAGTAAAAGACTAGTAAAAAATTTATTTCTGAAAATTATTTTTTGCATACAAAAGAAAGTTGGGCTAAAAAAAAAAAAAAAAAAAAAAAAAAAAAAAAAACGAGTAAAAATAAATAAAATCCCCAAAAGTTTCATTTACAAATTCTAACATAAAATGAAGACAATTCACGCATTATTCCTAATTAATGCGCAATTAATCGGAAATTTTTTTTAATAAATAATTAAAATATAGAACACAAATGAAAAAAATGTCTCGCAAATATCAGTACGTATTTTTAACATCTAATATATATATATTTGTGCAAACCCTGCAATCTAAGAAACCTCATTATATCTTTTATTTAGTATT
Organism: Maratus speculifer; assembly: GCA_964019185.1. Taxonomy (NCBI): domain Eukaryota; kingdom Metazoa; phylum Arthropoda; class Arachnida; order Araneae; family Salticidae; genus Maratus; species Maratus speculifer. Next base: position 329,712,125 of record OZ025295.1, on the reverse strand, counting down.
GTTGATTAATTGCATCAAAACGAAAAAAAAAAAAATTCAATTTCTGAATTTTGAAAGCAGGTATTATTTTATTTCAAATTTACTCTAGTTAAAGAAGAAATAATTAACAGGCCTTAATAAAAATTAATCTGAATTCATAATGTTAGAATCCATAAAATCAATTGAACACCAAAACTATTTAATTAATTTTCTGTCATTCCGTGAAAACTAATAGAAATTTATAATTAAAATAGATACCAAAGTAATAAAGTTCAATAAATTTTCCGGTGAATCTGGGTAAATTTTAATTGAGAAAACTACTTTCCTGTAGTAGTCGTTCTTTTTTAAACGTGCCCTTGAGACCATTAACGACATCCATATCAATCTGTATAATTCCAGTCAATACATTAATAAGATTTCTTAATACATTTGCATCACCACTAAAGGAGCACGGAGTAGCACTTCATTTGTATGGAGATCATTCCAAAGCAATTCAGGAATGCAGCCTTTTCATTAGTCTGATGTTGCTAGCCAATTTGTCCGAAAGACAGCGCCATCTATCCTCGAAGTGATCCTTCAATTCGATACACTTAATTAAGAAAGTGTTTGTTCCTATTATTTCTGTATCTGTTTCTTAGTCGAGTTGAGGAAACAGTACTTGGTTCAGATCATTTATTTTTTAAAATAAAAACATCTTAATGTAAATGCTTATGCACCCGCAAATTATGTTATTCATTCAAAATAATAAATATTTCCGTATTTATTTGGAATTATTATATGTAATAGATAATAATCTAAAGTAAATGGCTGAATTTAATAACTTTGTAATCAATATCACTGTTAGTTTATAATAAATATTGTTGCATTGGAAACTTAATTATTAGCACAAAATATTTGTTTTTTTTTTATCGATTAAATGGACTAATATTTTAATGAAAAAGGAAATTTTTGCAAACATTTAAATAATTAAAAAAATTGTGAAAAAATTTCATATAGGCAATTTTTAAAAAAAATATATCAAGTATCATTCATTTTTGAAATATGCAAGGATGTGTATGTTTTCGTGCAAATCCTACATTTCAAGAAACCTCACCCATGTTCCGTACGCGTCCTGGAATTTCATGATCATGGAATTTCTTCGTACCAGTATTTTCGTATAGAAAATCTGTATCTAATCTAAATAAAACAAAGTTTCGCACTTTTGAACTATATTTATTTTTTAATAATAATAAAAGAATTTGGTATTACCTCTGAAAAATAATGGTACGCGTGCTAATCATGTTGTTGTATATTTTATTTTATGCTGTTTTTTCTTTGCATCAAAAGGGACAAAAAATCAGTTTTCGAAATTTGAAAGTTCTATTAAATTTAATAATACCTGCAACTATTGTTTTATTTTAAATTTACTCTAGTTAACGAAGAAATATTTAACAATCCTTAATTAAAATTAATCTGAATTCGTAAGATTAGAATCCATAAAATCAATTGAACACCAAAACTATTTAATTAATTTTCTGTCATTCCGTGAAAACCGATGGAAATTTATAATTAAAATAGTTTCCAAGGTAGTAAAGTTCAATAAATTTTTCGGCGACTCTAGGTAAACTTTAGTTGAGAAAACTACTTTCCTATCGTAGTCGTTCTTTTTTAAACGTGCCCTTGAGACCATTATCGACATCCGTATGAATCTGTATAATTCCAGTCAATACATTAATAAGATTTCCTAATACATTTGCATCACCACTAAAGGAGCACGGAGTAGCACTTCATTAGTATGGCGATCATTCCAAACCAATTCAAGATTGCAGCCTTTTCATTAGCCTGATGTTGCTAGCCATTTGTCCGAAAGACAGCGCCATTTATCCTCAAAGTGATATTTCAATTCGATACACTTAATTAAGAAAGTGTTTGTTCTTATTAATTCTGTATTTGTTTCTTTGACGAGTTGAGGAAAAGCAGTGCGTGGTTCATATGAAATTATATAAAGCTGTCTATAAAAAAATAATAAAAGGATCTAAACTGAAATACATATGCATGCGCAAATTATGTTATTTATTTAAAATAATAAATATTTCCTTATTTATTTAACCCCTTAATTGGCCTTTTCCGTTCAATAAATTGAAAATAACGGAATGTTACCACAATTAAAAAAAAATATTTGTAACATTAGTCTTAACATTTCCAGCTTTAAATAGTAAGAAATTGTTTTTTTAAAAAATTGTGGTGTCAAAAAGATTTAAAAACGGCGTACGGGCAAATCAGACACTTATATGCAACAGATAATAAAGATGTTATTTTGAATATAGTTTAGAGCAATTTTAATCTATTAAAAATATTTAAAAGTTAGATATCTAAAATAAATGATTTCTAATAACTTTGTAATCATTATCGGGTACATATATCAATATATATTTATTTTTCAATGAAGAAATTCTGAAATAACGCCTGGAAAATACCGATACCCGTTCGAACCATGTCATTGTATATTTCATTTTTAGTGATAAGTCTTTACCTAAGAAAAAAAAATCAATTTCCGAATTATGAAAAGAGGTATTATTTTATTTCAAATTTACTCTAGTTGATGAAGAAACAATTAACAGTCTTTAATTAAAATTAATCTGAATTCATAAGGTTAGATAGAATCCATAAAATCAATTGAACACCAAAACTTTTTAATTAATTTTCTGACATTACATGTAAACTAATGGAAATTTATAATTAAAATAGGTACTAAATTATATAATATCAATAAATTTTTCGCTTATTTTGGGTAAATTTTAATTGAGAAAACTACTTTCCTATAACAGTCGTTCTTTTTTAAACGTGCCCTTGAGACCATTAACGACGTCCATATCAATCTGTATAATTCCAGTCAATACATTAAGACTAGAACGCCGGAAAGGTGTCAATTCGACACCGATCCCTGGACTAATTGTCGATTCGAGCCAGAAAAATCTTCAAGAAATGAGTTATATAACTGTTGCAATGAAACAAGCGAAACAAATTAACTAAATAATTTCAAATTATTTTTCTGGTTTGAATTATATTTTATTAAAGTTGCGTAAAATTTCCCGGCGTTCTAGTGTTAATCAGATTTCCTAATACATTTGCATCACCACTAAAGGAGCACGGAGTAGCACTTCATTAGTATGGAGATCATTCCAAACCAATTCAGGATTGCAGCCTTTTAATTAGTCTGATGTTGCTAGCCATTTGTCCGAAAGACAGCGCCATCTATCCTCGAAGTGATCCTTGAATGCGATACACTTAATTAAGAAAGTGTCTGTTCCTATTAATTCTGTATCTGTTTCTTAGACGAGTTGAGAAAAAGAACATTGTTCATTTGGAACAATAGAAAATTTTCCACTTAAGCAAAAGTAAAAACACTATGTAAATATTTCCGTATATATTCGAACGTATTATAGGTGACAAATATTAAGGATTTTATTTTGAATGTAACTTAGAGCAATTTTAATCTATTCAAACAACATTTAAAATATTGATTTCTAAAGTAAATAGCTGAATTCATATAAATTTTCAATCGTTATCGCTGTTATTTTAGGGTAAATATTGTTGCATTAAAAATTCAGTTATTAGCAGAAAATGTTCGATTGATATCATCGATTAAATTCACTAACATTTTTACGAAAGAAGAAAATGGCTGCAAATATTTAAATAATTAAATAATTTGCGAAATAATTTCATAAAGGTGATTTTTTTAACCACTTAACAACTTAACTGTTCAATACCGTATTTTTCTGCGTATACGCAGCGGCTTAATTAATTCTTTTTTGTACCGGAAATTTTATTTAACCCTTTAACGATCAAAGCATTTTCATTGCTAAGGTGTCGAAATAAATGAGTGACACCGGTAATTAAGAACAAATATGTTTCTAAATAAGAGAACGTGATTTTTCACATACTTAATAAAAGGGATATTTTTGGATAAAAATACCGGCGTCAGTGTTGCATATCGGAATTAAAATTTTGTGGTTTCGTGGCGAAACCAATGAACGTTAAAGGGTTAAAAGATGAAGTCAAATAAATGCTAAATAACAGCAAGTCACATTTTATTTAAAATTAATTATGGTCGGAAATCTACTTATGTGAGGTGCGGCGTATAAGCGGGAAATCAGGTATTTTTTAAAAACCTTGAAATAATGCCTGTTATTTTCTTGTCTTTTCGACAATTTTTAATCTTTTATCAAGAGTTTTTCAAAACTGAAAATTTTGCCTGATTGAATCAGAAAAAAGGCTCAAACTAAATAATGCAAAATTTACAATAAAAATTTACTGGTAAGAATAACAAATCATGACTGGAATATGGATGCCTGTATGACGGTACGGGCAAATCATGTTTGTTGGAAATACGTTGCCTGTAGGACGGAAAGCAAATCAGGAAGCGGTTAACATAGGTGTCAACCTGACATCGATTATCCGTAATACATGCGTTAATTTGACCCTCGTTTAATGAGTTTCGAACCAGAATTTTTTCAAAGAAATGAAATTAAATATATTCCAGTAACAAACATGAAATTAAATAAATAAAGATTCATGCAATATATTTTCTGGTTTGAAATGACGTTAAGCTGGATCAAACTAATCCAGGTATTACGGAAGATTAGTTGAAAGTTGGCAGCTATGGGTTAACCCTTTCCAGTACGGGCCAGATCTGTTAATAAAATGAGAAATTATCGATTGTCACAGGAATTTGCAAGCGATTTTTTTAAAATATTTTGAAATCCTTAATTTAAGCTTTTATTGTAAAAGCAAAATCGTACTAAAATTTTATTGATACCGTTTGTAAATTTGGAATAAAAATTAGGTATCCCAAACCGTGCGCAATATGCAGGAAAGGGTTAAAACAAATATCAAGAAACAATCATTTTTGACAAATGTGAATATAAATAATGAATGTTTCATTCTAGATACAGTAGACGCCCTCAAATCCGCACAGTTTGGGACCAGAGGTTTTGCGGATTTTAGAATTTTGCGAATTTCTGGTCCTTATTTTATTTACATTTTTTAAACAGTAATTTGAATGTAATTAACAATGAAATTGAAACTATTATAAAGGCTTACAATATAATAAAATATTAAAATAAGTAATAAACTAAAATAATAAAAATTTAGACAGTTTTTAACATGATTAAAATATTTATTGGAAAGGTCAAGTTAATAAATATTGTATGACTAATAAGAAGATGCTTATAGTTAGATATAAGATAGTTATTATAATAAGATGCATTTTTCACGTGAAATTTGCTTTATAAAGATACGTTAGTAATTCACATAAAAATCATAAAATAAGGAAGTTTTATTTCAGGTTTAACAAGAATTAATAACCAAAAAAGTTTAGTTTATACATAAATAGATTTGGTAACAAGATAACGATTACCAGTAATAACAGCAATATCTTGTATTTTTTAAAAAATAAATTTATTCTTCCTTCATGAAAACACACGAATTCAGTAATATAAATGATAATTACAAATTAAAATATATATGGAATTGATATAAAATTTAAAAAGTAGAATTTTGACCCTAAATATGAACTGGATGTTTCATTGTTTACATCTGTAAATTATGTGCGGATTTTAGAGAGTGGCGGATTTTAGGAGTGCGGATTTAAGGGAGTCTACTGTATACAACTTTAAAATATTACAGACTTTGCAACATCTTATGTCCAGTTGTGCCAGATAACTGGTTAAACGACACAGCTACTTTCATAACAGGTTTACAGACGTTTTTTAAACCTTCCAATGGAAAATTAGTATTGTTTAATCCGTAAAGCCCGCTGTAAAGCCCGCGCAGGGCAAATGTATTGCTTAAATGTTGAATTTAATGACTGACACCGGAATTTGAAAACAAGTTCATTTGTAAATATGAAAAAGGTTTATTTCCCGCATTCAGTAAACAGTAATTTTTTTTAACCAAAATTCTGTTGCCAATGTGGCGTTTGGGAATTAAAGTTCAGTGGTTTCATAGATATACCACCGCGCCACAATGGGTTAACTTATAATTAAAAATACACGGTTCTGAATATGATGCAAATGCCAAAAGGTCGATTTATTCTTAGTAACATTAGTAACTTTGGGAATAATATAAATTATTCCGAAATAATCAAATAGTTAATTACATTAAAAAAGAGTCAGTCTGTAAATACATTTCAGAAGCATTATTAAATTTATCCGTTTTCCATAATTAGAGAATGGAAGCAATGTATCGAGTAAAACAAATCTCTGGTCAAAATAAAGATGTCATATTTTTGTTTTCAGCGTAAAATATTTCTAATGACGTTATACACGGCAATTACATTTTGTTTCGTACCAAACGTGATAAATACTGTCAAAAGGAGAGTGTAGGAGGTGATTTATTATCATATCTACTGGGGTTATTACTCGAAGTAAAATTTATCTTGCCTTTTTAAATTCTATCTATGTTCGGTTAAATATTTGACAACTATATACATTTTACTCTTGAAAAAATGTAGAATATTTTGAATGTAATTATGCTATATTTTTTCTTTCAAATAAATGAAGCGTAACCTGATCAAAATGTGTATTTTTCTTAACACTTAATTATTTAAAGATTTTGTATTAAAAAAAACGCCAATGGAATTATATGCTTTTAGATCGATAAAATATATCTCAGTTGCACAAAATTAAGGTAATAATATTTAGTTTTCTATGCAAATTATTGTTTCCAGACCAGTCGGAAGGATATAATCTAAATTCAAACAAGAAACATTTAATTAATTTTACTTGTTGTTGGTTTTCATAATTCTATTAATATTATTAAATAAACGTCTAATTAATTATGCAACTTAAATTTAACAAAATTAATCAGGAAATTAAAAAAAAGCTTACCTTTTTAACCACATTATAATCACTAATTCAAGGAAACAACTGCTAAATTTTTCTTCCAGATATTTAAAATAGTAGCAAAATAAGTCGATTTTTTTTAGTAATACAACATAACAAACTATTCCCAACGTCTGTAAATACTTTTAAGAATTATTAAATTTATGCGTTATCCTTAAATACAGAATGGAAACAATATATCGAATAAAACAAATCCCTGGCCAAAATAAAGATGTCATATTTTTGTTTTCAGTGTAAAATATTATTTCTGGATGACATTATGCAAGGCAATTACATTTTGTTTCGTACCAACCGTGATAAATATTGTCAAAAGAGAGTATAGGACGTAATTTATTATCATATCTACTGGAGTTATTACTCGAAGTAAAATTTATGTTGCTTTTTTAAATTCTATCTGCGTTCAGTTAAATGTTTTACAGCTATATAGATTTTTTTTCTTGAAAAATGGTAGAATAATTTGAATACAATTATGCAATATTTTTTAGATATAAATGATAGTAGTTTGATCAACTTGTGTATTCTTTTAAAAACTGGATAATTATTTAAAAATTTTATTAAAATAAAATTCCAACGGAACTATAGGTTTTCAGATATAAATGAAGCGTAACTTCATTAAGATGTGTATTTTTCCTATCACTGAATATTTTTCAAAGATTTTATTAAAAAGAAATGCCAATGTAATTATATGCTTTCAGATTGATAAAAAATCTCCCAGTTGCACAAAATAGAGATAATATTTTGTTTTCTATACAAATTATTGTTTCTAGACGAGACGGTAGGATATAATCGAATCTCAAACCAGAAACGTTTAATTAAATTCTACTTGTAAAACTTTGTTAGCCATAAACATTATTCCATTTATATTATTACATAAACATCTAATAAATTATGTGACTTAAATTGTAGAAAATTCATCTGGGAATTAAAAAAAGGATTTTCTTTTTTTACCACATTATAATCCTACGCTGATTAAACGAAACAATTGCTAAATTTTTCTTTTAACCCCTTGGAGACGAACGACACGTATACGTACCACAAAAAAGGTTTAAGAATCGTTGTTTACTCCCACCAGTAAAATTTTATTGTAAAATTTGCCTTATTTAATCGGAGCATTTTCTCGATTATAAAAGGCACAAATTTCTGTTTTTAAAAACCGGTGACAAAACATTAAAAATTTTGTAAAATGCTCCCATCGCGAATGGTTAAATGTTTAAAAAAGTAACAAAATATGTCGATCTTTTTTTTTTTTTTTAGTAACACAACATAACACATTATTCCCAAATATTCAAATAGTTAATTAAATTAGAAAAGAGTGTCTGTAAATACCTCTAGAAACATTATTAAATTTATCGATTTTCATAAACAGAGATAATGACAGAAACAATGTATCGACTAAAACAAATCCCTGGTCAAAATAAAGATGTCATATTTTATTTTTCAGCATAAAACATTATTTTTGGATGACATTCTACAAGGCATACTACATTTTGTTTCGTACCAAACGCGATAAATACGGTTCAAAGAGGAGCGTATGGCGTAATGTAGTATCATATCTAATGAGGTTATTAGTCGAAATAAAATTTATGTTGCTTTTTAAAATTATATCTTTTTTCGGTTAAATATTTCACAACTATATCAATTTTTCTTAAAAAAAAAAAAAAAAAAAAAAAAAAAAAAAAAAGAATAATTTGAATATAATCATGCACTATTTTTTTTTTATATAAATGAAGGGTAACTTGACCAAGATGTGCATTTTTTCTAACACTGAATATTATTCTGAACTACATTTTAATCCTACACTAATTAAAAGAATAAATTGCTATTTTTTTTTTTTTTTTTTTTTAAAGAAAAATATGTCGATTTATTTTAGTACCATACTTTCCTGCGTATAATCCGCGGATCAAACAATTCTTTTTCGACTAAGAAGTTTTATTTTGAATTTGAAGGCAAATATTTACGGAGTTCTAAAAAAGTATGTTTTATTTAATAACATTTCTGGGTCGAAAAATGATTGTTTGATCCGCGGATTATACGTAGGAAATTACGGTAACACAACATAATATATTATTCCAAATAATCGAATAGTTAATTAACCCTTTAACGTTCATTGGTTTCTCTACGAAACCACAAAATTTTAATTCGATATTCAACAACGACACGGGAATTTTTATTTAAAAAAATCCATTTTATGATGCATGTGAAAAAGCAATTTTTCTTTTTTTCAAGTACAGTCGACTCTCGTTAATTCGAAATCAGATAATTCGAATCTTCGCTTAATTCGAACTAAACATGAAGTCCCGAAATTTTCAATGGTAGAATAATGTTGAAAATTTTCATTAATTCGAACTCATTTTCTCTTGACTTCGTTTAATTCGAACTAACGAGAATTCCGATTTTTCATTTTTCTTTTCTTTCTCACGGGTTTCAGATCATACTTTCTTTCTTTTATTTTTGTGAAAATTGTTCCGAACAGGTGTACATATAATACAATGCATTTGATATCCACTTTCTTAGAGCCCTGTCTGTCCATCAGTGACGCTCTAAATTTTTCTTCCATCGTGCTTGTTTCTAATCTTTTAATTAGTTTATGTTTTTAAATATTTTAATTTAATATTAAGTCATATTCTAAAGATAACAGACGAAATAGGTTTTTTTAAAAAATATATACCATTAATTCTTTTGTAATAGTACAATATTAAGCATGTTTTCCATAATTCGAACTTCGGATAATTCGAACATTTCTTGGGGTCCTGACGAGTTCGAATTAACGAGAGTCGACTGTATATTTGTTCGCAATTACCGGTTTCACAAATTTATTTCAATATTTATATTATCTTAGCAATGAAAATTCTTTGTCCGTTAAAGGGTTATATTTAAAAAGAGTCATTCCGTAAATACCTTTCAGAAGCATTATTAAATGTATCCAAATTCCATAAGAGAGAGAATGGAAATCATGTATCGACTAAAACAAATCCCTGCTCAAATTAAAGATGTCGTATTTTTGTATTCAGCGTAAAATATCTTTTCTAGCTGACATTATACAAGGCAATTACATTTTGTTTCGTACTAATAGTGATAAATACTGTCAAAATAGGAGCGTATGGCGTAATTTATTATTATATCTACAGAGGTTATTACGCGAAGTAAAATTTATGTTGCTTTTTACAATTCTATCTATTTTCGGTTAAATATTTGACAACTATATCCATTTTTCTTTTGAAAAAAAATGTAGAATAATTTGAATATAATCATGCAATATATTTTTTTATATAAATGAAGCGTAACTTGATCAAGATGTGTATTTTTCCTAACACTGAATATTTCTTTTTAAATTTTATAAAAAAGAAATTCTATTGGCATTATATGCTTTTAGATTGATAAAAGATTTCTAAGTTGCACAAAATAAAGATAACAATATTTTGTTTTCTATGCAAATTATTGTTTCCAGACGAGACAGTAGGCTATAACTGAGACTCAAACCAGACACATATTTAACACTAGAACCGCCATTAGGGGTCAAAATGACCCCTGCCAGATTGATAATATTCGATTCGAACCAGAATTTTCTTCATAAGATATGTTAAATACAGGCATCAGAAAAATAGGCTTATTAAATAGGCTAAGTAGTTTAAAATCAAAATTCTGGTGAGAGACGCTTTTTGTAAAACTTGAGTAAAATACTCGGCCGTTCTAGTGTTAATTAAATTTTACTTGTAGAAATTTGTTGGCAGTAATCACGATTCAATTGTATTATTACATAAACATTTAATAAATTATGCAACTTAAACTGAACAAAATTAATTTGGGAATTAAAAAATAAGATTTCCTTTGTTTGCCACATAATACTCCTACATAAAATATGTCGATTTTTATGGGGACACAACATAATACATTATTCCCAAATAATCAAATAGTTAATTAACCCTTAAACGATCATAGCACTTTCATTGCTAAGATGTCGAAATAAATGATTGACACCGGTAATTAAGAACAAATATATTTCTAAATAAGAAAACGTGATTTTTCACATACAAGAAAAAAAGGGATATTTTTAGATAAAAATACCGGTGTCAGTGTTGCGTGTCGGAATTAAAATTTTATGGTTTCGTGGCGAAACCAATGAACGTTAAAGGATTAAATTAGAAAAGATATAGTCTGTAAATACCTCTAGAAGCATTATTAAATTTATCCATTTTCATAAATAGAGAATGGAAACAATGCATTGACTAAAAAAAATCACTGGTCAAAATGAAGATGTCATGTTTTTGTTTTCGGCTTAAAATATTATTTCTAGATCATATTATACAAGGCAGTTACATTTTGTTTCGTACCAACAGTGAGAAATACTGTCAAAATCAGAGCATATGACGTAATTTATTATCATATCTACTGAGGTTATTACTCGAAGTGAAATTTATGTTGCGTTTTAAAATTCTATTTATGTTCGGTTAAATTTTTGACAGCTATTTACTCTTGAACAAAATTTAAGTATAATTATGCGATATATATATATATATATATATATATATATATATATATATGTATAAATGAAGCATAACTTGATCAAGATGTGTATTTTACTTGACACTGAATATATTTTTTATTATTTTATTAAAATTAAATGCCAATGACATTATCTCTTTTAGATTGATAAAAGATTTTTCAGCTGTACGAAATAAAAATAACAATATATTGCTTTCAATAGAAATTATTGTTTCTAGACTAGGCGGTAGAATATAATCGAGACCAGCACAAAAACATTTAATTAAATTTTACTTGTAAAACTTTTTTGGCTATAAAAATAGGTAAATTTTTTTTATACAAAAACATTGAATAAATTATGCAACTTATTGAAATTAATCTGGAAATTAGAAAAGAGAACTCCTTTTTTTACCATATTATAATCCTACACTGATTCGAGAAAACAATGGCTAATTTTGTCTTTTAGATATTTAAAATAGTAGCAAAATAAGTCGATTTATTTTAATAACACAGCATAATACATTATTCCCAAATAGTCAAATAGTTAATTAAATTAAATAAGAGTCATAAACGAGAGAAAAGTAAAATTTATGTTGTTTTTTTAAAATTCTATCTATGTTCAGTTAAATATTTGACTACTATTTACATTTTTATCTTGAAAAACTACAGTATACATGGCTGCCAACTTCTACGTCTTTTTACAGCCAAACAAACCCATTCGAATCAAAAATTTCATTTAACAAGTTAAAGGAGTATGCAGTACCACAAATCATGAAATAAATTCAGAACGCATATTATTTATTAAATTTTCTGGTTAGAAACGCGTTTTTCTCGTTTAAAAATGCGTAGAAGTTGGCAGCTCTGAGTATAACTTGAATATAACTATGCATTATACATATATTTTTATATAAATGAAGCGTAACTTGATCAAGATGTGTATTTTTCCTAACACTGAATGTTTTTTAAAGACTTTATAAAAAAAGAAATGCCAATGAAATGCCTTTAGATTTTTTTAATGTTTTTAGATTGATAAAATATTTCTAAGTTGCACAAAATAAAGATAACAATATTTTGTTTTGTATGCAAATTAATGTTTCCATACGAGACGGTAGGATATAACTGAGACTCAAACCAGAAACATTTAATAAAATTTTACTTCTGAAACTTTGTTGGTAACAACCGTCGTTCTATTTATACTATTACATAACATCTAATAAATTATGCAACTTAAATGTAACGAAATTAATCTGGACATTAAAAAAGGATTTTCTTTTTAACTGAGTAATAATCCTACACTAATTAAAGGAAAGAATTGCTATATTTTATATTTTTTAAATATTTAAAACAGTAGAAAAATATGTTGATTTTTTTTCATAATATATTATTCGCAACTAATCTAATAGTTAATTAAATTAAAAAAGAGTCAGTCAGTAAATACCTTTCAGAAGCATTATTAAACTTATCCAGATTCCATAAAAGAGAGAATGGAAACAATGTATCGACTAAAACAAATCCCTAGTCAAAATAAAGATATCATATTTTTGTTTTCAGCGTAAAATATTATTTCTGTGTGACAATATACAAGGCAATTACATTTTGTTTCGTACCAACCGCGATAAATACTGTCAAAAGGAGAGTGTACGGCGTAATTTATTATCATATCTACTGAGGTTATAACTCGAAGTAAAATTTATATTGCTTTTTAAAATTCTATCTACTGTTGGTTAAATACTTGACAACTTAACACTTTTTTTTCATGAAAAATGATAGAATACTTTTTCACATAATTATGCAAGTTTTTTTTATATAAATAAAGCTTAACTTGGTGGAGATGGACATTTTTTTAACACTGAATGATTTTTATAAAGATTTTACTATAAAGAAATGCCAATTGTATTAGGTGATTTAAGATTGATAAAATATTTCGCAGTTGAACAAAATGAAGATATAATAATTTGTTTTCAATAAAATTTATTGTTTCTATAGTACTTTAACTTTATGAACAGCTGCGGAATACGGTCAAAACTTCCAAAAGAAACATTTAATTAAATTTTACATTTAAATAGTTGTGGTCGTACCCACAATTCAATTTTTATTATTATCAATGCAACTTAACCCCTAATGGCCGCATTAAATTAATGTTTAAAAATTAAAATTCATTATTCCCACCACTTTCTTTAAATAATATATTCATCTTATTTGATGGCAATTAAAATGAAATCGGAATAATTTTACCACTTTTTTGGAAAACTGGCGGGAATCAAACAATTCTAAATAAAAGCCGTGAAGCTTGCAGCCCGTGAATGTCTCGGGCGCGACGATTAAGTGGTTAATACAACTCAAACGGTAAAGTAGGTATTCTGAGAATTAAAAAAAAAAACTCCTTCCGTGCCACATAATGATGCTACACTGATTAAATGAAACAATTGCTAGACTTGTGTTTTAGATATTTAACTCATTCAAGGGTTCTGATTTCAGTCTTCAAATAGTTAATTCAAATAGCGAAATATCCGAGTGGAACAAGGGGGTTTTAGGGCAATTTCGATCTCAAAACATACGTGAAGAAAGCTTTTGATTAATTAAAAAAAATGTTCATAATTTAAGGTGTGAATTAATTATTTGACCATGTTTGAGCAAAAATGTGTTACCCCTGAAAGAGTTTACTTTCTGAATAGCAGTGGTATGTCTATGAAACCATTTAAATTTAAGTCCTTCGCGACGGGAGCTTTTTACGAAATTTTTAATGTCTTGTCACCGGTTTTTAAATGCAGAAATTTCTGCCTTTTTGAATCGAGAAATTGTTCCGATTAACCCATTAACGCCCGAATTATTTTCTTCGCTAAAATATAAATTTTGTATTTCCCACCACTTTTAAAAGCAAATTAACTTTTATCTAAATTTATCAAGGATTCTGTCTCATGAAATATGGTATACATTTCTCTTCCTCTTTACTGGTGGGAAAACCGCTTACTTGCTGTTTTTGTAACCGTCCTCAAACGAGGACGCTGGGCGTTAATGGGTTAACCCCTTAACGGGAAGTGTTGCCGGGTCGGCAACACCTAAAGTTCCCCCTGTTTAGAGACACAAAAACTCCGTGAATATTTTAAAAACTACTCTAATGGCTACTTTAAATCTTTCTTATGAGTTCTAGATGGCAGCACCACAGAGATCAAACTCTACTGTTTTTAAATAGGTAAAATGTTTTACTGTAATACGCGCTTCACAGCAATCCTCTCCTCACTGCGCTTATCAATGCTTTACTTATGGGAGGTTACCACTTTGGCAACAGCTATATAATTAAAATGGTTAGTGCAATCTTTACAAAACAATACCTATGTATTTCTCTAGGCCTAAATAGATTGCCTAGTTTTTTTTCTTTAAATTCCAACTTTAAAGAGTAGTGCGCCGGAAAGGGTTAAATAAGGCAAATTTTACTGGAGGGCAAAACAAGGATTCTTAATCTTTTCTGCGGCACGTGTAAGTGTCGCTCGACCCTAAGGGGTTAATTCACAAAAGCCACATTTTGAAGAATTTTTGCGAAGAAAAAATTGAGTGATTACCCGTGATCCGTTTTCATAAATACAAATAAAGCTGATTTCAAATTCAGGTGTCACTCATTAATTTCAACACTTAAGCAGTGAAAGTGCTCTGCGACGAAAAGGGTTAAAACAGTAGCAAATATCGATTTATTTTTAGTAACACAAAATAATACATTAGTCCCAAATAATCAAATAATTAAACTAAAAAAGTTGGAAATTGCACGTCAAACGCAGCAAATGAGGTGAGTTCTTACTATAAATATTTTTTTTAATATTCAGATTTTGATGCAACAGCTGTTAAATTCTTATGCTAAAATGTATGAATAGAAAATATGATACAATCACACATCAATTACAGAGCAACCGAACTATATTAACGTTATCCAACAATGCAACTATATTATTAAAGTAAGGACAGACGAGCCGATTTCTTGAACATTTTCAATTGTGTTGTAATGTGTTAAAACGCCTAATAGGTTGAAATTTGACTTTCAGAAATTTATACCCAATAGACGGTAACATATTTTAATTTTTTTGTGCAGGCGCATCTACTGTCTATACATACGTGTATGCCACTATTCACTTGAAAGTTAAGACTAAAACAAGCTTAAATCCAGTGAAATAACACTTTCAGAGATTTTCTTACATAACTTACAGCCATGCATCTATTTCTTTGATTGGCCCTGTATACCGTTTTTCTTCATTCTATAAACATATCTTGGTTAACGAATTACAATTCAGCGTAAAAATACATAACTTATTTAAAAACCGCTTTTAAGTAATCTTTGTTCATATTCTGTAATTTGTAAAGTTTCTGTTGTATTACCCTGAATATTATCTAAAAATTAGTTAAGCTTGTAAACTCCTATCAAAACTAAAAATGAACTTTTAGCAGAACTAATAAACAGTATTTCGGTTACAGATTGGCATCCGAAATCTTTTGTGTGCCCCTGTAAATACTATTATTTTTCTATGATACAAAATGTAATTTATAGTAAACCTCAGAAGTGTTTCATTACATATGAAATGATTTAACTTGATTAAAATATGCCGAAAACAAAGTTTCATCCTATTCTATTATGTAACGGAATTCTTTTGTGTGGACCTGCAAATGAATAATAAGCATTTTTATACCACATATTGTAATAAAGTATATATTTTAGTACACATCAGTAAATGCAAATATGTTTCATTCCGCTTAAAAGACTGTGACACCATTAAAATACATTTAAACAATTTTTTCCCATTGGCCGTAATGTAACGGAAAACTTTTGACCACCTGTAATTAAACTATACGTCCGATTTTTCACCACATTTTGCAATAGTTATATATTTAAAATTTGAAAGCATTAGGTTGGTTATTTTTTGCTCCGTATACGCAGACGGACAGACAGACGGAGGGACGGACTTAACAACGACTATAGGTGCTATATCTTAACATAATTATAAACGCACCCAAAAAAGATCCTTCTGTAAAAACCTTTCTTTTCAGAAGCATTATTATATTTATCCTTTTTCTATAAGTGGAAAATGGAAACAATATATCGATTATAACAAATCCCTGATCAAAATAAAGATGTCATATTTTTGTTTTCATCGTAAAATATCATTTCTAGATGACATTATACAAAGCAATTACGCTTTGTTTCGTGCCAGCTGTAATAAATACTGTCAAAAGGATGGAATATAGACTAATTTATTATCATATGTACAGAGGTTATTTCTAGAAATAAAATTTATGTTGCTTTTTAAAATTCTATCTGTGTTCAGTTAAATATTTGACAGCTATATACCCTTTTCACTTGAAAAATGACAGAATAAATTGACTTGTAAGTGTGCAATTTATTTATATAAATAAAAAATAACCATAGCAGCTTGATCAAGATGGGTATTTTTTTAACCCTTTCTGTTAGTAAAAGGAGAAATTATCGACTGACACCGGAATTCACAAATGATTTTTTTAGATATTTTGAAATCCTTAATTTAAGCTTTTATTATAAAAACAAAATTTTACTTAAATATTACTGGTGCCGTTTGCAATTACGGAATTAAAATTATGTATCCCAGACCGAGAACAGTGTGCCTGAAAGGATTTTAAACAATGAATGCGTTGTTCCGATATTTTATTAAAAAGGAAATGCCAATGTTATTAGTTGATAATGTTAACCCTTTGAGGGGCGGAGGGATACATTTTATTCCGTCTAATTTGAACGAGATTTTCCCAGGAATTTCGGAATCAAAAAATCGTGAAATAAATTAAACCCCTCAATGAGTTAAAATCTTACTTCCACCTTGTCTATTTGAGTTAGTTTTTCTCCTATAAAATGTAAAATTAAGTACACATTTTGTACCTATTTTGTGAAGGAAACAAACACTAAGCGGAGCATACAAAAATGAGAAATTAGAAATTTTCATTCTATTAGTAGAAGTTCGAAAAATACTAATTCATTCTTAGCCCATAGATTCTTATCCCATTCTCATTACAATACGACTGTTTTTTTTTTCTTTTAGTTTCAGTTACAGGGAGGAATTTCAGATCTGACTGAGAGCATAAACTTGGTTTTACTATGACAACTTCCTCAGTTCTGTGTCGCCTGTAAGAGACAATAACACCTTAATGGTCGCATTAAATTACGGTTTAAAAATTCAAATTCATTATTGCCACAACTTTTTTGAAAAAAAAAAAGAATATTCTTCTTATTTAATAGCAAATAAAATGACACCAGAAAAAAACAATTACACTCTTTTGTAAAACTGGTGGGAATCGAACAATTCTGAATAAAAGTCGTAAAGCTTGCAGCCCGTGAATGTCTCGGGCGCGACTATTAAGTGGTTAAATTATAACTTTTTCAGTGGCGTAATCAAGGTGAGTGCCAAAGCGCTCACAATACCAATATATATTTTTTAAGTTCTGTCCGCATTATCTAACCAGAACATTTTCTGCGATGAATCAAGAAGAAAATTTTACAATATTATTGGTTTTGAATACCACCCCCCTTGGTTATGTCATGCTTTTAAAATAACATAAATGCTTCTAGGTTTGCTAAAATTATATCTACATATTTAAAAAAAATACATTCATGTTATAAGTATCAATATACAGACGGATACATTTTTGGGGATGTTTTATAGTACAGTCATTCAGGGTAACTTTGAACATTGGGGTGTAACTTTGCACGGCGTTCTAAATTTCAGTATATTTGACTTCAAGCTCCAATGCTGCTCTCTGGTTATAGTGTTCTAAATTCCAGTTTCGACTCTTTATTTAGGAAAATAAATTGACAACATGATAAGCAATTAATTGCATCATCCAACTATTTCTGTAAAATACTGTATTCAAGTTAATTTTGAATACTGTTTTGAAGTTATTGTTATCAAATTCGATTTTTATTGTAAGTAGCAATATCCTTATTAATCAGACAATTATTATTTAAAAGTTGTGAATGTGTTAATATTTTGTGATTATTTATTATAACAAAATATAAAGTAAAGGCACTACCATTTTACCCCATTTTCAGTACAGCTTTGTGCCGGCTCAAAATTATGCTGATATTTATAATTTAGTCATTATAGGTACTGTCTTCAAAAATTTCCCATATTCGCACGTTTATTTTATATAAATGCCGGAATTATGCATCAGGTATAACAAGTAAATATTTCCACAAATATTTTCAAAATACATATAATTTATTAGGCGTTATTTGGGGCGGAGCTATTCAAAATTGACATTTCAAACATTTCACATTTTTTATTCTTGTTTGAATAGTACTAGTACTATTATGTATTACTGTAATGATGGATATATTATTGAGTTAAAATATTTAAAATTGTCTTTCACTGCAGTTTTGTGCTTTATATGAAAAAAAAAGCTCTTTTTTTTATTTCTAATCTAATTTCTAATTTTTAATTTTCCCCTCTTCTTATTAACATTTGTTGTAATATCATAAATTATACAAATCTTGTGATGTTGGGAAAACTAAATTAGGAGTCTTTATGTATCTGAAAACATTTTTGGGGGTTCAAAGTTTTCCTAACTATAACACTTTTTTTGTAATGAATTATTTAATATAATATTTATGGTATGGTGCAAAGTTAACCTACATGAAAACTCATTTGTGTATTGCTTATCATTACTATTCCTTAATTTTTGATAATCGTGCAATAATTTAGAATAATTTCTTCACTTTTGTGCCCCTATTTAAAACATTATTCGTAAAATAAGTTTGTGGCATCTGAAAACAGAGATAATGTTATTCTGACAAGGTTCGCACACTCCTTGGAATTTCCAAGGACTCTGGCACCACTATTAATAATAAGAAAATTTACATTTAATTTTTAAACCATAACATTCGTTACCCATAAATTCATTCACAGATTTTACGATGTTTTTTCTGCTGTGAAACACTGAAAATTTTCTTAAAATTTAGTGGTAGAACTGTGCGAACCCTGTTCTGAATAATTATAAATTTAAATTGCTTTTTCTGGTCATTCGCAATATTTGTCTAGGGACTGTGAAAGTTAAAATGAAATTTTATAATAACATTTTTACTTCATTTTTGATTAGCTACCACAGGTGTGTTTCCGAAAAAAAAACACTTTACAGGGTGCGTAGTCTGGAAGCACCTTGTAAGGACCTTCTACCAGAATTTTTATAATGCAAAATTTGTTTTATTTAACGAAAAAGAAATCCTTTTTCAGATCTAACAATCAGTACTTTAAAGAATTTCTGATACTAAAAGAATTAAAATCCTCTGAGTTTCTTGATGACTACGCACCCTGCTTTAATAATTTAGAAATTAATTTTAAACTAATGAAACATTCAGTTAACCCCTTGTGGCGCGGTAGTATAGCTATGAAATCACTTAATTTTAATTCCCAAACGCCACATTGGCACCGGAATTTTGGTAAAAATTTTTACGGTTTATTGAATGTCTTTAATATAGCCTTTTTTATACCGGAATTTTGTTAAAAAAATTTACGGTTTATTGTATGTCTGAAATATAGCTTTTTTTTATGTTTAAAAATAAAAAAGTTTTCAAATTCGGTTATAGTCATTTATTTCAATACTTAAGTAATGAATTTGTCCTGCGCCGCAAAAGCTAAAAAATACATAAGATTCTTGATATCCTTAATTTCTCCTGACAATAACAAGTTTATTTGTTTTTAATCTAAACATAAAATACTATTTAAATTTCTCAAAGGTTTATTTTATTTACAATAGAATGCTTGCAAAGCCTAGCATTTTCAAGCATATTTAAACTCATTATCACGATTAAAAACAATAGTTAAACAGTTTTCTATTTACAAAATTTTAAGACTTATTATTGTAAGGTGAACTTAAAGATTTCGAGAAGATAATATGTTTCATTTTTAATTCAAAATTTGACTGTTTTTCACCATGATGAGGAGCAGGGACATACTTGAAATGTTTAGGATTTAAATGTAATTTATTGTGAATAAAAAGCAACTTTGAGTAATTTAAATATTTTGCGTTTACAAAATTTTAAGCTATATGAATAATTTTATGTAGCCGCCCGTCAGCTGATCGTATGTAATAAATCGCCAAGTAATATTTATAGTTACGTCTATTTTCGAGCTTGAAAACATTATCCTCGCTAAATTATTTTAAATGTCAGAGAAACTGAAAAGAAATATTTTAAACACTTTTCAACATTTAAAATAAGAAAAAAATGAGTATATCAATAAAAATAATAATTATTTCAAAAAATTTCAACAACCATTTAAAAGTTATTTTTCCAAAGTTTAAATTTTAAGGCTTATAAATTCAATATAAAACACATGTACATATATCAATCTATATATATCTATATTTTCCCCCTTTTTATAAACACTTTTTATAAACAGGCTTACAATTAAGGTCACATTACAATTGTGTTGCACAATTGTAAAAAATTGTGCAACTTTTTTTTACAATTAAAGTTAAATAAATTTGAAATATATCGAAGAGATTATCATTTCTGCAGCCATTTTCCGACAAAGGGATTAATTAATATTTCAAAAATAAAAGAAAGAGATGATAGTGTTCCATCCTTTCTCAATTCTTTCAATTTATTATATACTTATTTCTACTCTATTTGTATTAAAAAGGACAAAAATATATGTGCGTAGTGCACACGTATTTCTGCGAATGGCAAGACTTTAAAATTTTAAATGAAAACTCAATTTAACAGTTTTTGGAATTACAAATTTTAAAACTTCTAAACATTACACTTTTCAATTTTTACACCTTGGTATAGGAGAAAAAATGTTCCCTTAAATGCAATTTGTTTGAAAACTGTATCGTAATTTGTTTGAATTATTATTTTTATTTTTATGATTGTAGTGTTTAATACTTTTTTTGGTCATCGTGGCAACAGAAGTATTCCATAAATGCGGGCACCACAAGGCTTCAAATGTGCCTCAGATATCTATATTCTGGACCGAGAAAACAACTATTTTCCAAACAGTTAAATATATTTTATTCACGAATTAGCAACACAAAATCATGCAATAACGTCATGAGCGTTCTAACCACTTTGATCCACCAGTGATTAATCAGTTTGATCAATAATTTTGAAAAAACTTTCATATAATGTCTATTTTTTTATGTCTTTTACAGAAATTTTAATCTTTAATCACAGGTTTTTAAAAACATAATTTTTTGCTTAAGTAACCAGAAAAATGCTCGGGTTTAATAAAATTTACAATGAATATTTATTGGCAGGGGTGCAAAAATCTAGGCGCCAGCAGGCAGTTTCTCACCACAAAATTTATTTCGTTTTTCTTCGTCTAATATTTCGTGCAAAATTCCTGCTAGAATGCTATTAAATTTTGAGCGAAAAAAACTTTAAAATTTTACTGGTGAGAGACTACCCTCTGGCGCCTAGATTTTTGCACCCCTGTTTATTGGTATGAATAATAAACCATGATCGAAATATGGATGGTCGTGGTACGGGCAAACCATGATTGTCAAAAATGCATAAAATTATGTAAATGACGATGACTTTTTTAATATTCACATAAGGGAAATCAAATTTGCTTTATCCCAACAGGCAAATGGTAAAGCACCTGGCTTTGATAATTTGGACGCTATATTTGTCAAGAATATCTGCAATAAATTTCCAGATTTAGTTTGTGCTATCTTTAATAAGTGTATTGCCTTGGGACATTTTCCGGAATGCTGGAAAGCAGGAGTCGTCATATTTTTCAGAAAGCGAAACAAATCAGCTAAATCACCCAGAGGATACCGTCCTATCACTTTACTCTCCATTTTTGGAAAAGTCTTGGAACGGATCATTAAAATCCGTGCGATGACCATTCTAGAATCTAAAAAAAATTTCTCAGATATGCAATTCGGATTCAGAGAGGGTCGCTCAACGGTGACTGCACTAGCTACACTTAAGCAAATTGTTAAGGATGTTCTCACCAGGAAACAGTATTGCACGATTGTGTCCTTGGATATTGAAGGCGCATTTGATACGGTATGTTGGAACATTTTAGCAGAGCTCATTGATGATTTGCCTATATCAATTTATTTGAAATCAACACTGAAGAATTATATGTCTAATAGAAAAATTGGTTTCCGTTATTCGGATGCCATTAAGTGGTTCACCGCCTTTCGTGGTTGTCCTAAAGGTTCATGCCTTGGTCCGTTCATCTGGATTATTTTTGCAGACAAAATTATTAAGGAATATAAGAAAAGACATTCTCACATTATATCGTATGCAGATGACTTTATAGTTATTAAAGGTGCGGATACAAGACGAGCTCTTGAGTTGTCAGTTAATGACTCTGTTAACACTTTTGATAGAATTTGTAACAGTCTTGAACTTAATTTAAGTGTTGATAAATGTTTAACTATGATGATGGGAAGATTCACGTTGGAGAACAGACGCCCAATTTTTAAGCTGAGAGGCAATTCAATTCCAGTTAAAGAACACATTGTATATCTGGGTTTTAATTTAGATAGCCGTTTCAACTGGTATCACCATCTGGATATTGTTCGAGAAAATGTTCGAAATTTTACATTTGGCATTAGAAAGACTGGTCATCGGGATAAGGGACTTGCCACTTATTATAAAAAGCAATGGTATCGTTTGGTAATTGAAAAATAGATTGCTTACGATGCAGAAGTCTGGGTGAATGATTTGAACTTTAATGCTGTCCAAAGATTGAATTCATGTCAGAGAATTGGACTCATGTCTATCATCAAAACATATCGAAATGTTTCC
Source organism: Maratus speculifer (assembly GCA_964019185.1). Taxonomy (NCBI): domain Eukaryota; kingdom Metazoa; phylum Arthropoda; class Arachnida; order Araneae; family Salticidae; genus Maratus; species Maratus speculifer. The sequence goes on along the minus strand of OZ025295.1, from coordinate 329,689,010 downwards.
ACTGAAGCTTTACGAGTAATAACAGGAATTATGCCAATTTTAATCACTTTGAGGTGTATGGCTAAGAAGTATGCTGTGTTACATAATCATGATAATATTAAACTTGATAACGTAATTATTAAGGGCAAGGATTTTATGAATAAATTAAAAACGTTTGATTTTCCAGATTTTAACCATCTTCAAAATCTTCATTTTATAAAAGATGTGACGGACAGTGTTCCAAAATCGCTCTATCCAATCATACACTATATTGCCATTGATTATGGGACACTTGCGATTTTAGACATTTTACTAAATATCTAGAAAAATACATGAGGAATCATCTCGAAACTCTTAGTGTATAAATATAATAGTATAAGTCATACATCTCCGTGAAGATTTTTTCTCGAAACTCCAAAGGGGACCGTCAACAAATTAAAAAAGAATGAATATCTTTTGAATAACCCTGTCAAAACTAATGTACTCAAACTCTAGATTGTGTTTGAATGCCTTATTGTAATAAGCTTTGTTCATTTTTATGCAAATAACATGCATACTCGCAGAGTAATTAAGGTTTTTATAAAAATGATCCCAAATTTTTTCAAGTTTTTTTCTTATAATTTTCAGAATTCTTAATATAAAATATTATTTTTTTTCAGAAAATATGACAAACAACATTGCACACAGTACCCTGTAATCAGAATTAAAAAATAATGAAAATTGTATAAAAAATGAGTTGGTTTACTAAATAATGTTTTACTGCGCATGCGTCAACGATATCAAAATTTCATTTGCATATTATGTTAGCTAAATGTATAGAGCAACTTTTGTGAAAGTCACAAAATCATAACTTGAAAATTCTGACAATAATCGTCAATTGAATAAGTCGAAAATCCGTTATTCTCAAAATGAAGCAAAAACAAGAGGGGTTGTATCCATATATTCATTGATTAGTGTCAATATAGAATACACAATATGGGATGTACTACTGCATTTGGATAAAATCCCTCATTTTTTTGCTTCATTTTGGAAACAACGGATTTTGTCCTTTTTCTATAGACGATTACTTTCAGAATTTTCAAGCTATGATTTTGAGACTTTTACAAAAGTTGCTATATACATTTAGCTAACATAATATGCAAATGAAATTTTGATATCTTTGACGCATGCGCAGTAAAAAATTATATAGTAAACCTACTCATTTTTCATACAATTTTTATTATTTTTTAATTCTGATTACAGGGTACTGTGTGCAATGTTGTTTGTCATATTTTCTAAAAAAAATATTCTTTTATATTAAGAACTCTGAAAATTATAATGGAAAAACTTGGAAAAATTTGGCACCATTTTTAAAAAACCCTTAATTACTCTGCGAGTATGCATGCTATTTGGATAAAAATGAACACAGTGTATTACAATAAGGCATTCAATCATAATCTAGAGTTTGAGCGCTTTTGCTACATTAGTTTTGACAGGGTTATTCAAAAGATATTCATTCTTTTTTAATTTGTTGACGGTCCCTTATAGCGTTTCGATAAAAAATCTTCACGGAGATGTATGACGAATACTGTTATATTTATACACTAAGAGTTTCGAGATGATTCCTCATGTATTTTTCTAGATATTTAGTAAAATGTCTAAAATCGCAAGTGTCCCATAATCAATGGCAATTTAGTGTATATACAGATGGTTCTCATATGTCAGAGGGTAAGTCAGCAGCATACACTGTATTTTATAACGGCAGTTTTATTATGGATTATGGTATCAGTTTAAAGAGCTATAATACTATATATCAAGCAGAACTTTCAGCAATCAAATTTGCGATAGACTGGTTTATGAATTCTGACTTCAACTATGCAATTTTATACTCCGACAGTCTGTCTTCAGTATGTGATCTGCAGAGACTTTTTCCGTCAAATATCATTATCAAAGATATATTTAATATATTAAATTCTAATCGAAATAAACAGATTTTCATCGGCTGGATAAAGGCACACGCAGGTCTGGAGGGCAATGAACGTGCAGACAAGGTAGCCAAAAATGTTATCTTAAAAGGGTCAGCGAACGTACATGCCTCTATTCCGTACCCTATTTCTTTTTTGAAACGACATTTAAAACAAAAATCCATTGCAGACTGGCAAAATCAATGGCAGACAGCTACAGTTGGAAGAGATACGTATGCAGTTGCTAATAAAGTTGACTTAGATTTTCTTTGCACAAAAGAAGTGGTAAAATTTTACCTTACAGGTCACGGAAGCTTTTCATCCTACTTATTTAATATATGTAAAAGACCTTCGGATCGCTGTGTTTGTGGCTCTATTGGAAACGTGAAACACTATATTTTCGGTAAATGCATACTCATGATCCATCATTTTAAATTTGATAGAAATTTATCATATAGGCAGAATATGAAAAAGACTCTTATGAACTGTTTAAATTACCATAAACTTAAGGACTATTATAATATCTTGAATGGACTCTATTCAATTATTCGTTATAAGTATTTTTGTCAACCTAGTATTAATGTCAATGCTATGAATTTATAGTCGGCTTTCTTTATCTGTAATTTAGACTCAGTGGATTCAGTTTTTCTCATCTGTAAATATCATTATTCTTGTTGTAATTCTTTATTTATTTGTACTTTTAATTTGTCTTTCTTTTTTATTTTTTATTGTAGCGTTTTGACAATGTTTGTATGCCTTGTTATCTGTTTAATTTTAGTTAATTATTATATAATAATTTGTCGGGTTGGCAGTTGGCGATGTCGCCTGTTTACTGCATCTGTAATTTTTCCAAAACAGATTACTTTTTTAGTTGTAATATTTATTATTGTTACTATTTTCTTGTCAGTTTGTGTGTTTCATATTGCCTTTGTGTTCGTTGGATGGCGGTAGGGACTTTTCCCTCGGGACGTAAAAACCCATAAACCTAACCCCGGTGGGGTGTCTTCTTGTCTTCTTGTCAAAAATGCATTGCAAGTATTACGTATGGACAAATCAAAAAAGCAGTTAAATCTAAAAAATATATATATTATAAATATTAAACTGAAGCGCATCAAAATGTACTAAATAATCTGATGCTTGTAAACATTTGTAAATTATATAATTAAAAAAGAAAGAAAGAGAAAGCGAGGCTATATATATATATATATTTTTACAAATAAAACCAAAGTAACTATGAAATTACCACCACAATAATAAATTATGGAAAACAGTATTTATACCGTATTTATGCCGTATTTATGCATAATTAACATGAAAAATGAAATCCTATTAAAATCATATGAATTTTTTTGTGATATGGAAAGTAGATTACCAAAATTATAAAAGGCCAATAGCTTCAAAATTATATTTAAACAAAACAAAACAAAAAAAAAAAACAAAAAAAAAAAAACTTATAAAGCAGAATACATTTTTGACCCCCTCACAGGGAATCTGAGAGGATCACTGCTAATCTAATTATCTCATTTAATGCTTTTCTTTTATTTAAAAGATACGTTTTCTTCAAGATCATTATAAGTATAAGATTTCTAAACAATTTTAATCATTATTATTAACCTACCGAATCTTCTACAAAACGAGGAGGATAATATTAAGTAATAGCAAGGAAGCGAATGCTAGGAATACAGATGATCGTACGTCTATTCCGTATTCACAGCAAAACTTCGAGTAAAGACTCTCTAGGGAAAAAATTACTTAAAGAAATTTATTTGATTGGTAATTGAGTTTGAGCAGAATTTCATTAGAAAACGACATGTTTATGGGACAGAAAACAATAGTGGATGCTTATTGGTGGTAGGCAAAATAAGCTATTTTATGATGCATTTAAACTAGAATTCTTCGAGTGAGTTGATAGATTTATAGGAAATGTACTGAATAATTACAATGAGTATTGAATATATGTTTAATTTTTTATTGAGAAATTCAAGACATTGAAGTTTTATTTGTAAATAAAAAAGCAGTATGTATTTAGCTTCTAAATTGTACTTTAGCAAACAAAAGAATTTGGAAACTAAAATGCAGTTTTAACCCTGCCAGGGGAATAGGGATGAATTAATGCTAATCTAGTTACATCTCATTTTGTGGGTTTTCTTTTATTCAAAACCTAAAGATATTTTTCTATAAAATCATTATAAGTATCTTAAACGATTCCTAAGCAATTTTAATCATTATTATTAACCACCCGATCTTCTACAAAAACGAGGGGAATCATATTAAGGAATAGAATACTAGGAATACAGATGGGCGTATGTCTATTCCGTATTCACAACAGAACCTCGAGAAAAGACTCTCTGGGGTAAAATTTACTTAAACAAATTTATTTGATTGGTAATTGAGTTTGAGCAGAATTTCATTAGACAACGATATGTTTATAGGAAAGAAAACAATTGTAGATGCTTATTGGTGGTAGGCAAAATACGCTATTTTATGATGCATTTAAACTAGAATTCTTCTAGTGAGTTGATAGATTTATAGGAAATGTTCTGAATAATTACAATAAGCATTGATTATATACAGTCAAACCTCGTTAACATGAACACGTTTAACCCTTTCCGGCACGGGCAAAATCTGTAGTAAAATGAGAAATTATCGACTGACACCGGGATTCACAAACGAATTTTTTAAAAACTTTGAATTCCTTAAGCTTTTATTGAAAAAGCAAAATTTTACTAAAATATTATTGATGCCGTTTGCAAGTTTGGATTTAAAATTAGGTATCGCAGACCGGGCACAATGTGCCTGAAAGGGTTAACGTGAATTACTTTTAACCCTTTCCGGCACGTGCAAAATATGTTCGTAAAATGAGAAGTTATCGACTGACACCGGAATTCACAAACAAATTTTTTAGATATTTTGAATTCCTTAATTTAAACTTTTAATGTAAAAGCAAAAATGTTACTAAAATATTACTGGTGCCGTTTGCAAGTTTGGAATTAAAATTAGGTATCCCAGACCGGGCACAGTGTGCCGGAAAGGGTTAACATAAACTGTTTTCTCAGTCTCCTAAAAAGGCGAATACAAAAATTTGATACTGGTAACATGAATTACTGTTAATATGAACAACATTTTGATTACCCTTGAGGTTCATGTTAATGAAGTTCGACTGTATTTGATTTTTTATTGAGAATTTCAAGTTGTTTGTAACCATTTGTAAATAAAAAAAGCAGTATAAATTTAGCTTCTAAATTGTACCTAAGCAAACAAAAGAAGTTGGAAATCAAAATGCAGTTTTAGTCCTGCTAGATAAAGGGGATGGATCATTTCTAATCTAATTACATCTCATTTAAGGGTATATTTCTTTTATTTAAAACCAAAATATACTTTTTCTATAAAATCATTATAAGTATATTAAAAGATTTCTAAACAATTTTAATCATTATTATAAAACATCAGATTTTCAACAAAACGAAGAGAATAATAGTGAGTAATGTAAAGGAAGAGAATAACAGGAATACAGATGAGCGTATGTCCATTCCGCATTCACAGCAGAACCTCAAGCAAAGACTCTCTGGGGTAAAATTTACTTAAACAAATTTATTTGATTGGTAATTAGGTTTGAGCAGAATTTCATTAGAAAACGACATGTTTATGGGACCGAAAACAACGGTGAATGTTTATTGATGGAAAGCAAAATAGGCTATTTTATGATGCATTTAAACTAGAATTCTTCTAATGAGTTGAAAAATTTATAGGAATTGTACTGAACTATTACAATGATTATTGATTATATATTTGATTTTTTATTGAGAAATTCAAAATATTTGTAAACATTTGTTAATTAAAAAAAAGCTATATATATATAACTTCTAAATTATACTTAAATCTCTTACCCTGAATGGATCAAATCGACCCGTTTCTATCATATATTTTATTCGATTTGAACCAGTAATTACTTTATATACAAAGTTGAATAAAAATATCAGAGAACTACGTTAAATAAATGGGTAAAATAGCGTTAAATAAAAATTCTGGTGTCAAATGTTTTTAATCAAGTATGAGTAATTTTTTAACAGGGTAGGAAGGTTAAACCTTTCCGGCGCAGACAAGTTCTTTTCTTAAAATGAGAATTTGTTGACTGACACCGGCATTTACAAAAGACTTTTTTAGAAATTAAGAATTCCCTGATTTAAGCTGTCATTGTAAAAGTAAAATTTTACTAAAATATTATTAATTCCGTTTGTATGTTTGGAATTAAAATTAGATGTTGCCGGAATTGGTAACACTGCTCCGGAAATGGTTAAGCAAACAAAAGTAGTTGGAAAGCAAAAAAGGAACAACCCTGCCAGGGGAATCTGAGAGGATCAATGCTAATCTAATTACAGTCGACTCTCGTTAATTCGAACTCGTCGGGACCACAAGAAATGTTCGAATTATCCGAAGTTCGAATTATGGAAAACATGCTTAATATTGTACTATTACAACAGAATTAATAGTATATATTTTTAAAAAAACCTATTTCGTCTGTTAACTTTAGAACATGACTTAATATTAAATTAAAATATTTAAATACATAAACTTATTAAATATTAGAAGCAAGCACGATGGAAGAAAAATTTAGAGTGTCTCTGATGGACAGACAGGGCTTTAAGTAAGTGGATATAAAATGCATTGTATTATATGTATACTCGTTCGGAACAATTTTCACAAAAATAAAAGAAAGAAAGTATGATCTGAAATCCGTGAGAAAGAAAAGAAAAATGAAAAATCGGAATTCTTGTTAGTTCGAATTAAACAAAGTCAAGAGAAAATGAGTTCGAATTAATGAAAATTTTCAACATTATTCTACCATTGAAAATTTCGGGACTTCATGTTTAGTTCAAATTAAGCGAAGATTCGAATTATCCGATTTCGAATTAACGAGAGTCGACTGTATCTCATTTAATGCTTTTCTTTTATTTAAAATCTAAAGATACTTTTTCTATAAAATCATTATAATTATCTTATAGGATTTCTAAACAACTTTAATCATTATTATTAACCATCCCATCTTCTACAAAACGAGGAGAATAATATTAAGTAATAGGAAGGAAGCGAATACCAGGAATACAGTTGAGCGTATGTCCATTCCGTATTCACAGCAGAACCTCCAGTAAAGAATCTCTAGGGATAAAATTTACTTAAACAAATTTATTTGATTGGTAATTGAGTTTGAGCAGAATATCATTAGAAAACGACATGTTAATGAGAAAAAAGCAAGAGTGGATGTTTATTGGTGGTAAGCAAAATAAGTCATTTTATGATACATTTAAACTTGAAATTTTTAATTAATAGTTTTTTAGCTCACAGGCTATCATGGCCTGAGAGATTATGTGCCCGTACGTTCTGTATGTATGTTCGTTCGTGCGTAACGCGATAGCTCGTGATAAAAATATCCGATCCACTTGAAATTTTGTATGTAGGTATATCCTGACAAGGCACTTCCCTGATTAGTTTTTGGAGTTCATTCGATATGTATAAGAGAGGGAACGGGGGGCTCATGCCCCTCCCTTTAGTTGATATAAATGGGATTTTTATGCAGAATTAAGTTTTCGTTCAAAATTTAGATTAGGATCCTTCTGATGAGGCGATTCCGTGACTGTTATTAGGTGTTCATTGAATAAGTATAAATAGGGGGAACAGGGCTTTAATGCCCCCCCCCTTAATTTACATAAATGGGTTTTTTAAGCAGAATTTTCAGATTTCGTTCAAATCTCTGAATAGTTTTCGAAGTTTAATGGTTAAGTATAAGAGAGGGGGATAACTCCTTTTAAATTATATAGATGCTAAATGATTTTTTTATTAAGAATTATCTCATTTGCTCTGAATTTTGGATATAGATTTTTTATATGATGAAGTATGTTTTTGATAGTATAGGAGGTTTAATGATTAAGTATAAAAAAAGGGGAAAGGGGAGAGCTGTTTCCCCTTCTTAATTTTTTCTCGAACGGAATTAACCTTTGAAAATATAAGGCTTTAATGTACAATTAGTATTTGTAGCCTGTGAGCTCAATGCCATCAGTTTAACTGGGCAGTATTCTTTATTAATAAATGTAATTATAAACTAGTTGGATGTGTCAATCCCAAAACTTTCTTCTATCTCATAAGTATATTTTAATATTTAAAAAAAAAAAAACGTGGTGACCCCAAAGCTACCCACTATTGAATTTCCTCGAACATTTGACCTAGCCTAATGAGATTCTGGTATCCGAAAAGCCTAAAACGCAAAATTTAATTAATATTCTGAGAAAATGAGCTTAGTACAGGGTGCGTAGTCATTAAGAAACTCAGAGGATTTTAATTCTTTTAATATCAGAAATTCTTTAAAGTATTGGTTGTTACATCTGAAAAAGGATTCCTTTTTCGTTAAATAAAACAGATTTTACATTATAAAAATTCTGGTAAAAGGTGCTTACAAGGTGCTTCCAGACTACGCACCCTGTTAGTAGTGCCTCATGTTGGATAATTTATACTAAAACCTAATAAGCATCTATTTTTGTCAAGACCTAACAGAATCTGAAATTTGATGGAATTTAGTCCATTAGTTCTTGAGATATAGTTATAACAAAAAATTTGCAAAACTTAGCACAGCAACACCATACCTTGGACAATTTATGCCAAAACGTAAAAAAGCGTCTAATTATGTTATGGTGTAAAAGAATCTGCAGTTTGATGAAATTCTGTGCATTAATTCTTGAGATATAGCTAGTTTAAAAAAAAACCGTGTAAAATATAGCACAGCAGCGCCATCACTTGAAGGATTTATAACAAAACGTAATCATCGTGTAATGTTACATGTCATTTTGTAACAAAATCTGAAGTTTGATGAAATTCTGTGTGTTGGTTGTTTAGATATAGCTATCGGAAAAATCGTGCAAAATGCAGCATAGCTGCACCACCTGTTGCAAGGTTAATACCAAAATGTTATCAGCGTCTAATTATGTTATATATTCTAGTGTAACAGAATCTAAAATTTAATGAAGTTCTTTGCATTAGTTCTTGAGATATAGCTATCGCAAAAATCGTGCAAAATGTAGCATAGCAGCGCCACCTATAGAGCAGTTCACACCAAAACCTTATCAGCGGCTATGTATCTCAAGGTATTGCGGAATCTGAAGTTTGGTGAAATTCTGTGCATTTGTTCTTGAGATATAGCTATCATGAAAATCATGAAAAACGTGGCATAGCAGCGCCACCTGCTGGCCAATTTACACCAAAACTTAATCAGCGTCTATGTATATCAAGGGGGTACAGAATCTAAAGTTTGGTGAAATTCTGTGTGTTAGTTCTTGAGATATAGCAATCTTGAAAATCATGAAAAACGTAGTATAGCAGCGCCACCTGCAGGCCAATTTTCACCAAAAACCAATAGGCACTAATTCATATCAAGGTCTAACTGAATATAAAATTTTATGAAATTTCGAGCATTAGTTCTTGAGATAGAGCGCCCACAAATTTTTTGTCACATACAGACAGACAGACAGACAGACGGACAGACTCACAGACAGACATTTTCTAAAAATAGTCAAAACGTGTTCAGGACCTTCTAAAATGTATAAATCCTTCGAAAACCGGAAGTCGAAAATTTTCATGAATCCAATACTTTCTTCTTGTAAAGATAGAAGAAAGTAAAAAAATTAATAAGTGTAATCTAAATAAGTGTAAGTAATCTAAATAAGTGTAATCTAGTAATCTTTGTAAATAAAAAAAAAAACAGTATATATTTAGCTTCTAAGTTGTACTTAACCCCTTCGCGACGGGAGTGTTTTAAGAAATTTTTAATGTTTCGTAACTGGTTTTTAAATTCAGAAATTTGTGCCATTTAAATCGAGAATATGCTTCAATTATACAAAGCAAATTTTACAGTAAAATTTTACTGGTGGGGATAAACAAGGATTCTTAAGCCTTTTTGCGGCACGTATACGTGTCACTCGTCCCCAAGGGATTAAGCAAACAAAAGAGTTGGAAAGCAAAATGCAGCATTAACCGTGCCAGGAGAATGGTGATGGATCAATGCTAATCTAATTACATATCATTTAACAGTTTTCTTATATTTAAAATCTAAATATACTTTTTCTATAAAGTCATTAAACGTATCTTATAGGATTTCTAAACAATTTTAATCATTATTATTAACCAAATCTTATTATCTTCTACAAAACAAAAAGAATAATATTAAGTAATCGCAAGGAAGCGAATAGCAAGAATACAGATAAGCGTATGTTTATTCAGTATTCAGAACAGAACCTCGAATAAAGACTCTCTGGGGTAAAATTTACTTAAACAAATTTATTTGATTGGTAATTGAGTTTGGGCAGAATTTTATCAGAAAACGACATGATTATGGGAAAGAAAACAATAGGGCATTTTATTGGTGGTAAGCAAAATAAGCTATTTTATGATGCATTTAAATTTGAATTTTTCTAATAAATAGATAGATTTATATACTGGATAATTACAATGAGTATTGACTATCTATTTAATTTTTTATTGAGAAATTACAGATTCTGATAAGAAAAGTTTTAAATTAATTAGTAGTTCTTGAACTACACTTGTTTTTTATTTCAATTTTTCCCCTCTCTTCTATATATTTTTTAATTTTTCTCTTTACCGCTTAATCGTGGCGCCCGGGACATACCTATAAATCTGTAAATCTTTTATCTTATCGTATAGTCTTACGAAAATGTCTTTTAGAATTCTACAGAAAAAAGTTTTATAAAATACTATAGAATTATGGGCCGTTTTTCTGTAAGCTAGTTTAACTTTTTCAGGGGCAGAAGATTTCTGATCATACAAAGATGTAATAATTGGCTGACACCAGAATATTCAAACTAATTTCTTAGAAATTAAAACTCCATTATTTTAATCGCTCATTGTAAAAGCAAAATTTTATTAAAATAAAATTGGTGCAATTTGTCAGTTTTGGAATTAAAACTTGGTGGCTAGGACTTCTACCCAATGACCTTGAAAAGGTTAAAAGCTCTAGAAAAACCTGTAGAAATTCAAAGGACATGTTGGTAGTGAAAAAGTTTTTTATAGAAGTTTAACCCCTTAACTGGTTAATTCATTTCCGTTCAATAAATTGAAAATAGCGGACTCACACCACTATTATTTAAATAAAATATTCGTAAAATTTAGTCAAAACATTTCCGCCTTTCAATAGTATGAAATTTTCTAAAAAATAATGGTGGTGTCAAAAAGCTTTAAATGATAAAATAAGAAAACTCGTCTTGCCCGAACGGCGTTCGGGCAAACCAGTTAAGGTTGTTAAAAAAAAATCTGCTTTACAGATATTTCTATAGCTTTTATACTTGCTTATAGATAAACAGACCATAAATTCTACAGGATTCTACAAAACTTTTTCGATAAAATTCTAATAGCTATTTTGGTGAGGCAGAAGCCATAAGGCGTTAGAAAAATGTCTACTGGAAGTTAACCCATTAGTGCCCAGCGTCATTTTTTAGTCGCTTATAAAAAAGGCGATAAAGCACTTTTCACACCAGTAAATAGAAAAATAAATAAGCACTATTTTTCACGAGACAAATTCCTCAATAAATTAAGATAAAAGTTATTCATCTTTTAAAAGTGGTGGGAAACCCGAAATTTCATTTTTAATGAAGAAAATATTTTAGGCATTAATGGGTTAATGGTAGATACTTAATAAGGCGGTAATGTGCTACACATAAAGCAGCTAGAGTTAAAGCTGCACTATTTTGAGGATATATCAATTCCTCTATTCCCTGTAGATGAGTACATGTTTTATTTTATCATGTAAGAAGCATAAGGCATCCAAATAAAGGGTAAATTTATGTTCAAAGTTACTGGTGGATGTTTAATAAGGAGCTAATGTATTACTATGAAACCGACTGCAGATAAAGTCTCACTGTTTCGAAGATATATAAATTCCCTCACTCTCTCTATATGAATACTTTTTTATCTTATGTTATAGGAGCCATTAGGTTTTCAAATAAAGACAAAATTACTATTTAAAATTACTGATGGGTGTTTAATAAGGAGGAAATGTGCTGTTTTGAAACCGGCTACAGTTAAAACTTCACTATTTTAAGGCTATATTAATTCTTCCACTCCCTGTACAAGATTAAACACGTTTTATCTTATCATGTAGAAGCCATAAGTTACTCAAACAAAAGAGATATTTTTATTCAGAATAACTGATGAATATTTAACACTAGAACCGCGGCGACGGGTCATTTTGACCCGTATCATATGGAGCGATGTCAACTCGAACCAGAAAACTCTTAATAAAATAAGCTAAATATATGCTGAGCAAAAAATATTTTCAATATATAACTTAAACAGTTTTAAATAAAAATTCCGGTGAGAAATATTTTTATGAAACTTGAATGAATTTTCCCGCGGTTCTAGAGTTAATAAGGCGGTAATAGGCTAATTTTAACCTTCCGTCTACCAGACGGGTCCATTGGACCCGACAGCAATATTTCTGGTGTCAATGGTAAAATGAGAAATTGTCGATTGACACCGGAATTTATAAAGGACTTGTCTAGATATTACGAATTCCTTAATTTAAGCTTTCATTGTAAAAGCAAAATTATATCAAAATATTACTGGTGCCGTTAGCAAGTTTGGAATTAAAATTAGGTGTTGCCGTAGATAAATGGGTGTTTTGTCTGGTAGACGGAAGGTTAAACAGGCTGCAGTTAAAGCAGGGCTGCAAAAATCTAGGCGCCAGAGGGTAGTCTCTCACCACTAAAATTTTAAAGTTTTTTTCGCTCAAAATTTAATAGCATTCTAGCAAGAATTTTACACGAAATATTCGTAGAAGAAAAACGAAATAAATTTTGTGGTGAGAAGCTGCTGCTGGCGCCTAGATTTTTGCACCCCTGAGTTAAAGCTTCACTATTTTGAGGCTATATCAATTCATTTTTATTAATTCTTTTTTATTCACAATTCCATATCTTTAAGTCCTTGGGGACGAACGACACGTATACGTGTCATAAAAAGGCTTAAGAATTCTTGTTTATCCCCACCAGTAAAATTTCACTGTAAAATTTGTCTTATTTAATCGGAGCATTTTCTCGATTTAATAAAGCACAAATTTTTCTTTTTAAAATCCCCTGACGAAACATTAAAAATTTCGTAAAAGGCTCCCGTGTCGCGAAGGAGTTAACAGCATTGTTCAGAGTTGTCAGTTAGGCATCCGTTTTTATTCAGAAATTTAGACTTCGTATCAGAAAGAAATAATAGTATTTTTTACTTTATGTAATAAAAAGACATTTGGCAATCGCAAAATAAAAATCCTTCTTTCGAATTTTCCGGTTTATGATTGAAATTTCGATTTAAATTTGGAGGACAAATTGGCAACCCAATCTTTGTTGATCAATTCGAATTCTTCCCTAACATTTAATTTTTGTGAATAATGAACTTACAAAATAAGGAGTAAACAGAAAGTGCAGATTCTACCAGTTCCGAGTGAAGTAGCCGAGGAAATCGTGACGGATGCTTTTTCTCATTGGATCAGTAGCGTCCAATTACCGGATAGTCAAATTTATCACGAACAAATATGAATAAAAATTTACTTTTATTTAGGCGCCTTATTCAAGAAAATAGTATCTCATAAATATGATAAAAAATTCTTTCTCTTTTAACTGGTGTCAGTTTGCGTAGGATTACACTGGAACTGATAAGAGGTGGTCTAGGTTGTCACTATATGGTGGAAACGCAGGGACTGACTACAATGAAATAAACTTGCACCAGTAAAAATGAATATTTGTTTCTACCATTCTTTATCACTGCGATTTTGCAGCAATCAGATGTACAAATAAGGAGAAGAATTCTACATAAATTTATTGGTGAGGGTTTTTTCCCGTGGCAATCAACCCTTGTGAAAGCGGTTGCAGTTAAAGCTTGCCTTCATTGTTTGGAGAATGTGTCAATTTTTTTTTTTTTTTTTTTTTTTTTTTTTTTTTTTTTTTTTTGAAGCTTTTCAGTCCTGAGACAAATATTGCGAGAGATCTCAAGAAACATGTTAATCCTTTAACGGCGGACAAAGACTTTTCATTGCCAAGATGTTGAAATAAATTAATGACATCGGTAATTGCAAATAAATATATTTGTTAATAAGAAACAACGATTTTTCACATACATAATAAAATATATTTTTTTTTAAATTAAAAATCTGGTGGCGCTGTTGCAAACCGGAATTATTTTTTTGTGATTTCGTAAAGAAACTGATGAACGTTAAAGGATTAATAGTCGTTGAGCCAGAAGCCAAAAATAGGGCTTTTGGTTTCATCTCTGGGGACTTGACGATACATACATTTTTGGATTCACAATGGTCCAAGAAGTTCATTTTTTGATGATACTTTGAAGTTCATGGTAGCTTATAAACGCAATATGGAAAAAAGAGCGCCATCTATCGCAGACATATAACAAGTGAATTTTTATTTTTTGGTATTATTACATAATTAAATTTTAATGAAAAAATGGAAAGAACAAATATTGTTGAACATACAACGTTATATAATTTATATATTTGTTAAGATTTTATTTTAATATGATTATTAATATTTTCAATTGGATAAATTGTTCAAAGGACATTTACACGACAGAAAACTGAAATCTTGTTTTGAAATTTAATGCATACTATTTTTATGTGAATAAAACACAGCAATTCAAGAACAAAATAGTAATGGAGAATCTGTTGTACTTAGTCTATTAAGAATTAACCCCTTCGGGACCACGAATGCATATATGCACCTTTAAAACTTGCTTTCATCGCTTGTTTATGATACCACTAAAAAAGAAATTTAAAATTTTTCTTTTTTAATTAAAATATTCACTTGCTAAACTATTTTTAATTGTATGACAAAAAACAGTGTAAACCAAGCAATGTTCATGTAAAAGATGCAGGTCTGGAATGGGTTAATAAATAAGAGAAATCTTAGTCTTTTGCATTGCTATCGTCATAGATTGACATTAGTATGTTCAACTAATTTTCATCATCCTAGAACAAGTCTATACTCTACATATGTTTGTACATCTACGTTCATTAAAAAGACATGGACATGATAATGTGACACACGTTCCAAAGCAGTTTCAGGATCAAGAGAACTGCCATTCTAGATAGCATTTTCCTTTGCTACCTGTTCCAAAAAACTAACCATATTTATCTGCGAACAGAAGATCAGGAACAGGCTGTAGGTACTCCTTACAAACAAGACCGTGGAAATTAGTTATCATTATCGATAGGTATTGTGGATTACTATATGACAAAAGGCAATGCGACTCCACAGAATCTTTAAAAAAAAGTATATAGAATATAGCGCGTCTGAGTATTTGTGCTTTCCATAATAGAGATGGCAAACTTACGACTCAGCATGTTTCTTGGTTTCCTGTAATATGTCAGTTTAAATATCATGCGCCTTAAGTGTATCTCGAAATTTATGTTTTGAATCATCATTTTCCCTTGACTGTTGAAGCGTTTACTGTACCGCACTCCATGCATATTAATCAAGTTTTAATGTTTAATTTACCTGTTATTGGATCCAAATTTCACAAATATTAACCCTTCCTAGCATTTCAAATCGGTTTCTAAAGAAAACAATGTAATAACAACCACATGAATATCTTTTGAGACAATAAAACTTCTAAATCCACCGTGCTTCACTGTGCTTTAGCTTGATGTACACGAAATAAAAGTTACGTATCATGTGTTCTTGGAAGCAGGTCAATTTAGTGAATTCTTCAACTAGTTATTTCGTGAAATTATATAATTTTTCTCAGTAGATAACCTACATCATTCGTGTATTCAACTATTTCAGATGATGTTCATTTTGCCATTCTTTAGAAATGAAATGAATAAAAATTGCTTCTATTTTCGTACTGATGTTTCCACCGGAGACGATAACTTGCATAACATCACCAACAGTTCATATTTTTCGTTTATTTATTTTTATTGACACCTGCCTGTATGTGTAAGAGGAAACATTTATTCTTTGTTAGGATGTATAATCTTGTATTATTTCAGAAAATAGATTCTTTGCTACTTCTCCAAATGATTGTATATCCAGTGGTAGCTTTAACAAAACACATTACGTCATTTATCTTAACAACACCATCATGTGCATTCTTTCAGCAGTCGCATTTTTCTCATAACATTCACCAGTTTGCCTTTTCAGTTTTCCGCATTGGACCATCAAGTGTCGCTAAGGATCTTGAATTAAATCCCAGATGGTATAGTAACATGCAGTTCTCATATCAAATTTTCTCCGCTGTGGAATGATCATCATCTGAATAAACATATTTTTTTTGTCTTGGCAACAAACTCTGGTATATTAAACTTTACATTCTCTTTCTTCGTCAAGTCAGAAAATGTATTTAGTTTCTTTATCTTTGGATGCTTGAAAAACCCTTATGGTTTTAAGTCCTCAGACAGATAGTCTCTCTGGAAAGTTTGGCAAGCTTCTACACCAATCTCATGATCTTTGAACATGTCTTCAACAAATTCTAGAACTGTTATTGCTCCAATTGTTACTATTATCATATCTAGATTTATCTATTCATTGATACGTGTTCTATGTGATATCACGTTCATCTTTCTGGATCTTGCTCAAAGACAGATCTGGATCTAAAATAGATTTGTCTGAAGTACAGTTTTTTGTTCTTTCCTTTTGTTCTCTGCCTTATAATAAAAAATGTCCCTTAAAAATATCTCTTAACTGCGGCAGGTCTTTGGCTGAATTTCATTGTAGCTTTTGACCCCTGCGTATCTTTACTTATTGTTTTTTGAATCACCCTATTAATTCAATAGCATACAAAACCAAGGAAATCTTTAGGATCAGCCTGTTTATCAGCGAATATTTTACAAAATAGTGTCTATTAGCTACTCTGTTCTTGTAAATATCTTGGATAAATGTCATTGTGAGGTTATGGTGAATCCAAAAATGTATGGTTTAACAAGTCCGCTAGAAAAACACATAAAACCACAATATAAAACCACAAAAGCCGCTGGCAACGATGGCGACCATTTTCCAATATGGTGCGCATAAGCTAATCTGATTTTGAAAATATGGATAAATGTCATTCTTTTGTCGTAGTGAATTCAAAAATATATGGATATGATTTAAGAGGCCACTGAAATGAAACCAGAAGAGCCCCTGGCTCAACGGCGGCGACCATTTTCCAATTTGGCGTCCATAAATTACCCTGTTTTTAAAATATCATGGATGAATGTCATTCTGATGTTGTGGTGAATCCAAAAATATATCATTTAACAAGTTCGCCGACATGAAATCACAAGAGCCCCTGTCGCAATATGGCCGCCATTTTCCAATATGGCACCGATAAATTACCTTGGTTTTGAATGTATCATGGATAAATGACATGTTGATGTTGTGATGAATCCAAAAATGTATTGATTACCAAGTCCGCTAACATGAAACCACACGACCCCCAAACTCAACGACGGCGGCCATTTTCCAATATGGCGCCTATAAGCTACCCTCGTTTTGAAAGTATCATGGATAAATGAGGTGTTGATGTTGTGGTGAATCCAAAAATATATAGTTTACCAAGTCCCCCGACATGAAACCACACGACCCCCTGGCTCAACGACTATAACCCATCAGTGACTAGCGTCTCCTTTTAGGGACGTTTATGAAAAAGGGCAAGAAAGCACTTTTCACACCAGTAGATAGAAAGATAAATAAGCGCTATTTTTCACGAGACAAACTCCTCAATAAATTAAGATAAAAGTTATTTGTCTTTTAAAAATGGTGAGAAACCCAAAAATTCATTTTTAATGAATAAAATAATGTGGGCATTAATGGGTTAAATATCACTATAAAACATCTCGAAAAATGTATCAATTAATATATCGTTTCTTATGATCTGAACGCATTTATTAGAAAGATCCAGAAATAATTTTAACAATTCTAAAAGTATTTAAATTAATTCAAAGGGTGATCTTTAGTGTCTCCCACTGGCCACACCAGGACTGAACAGGTTTAGAATTTCCTGTTGTGAATCCATTGAATAATTAACCTCTTCGCGACGGGAGCCTTTTACGAAATTTTTAACGTTTGTCACAGGTTTTTAAGGACAGAAATTTGTGTCTTATTAAATAGAGAAAATGCTCTGATTAAAGTAGGCAGATTTTACAGTAACATTTTACTGTTGGAGATAAGCAAGGATTCTTAACCTCTTCAGACCTGAGGTACACAAATGTGTACCTCCGTTCTTTTCCTCATAAAAACTAAACTGTTCGAATTTTTTGCATTTTTACTTTACTTCTATACAGCTAAATGTTTTTTGCTTTAAAACTAAACCAATAAATGTCAGCACTGATGAATATTACCTTATAAAATAAATATTATTTTCATCCGAGTTTCGAAAATACCTTCAAGACATTGTGGCCAAAAAAATTAAGAAATATTCATAATTATTTAACTTAAATGCTTTACAATAAAAAATTTTGAAAATTTGCTGTTCATTTACTTGTTTAAGAACCTTAATTTTGTTATTGAGTACATTTATAATTCTGATAGTTAAACTTATGTTTTAAGGGGATCAGTACTTTTATATCCATATTTGTAAACCTAAACTACCAGTCCCTTAAAGTACTGATTTAATAAGAATGATCCTTTCTGTCATCTATGGTGTCATTTCGATTATGCAAAAGCAATAAATATATATTTGTAGAGTTATTTTATGCTCAGGTCTGAAGAGGTTAAGCCTTTTGGAGGCGGGATTATTTGTCGCTTGCCCCCAACGGATTAAATGTCTTTTGAGTTACCCTATTTACAATCACTCTTGAGAATCACCAGTAGAAATTAGAAACAGAAAGAGCAACATGTGGATTCAAGTATGCATATCTCTTTTTCGATTATCTCATGATTTTTATTAGACAACCGAAAAGTGTATAACACACTTCATATAAGATATATGTAATATTTATAAATATTGTCACACATTTTGATGGTGTGTTGCTCAACAAGATCTTTATATAATGAAAGATAACAATTAAATAAATATTTCTCACTGAACCTAAGTATTTTTAATCTAAGTGTAATCCATACTGCGGATTAATTTCAGGGACCTAACTATTTTGTTTTAGACATGCTAGAAAACTTTCTTATCTAGGAATGTCTTATAATACCCCTGAGTATTACCTTAGTTGGAAGAAAAAGATCTCTTGTACGAATCTGAAATCCTTGTTGGTCTAATCAATACATTGATTGAGATTGCCAAATTCATTAACCGAGTTCAACAGAGGCTCATCTTTTTTAGGGTAGTTTCACTGATTAGAATCCTTGAAGATGCAAATTAATTTTGTACTGGATTGATTTATGGACCAATATTTCCAATAGTAAAAGAAAGCAAAATAAGTACATTTCTTTTCTATATTTTGTAATTGTTTAGAAGTTTTTTTAGAGAAAAAAATTATATTTCTAATGAAACTCATTGGAAGTATGTGTATACTTTCTTTTATACTGAATATCGTAAAAGTATAGCATTTATGGAATAGTTAATATGGCAAATAATAATTTTAAAAAATCTGCTAAATGTATAAGCAGAGGTGTAAAAATGTAGGCACTAGCGGGCAATCTGTCACTACAAATTATTATTCATTATTTTTTATCAAATATTTCGTCTAATTTTTTGGAAAGAAAATTAATAATATTTAGTGTTTAGAGACTGCTTGTTAGCGCCTATAGTTTTACACCCTGGTGTATAGGTTGGTAGGCTAAAATCTAGATGCCAGCGGGTAATCTCTTACCGATAAAACTTAAACTTTTTCATCTAAGAAAATTTAATAGCATTCTAACAAGACTTTACATAAAATATTTGATGAAAAAAAAAATATTTAGTGGTGAAAGACTGCCGGCTGGCATTGAGATTTTTACACACCTGTGTAAGCATATACATGAATGTAATTAAGTATATATATTGTATCTTTTCGAAGAATAGAGAACTGTTGAATTAATCCGAACTTCTTAGTTCCAAAGTAATGATCTACACAAAGCTGTTATTAGTCTTGACAACAACATTAACCCCTTAACTATTATACTTTTTTGACAACATAAATTAAAAATAGCAGATAAACGCAATTTTTTCCCATACGAAAATATTTGCCTTACTTAATTGAAAAAAAATCTGAAAATCAATAAGGGTAAAAGCATAGTTGTCAACATCTTCCGCGGGAAAAAAGTTATAGAAAATTTTACCATTTCAAATCGCCGTAATTTGCCGATTATATAAGGCAAAAATTTCTATTAAATTATTCCGGGCCAAAAAAATCAGAAGATTCGGCAATTATACCTTAAACCCTTTGCGGGGCGGGGCAAATTCATTGCTTAAGTATTGAAATAAATGACTGACACCGGAATTTGGAAACAACTTTATTTGTAAATATGAAAACCTAACCCTTAATTAACCCTTTCCAGCACGGACAAAATCTGTTACTAAAATGAGAAACTATCGATTGTCACCGGAATTCAAAAAAGAATTTTTTAGATATATTGAAATCCTTAATTTAAGCTTCTATTGTAAAAGCAAAATTTTACTAAAATATTACTGCTGCTGTTTGCAAGTTTGGAATTAAATTTAGGTATCCCGGGGGGGGGGGGGACCGGGCACAGCGTGTCGGAAAGGGTTAACACTTTCCGGCTCGGGCAAAATCTGTTAGTAGAATGAGAAATTATCGACTGATTCCGGATTTCACAAAAAAAATTTTTAGATATTTTGAAACTCCAAATTTAAGCTTTTATTGTAAACGCAAAATTTTACTAAAATATTATTGGTGCCGTTTGCAAGTTTGGAATTAAAATTAGGTATCCCAGGACCGGGTGCGGCGGAGACAAATTCTGCTCATAAAATAAGGAATTATTGATTGACACCGGAAATTTAAAACGACTTTTATAGAAATTACGATTTCCTAAATTTACGCTTTCATTGTAAAAGTGAAATTTCTGTAAAATATCCTTGGTGCAGTTTGTAGTTTTGGAATTCAAATTAGGTGTGCTTGGGGGAATGGACACACTGCCTTGGAAAGGGCTAAAATTACAAATTCGCGGTAGAATTATAACGAAGCAAGGAATGTGTTCCTGCCCAAAACAGTTAAAGGCTTAACCTTTTGCACTCTAGTGGTCATTCCCATTGACCACTAGTGTCCCGCGTAAATGGATATTCCAAATTCTCTGGACACTAGTATTTTAAGGGGGCTCAGGGGTTGAAAACTTTTCAAAAAATCGATTTTTTTTTATCTAATTTGATTATTCATTTAATTTTTAACTCAATGCAAAAAACCGCATAAAAATATTTGCATTTTTAATAGAGTTCTAAGCATTTATATTTCAACACTTTCATAGCCGCATCCATATAATTTCAACTTTAAGCCGCGTTTTCTCAAAACTTGATTTTTGATGACTAACACCGAGATTTAAAAAAAAAAAACTATTTGATGGAATGGCTTTTTTTTTTGCATATAACATCATTATCTAGATTATGAATTAATATATTTTAGATAGTTTAATATTTTGAGTATTTTTAATGGAAAAAAAGTTGTATTTTTGGGAGGGTATTTTTTTATTTTCAAATTTGAGAGATTTTTTAATACTGTTTTTTTAAGTGATAGTTATATCCTTAATTCATAATCTAGATTATTATGTTATATGCACGCAAAAAAAATTTAAGCCATTCCATCAAATAGTTTTTAAATCTTGGTGTTAGTCGTCAAAAATCAAGTTTTGAGAAAACACGACTTAAAGTTGAAATTATATAGATGCGGCTATGTAAGTATGGATACATAAATGCTCATTACTCCGTTAAAAATGCTAATATTTTTATGCGGTTTTTTGCATTGAGTTAAAAATTAATTGAATAATCAAACTAGATCATAAAAAAATCGATTTTTTGAAAAGTTTTCAACCCCTGATCCCCCTTAAACAATGAATTTTTTCTGCGCCGCAAAGGGCTAAAGGATTAATACTGACCACACAATCGAATCATATTTAGATCAGCTTTTTGTATTTTTACTAGGATAGCCGAAAATTTCTTTTTTTTTTTAAATTTGTGCATGTTATGTTTTTTGCAGGATATTGTATATGTGTGTATGAGTTTGATTATAATTATATATGTGGGCATCTTAATTATACATTTATAAATCATTATCTTGAATTTTGTTAAAAATAACTTAATTTTGCATTTCTTGTTTTTATAATATTTTTATATTTTTTAAGTAAATTCAGTAAATTTACAACATATGAATAAATAGTTCCACTTTAACCCTTTCATCTCTGATGGTTGAATTTTCTACCAGTTAATTTTAATTTTGAAATGTCACGGTGGCACCGGAATATCTAACCAAATTTATTTGAAAAAGGTTTAATGCATTTTTTCGCGTATGTCGTAAATCGAATTTCTTCTTTGTAAAAAACTGGTGCCAACGTGTTATTTGGAATTTTGATGAAATTTACCCACCAGGGCTCAAATGGATAATAACTTTTTTGACAGTACCATATATTTTATCGGTAAATCAGGGCTTTACAACCTTCGTTTTGCCATATTATTATCACTAATTTAGAATAGAAAATACTGTCTTTAATTGTAGAAACTTTGCGATTAAAGATGTTGAAATATGGTATTCAGTTTTTATGGCAGCAAACGACTTTGAAGAAAACATGTTGAAAACCCCAATTTTAATTCTAGAATTACGTCGAGCGGCCATTTGGATCGTTATTAAATGATTTTACTTAGGTTGAAATCAGACATATTTAGGAAAGTTTTAAAGACACAAAGAAAAAGAAGGTTAATTACTTAAATTAAACGGTTTTAAATGAAAATTACGGTGATAACTATTTTTATAAAACTAAAGTAAAATTTACAGTGGTTCTGGTATAAATACATTACTGTGATATACGATATATGTACGAAAAGCATAATTTGCTATTCATAATTAATTATAAATATAATTTATATCGTTATTAATTTTTTTTTACACAAAATTCAATTAAATCTTGAAATAAGTTAAAGACAAAAATTAGAAGACTATTTTCAAGAGATAATTGAATATAATTCTTTATGATATAAGTAGATAGCAAACTATAGATATATTTTCAGGTCCTAATAACTTTACCGCAGTGTTTTGTGGAAAACTTTCTTATTAAGGTAGGTTTTATTGTACGTTCATTTACATGTCAACCCATTCGGGACCAGTATCTTTTATATTGATTTTATTCAATTGACACAATTTTTTGTCAAATTATTAAATTTAGTTTGTTAATAAAAATAAATGCTATAATTAAGCAGGGCAAATTTTCCTTTTCTCTTTTATTGGTATCAAAAACAAGTGCTTTAAGCATCTTATGAGGATGCCCGTGGTCTCAAAAATTTTAAAAGGTGAAAATTGCAACGACTGACAAAAGTTCGTGTAGAGTGGAGTGCAAGAGAAATATGAAGTTAGGGAAAATCAACAATTGATTGGTAGAATAAATACTATTGAGAGGTAATTTAAATTTTACAAATCAACTTACGGTATTTCTCTTGTAAAGAAAGAGTAGAAAATACTTTCAACGAAATTCTTTCTGGTCTAGGAAGCTGACTATTTGGTGAAAATGCGCTTCAATTAATAAAAAAAGGAGGCGCCGTTTTCAATCGATTTGAATTTGAAAAGAAGGTTTTTTCCTTATTAGACTGAGGAAAAATTAAAAACGTGCGACGATTAGTATTTAAAAAAATGCATTATAAGTGTCATTTAAGCATCTGCTGTTTCCACATTAGCACCAGTATTTTGCAAAGAAAAGATTCGGTTTACGATATATACAAAAAAAATTCTTTAAAACCTTACCTTTTTCTAATAAATTTGTTCGAATAATCTGTTGCCACTGAGATATTTTGGTGTTAAATTTAAATGGTAAATATTCAATCATCAGAGCTCAATGGGTTAACCCTTTAACGTTGAAAGCATTTTCATTGCTAAGATGTTGAAATAAGTGGCTGACACCAGTAATTGCAAACAAATATAATTATAAATAAGAAAACGTGATTACTCACATGCATGATAAAGTGGATTATTTAAATTAAAATTCCGGTGTCGTTGTTGTATATCGGAATTAAAATTTCGTGGTTTCGTAGCGAAACTAATGAACGTTAAAGGGTTAAACGAATTTATAATTATCCAAACACCCTATTCATCTCATTTTGTTTTTCATCTGATTTAATATGCGAAATAGTATCTCGGATTAGTGTATCGTTGTGTGCAGTAGCAACGAAAATGAAATTGAAAAAAATGCAAACAAGTGCTTTTAAAATAATTCAGGTCCATCACATTAAGAAACTTCAGCATGCTTGGAAACAGATATGAAAAGGCTCAAATATCAGAAGAACGCTTTTGATATTCTGCTAATGTATTTAAAATTAATTCGAGGCATGGAAGCATCATAAGGAATGTCTTCTTTGAAGCAAGCAAGAGTCGGAAGCTTTTTTGTTTAGATTATAAATTTTGGAGTTAAAAGGATGATTAAAAAAAAATTTTTTTAAGTAAATATATAAAATAAATATAGTGACAAATAAAAAAAAAATCAATTTTTAATCACGCATTCACTAACTGATGAGGACAGTCCTAAGCCTGCACAAAATGTGAAGGTTTTCGCATAGACTAATACATCCTTTTAAATGTCTGTCCATTATACTATAATTTTCAACACAATCTAACTGATTGGTAAAGTAATCATACGAATTAAATATTTCCAACTGGCGAAAAATTGACCAGGCTGGGAATCGAACCCATATACTTGGCTTACAAGGCCAATGCTTTACCTGTTAAGCTACCTGGGTGACAGCCAGCTGGGATTTTTCGCTCAGATAACTTTATTGGTCATAACATCTGGTCTGTCATTTAGACAGCTCAACAGAATAGACCGCAGTTAATGGAACTCCATATGACGATGGGTAGGTAGATATACTATTATTTTCAACACAATCTAACTGATTGGTAGTTATCATACGAATTGAATATTTCCAACTGAACGAAAAATTGACCAGGCTGGGAATCGAACCCAGATACTTGGCTTACAACTCGGTTATCTGAGCGAAAAATCTCAGCTGGCTATCACCCAGGTAGCTTAACAGGTAAAGCATTGGCCTTGTAAGCCAAGTATCTGGGTTCGATTCCCAGCTTGGTCAATTTTTCGCTCAGTTGGAAATATTCAATTTGTCTGTCCGTTAATACGAAATTTAGCTTATGCTGAACTAGGGCCGGTATCGACTTCTTGGATGATCGGTGCACAGTTGTAAGTCTAATGAAAATAAGAAATTTCTTTTTCTATACAAAATTTCTGATAGAAGTTGAAATAAAAAAACATAAATGTTAACAGTTATGCTTTTAGATATTTTATATTAATAAATATCTATCTTTACGTATTCCAAATTGAAATAAATCATAATATAAGATGAAGAATGACACTTTCAGCGATAATTTTCTCCCGTGGGCTCAAAACTGTTGATTAATTTCAGAGATCTATAATTTTTTCCCTTGACTTCCAGAAAAACTTTCTTATCCTTAGAGTTCTTTTAATACCCCGTATTAATTCAGTTGGAAGAATAAAGAAATACTGCGTCACTGAGAAATCCTTGTCTTTGGAACCATCGATCTAATCAATGCTTTGATTGGGATTCCCAAGTTCATTAACAGAGTTCACAGAGCCTCATCATTCTTAGGTCAACTTCTTTGATTAGAATCTCGGAGATTTAAATTAACTTTTCTTTTGTACCAGAAGTTTTTGTATAAGATTATATCGTATTGTTAAAAACGGCTAAATAAATATATCTGCAAAAAGTGTAATTAACGCCGAGTCGCACATTGATAATTTTATTATAAAAGATATAAAACAATTAAACTGTTAAAATGTTTATATGTGTGTGCATTAAATCTAGAACCGCGTGAAATTTTACTCAAGTTTTATAAAAATAATTGACACCAAAATTTTTAATTAAGTCAATATTACTTATTTAATTTAAGTAATTTTTGTGCAGCTTCCCTAGTACCAAACCAATATTGGTCGAACGTTGCGCCAATATTTCATTAATTGGAAATATTGCCAATAAAACGTCAATATTGCTCCAAAATTTTGATGTTTACATTTTGCCCTTATTTAGCCAATATTTGCAAGCAATATTATGTCAATATTGGGGTTTCATTGGAAATATTGCCAATAAAACGCCATTATTGTACAAATGTTGGCGTTAAATTGGAAATATATCCAATGAAATCCCAATATTTAAACAATATTGGCAGTATTTCCAATGAACCCCCAATATTGCAGGGATGATTTCCGCTTTTTTGCACACCAGTAAAATCTCAGAGAAAATGCTATGTTATCAAATCTGAACATTCTCGCGATTTCAAATAACAACATTTTCGTTAAGATTTTACTGGTGTCCAAAAAAGCGGAAATCTCATCCCTAATATTGGCATAATATTGGCTGCAAATATTGGCTAAATAAGGGCAAAATGTAAACATCCCAATATTGGAGCAATATGCGATGACAAAATTGCGCCAATGTGCTAATATTGCTCCAAGATGTAGTCAATATTGGTCCAATGCTGTTTGGCTACTGGTGTTATATGTGAATTATTTTAGAAGACTTATCTGATTCGAATCGACATCTTTTCACTGAGCACGGGTCAAAACGACCCATCTCCGCGGTTCTAGTTTTATTGTGTATACTAAAAAGGAAATTTTTATTAACAGCCACTGACCAGTAAATGATATTTTGTTAATAGCCAGCCCCTGTCTCATAGTTGTTTTTAACCCTTTGAACTCTGGCGCGTAAATTTCATCAAAATTCCAAATGTCACATTGGCAACAGTATATTGCAAAGAAAAAAAGCCGGTTTACGATATACACGAAAAAATGCATTAAACCTTTTACAAATAAATTTGGTCGAATTTTCTGGTGCCGGTGTGACATTTCGGAATTAAAATTATGTGGTAGAAAATTCCTCCATCAGAGCTCAAAGAGTTAATATGAAATTGTCTATTGGTTGTCATTTCAAATACTTTTTACAACAGGCAAAGCGTAAGTAGAATTTTATAAAAAAGGATTCACAGAAGTTTCTTAACATTGCTTTTATACTACTGAAATTGTTTTTATTACTAATAAAAATTTATTAATAAATTTACAAAATAATCATTAAAGCTGAAATTCATGAAGTAATTTTGTCTCTAAAGAAATGTTATGACAGTTAATAATTTAAATAATGTACAATCATTTCTCTTTTGTTTTAACACGGGAGAACGCGCGCATACTCAGGGTTTGAATGTTTTTTACTTTGTCATTAATAAGCTTAAATAATAATCGTCAACTTATTTTGTCTGAATCAATTTTTTAAAATTTTCCAATAAAATAAGTTGTAGATTACTTAAAAAAATTAGTGATAACAGTTGAAAAAAATGCGCTCTCTTGGTCTTTTAGGCCCGGCGCGCATCCTCGCGGGTTAATGGTTTCACAGGTTTTGTAGGTAGAGGTGAAAAAAAAACGGTCGCCACTCACCACATGACAATTAAAAATGTAAAAGTTGTGATTAAAAAAAATCGATCATCGATCATAACCCTAGTCCAGCTAGCCAAGTGATCATTAAAAAATCTGTTATCGATTGCCAAGTG
Organism: Maratus speculifer; assembly: GCA_964019185.1. Lineage (NCBI taxonomy): Eukaryota > Metazoa > Arthropoda > Arachnida > Araneae > Salticidae > Maratus > Maratus speculifer. The sequence continues at coordinate 329,661,410 of OZ025295.1, read as the reverse complement.
AAACATAACTTTTTTCAAGGAAATATGCATCTCTATTTTGACTACATCACATTAGCAAACTGGTTACCTCCTTAACTGGTTATTTCTTTTCCGTTCAATAAATTGAAAATAGCGAATTTACACCACTATTATTTAAATAAAATATCCGTAAAATTTAGACTAAAAATTTCCATTTTTAAATAATGTAAAGTTATTTTTAAAAAATAGTGGTGTCAAACAGCTTTAGATGATGCATTAAGCAAATTTGTCTTGCTCGAATGCCGTACGGGCAAATCAGTTAACGGGTTAATTCTTTTTCCTGTCGCATGGCAGTGGCGTACTCAGTGTCGGTGCCCACGTGCTCTGAATACTAGTAATTTTCGCCTTATCTGACCAGAAAATTTTCTGCTATAAATGAAGAAGAAAAAAAAACCCTTGCAGTATTATTAATGTTGGGCATCCATTCTGGTTACGCCACTAGCATTGCAAGTAGATTTCTACGACATAGCTGTATTTTCAGTATTTTGGCTTTTCTCCATGTGTTTATTTACAATGTGCCATGTGCCATGCAATTGAATAATTTTTTTTTTTAAGAAATGCTGTTTTATTCTGCAAAATAAATTCATCAGGATTTCACATGCATTTTGAGTAATATATTCCTTTTTTTTTTCAATCAAATGCAAGTGTATATTTCGATCATTGCAATATCTTAAATATTTCGACTCCGGCAACATCCTCAGCAGTTAGATTTTTTTTCTGGAAGAGATACTGTTTAGACCTGCAAAATATACTCACCATCTTAGATTTCAACTATATATAATGTGTTTGCTGTGTTAAAATCCAGGATTTGCACAACACTACCATTAAATTTTTACAGTATTTTCAATGTATTTCACTGTAGAAAAATAATGTGAAAATTGCGAATTGAGGAGGTGGTTGCGAATTCTGTTTCTTAAAAATTAAATATAAATTTTCTTATCATTAATAGTGGTGTCAGAGTCCTTACAAAATATAAGGAGTGTGCGAACCCTGTTTTAAATAACATTTTATTTCAGCTGCCAAATTTTTCGTTTTTTCTTTTATGAAAAAAAAAAAGAAATTTTTGCATTATTTAATTGACAGATTATGATGAACAACCCTTTCCGGCGAAATGTCTCTAAAAAGGGCACCTAATTTTAATTTATACCAAAAAAATTTAATTAAAATTTTCTTTTTACAATATAACCTTGAAACATAAATGTTCGTATTTTCTAAATAAATTCATTTATGATTTTAGGTGTAAGGTAATTACTCCAAACAGATTTACTCCGCGTCGGATAATGTTAATATGGTAACATTAACAATAAAAACTTTTGTGGTACAAAAAAGCATGAGATGTTTGTAGCTATGCTTTATTTATCTATTTTTTAACTGTATCGAAAAATATGTATTTATATAACGATTATAGCTTATCTAGATGTCAAGAAAGTGTTAAACATTATAGTATGCCATTAACTTTAAGAATTGGTGACTATAAAACTGAATCGATCCGCCACTGACTACTGATTTAATTTTCCAGTTTTAACCTATATTCGTACAAATCATGTGATTTAGGGAATTTTAAATGCTTCAGAACCAGAAATTTCGCAACGTACTAGCTGCTATATCTGAAGAAAGATTTTTTTAATTTAATTATTTTTTTATTTTTATAAATAAGACAAATATTACTGTACTAAAATGGTGAAATATTCTATGAATACAGGGTTCTTAGGGGTACCGTTGTTTTCCAAGTGAAATAAAGTATTTTTTGTTGAAAAATAAATCTCGGTCAAACGCGCTAAATTTTGCCTTATTTAATTAGAGATTTTTTAATGGGAGAATACTGGTATTGAAAAATTTCCAAGTCGTGAAATTCTAGAGCCCACTAGCGAACCCTGGAATAAATAATAAAAGTAGAAAATTACTTCAAGAAATTCTATGCATTTTATCGAAAAACATTTTTGTATTTAATCAGTATAATATATTCTACTTCTGAAAGAAAGAAGTGTTTGATACCTCCCCAGGGGCACTTTATTGGGGATCAAGAGTGGAATAATAATGAAGAACTGCAGTTTATATCATTATGCTTTTCTATTATTCAAGGCATTTTAATCGCGGTTCCTGTTAAATTCTTTTAGAGGCACCATTTGTAGTTTGCGAACACTTAATTTTAATACCCAATCTGACATATTGAATCAATAGGGCATAAATATCTTTTATATCTTCATATGGCATCAAAAACTTTTTAGTACAATTTTGATGGCATAATATACAAGAAGAATAACTCCTCATCTCTTTCAAATAAATTTGTTCTTAAAATGTGGTATGAATTTATTTTTGGAAATTTTTGGATGCAGAAATGCTTTTTTCCTGAAAGTGTTAATTTCAGGTGTTAAGTGTTTATATATATTGCGCGCTGTAAAAAAAATTAATTGATTAAAAAATAATAAATAAATAAATAAATAAAAATGTTTAAAAATGTTGGTTTTAGTTAAACAAGCTGTTCATCGGGACTTAAACTCCTACTGAATTTTAAACGATTGAAAATATAGCTCATTTAGATTTATTTTAATTTTCGACTTCCACATTTAATTTTAAAACTTTGCAACATGGCTTTTTATTTAAATTATAAAAGAAAGTAAGCAAAATGTTCAGTAAAAATATCAGGGTACTTCTTTATCAATTTTATAAATATTGATCAATATTTACGTCGCAAGGAGCATTTCAAAAATCTAAAATTGCTGAAAAACCAATTTTAAGAAAAAAACATATTTAAAGTATACAAATGCACTTACCTTTATTATTTACTTCTTAAAACCTTCATAAGTGATATTTTAATAAGAAAAAACTGTTTTGGTACTATTATCATAGATGCCAACACCTCTTAATTTATTCCGGAGTCTGATACAAGATGAGCATGTTTTCAACCGGAAATTTTATTTGACCAAAAATTTCAGGATGAAATCATAGATTTACACCGTAGAAAGTAAACACATTTTCTTAAATGTTTTTTCCGGTTTTTGCATGCAAATTTTTGATCAGACTCCGGAATAATTAAGAGATGTTGGCATCTATGCTATTATACAACAGAAAGAGACCTTTTTTGGACGATTTTGATATAGACGATTTTGTTCAAATAAAGGTGAACTCTCCCCTTAATAAATATTTGCATTTACCAACATGAAGTAACGCAGGATAATGAGGGAAGCAGTTAAAACACCAAACTTAATTCACCGATCTGTTTCATTTGATTCAAAGTTCGTGTGCAGAAACTGACAAGCGTAGGGGCTGAAGCCTGATTATCCAAATACAGCACAATCTCTCTCGTAATGTATTTAATTTGAAAAATATTTAACTTTGATTAGTGAAGATTTGTTAAAGCAACAGTTTAGTCTAATTGCACGAAACTTAGCAAGTATTGGAAATTACACACCAATGCATGATTGCCAATGTAGTTTATTTTTTGTGGAATCGCAATAAAAATCATAGATTGGTGATTTTTTTAAATTTATTTTTTAATAAAACCTATAGGAAATAAGTTTAATCAAACGAATAACTTATTATTAATTACTTATATAAAAGAAAAAAAATTATAGGTTTCCTAATGTTATGAAAGAAGAAATGTCTTTTTATATTGTCGAAATTTTAGATTCTAACAGTTTGTTAAACCATAACAGACATTTAATTTGAAGATAACTGTAACTGCACCCTTAAGAACAATTCTTGTAATTTGTTTCGAAAGTATTTAAGAAAGAACTTTAGGGAAATTGTTCCGATTTATTATCTATTACTCATTATTTCATATAAAAGGATCATATTTTTATTGTCATTAAATAAAATGCTTGTTAAGTTATATAATAGTATCCGGTTAAATGTCATTAAAGAAATAGTATATTTGGACTTGAATAATTGACATTAGATATGATTAATAAATTTATTACAACACATTATGCAATGGCATATTTATTATTACGATTTTGCCGAAACACTGGTTTAGTTTATTTTATGAGACTTAATAACCAATTTATCAAAATTGTACAGTTTGTCAGAATCATAGTTACGTATCTTCTTTTTTAATCGACAAATATACAATCAGAAGAACGAATAAAGCTAATTTGTAGAATAACGTGTTTTGTATAAATGCAGGAAATTGTTTTCGAAGGAAAATATCATTATTGGTATATACATTTATTTTTTTATAAAACCAATATAAAAAAATAAATGTATTTAAACGCGGGAAATTTCTTCTTGTTTTAGAAGGTATTTTACTTAAATAGTGGTATCAAGGAATTTACTGGTCTTAAAATTTTAGGACAAGTGTGACCAATATAGGCAGTGATGCAAACATTGCGCCAGAATTGATCAAATGGTACCACTAAGATTTTAAAGTATTTTTCACCTTATTTAATTGTAAGATTTTTGACATTTATTAGCCACTTAACCTCCTGACTGCCGCGACCGGATTTTTTCGCACACTAAGCTGCAGGTCTCACTGCAACATAAGCAAGTTAATATAATTAAGTTAATATAATTAAGTTAATATATTTAAGTTAATATAATTCTACAAATAAAACCTAGTTTTGAAAATTTAAGTTAGGATTAATACTTTCAAAGATTATACACTTATACGTAATAACATATTTTGTATCAGGTTGGAAAAAAACATCTTTTTTAAAAAATATTTTTAATTAATTACAGAGAAAACAACATTACAATTTTACCCTTTTGCTGGGCAGTCAGGGGGTTAATCATCGCGCCCAAGACATTCATTAGCAGCAAGCTTCATTGGTTTTATTCAGAATTGCTTGATTCTTACCAGTTTTATAAAATAGTGTAATTGGTTTAATTCTGGTATAATTTTACTTGTCATTAAAAAAGATGGATATTTCTTTTTCAAAAAAGTGGTGGCCATAATGAATTTGAATTTCTAAACCGTTATTTAATGCGACTATTAAGTGGTTAAAGTAAAGAATGCTATTAAACTTTAGTGGTTAGAATCAGCTATCTTTGGCGCAGCGCTTGCATTCTGCCTATAGATATAGTTAACATTTGCATTCCTATGTAGCGTCCCGTAACATGTGATAATAAAATAATATATAATCTATATAAAAATATAAATGTATATATAATATAATATATTTATAAATAAAATAATAAATATTTAAAAGTATATAATAGTTATAATATTTAATAGTTATAAATATTTAAAAATATATATAATATATATAAAAATAATATATAATATATATATAACATATATAAAAAAAATACAGATCCTAAAGACAAAGCTGCCAAGTCTCCGGCTTTTTGGATACCAGAATTTTAGTACAGAAAATGTTGTACTATTGAATTGGAACATTCTAACGATTTAAGAGAATAACAGTTTCTCTAAGATAATACTGGTGTGCAAAAAGACGGAGACTTGGCAATACTGCTAAAGATTTCCCTATTCTGAAATTTAAGAACAAGTATCACCACTATAGATCTATGTAAACCTTTTGCATTCCTATGCCGAGTCTGTCTCGTCAACTTTGTTTGCAACAATATTTTTTATAACCATTAATAAAAGCACCACAAATAAAGGAAAATAGACCTCACCTGAAATATTCTTTAAATTATCTAATGAAAAATAACTCTTTTTTAAAAGTGGTTCCAACCGAATAAAAATTGTGTAAGAGACGTCGTAGTCCTATTTGTTAAAAAATAAGTTTGTGGGAGCGTATTTATGCCGAAATTTTGCTAGACTTAGAAACTGTCAATAAAAAAGTCAAAAGAGACACAATTTTTGATAAATTTCATCAAGCGGAAATTTTTTTTTTCAAATAAATAAGTATTTATACAGGTGTACTGTTAAGAACTTTAAATAATTTTTTTCTTACGAAACCAGCTTCAAAGTTTCCTTTTAACATAGATGAAAAACTACTTCCAGGAATAAAATGAAATTTTGTTCTCGTAGGTTTGAAACGCGTAGGAATAGATTTCTTTTAATATTTTAACTACAGAAAGGTTTTCGAATATTAACCCTTTGCGGTCGAAGGTCGGCAATTAGCCACCCAAGCACTATTTACAGGGTGATTATACTGAAACTTACAATTCAAAAACTGACCAGTATATGGCGTTGTACTCATGATAAGATTGTAATTAAAATATGTGACATGCGTACCGCACATTACTCTTGTTATAAAAAAGGTAGAGAACATGCAGTTCGTGTAATATAACATCTGAGGAAGTATTCATCACTCTACCAGTGAACGATAGGGCTCAGCTTGTGAAGCATTTTAATAAAAACGGCGATTGTGCACTCCGAAAACATTTAGAAGACAAATGTATGACGAATTTTTTTCTGTAACCCCTTGGGGACGAGCGACACGTATATGTGCCGCATAAAGGCTTAAGAATCATTGTTTATCCCAACTAGTAAAATTTTACTGTGAAATTTACCTTATTCAATAGGAGCATTTTCTCGATTTAACCCATTCTTGCGCAGCATCTTTTGCGTAAATTTTATTTAGTTGGCACCACTATTTTTAGAAGATTTAAGTTTAGTTCATTAATCACGACAATGCATTATTTAAATAAAATAATTATTGCTTTTATTTTTTACCGGTGTCAAAAACTGTGCTGAATGCACCTTTTGAAGCGTCCCTAAAAAGGGACGCTAGACACTAATGGGTTAATAAGCCACAAATTTCTGTTTTTAGAAATCGGTGACAAATCATCAAAAATTTCGTAAAAGGCTCCCTTCGCGAAGGTGCTAATAGTGATGTTAACATAATATAAAAAAATACGGCAGTAAGCTAATTGCATGGCGAATGTCATATTCCCGATACACCAAAGAGGTTAACTCAAATGCAGGAGTTGTGGTTTTTAAAATTTTCGTTTTGAAAAAAAAATTTCAAAGGACCCATATTTCCAGAAATAAAAATAAAATTTAAAAATGCATAAATTTTTATTTTTGAAAATAACATTAAAATTCTATAAATCAAGGGTATCATAATATTTTCAAAACATTCACATGCTTAAAACTATAAGAAATGGAAGCAAAAACATAATTTTTGAAGAGAAATTTACAAAATGTTTTTCTTATTCATTGTATTTGAAACATATTTTTACTTGAAAAAAGAAAAAAAAAACGCATTTTTATGAATGCGTAGCAAGAGTACAGTTTTATCACAATTTTTAATGAAATTGTTTGTCGTATTTTAATCCTAGAGAAATAGTACAAGTTCTGAAATAGATCACAGAAAGATTTGAAATCTGAAAAAACAAATAGTTGTGCTATTTTGAAATACTAACGCCTGAATCAATACTGAACAATTAAATGATTTTATTGATTGTCACAAAAGGACGTTTTGAATTTTCTTCCAGTATAAATGCAAAACTTATGTATATTCTCAATGTATGATATTAGAAATTAATAAGATGCATTAATGTTGAGGAGTTATTTTAACGTTACGTTAAATTCATGATAAGCGAAATTTAAGCCAGCCTTTGCAATATTCAAATGTTATTTCACTCGATTTTAGCTTTGAAGCGTGAATCAATAATAGAAACTGTAGGCTGCAATTCGTGACTAATCGAAACGATATTATTAAAAGCTTGGGAAGTTGAAAGCATTCCTAAATCCAACAAGTCATTATGCACTCAGTATGAATCATTGCGATATCAATGCAGGAATTAATTGCATCCATTTTGTCCTCAAAATAAAGTAAGACGAAAAAAAGGGGGAGGGGGTTTCTCAACTCTTAGATGCCAACATCTCTTAATTATTCCGGAGTCTGTTCTAAGACAAGCATGTTTTAAACCGATAAAAATATATAAAGAACTGTGTTTTCTTTCCGTAATGTACATTTTAGATTTTAGTTTAAAATTTTCGATTAAATGAAATTTACGTTTAAAAAAAATTTCGTCTTGTGTATGACTCCGGAATAATTAAAAGATGTTGGTATCTAAGCTTAACTCCTTAACCCTTTCCGGCACACTGGTCCCGGTCTGGGATACCTAATATGAATTCCAAACTTGTCATCGACACCAGTAATATTATAGTAAAATTTTGCCTTTCCAATAAAAGCTTAAATTAAGGGATTCAAAATATCTAAAAAATTCGTTTGTGAATTCCGGTGTCAGTCGATAATTTGCCATGTAGCTAACAGATTTTGCCCGTGCCGAAAAGGGTTAACCCTTTCCAGCGATAACACTAGTGGTTGACTCGTAGGTTTAGCATTGTGTTTGTAATACAATCAAAAGTATGAAAACATGGAAAATTGGGTGCTGGAAATTACAATGCTAAGTCTACGTGTTAACCAGTACTGGTATCAATTTTTAGTTCATGCACTACTTCACTGCCGGCAGGCATGGATTGTTAGATTCTCTGTTACTACTCTTCCATAGAATAAAGGATTTTTTCTTGCGCTCGATAACATAGGTTTTTGTGAGGTAGGCTCTTGGGCTATGATAACTTTTGTGAAAAAGAATTAAGAATTATTTTTCATTATTTTAAAATAAGTTTTTTCCAAACATCGGGTGAGAATTTAGCATTACAGAAACACAATTGCTTGCCCATTAAACAATATTCGCACATTCCTTATATTTTTTAAGGACTCTGGCACCGCTATTAAAAATAAGAAAATTTACATTAAATTTTTAAAATGCAGAATTCATAAACACCACCTTCTTTTACAGATTTTACAACATTTTTCTGGTGTGAGCTACTTTGAAAAAATTTTTAAAATTTATTGGTAGAACTGTGCGAACCCTGTTAAAGGATTAACAATTTCATTTTTCGACATAAGGAACAAAAATAGTGAAAACAAAATTCCTTTTTCAATTAAAAATCTGGTTTCTTTAACTGAAAAATCTCTGCCTATTTTTTTAATGATGTGTGTAAAATCGTCTTAGCGGAGCATTTACAAATCAAAATAAGACAATTTTTTTATTATATATTTTAAATTTTCGATTCAAATTATGCCTAGAATTGAAATCTCAAGTTATTTAGGTCCGAAAAGTTACAATTATAAACATTCAAAGTTTAGAGCTTCAAATATTAACCCCTTGAGAGGCAGTGGAATTATTATATCCCACCTACGATTAATAAAGTTTACCACCAGAAAAGTTTCAAGAAATCTCACATTTCTAGATTGGTGGATAAAGCGTAGACTGGAAGGGCATGATTTTCCTTGTTTAGACACAAAATTTTTCCAGATTTTCAGGGGAATGGGGAATTGCACAAACGCAATTTCCTGTCTTGCTTCAAAGAGTTAAATTACAGTTTCATATTTTTATAAATATCTCCTAAAACTATAATTACAATGTGATAACTTTTTGTATGGTTATAATACTAAAACATCCAAACATTGAATTTAGAATTTTAACATTTTTATAATAAGAATTATGAAATTTATATTTGGAAAAAAAATATTTATTAAAAATTATATTAATATAAAAAATATAAAATTGCGAACAACAATTTTCTGGTAGATTTATATTTATGATGTCTTACTTTATGCGAATTCTCTATTTAATATTTTTGTTCCAAATTGTTTTTCAGTTATAATTAACCCATTAGTGCCTAGCGTCCCTTTTTAGGGACGCTTCAAAAGCTACATTCAGCACTGTTTTTGACACCGGTAAAAAAAAAAAGCAATAATTATTTTATTTAAATGATGCATTTTCGTGATTAATGAACTAAACTTAAATCTTCTAAAAATAGTGGTGCCAACCAAATAAAATTTACGCAAAAGATGCTGGGCACGAATGGGTTAAAAATGTCAAAACGATGGTTTAGAGAGTTTCATATGATGCTCTGAAAAGCATAATTTGAAAATATTTATATATTTTAGGAGGTGGATGTAGTCGTAACGTATTAAGTGAGTGAAATGGTCTCTTTGACAAGGAATAATGCGTTAATAGAAGTGGTATTTTTATGCTGTAGAGTTTAAATCCTTGAAGGGCGGTGAAACATATATTATCCTCTTCATACCTGAGGTACACAAATGTGTATCTCCATTCTTTTTCTCATAAAAACTAAACTGTTCGATTTTTTGGCATTTTTACTGCACATTTATACAGCTGAATGTTTTTTACTTTAAAACAAAACCATTAAATGTCAACACTGATAAGTATTACCTTATAAAATAAATATTATTTTCTTCCGAGTTTCGAAAATACCTTCAAAACATTGTGGCTAAAAATATTCATGATTTTTTAACTTAAATGCTTTACAATAAAAAAAAATTGAGGATTTGCTGATCATTTACTTGTTTAAAGACCTTAATTTTACTGTAGCGTAAATTTATACTATTGTTTGTTAAACTGATGTTTTAAGGGGATTAATATTTTTATAACCATATTTGTAAACCTAAATTACCAGTCTCCTGAAGTGATTCCATAAAAAGGATTCTTTGTGACATCTATGGTGTTATTTCGATTATGCAAAAGCAATAAATATATATTTGTAGAGTTATTTTATGCTTAGGTCTGAAGAGATTAAGTTCCATCTAATTCAAACAAGATTCTTACCAGAAACTTTTAACGAAATTTTATATTCTAAACTTTGAGGGCAAAGTGTTGATTACATGCTTTTTCTTATTTTAAAATAAAATTCTTCGATTATTCCCGCGAAAATTCAATACTACAGTGACATTATTGCTTGCCCCTCAAGGTGTGAACAAGGAGTACCAAATTTCAATTTTCATATAGCCTCTAAAATATGTTTATTTTAAAATAATTTCTTTGGAACTAATCGTACGAATTTCATAAAGAGTTGCTTTTTATTTTAATAGAAGGGTATAGAGTTTTTCTTTGGATTTAAAATTGCGTGCTGCTACTGAAAAAATAATGTTTTGGTCTAATTTGATATGTATTTAGTCCCCTATGCAAAATTTATACACATCAATCAAAAGTAAACTTTATTTTGTGCCAGCACAGTGGCGTAACCTATAGTGGAGGTCAAAAGTTTCCGGACAGTTAGTTTCTTTGATTTATTTACCAGAAAGTTTCAGTGAAGAAGTACCACAATTGCTTCAAAAGTTAGGAATATGTGAATGTCCGCTGGCCTCTTGATCATATTGATTGGATAATTAAGACACTTTATGGAAAGGGACAGAATTCGAAATTCACGTGTGCAAAAGTTTCAGACCACTCATCATTCCTTGGGTTTTTTTTTATCGGTAAAGTGTTTTATGGTCGTATTTATGAATGAATCAAAGTAAATAGCATAGTTTAAATTTTAAAAAAATGAAAAGTTTAACAATTGTTGTCCGTAAATGAATGATTAGTTTGTCGCTAAAGGGCAATCTTCTCCAGATATTGCGGCAAATCTATCGATCAGCGAACAGACTGTAAACGATATTTAAAAATAATATAAAGATGGCCATGACCTTTAGTACTTTCTGACGTCCGAGAGACTCCGGAAAATGACTATTTTTGTGGAGGGAATTATCAGGGGAAAAACAGTTGAGGGCCCGCATAAAAATTCCATTGCGATATTTTGTGATTTACGGAATGAAAGTGTTGATGAAATAAGTCAGTCTACCGTATCAAGATGCTGATGTGATGCAGAACTCTATGATAGTTGGTCTTAAAAAAATTTCAGATGTAAAAAAAAATACCAACGTACCCGACTGGCATTTTCCAAGGAACACAAAGTCTGCTCAAGTGAAAACTGGACAAAAGTTTTTTTTTCCATTAATCGAATTTCAAACTTTTTTTTCTTTTAGAGTGATGGCAGACACTACATCCGATGATCTAACAATAAAAGATATGATTCGACATATGTTTTCCTGCCCGACCAGTAGCCAAAAGGTTCTGACCTCTCAACTGGTAGACGGCAGGTGCTGGGTTTGAACCCAATCGCGGCCGTCGGCCTAACCGTTCGGAGTTTTCGTGGTTTTCTTCGAACCCTGCGTAAATACGGGTTAGGTTCCCTTAGAAAGACCCCCTCGAAGGGCACTCCCCCCTGGGCCTATATCCCTAGCGTAGATAATCAGCCGACAAAAATAAACCAAACCATACCAAACCATATGTTTTCCTACAATGAACCATGGCGAAGGACACGTTATAATGTGGAGAGTATTGAATGTATGCAAGCAGAGAGGGAAGATTGAATAAATGGCATTTGCACAAAAATTCCGCTGTTGAAATGGTCAGCTCAAACGCCCGAGATTAATCCAATAGAAAATCTATGAAAATAAGTTGGCAATTGTGTGCGGAACTATAAATATTCCAACTCAGCCGAAATTTCCAAAAAATTGCAAGAAGTGTGGAAAAAACGTACCATAGACGATCTTCAACTGCTGATTGTATCAATGTCACGTTGCTGCGCCGCAGTACTTATTACTAAAGATATGGTGATAAAATACTAACTGTAAAGGTTGTTGATAACTGTTATTTTCGACTACAATACCATTTTTTTTCTATTTTTGCGAAAATAGCCGGACACTTTTGAGCACATGCGTTTCCCTTTGCACTTAATTTTGTTAATTAAATTTATTGATATTTAAATGTTATTCCATAAGTAAGTTCCTAACTATCATTCCAATAAAATGTATAAATATCACTTTGAGAAATCTTCTTCATATGGGTACAGTAGAACCTCCATCCTTTGTTTTTCAAGGGTTCTGGTAAAAAAATGAAGAGTGCGGGAAAATGATGAATGCGGATTAACTTCAAAATATGAAAAAGAACAATGTTTACGCATTTAAAATGCAGTGCAATGTATACAGTATACTATTAAATACTAATTTCTTGCTTATTAAACTACAAAAGAAATAAATTGAAGTTGTAGAAAGTTGATATTTATTTTAAAAAATCAATAATATTGTATGAATTTTCGTTATTTCTTTTTTAATCAAAAAATAAATTTGCAAGTCATAATTTTTTTTTCGGGTAATTTTCTGTATTTTCCTATACATATATAAAAGTTCATATAGTTATAAATTCCTTCTTTACCATTGTTTGCAATTTTTGCATTATCACACATTTCTCATATGTTTAGGACACCATATGTCGCAACTTCTTGATCAATGGAAATATAAGCGCAACCTCTGCTATATACAACCACTCTTCATCTATATTATATTCCCCATTATCAACACAAACAGCATAAATGAGTTATTTTAGTATAAAAGAAGTAATTCCAGTTTGTATGTCATATGGATTCGCATGACTTTCAGTTTCATTCCGGTTAAAAGAAAAATTTTGCAACGATGAATGCGGGAAAACGTCTTTTTAAAGAACGATGAACGCGGGTTTCGTTAACATTATTTAAGTATAATTTGAGCAGGGACCGTAGAAATAAAACGATGAATGTGGGAACGACAGATTGGGGTTTTACTGTATACTTACAAATTAACTAAAAAACCTTGGCTGGCCGAAAACTTTTGACCGCCACTGTAGGTGCTCTGAATACTGGTAATTTTTTAGGTTCTGTTCTTCTTATCTAACAAGAAAATTTTTGGCTATGAATGAAAGTGGAGAAGACTACTGGTACAATAAATACTACTGGTTTTGGGCACTCACCCTGGTTATGCCAGTGCAGCAATTGTTCAGGTCCGGATTATCCAGGTTAGTAAATGAATACTGGCTTCTCTTAGACAGAAATTTAAGTTCTTATTTTTGTCAGTATATCGTTCCATTTATACAATATCGAGTCCGGTCGATGTGGCCAACGCACGACTTCAACTATTTTTTTATACAGTAAACAAAACTACCCACCATAAAGTAATCCTTCCAGAATAGACATTGCAAGTATAAAACGTTAAATATTAGTCATGGAGCTATTTCGAATTACAATGATACCTCAAGCTACTTCTTCTACCCATTCTACCTACATTTCAAGTCGAAATTATGTAGATAACCCAAGCAAAATAAAAAACAACACGTTAAATTACTTTTGCCTTTTAGGTTAAAGTTAACAAATTGACGATAAAAATGTATACACATTTTCGAAGAAATTATTTAAAAAAAATATTATACGAGTCACCGGAAAATTTTAGAAGATATATTAATATGTAAATGAAAAAAACTTACGATCTCTGTCATTTTATGTGTTTAACCCATTCGTGCCCAGCATCTTTAGAGTAAATTTTATTTGTTTGGCACCACTATTTTTAGAAGATTTAAGTTTAATTCATTAATTACAAAAATGCATCATTTAAATAAAATAATTATTGCTTTTCTTTTTTACCGGTGTCAAAAACAGTGCTGAATGCACCTTTTGAAGCGTCCCTAAAAAGGGACGCTAGGCACTAATGGGTTAAAACGTTTATTCAAGTTATCTAACTTCTTCAGTAAAGAAGTTAATGAAACAAAAAGGGAAAGATTGGTGGAATATCGAAAGATCGGCAATCTCCAATATTGAAGAGTTGAATTTCAAGATTAAAATTTTAAATACTCGTTAGTTTTCGAAATTCAAAAAGCATGCGAATATATAGGTATCAATTTACCCTGAGAACGTGTATGGATACAATGTATCTTAAATTCCATGAAAGAATCAGAAATGACTATGACCTTGTAATTAACAGTCGAAGTGGGTAAATCACAACGGACAAAAGCTATAAAATCAATTTCTTAATTTTATCACATTCAAATTGATTTTGCTGTATTCGAACGAATTCCATCTTTCCTGTAATGCCCGTTGAACCTGTTAGATAACAGAAGGAGGAGGATTGATGATATTTTCACAGAAAGAATAGAAGCAACCAGTAAACATGTGTTTTAAACGCCACACTATCTGGGACTGCACAATGTAATATTTAATTTTTTTTTAATTTTAGTTTCCGCAAGAGTAAATTAAAAACTTTACTTATTCATAAAATTAACAAATAAGATCATATTTTAAAATCTTTAATCGTAATTAAAAATCATTATTTTATTTGCAATATTCTATAAAAATATTTCGAGATTTTTATGAATTCAGATCTAAAAGAACGAATTTGAAAATCAAAGTCTGAATTTTATCCTGCTTACCTGGATTTCACTATGTGTGAACTAATTCTATTTTTAATGTTCGGTTTGGTAGGCGAGAGATTAATGATATTTTGACAGAAAGAATTGAACCAACGTATCAGCATGTCTGCTAAATGACACACTATGTATGATTGTACCATATAACCAAGGTTCGCCACTCCTTGGAATTTCCAAGGACTCTGGCACCACTATTAAAAATAAGAAAATTTACATTTAATTTTTAAACAACAACATTCGTAATCCCCACCTTCATACACTGATTTTACGATGTTTTTCTGCAGTGAAACAAACACTTTGAAAATATTCTAAAAATTTAGTGGTAGAACTGTGCGAACCCTGTATATAACCTTTAAATTTTAAATTTCCATTTTTCTTAAGAGAAAGATAGTGAACTTTATATAGAAGAAAATGGGGATACTTGAGCCATTTTTTAAATTTTAATTTTTTTATAATTTCTTAGAACAAAATAAAATATTGAAAATGAAAATTTGATATTTTTTCTTCAATTGAAAACCACTTTCAATTAATTTTGAACTATTTTTCTAAGTCTAATAAATTTTTATTTTCTTTTACATCGTGGCTCAAGTATCCCCATGGAGGGGATTCTCGAACCAGATGTCACATTCGCACCAGTATTTTGCAAAGAAAAAAAAACGATTTACAATATACGCGAAAAAATGCATTAAACCTTTTTCAAATAAATTTTGTCGAATTTTCTGGTGCCGTTTGTGACATTTCAGAATTAAAATTATGTGGTAGAAAATTCTTCCAGCAGAGCCCAAAGGGTTAATCACCATACTTTCAAAATGGTACCAAGGTATGTGATTTCTTTTTTACATCTTCAGAACTATAAATATGTTACCATGTTGCCAGTTTTAGAAAGAAAAGTTGACCAACTGTAGAGATAATAGGGGTGGCTCAAGTATCCCCTATGCTCAAGTATGCACTCTCCCCTATATATATTTTAATAAATAAACTTTTTAATCGCAGCTAAAGGCAGCAAAGAGTATTTTCGATCCTTTTTTTTAGAATGTAACCCTTGAATGAAATAATCACTCTTATACTCTTAAGAGAAAGTATATTTTGACTCCTCTATAACCACTTAATCGTCGCGCCCGAGACATTCACGGGCTGTAAGTTTTACGACTTTCATTCAGAATTGTTTGATTCCCACCAGTTTTATAAAATAGTGAAATTGTTCTTGTTCTGGTATCATTTTACTTCTGATTAAATAAGATGATTTTTTTTCTAAAAAGCTGTGGCAATAATGCATTTGAATGTTTAAACCATAATTTAATGCAACCTTCAAAATGATATTTTTTCACACTATAGCTCCTTTATAGATGCAATTACTGATTGTTTCAATGCATTTAAGTCACCTTAAAGAGATGATGTATCCCTACAGTCATAGTTGCCAACTTTTGCGCATTTTTGCTACCACTAAAATTGTACAGAGATTTTCCACTTGTTTAATCATAAGATTTCGACGATTGAATATTTCAAAAATATATATTAAAATTTTTAATTGTTAAAAAGAACGTCAAGAGTTAATAAAATACATTAAAAGATCTTAATAATTTGACATGTTTCGATTGAATTTACTCAACCATCATCAGAAAAGAAAATATACAAATAAACACAAAGATGGAAAAACCATCTTTTTCCAAACAGTTTTTTTTTCATCTTTGTGTTTATTTGTATACAGTGTTGCCAGATGAGCTACTTTTTTGAAATTCAAATTCTTGTATGGCACCAGTTTTTTTAAATGGCAAAATTCACCTTAATTAATGTCATACTAATTAAGGTGAAGCCAAAAAAAATTATTGCTAGAAAATTGGAGCCAATCAAGAAATCTGAATTTTAAAAAAAGTAGCCCACTGGCAACACTGTTTGTATATTTTGTTTTTCTGAAGATGATTGAGTAAATTCAATCGAAACATGTCAAATTATTAAGATCTTTTAATGTATTTTATTAACTTTTGACGTCCTTTTTAGCAATTAAATATTTTAATATATATTTTTGAAATGTTTATAATGGACGTATAAGAGAACTGCTGTTTATATTTTAATGATTAAATATTTATTATAAAATTTTTGTGGTAGGAAAAATGCGTAAAATTTGGCAACTATGCCTACAGTGCTTAGTATAAATAGAGTGGAATTCAGCTATTCCATTAAGGGTGTATTCGAAAAAATGATTTTCCACCTTCAACAGCTCGAAATTTTCAGGTAAAATTTTGGACATATTTTTAAAAGTAGAAGCATGAAACTTGCTGAGGGGATTTTTGAAGTGACGTACAAGGTGCCGTGTGATGTAATTTTTCGCTGATTTAATTAGAATTTGATTTATGAGCAATTATTTTCTCAGCGTGACATTTTTTTTCGTTCGTAGACCTCCCGCTTCGGAAAATTTGGTCCAAAATGCCGTTTTTGACAGCATTTTTACAACATTTTCTGCATTTATCAAGGAATTGATAATCACAGCACCTTGTATAGTTTCTAAATAAGAGAATTCGAAAGTTTGGTGCATTTGAGAGCAAAAATGAATCTAAAAATAAATCTGAAAAAAGGCAGTTTGGATCGGAATATACCCTTAACCGCTTCCCTCATTTGCCCTTACATCATATGGGTAACATGTTTCTGCCAATCATGATTTGCCCGTAAGTCATATGAGTAAAGTGTTTTTGCCTCGTACGACACACAGGCAAGTGATTTCAAATCATGGTTAATTAAAGATAGAAAAGCAACGATTTTAAATCTATAATAATAAAGAGAGAAGTATGTTTGTGTGTCGTCGCTGTTCTGAAGAGACCGCTGCATGCAGAGTTACAAAATTTGGAGGGAAGGTACCTCTATACATGTAGTACACTCGAAGCCCGATTTTTAATTTTTTGATTGGAATTTTTTAATTTAATTTTTAGGCGATTTTTAGCGTTCTTTTTATGTTTCGAGACGATTTTTCCATATTAGTGAAAGGAATGCGGTTTCATTCTTCTCTCTCAAAATATAGTAATTTTTTTCTCTTTTCAATAAAGTTTATTTGGAATTCGTGCGGTGATTTTTTGATTTTTAGCGAATTTTTTAATGCGATTTTTAGTGTTTTTTCGTATTTTGCGGCTATTTTTTGACAATGATAAAAACAAAATTGATTCAAACTGTCAGCCTAATGAACTAAATTTCCTCTGCTATGATTATTTCATTTCAGTGATTTTTAATGCGATTTTCAATGCGATTTTCGATGTGATTTTTAGCGATTTTTTTTTGTGCGTTTAGCATCATTTTTTGTCATTTTTGCCAAAATTATAGTTTTTTGTATGCATCATGATTTTATCTATTCTTGAATTGCATGTAAGAATACAAAAAACATAAAATTAACGAATGAGCAATAAAGTTAATAGGATATTCACAGTAATCTATTTTCTATAATAATAAACAGACAAGTATGTGTGTGTCAGAGCTGTTCTAAAGAGACCGCTGCATGTAGAGTTACAAAATTTGGAGGGAAGGTACCTCTATACATGTAGTTTTGCACCTCGAAGCCCGATTTTTCATTTTTTGATTGGAATTTTTTTATTTAATTTTTAGGCGATTTTTAGCGCTCTTTTTATGTTTCGAGGCAATTTTTCCATATTAGTGAAAGGAATACGGTTTCATTCTTCTCTGTTAAAATATAGTAATTTTTTTCTCTTTTCAGTAAAGTTTATTTGGAATTCGTGCGGGGATTTTTTAATTTTTAGCGAATTTTTTAAATGCGATTTTTAGTGTCTTTTCGCATTTTGTGGCTATTTTTTGACAATGATAAAAACAAAATTGATTCAAACTGTCAGCCTAATGAACTAAATTTTCTCTGCTATGATTATTCCATTTCAGTGATTTTTAATGCGATTTTCAATGCGATTTTCGATGTGATTTTTAGCGATTTTTTTTTATTTTTGTGCGTTTAGCATCGATTTTTTGTCATTTTTGTCAAAATTATAGTTTTTTTGTATGCATCATGATCTTATCTATTCTTGAATTGCATGTAAGAAAAGCAAAAAACATAAAATTAACGAATGAGCAATAAAGTTAATAAGATATTCACAATAATCTATTTTCTATAATAATAAAAAGACAAGTATGTGTGTGTCAGCGCTGTTCTAAAGAGACCGCTGCATGTAGAGTTACAAAATTTGGAGGGAATATACCTCTGTACACGTATTTTTTCACCTTGAAGCTCGATTTTCGATTTTTTGATTAGAATTTTTTCATTTAATTTTTTGGGCGATTTTTAGCGCTCTATTTATGTTTCGAGGCGATTTTTCCATGTTAGTGAAAGGAATACGGTTTCATTCTTTTCACTCAATGTAGTAATT
Source organism: Maratus speculifer (assembly GCA_964019185.1). Lineage (NCBI taxonomy): Eukaryota > Metazoa > Arthropoda > Arachnida > Araneae > Salticidae > Maratus > Maratus speculifer. Next base: position 329,642,094 of record OZ025295.1, on the reverse strand, counting down.
TTTTTTTCTCTTTTCAATAATGTTTATTCGGAATTCGTGTGTTGATTTTTGAATTTTTAGCGAATTTTTTTAATGCGATTTTTAGTGTTTTTTCGCATTTTGCGGCTATTTTTTGACAATGATAAAAACAAAATTGATTCAAACTTTCAGCCTAATGAACAAAATTTTGTCAGCTATGATATTTCAATCTCAGTGATTTTCAATGCGATTTTCAATGCGATTTTCAATGTGATTTTTAGCGGTTTTTTTTCGTCTTGTGCGTTTAGCATCGATTTTTGTTCATTTTTGTCAAAATTATAGTTTTTTGTATGCACCATGATCTTATCTATTCTTGAATTTCATGTAAGAAAAGCAAAAAACATAAAATTAACGAATGAGCAATAAGGTTATTAGTTAGGATATTCACAGTAATCTGTTTTCTATAATAATAAAAAGACAAGTATGTGTGTGTGTGTCAGCGCTGTTCTGAAGATACCGCAGCATGTAGAGTTACAAAATTTCGAGGGAAGTTACCTCTATACATGTAGTTTAGCACCTCGAAGCCTGATTTTTGATTTTTTGATTAGAATTTTTTAATTTAATTTTTTAGGCTATTTTTAGCGCTCTTTTTAGCACTTTCCAACAAAGTTGAAAAGTGCTTATGAATTCGGTTTGTCTGTCCGTCTGGCCGGATGGCCGTCTGTCCGTATGGCCGTCTGGTCGTCTGTCCGCGCTCTAACTCCCGTAAATATACTCGGATTGCTATGAAATTTTTATACGTTATTGAGATTAACCCTACCACAAACCCTGTTGAAAATGAAGTATCGACCATGATTAGTTTACCTACAGAGAGCATCAAAAGTTTCTAATTATATTACGGCCTATGGGAAAAAATCGTTAATATACTCGGATTGCCATGAAATTTTCGGACGGTATTGACGTTTATCCTAGCACGAACCCTATTGAAAACTAAGTTTCTACCATGATTAGTTTATCTACAGGGCGAATCAAAAGTTTTCCATTACATTACGGTCCATTGGGAAAAATCGTTAATATACTCGTATTGCCATGAAATTTTAGGACGTTATTGACGTTTAACCTAGCACAAGTCCTATGGAAAATGAAGTTTCTACCATGATAAGTTTATTTACAAGGCGAATCAAAATTTTCACATTACATTACGACCTATGGGGAAAAATCGTTTCAAAGGAATTTTAAAGATGTTATACCCTGTCAAACATATCAAAATATGCATTCTATAAAATATAAGGCAAATGTAGCTATTATTCATTTACAGGGCCACACAAAAGAATTCCATTAGATAATGGTAAAAGGGGGAATTGTGTGTGACCTATTTTAAATATATTAAGCTTTTTTATGTTTAATAAAATTGATATATGTCACTGAAGCTTAATATAAATTATACGCTACTGTTTTGCATAATATGAAGTACATAGCATTTACAGGGCCATACAAAAGATTTCAAATAGTATATTCTTTCCGAAGTACCGTATATGTGTCCGATGATGGCTGATAGAGGGATGAAATGCATTTTAATTATGATATGCGCATTTATATTTCGCTAAATATATGCACATTATATGGTGTGTATAAATGTTATAGTTTATATACAGGGCTACCCAAAAGAGCTAACCAACGTTACTGAATATGAGCGTAAATTATTTAAACGTGGTTCTTAAATAAGATATGCATTTTTACGCTGAGATTCACTCAATTTACTGAGAAATGTTTGCAGAATATAGATAAAAGGATATACAGGGTCACGTAAAGAATTCGGTACATGGACGCTTATGAATGATGATTTATGAGATTGTGATTTCAGTTGTTTTAAAAGTCTTTCAGTTTACAGTAAATTTTATCCTAATGCTGACGTGTAATAAGGGTACAATGTAAACTACAGGGCTGAACAAAAGTATCCAAGTATGTTTCCATCTAATAGTATGAAATGCTGAAAAAGAAATTTCAAGCTACTGGGTATTTTCTTGCTATACTAAATTTTCCCATTATATCAACTGACATATGAAATACAGGGCTGTTAAAAATTACTGGAATACATGTTTGGGTACATTTGGTTATACACTATTATTTCTCTAAATAACAAAGTTTTGTTAAAGATTTCATTAAGTGTTGGCAAGCAGGGCCTGATTACTAACGGGGCACTCTCCCACCAGGAAAAAGAAATAAAGAATTTTTCCTTATTCATGACAGTAATCTTGTATGAAAAGGGCGTTTAAAGAAGACGAAAATTTCTATAAATTTTTTCTGGTGAGAGAGTGCCCCGTTAGTAATCAGGCTCTGTTGGCAAGTGCTTCATAATCTATGCTTAACGCATGATTTTTCTTACTTGTTATGTTTTAAGGTGATTTTTTCATATTAGTGAAAGGAATACGGTTTCATTCTTTTCACTCAATTTAGTAATTTTTTTTTCTATTTTCAATAAAATTTATTCGGAATTCGTGCGGCGATTTTTGGAACTTTTAACGAATGTTTTATTGCGATTTTTAGTATTTCTTCACATTTTGAAGCTATTTTTTGAGAATCATAAAAATAAAATTGTTTCAAAGCCTAATTAACTAAATTTTGTCTTGTATGATTTTTCAATTTCAGTGTTTTTTTTTTTTTTTTTTTTTTTTTTTTTTTTTTTTTTTGCATTGCGATTTTCAGTACGATTTTCGATGTGGTTTTTAACGATTTTTTGTGCGTTTATCATCGGTTTTTTGTCAATTTTGTCAATATTACAATTTTTGTACGCATCATGGTCTTATATAATTTTAAATTGCATGTAAAAAAGGCAAAACCCTAAAAGTAATGAATTAACATTAAAGGAATTATTTTGAATATCCACTGTAACCTACGCTACTAAAAATAACGAAACGCACCGTCTGTGTGCATGTATAATTTTGTGCGATGGTTAGCAAAATCTACGGCACTTACGAGGCTCAAAACTTTTTTGAAAGTACCCCAAAGTCTGTCTTGATGTATCTGACACTGAGATTTTCAAAATTCTAACCAATTTTTCGCACAGTCAGTGGCCGTGTATTTCAGACAACGTAATTTCACATATTTCGAGTTAGAGATAAAGTCACAAATTTCATATTCCTTTAATATTATTATCTCGGAACCGTACAACGACGTGCGGGTCAGCTAGTGCACAAATAAAGTATGAAAGTTTTGCTTTTTTTAGCTCGCTGAGTCTTGCACTAGTGAAGAATCTCGATAGTAGATTCGAAATAGCTGTTTGCAACATTTTCATACTTTATTTGTGCATTTATAATCGTTGGTTTTCTTCTTTAAAATCTCTTCAGACTTGAGGTACACAAATGTGTACGTCCATTCTTTTCCTCATAACAACTAAACTTTTCGAATTTTTTGCATTTTTACTTTACTTTTATACAGTTGAATGTTTTTTGCTTTAAAACAAAACCAATAATTGTCAGCATTGATGAATATTATCTCATAAAATTAATAGTATTTTCATCCGAATTTCGAAAGACATTCAAGACATTGTGGCCAGGGAGGTAAGAAATATTCATGATTATTTAACTTAAATACTTTACAATAAAAAATTTTGAAATTTTGCTGATCATTTACTTGTTTAATGACCTTAATTTTGCTATTGCGTAAATATATATTACTGATAGTTAAACGGATGTTTTAAGGGAATTAGTATTTTTATATCCATATTTGTAAGCCTAAATTACAAGGCCCCTAAAGTACTGACCTGGTAAAAATGACTCTTTCTGTCATCTATGGTGTCATTTTGATTATGCAAAAGCAAAAAATATATATTTGTAGAGTTATTTTATGTTCAGGTCTGAAGAGCATTTTTGCACAAAGGCTTTATTTGCTATTTTAACCCGCGAGTAGTCGCGACTTTTTTCACAACGTCATTAGTCGCGCTCGGTCTTTTCGCCGCCGACCCCCCGCATACCAAATATGTAAAATAAGAAATATTTTTCACCTAATATACGAAAATAACATTACAACGAAGATATAAATTTGCAGTTTTCTTAAACTGAGAATTTTATTCATGAGATCTGGAGTAATTCGAAAAAGTACAAATGAACTCACATTACTGTTTTTTACGTAGACTTTTTCGCCAATTTCAACTTTGTTTCTAAAAATGTACCTGAAAGAAAAACAGAGGAGTCTTGTTACTTCACTAAGGTGGTCGAGAAAGCTTCAAAGTCAGCTACATGGTAGATCTCCGTTGTATTTGTAATGTGATATAAGTTAGGAGAAGATAAGTTATACGGGCGGCGAAAAGACCGACACGCGACTACTGACGGGTTAATACATGGTTTATTATTCTCACCACTAAATATTTATTGAAGCTACATGACACTGGATCAGCATCTATTACACGAGTTTTATTCGTCTGGAAATATTTTTTCCTAGAGACACTTTTAATATAAAGCTGCTAAAATATACGACAGAAATATACTTAAAAAAATTATTTTTAAAATATAGTGGTGCTAATTAGAATTTAAAAATAGAATTCTGTGTAAAAATATTAGCATCTGAAAAGTGTTTAAATTCGTATCATATAAACATTAGTTTTAATCCTTTAACGGACAAAGCATTTTCATTGCTAAGATATCGAAATAAATTAATGCCATCGGCAATTGCGAACAAATATGTTTGTGAACATGAAAAAAAAAGTGATTTTTCACATACATAATAAAATGGATGTTTTAAAATTAAAATTCCGGTGTCGCTGTTGCATATCGAAATTAAAATTTTGTGTTTTTGTATAGAAACCAATAAACGTTAAAGGGCTAAGGATTTAGTTGTCCATTTCTGTTGTTTTCATTGTTATTACAGGTATATTACAGGTATTTATTGTTGTTTATTGTACTACATTGTTTTTGTATTATTGCACTTTGTTTATTATTTCTTAATCATTACTTCTAAATTTTATCTGTTTCATGTTGATTTATTATATTTTTAAAAGTACATCATCATAATTTACATTTTAAAAATGTGGCAATTCTTTATTTCTTAAAAAATGCTTTTTACTTTTACAACTTTTTTTTTATACATGATAAGTGTATTATGAACAAAGTTAAAATTACACAGAACGAAAAAAATAGCTTTTAGAAAGCATTGGCTATTAAATAAATCGCGCCTTAAGGATATGGAATAAATTCTATAAATATTTTATTTCATACACTTTACTTTGTTAGATTACCAATTAAAACTATTGACTTATTTTTCCAAATACAACAAAATCCGAAGGTATTTACATTTAATCTTTTAACAATACTGTATTTCTTTATTAAAAGAAACGTAAATCCTCTTATTTTTTTAAAAGTCTACTAATGGGAATGGATTGTTATATAATCGCTTTTTGGCTTTCTTACCTTGTTTCTTTCAAAATGTAAGGGTATTAGTGGTGGCTTTTGTACTTAAACATGAACAATCTTAATGAAATTAAACTATTTTTTGTGGATCAATACATATAAAATGTATTGCTTCAAAATTATAATAGGAAAAGTACTATATAAATTACTGCCAATAATTTTTCATCTTCAGCTATTAATGTTTTGTCACATAAATTATTTTTTTTTTACATTTTTAAACATCGCACAGATTTAATTTTCAAAGAAACGAACATGATGTAAAGATATACAGGGTGATTCTAAATTAATGGTACAAATTTTATTAGTTTTCAAAATTTATCATTCATACCAAAAAATTCCTATGTTATTTTCTCTTTATTTAAGATAGTCATTTCATGACTACATTCTGACGAAAAATTCTTCTTTAAAAATTTCCAGCATGAAATCGAAATTTTTTTAATTAAAAAACTCCATTTTTATTTCTTTTTATGTATTTCCTGTGTTTGATAGTTTTTCTAATTTTTTAGGTTTTTTATTCTAAAAATTCTCATTTATACCGGAAATTTCCAAAGAAGAATCTTTTACTTTACGTAATCATGGATTGTCTGTCTTAACCCTTTCCGGCACACTGTGCCTGGTCTGGGATACCTAATTTTAATTCCAAACTTACAAATGGCACCAGTAATATTTTAGTTAAATTTTGCTTTTATAATAAAAACTTAAATTAAGGAATTGAAAATATTTAAAAAAAATCGTTTGTGAGTTCCGGTGTCAGTCGATATTTTCTCATTTTAATATAGATTTTGCCCGTGCCGGAAAGGGTTAAATGAAGAAGAAAATAGTAAGAAAGGAATGAGAGTAGTATTAATGAGAAATTTTGAAATAAAATAGGGCCAAATTCCCCCTTCCCTTCCCGCTGTTTGTGACTCAACGTGTCCCTTGTACCCGTATATTCCTAGCCAATAAATGATTTTTACAGTGTCCTGTACCAATCCTTAAAGTTTGTACCATGAATTTAATAAGATTTTAAAACTGCCTCGTGTTCAAAATCTCAAATGTTATTCTGCAAGCGAATGCAGGGCTGCCACAGGCGACTATTTTTTAATTGTAACTGGCACCACTGTCTTTAAACAGAACTTCTTAATAAACACTTTGACAACATTTGCAGAGTTTTAAAATTCATATTAGAAATATACTGGTGTCAACGGAATATAAAAATAGTCGCTTGTGGCAGCCATGCCAATACTGTTTCAAAACAAATCCAGGAGACTTTGCATTCAAAGACTTAGCCAATGTATTTTTTAAAACCTACACAAAATCATATTTCACTTAATATTTTCTTTTTAAAAAAATTGCTTGAGCCTCAAGATATCCTCACAGAAGAAAAAAATATTGTAAGTTTCCATTTTAAAAGAATCTATGTTTAGACGTGTTTTTATACTATGCCTTCAAGCATTTTGTTATCCATATGTCATAAACGATATCTTTTATCTGTTAAAAATAGTTTTTTTATTTTTTTTAAATATTTCTTAGTGCCATTGAATTGTTTTTATAATACTAAAATATAAAAAGTAACAGCGTATCGAAAGGAAAGTAAAATTTTGTAATAAGTATATATAATTTTTAACTGAAAAAAAAAAAAGAAATAATATCTGGCAAGCCTTTATATTTTTGTAACTTTAAATGTATCATAGATTTACGAATAAAGAATAACTGCCGAATTCTGAAAATAGTAAATTCTCAACTGTAACTGATTCCGGAGGAACTATTTAATATTAACCGAACATCCATCTGTAAATTTAAACAGAAGTTTCCTCCTTACGTATACATTTTATTTATGCACAATTCCAATCAGTGCAAAAATTTCTTAAAGTACTGATCACCAGTGTTCTCGCTGACATTTGACCAACGTTAGTAATTTGGCTAATTAAAAATAAAAAACATTCGCCAAATGAAAAAAGTATTAACAAAATAGATTCGTCGTGTAACACTAAAATTTATCTTTAATCCTTTAATGTATCCCTTTTTTCAATATGTTCTAAAAATACCTCAGTTTTTATAACTGCAACAACGATTTTTATTAATATTATTTCAACTATCCACTACAAATATGTTAAAAATATGTATATATGCCTATGTATGAAAGACGAAAAAGAAAAAGCAAAAATTGAGCACTAGTAATTTGGCGAATCTAATCGCTTATTTATTCGCCAAATGAAGAATTTAGTCGCAATTTGGCGCAATGGCGAGCGACTGCGAGAACTCTGCTGATCACTATATCTGAAGGTAGATTTTCTTATCAATAAATAAGGCTTTACTTTTAGTTACTTTACAAAAAGAAAAAAAAAATGGTAAAAGCTATTTGAAAATAAATGCAGCGTACGAATCCTGTAATACTGTACCAGAAAAAAATTATTGATTTTTTATTTTTTAACATTGGCGGAATAAAAAAAAAATGTTGTGAAATTGGTTTTCGTTATTTTAATATAAAAAAATTCCAAATTTCCGGTGGTAGTTTAACAAATTACACAAACGAAATGCTTGCTTCTCAAATGGTTAGGACATTTTTCACCCCAGTATCCTAACAAATCTGCGAGTCAATGGAAGCCACGCTTTTTTGGAAAGTCGGTTGCTTAAATGACATTTTCGAGATTATCTATCATTACTATTCTGAAATTCTCTTGATTTCGTATGAAATTTTGATCAGGCTAACAAAATAACCAACTATTTGGTATATAGAAGTAATCTTTCTGAAAAATGTTGACTTAATTTTTATTCAATAAATATTCAATTAATATTTATTAATAAGTATTTAATTAATATTATTTATTTTATAATTTCATTCATTAGGAAGGACTAAGGATCTATCAAAACGCCGTTAACGGATCTCCCAAACGGTCCACCACCTAAACATCACTATTTTCTTAGAAAAAGTTTCGTTTTACAATTTTCTAGCAAACTGCGAAGAAACCGCCTTCGGAGGTTAGTTTTAGCGCAAATATTGTTGAAATCTATAATGAAATTTTCTATTAAAAATATTGGTGTTCCATTCGCGGGCCATTGGGAAGCCCTGCTTTTGTCAACAAGATACTTCGACAGGAAAATGATTATACCCTTCTCTAGAAACAAAAATCTAGCCCTTTTAGAAGCAAGCAGTTTTGACTCTGTAATGTTGAATTAACGTCAAAGTACCGTAATTTCGGGTGTATAAGCCGCGAATAAAACAATTCTTTTTGGACCCAGAAATTTTATTTAGGGATTGAAGACAAATATTTACGGCGATTTAATTAGTAACACTTATTTCTTAAAAAATTCTGGGTCGAAAAAGAATTGTTTGACCCGCGGCTTATACACCAGAAATTATGATAATCAAAAAAAGTATTTTTAAATAAGGAAAAACAATTTCGCAACTTCTTCCCTTTAATATTACAAATGATAAATTTAATTAAATATTCCAGAACGAGTCTTAATACATGTATATGATTTTCAAAAACACATTTTTTTAACCTTTTGTTATTAAAAAAATAATAATAAATTAATTTATTATTTACAATTTAAGTCTAAAGTTTAACAAATTATTTTTATTTTGATTAAAACGTTTTTGCATTTCTTACCACAAAAAATATGTAAGTTTTTCTATAATCGCGCAATAATAACGGCGCATATTTCGAATATTGTATTATAGAGTTCACGTTACAAAAACCAGCGCAAAAACATTAATTTTATTAGAATGAAAAGAAAATTTAAGAATATTTCTTTTTAAGTAACACCTGATCACACAAAACTTTAAAACATTTAAAAAAATAAATATAAATAGAATTAAACGAACATAGTTTGAAATTATTATATTTTAGAAAAAAATATTTTTTTTTCCTTAGCTTTAGAAAATAAAATTTTAAAACAATTGCTGATTTTCTTTTGACCTTCCCCCCGCCCTCCCCATTTTGCAATGGATAAAAATTTACAGCTTCTTTGTGATCAAAAATTCAAACGCCATTCACCAAGTCCATAATGTTTCAGAACAGATGCATAAAACTTTGTAAAACTACAAAGACGTAGCCAATGTTATTTTGAAAACCTATTCAGAATTATATTTCACTTAATATTTTTTCAAAGGACTGTTTGGATTTCAATATATCCCCACAGGAAAGTATTTTTAGTCATCGTTTAAAAAAAGTCTATCTTTAGACGTGTTTTTTACTATGCCTTCAAGCACTTTGTTTTCCATATGGCACAGACAATTTTTTTTTATCTGTTAACCCTTTAACGTTCATTGGTTTCGCCACGAAACCGCAAAATTTTAATTCCGATAAGCAACACTGACACCGGTATTTTTATCTAAAAATATCCCTTTTATTTTGTATGTGATAAGTCACGTTTTCTTATTTAGAGATATATTTGTTCTTAATTACCGGTGTCATTCATTTATTTCGATATCTTAGCAATGAAAATGCTATGATCGTTAAAAGGTTAAATGTAGTTTTTATTTTAAAAATAATTCTTTTGTTGCACTGAATTGTTTTATTATACTAAAATATTAAAAAATGTCTTTATATAATTTAAGTATTTTTTTCTCAAAACTAAAGTTTCAGCGTTTTTAGATTTTTGAAATGCTCCTTGCGACGTAATTTTTCATCAATATTTATGAGATTGATAAGGAAGTATTCCAATATTGTTTAGAAAGAAATTGTGTGAGCTTTTGTAAATCCGTCTTCAATAAGATAGTCAAATTTGATTTTTTTTCTTTTATTTATTAAAAGTTAAAATTTTTATGAAGATCGAGTTTAGAAAAAAAAATCTGTAAAATATTAATTATTCAAGAGATTTAAAATATCTTACACAATTTTTTTTTATAATTGTTATAAGTGATAAAAATGCAATAGCAAGAAAATATCTCAAAAATTAAAACACGATGGACATTTTAAAATTTCGTTTAAAAATTTAACTTAAAAAAAATAATTTTTTTTGAAGGTGTTCTACATGCTTTTTGTGAAATGTATATATGCACAAAATTTATTATTGCTATGATGAAAATTAAAAAATAATAATAATAACATCCACCATCCCCTTAAAATTGCATTCTGTTCAAAATCTCAGAGACTATTCAATATCCCAAACATATGCAGATAAATTTGCGTTCAAAAAGTAGGTAATGTATTTTTAAAAATTCATGCAAGTTTGCATTCCACTTTCTTTCTTCTAAAAACTGGCATAAAAGAATCCAAACAGAAAAATATTTTAAGTCTTCCATTTTAAAAGAATGTAACTATAGACATGATTTTTATTCTGCCTTCAAGCGTTTAGTTATCCGCATGCCAGATAGTATTTCTTTTATCGGTTAAAACAAATATAGGTTTTATTTTAAAAATAATCCTTTTGTTCAATTTCATTATTTTTATGAAACTGAAATAAAAAGATGACATAGTATTGAGAGTAAAGTAAAATTTTGTAATAAATATAACTTACGATTGCAATATACATTTTTTAATTTTTTTTCACCAAAACTAACCTTTATACTATAGTAATTTCCTTATAATAATATTCCTTACTTACTTCAACTTATTAAATTAAAATCTTGTTAGTAGATCTAATCTATTAATCTTCATGGAATCGATATAAATTCTTAATTCGCCTTAAAAAACATTTATTCCAGTATGCGTAAATTAAAAAAGATGGCTCTAAATTAAAAATATTCTTAATTAAGCTTTATTTCTTAATATTCCAAATAAAACTCATTTTCTATGTTTTTATCAACCATTTTAAGAAAGTCTTATTAAATTTATTCCAAAACCATACCTTTCAAAAAATATCATTATTTTATTTTATCTATTTATTTTCCCTCAGTCAACATTTGATATTGTGCATATCAATAAATTAATTTCTTTCCTTTATCTCCTAAAATTAATCGTCTATAAAAATCGTCTGCCTAAGATATTTAAAATTCTGAGTTGATTATAAATTGGTTAAATAATATTTTTTTAAAAATAAAATTGTTGTCTGTCAAAATGTAATCTCGACTCTGGGTATGAGTTATGTTTACATAAAAGAATGATGGTTTGAGACTAAAGAATGTTCTAGAATTTTCTTTTTAGATTTAAAAAGGGAGGAAGCCTCGAGAGGTGGTAAGAAGAAGGATTCTTGGGTTCTCTCTTCGATGAGTATGGCTGGATGTAGTAAATGATGGAATATTTTTTTGGATGTTTCGGTAAAAGTTCGTCGATAAAAGGAGCTCTTCTCTCTATTATAGCTACAGTTTAATAAAATGAACTTGCAGCAGCCAAGGAGTGATTATTTGAATCTTCTACATTTATTTATTTTGTTTTTTCTCGCTGGCCATGACTTCTGTGTGGAGAAAGGGAAACCTGGCGATGATGTTTCTGCCCCCCCCCTAACGTTAAAATGTCACACATATATATATATATATATATATATATATATATATATATATATATATATATATATATATATATATATATATTGTCCAGCAAATAACACTCTTATTTCAAAATTAAATTTCTCAAAAACAAAGATCAATAGAATTATGCAGTAAACGGTTTGTTTATCAGGTAAGCTGTAAAAATTTTATACAAAAGTTTAGAACGGTAAATATTTTGAAAAGATTATGTTCTGATTGCAAAGAATGCTTTGATTTGACATTTTTCTTGCTTTAGATTGCTGCTAGAGAATGTGTTTTTCGGCTTAAAGTGCCATATTTCATAGTTTTTTTAAATTAAATTTTTCAAATTTCGAAATTCTAAAAATTTACTTCGAAAAATCTTTAAAATATTGCACTGTAAGCTGAAAAATTATTTCTCTGCAGGCAATCTAAAACAAGAAAAATGTCAAATCACAGCATTCTATGCAATCAGAACGCAATTTTTTCAAAATATTTACGGTTTGAAATTTCTGTGTAAGATTTTTACAGCTTACCTAATGAAAAAACCGTTTACAGCATATTACTATCGATCTTGGTTTTTGAGAAATTTAATTTTGAAATCAGGGTGTTATTTGCTGGACACCCTGTATATCCAAGGTCGTTCTGAAAGTCGTATACGCTTGGGTAAATCAATTCGTACTGAAAAAATCTATTATTTAATTATCATATATTGTTTTCAATATCTAATGTTAAGTAATAATTGGACAGAATTTTCCGGTACGAATTGATTCTCCTAAACGGACAAGCCTTTCCCAACGATCGAATAAGCAAACCTGTAACTTTTTGAAACATAATACTGTAATAACATTGTATAGGCCATAAACAGTTTTGTTAAATATCGCAATATCCTTATTCATAAATTTCGAAGTTGCACCAGAAAATTTTTAATAATAATTTTGATTTATTTGATTCCTACAATAACAGTCGTTATAATTTAAAAAAGACTGTTTAAACTTTCTGCAGCGAAATCATAAACTTTTAATCCTTTAAGAAGCAAATTCTTTATACTCCAGAAATGTCCAAATATTTAACTGATACCGCAATTTACAAACTAATTTATTTGAAAATAATCAAAAGCTTTTTTTTTTCCATCTACGTTATAAGATAAAAAGAAATTGCTGGTGCCATTAGGCAGTTTGGACACTAACACTAACCGTTTGCAGACTGCAAATGGCGCTTGCATAAGGATTAACGATATTTTTCTAAATGGCGCATAAATGTCTCATTTGGCCTGTACTGTGTTAACCCTTTGCGGTGCAGGCAAATTTATTGCTTAAGTGTTGACATTAATGACTGACACCGGAATTTGAAAACAACTTTATTTGTAAATAAGGAAAAGCTATTTTTCACGCCATTCAAGAAACTGTATTTTTTTTCCAAAATTCCGGTGCAAATGTGGCGTTTGGGAATTAAAATTAAGTAGTTTCTACATATGCCACCTCGCCGCAAGAGATTAAAATGTATTGTCCTTTTTTTGTTTTATTGTGTTGTAGAAGACAGTATTATCGAAAGTGTTTTGGACTTTCGGTTTTCGATATATTTACACGATTTAGGTACTGAAGACTCAAAAATTCATGTTTATACAAAAATATCTGTATGTCCGTCCGTGAGAATTGAAACATTTTTTTTTTGTGTGTGTATGATATATGATAAACTTTGGCTGTATGATAACAGGTCCTAGATGAATTAGAAATCTCTCAGATACAACTCAGGGATGCATGCACCGCACCGAAATGACGGATTGGTACCACTGATTTTTTTAAGTATTTTCAGCCTAATTTAATGGCAAGATTTCTAAGATATAATTAAGCAAATAATACTATTAAATTTTAGTGGTTACAATCAGCCATTTGTGTCGCTGCTCTTGCTTCCCTAATAGAACTGGATTAATTTTTTGTTCATAGTTTTTTTTTGCTATAGTAAGCACATCCTTACTGAATTTGAAAAAAATCCGCTGGAAAAGGATCTGTAATAGCAATGTCTGAGTCATTTTCATTATCGTACCATCGAAAAGTGCGTGAAGTAACAGTGTTTTCTCCTTCCTATTTTTACTTAGGGGCCATCCATTAACCCTTTCCGGCACGGGCAAAAGCTGTAGTAAAATGAGAAATTATCGACAGACACCGGGATTCACAAACGAACTTTTTAAATACTTTGAATTCCTTAATTTAAGCTTTCATTGAAAGAGCAAAATTTTACTAAAATATTATTGGTGCCGTTTGCAAGTTTGGAATTAAAATTAGGTATCCCAGACCGGGCACAGTGTGCCAGAAAGGATTAACACTAGAACGGCGGGGAATTTTACGCAAGTTTTATAAAATAAACTTAAAACCAGAAAAATAATTTATTGCATCTGATATATGACTTATTTCTTAACGATTATTCCTTTTCGAATCGAAAGTTAGTCGAATTGATACCTTCCTGGCGCTTTAGTTCTAATGATGTCACGCATGGAGGGGTGTGTGATAAGGGGTTGGGTGGGGTAAAAAGAAGTGTGACATCACGCATTTTGATTAAAGTAAAAAGCATTGAAAGTCCGTAGATTAAATTATAAAATTTGTATTCATAAAATAAAGATAAGATTAAAAAACATATATATTAAATCCCATTTTAATTTCTAAAGCACTACTGTTTTCAATTTTTTCACATTAATATATTATTATTATTGCATGTTAATTATGTTTTTTGTTGTAAACCTTAATCTGATATCATACAAAATAAGCAGATGAATCATTTTTAGGTGTGTTCGTAATTATATAAATGCGTAGCATCTATAGTTGTCGTTCAGTCTGTCCGTCCGCATATAAAACACAAAAACTACCCAACCGAATCGTTTGAAATTTAAAATATTGCTACTACATAATTTTGTCGAGTCATTTCAAATTTTCTTAAAATCGGATGCATTGATCAATTACAAGGACAATCAAATGTATTCCATTACATTTCGGTCAATGGGAGAGAACCTTTCAAATGCTCTTTAATCGTTTGGAATTTAAAATACGTAATTATTACATAATTTTGTCGAGTTATTTAAAATTTTATCAAAATCGGATGCATAGTTCAATTACAGGGACAATCAAAAGTATTCCGTTACATTACGATTAATGGGGGAAAATATTTCAAATGCATTTTAATGGTGTTACACTCATTCGAACATAGTAAAAGTGATATGCATCTATAAAGTACATATTATAATATACATTTTGTATAATGTGTGGTGCAAAGACATTTGTTTTTGATTTACAAGGCCAGACAAAATTATTCCTTTATATAATGTTATAGGGAGAACATTGTTTGGTGCACATTTTAATTTTAATTAACTATTTAAAATTTTATGAGATTGATATATAAGAGTGATTATTGTAAAATTTCGTCATCGTACGAACGCACCTCATATGCTAAGCTTTCACGTGCAGTTTCCAACTTGTTACTGTTATGATCACAAATGTCGTTAACCCTTTAACGATCATAGCATTTTCATTGCTAAGATGTCGAAATAAATGAATGACACCGGCAATTAAGGACAAATGTATTTCTAAATAAGAAAACGTGATTTTTCACATACAAAATAAAAGAGATTTTTTTTAGATAAAAATACCGGTGTCAGTGTTGAGTATCGGAATTAAAATTTTGTGGTTTCGTGGCGAAACCAATGAACGTTAAAGGGTTAAGAACAAATATATTTATAAATGAGAAAACTTGATTTTTCACATCCATAATAAAAGGGATATTTTTAGATAAAAATACCGGTGTCAGTGTTGCATATCGGAATTAAAATTTTGTGGTTTCGTGGCGAAACCAATAAACGTTAAAGGGTTAAGTGCTGAAATTAATGACTGACAACTGAATTTGAAAAACATCTTTATTCTTAAATGTAAAAAAAAAGCTATATTTCACGTATTCAATAAACCGTAAATTTGTTTACCAAAATTCCGGTGCCAATATGGCGTTTGGGAATTAAAATTGAACTGTTTCATAGATATATGAAAGAGCAGCAAGGGTTTAAGAGATATATCCCACATAATGTTTGAAAAACTGTCTTGGCACGCCCAGAAGATATTGGGGCTGCTACTTGTGAAATAATTGCATGATCATTAGTTTCCAAATAAATAAGGGTTGCCTTGTTCGGTAGGGCTTGCTGAGCTTATGCCATATGGTAAGTCTCCTCGTCTGACCTGACCTGAATACATTATAATAAGTGTAATAATTTTGAAAATATGATTCTTTTAAAATCTGGTCATTCATTTGTGCTAACTCTGTATATCAAGGTAACGTGGAGACGAGGGCAAATAATGTATGAGTGAGCAAACGTGTTTCAATATATTCTTTTGATTGATGCTTATTTATAAGGGGATAAGAATTTTTTTCATTTTTACTCGTTAGTATAAAAGTGGACAAAAAGCACTCACTGACTTGCAGCAAGCCCCGCCCCTTTTTAATGCTAGATGTTGCATTTTGTAAAATTTAAAACTTTATTTCTCCATAACGAGTAGATGAGGGCAAATAATGTATGCATCTAAAAACACGTTCCAATATGCCCTTTCGATTGTTATTTATTTATTTATTTTTCTATTATTACACCATCGAATGGTTTCCTGGTTAGATCTTATTAAATCTAATAACTTTGTCTCTTTTTACAAGTCTGCCGAAAGAAACGTTTTTTTAAGGATAAATCGGTAATACTAGATTAACCCGTCGACCAAAAAATTATCGCCAAACTATAAGATTAAATGCCAATAATGGAGGATCGTGAATGTCACATTCAAAGACATTAAATACGATTCATGTGTTTAAAATGTCATTAAGTGATTTTTATTTTGACTTTTTTTTAAATAGTTTTATTAATATTCTACTAATTATTTGTTTTTTCGTTATTTAAAATAAAAATTATGTCAATATGCATAATTTGGCTAATAGTTTGGCGATTTGTATAATATGGCGAAATTGGTCGGCCGGATAACAGAGTAGTACCGATAAATCAATGCTCCGATAAGTACGATTCCATTTAATATATGATTTTTTTTCAATTTAGTAATTCAATATAGCTAGAACAGAAAAAGAAAATGGAAATTACAGTTTCAACGCAGACTTTTTTGGGAGTTTAATAAGTTTCCTTTTTAATATATTACAATATAGTTGTACAGTTATTAAAATAAACAGGATTGTAAAAAACTAGACGTCAATGGGCAGTCTCTCCCCACTAAATTTTATTCGATATTTTTGTGTAATATTCCGTCTATTTTTTTTTTTTTTTTTTTTTTTGTAACAATCTAATAAATTTCAAACGGAGAAAACTAATACAATTTAGTGGTGATGGACTGTTGCATGGATTTCTACACCCTATAAATAGAGATTTTTAGAAAAATTTATGTTAATTTTACATAATTTTTCAAGTTAATTTGTCATTTGAAATTTACATTTGAGATCTAAGACTTCATTTCCAAATCTGAATTTTAAAATAAGGTGAATAAAAGGACATCACTGATTTATGCATACAATAAGCAACATCGGATATGAATAAATAATTGCCTTTCTAAATAATGGATATATTAACATCCCTGAGCTAATATTTGAAATTCCTACATTAGTTAAATTAATCGAAACCAATGTATTGACCTAATACGTAAAATGTCTGTACAGAAATAAATTAGTTGTTGAAGTATAAATCAGTAATCATGTAAATTAAAGTGCCAGATGAGTTCAAGAAATTAATAATATCGTGTTTCAAACAATATGTAAATTAATAATTAAGAGTCTTAATGTTTAGATGTCGTTGAATTATTCATTTAAATACTGCGAATTTGTCTTAGTGTCATTCCACATCAGTTCAGGCAGGCCTGTAACCCACCATCACAGATTTTAATGAAACGCCGTGGGTTTCATCTTACAGTTAACCCTTTGCGTCGCGGTGGTTTCATAGATATACCACTTAATTTTAATTCCCAAAGGCCACATTCGCACCGGAATTTTGTTCAAAAAAATTACGGTTTATTGAATGCGTGAAATATAGGGTTTTCCTATTTACAAATAAAGGTGTTTTCAAATTCCGGTGTCAGTCATAAATTTCAACACTTAAGCAATGAATTTGTCCTGCGCCGCAAAGGGTTAAGATACGATCACAAGAATTTTCTTTATTAACTCGTTGGTAAAGCAGTTTACGAGAAAAATGCTATAAAAATTTTGAAAATATTGCCGTCAGTTGCCATTTCTGACTGCACGGTATTCAAATGTAGCATACGATAAACATAAGTATATTTCAAGATCTATTCTACAATCTTCAAATAATTTACGCATAATAAATAGGTTACGCAGCTTATTAAAAAAAAAATACTGTTGTGATTAGAACATTTTAAATTTGTCTAAAATATTTTTGCAACTTTTAAACAGTGAAGTTTTTATTAAAAATAGAGAATTCACAAACCAAGCGTCATCAACAAAAGTGCAGTTTTCGTTAAATTTATTTTTGCTGGAAATTATACTTAAAAGTGTCCTTTACCTGATTATGAAAAAACAATTATTTGGAATTTGGATGTTACTTTGGGTGCTACTAAAATTTACTTTAGAGATCTAAAATTTCATTTACAAATCAAAATTTTAAAACAAGATCAATAAAGATACATCACGGATTTCAACTGATTTTTGAAAAATTTAAATCATGAAGTTTTTTATGAAAAATAGTGAATTAACAAACAAAGCATTATCAACAAATGTTGTAGTTTCTGTGAAATTTATTTTTGCTGGAAATTATATTCAAGAATGTCCTTTACCTAATTATGAAATAAAAATAGTGGAATTTTGGGTGTTACGTTGGGTGATACTAAAATTTACTTTTGAGAGCTAAAACTTCATTTCCAAATATAAATTTTAAAAGAAGATCAATAAAGGGGCATCACTGATTTCATCACTGATATGAATAAATAATTGCCTTTCTGAATAATGGATATATTAACATCCCTGAGCTAACGTTTGAAACTCCTACATTACTTAAATTAATCGAAATCGATGTATTGGCCGAATACGTAAAATGTCTGTACATAAATAAATTCGTTGTTGAAGCATAAATCAATAATCATGTAACTTAAAGTGCCAGATGAGTTCAAGAAATTAATAATACCGTGTTTCAAACAACATATAAATTAATAATTAAGAGTCTTAGTGCTTAGATATCTTTGAATTAATCATTTAACCCCTTGGTGGTATATCTATGAAACCACTTAATTTTAAATCCCAAACGCCACATTGACACCGGAATTTTAGTAACGAAAGCTCCGATTTATAGATTTCCTGCTAAATAACTTTTTCTTGATTAGAAATAAAGTTGTTTTCAAATTCCGGTTTCAGTCATCAATTTCAACATTTGTGCAATGAATTTGCTCTGCGCCGCAAAGGGTTAAATACTGCGAATATATCTTACAAGGAAGGTCTCCATAGTGGGCATACTCAGAATTTTATGAAAAAAATACTAATTAAAGTACTTATGTATGTAATAAAGGATCCGTCAAAATTGGCGGCGGGATCACAGAAGAAAATATGTAAAAAAATAAAATATTTCCCAATATTTGGCGTGAAAAGACGAAAGAGTCACTCGATTTGGCGAGCAGCCCTTTTCCTCGCCAAAAGCAAACGATTATAAAGCAGATATTACGATTATAACTCAAAATAGTTGGATATTTAGAATGCATGTAAATGGTATTTAGTGAATTTAGACATAAAGAATGAGAGACTTAAATATATTATATATATGTGTGTACATTTACATGTATATATTAGTTGTTGAAGTAGTTATTCAATTAATCACTGATTTTTTTTTCATAGATAAAAACAAATCAGATTGAGAAAAATTATCTTCATACATTTAAGAGTATTCAAAAATAAAAGTCAGGTGTTTCCATAGCAACAAAATCTAATCGACAATTCTCAATTGGACTTCGAGCTTGAAACAAATTTAATTAATTTAAATTATGAATTTCGTGTTAAATCTTGATGATTAAATTTGAATATAAATACATATAAATATCGATATAAAAAAATTATACTTAAAAGAAACTAAAACTGACAAAACTAAAGTTATTTAAATTAAATTTATCAAAACAAGTTCAACATGAAACTTTTTTTTTCTTTAAGTGCATTTGACATAAAGTACTTTTTGAAATTACTTTCCATCGCCAACCGGCGATAAATCGCCAAATAACGAAATTTTCATTATTTTTTTACGGATATTGAATGGAGGTTCCGCCGAAAATTTTTTTATAAACGTATTTATTCACATGAGAAGAACATTCTTTAATTTTTTCAGATTTTTCGGAATATGCCCGTATGGAGACCTTCCTTGATTGTGTCATTCCATGTCAGTTCAGCAGGCCTGTAACTCATTATCCCAGATTTTAATAAAACTGCATGCTTTTGTTCTTACTGTTAACCCCTAGAGGACGAGCGACACGTATACGTGCCACAAAAACGCTTAAGAATCCTTGTTTATCCACACCAGTAAAATTATACTAAAAAAATTCCCTTATTTAATCGGAGCATTTTACCGATTTGATCAATCCTAAATTTCTGTTTTTAAAAATCGGTGACAAAACAGTAAAAAAACTCGTAAAAGGCTCTGTCGCGAAGAGGTAAAGATACGGTCACAAGAATTTTGTTTAACTTGTTGGTAAAACAGTTTCAGAGAAAAATGTTATAATTTTTTTTAACAATGCCGTCAGTTGGCATTTTTGGCTGCACGGTATTCAAATGTAGCCTACGATAAATATATTTCAAGGTCTATTCGACAAATCATCTTCAAATAATTTACGTATAGTAAATACGGTGCGCAGCTTATGAAAAAATACTGTTATGTTTAGAACATTTTAAATTTGTCTAAAATATTTTTTAATCTTTTAAATCGTGAAGTTTTTATGAAAAATAGTGATTTAACAAACAAAGCATTATCAACAAAAGGCACAGTTTTCATTAAATTTATTTTTGCTGGAGACTAAACTTAAAAGTATACTTTAGTTGATTATGAATTAACAATATTGGGATTTCGGATGTTATTTTGGGTGTTACTAAAATTTACTTTAGAGATCTAAAACTTCGTTTCCACATCTAAATTTCCAAAACAAGATCAATGAAGGGACTTCACTGATTTATGCTTACAATAAACAACATTGGATGTGAAGAAATAATTGCCTTTCTAAATAATGGATATATTAACATTCCTGAGCTAATGTACGAAACTCCTACATAAGTTAAATTAATCGAAACGCATGTATTGACCGATTATGTAAAATGTCTGTACAGAAATAAACTCGTTGAAGCATAAATCTATATTCATGTAACTCAAAATGTGACACGAGTTCAAGAAGCAAATGAAATCGTGTTTTGATTAACCCATTAACGCCCAAATTATTTTCTTCGCTAAAATTTAAATTTTGTATTTCCCACCACTTTTAAAAGCAAATTAACTTTTATCTAAATTTATCGATGATTCTGCCTCATGAAATAAGGTATATATTTATCTTCTTCTTTACTGGTGGGAAAACCGCTTTCCTGCTGTTTTTGTAACCGTCCTCAAACGAGAACGGTGGGCGTTAATGGGTTAACATGTAAATTAATAATTAAGTGTTTTAGTGTTTAGATGCCGTTGATTAATCAACTTAAATGCTGTCATACTTGTGTAACTTCCGATTTGTATTATTCAGCAAAACATACTTTCAACCAGAAATTTTATTCAACAAATGAAATGATTAAGATTTTAAATAATTACTACATAGAAACGAGAAACATTTAAAAAAAAAAAATTCTGGTTGAAAGTGCGTTTTCTTTAATAATAAAAAAGCTGGAGGTTGGGAAGTTTGTACTGCGAATATGGTTTACTAATAATGATGAAAGCATAAAGGAATTATATTTAAAAGCATAGCTACCAACTTGTAAGGATTTTTGCACCACTAAAATTAAAAAGAAATTTTTGTCTTGTTTCACCGTTGCGAATTGTAAAATTTTGTCGTTTGTTTTAAATAATTATTCCATTAAATTTTTGGTGCAGGAAAAATTCTTATAAGTTGGCAGCTATGTAAAAGGTTTTTGCAATTTAGCGTTTCTCATCCCTTTTTCTTTCACGCTCACCTTCCTTAGACTATTCATTTCGGAATACCAACATTTCTGATAAACACGCCCCTCCAATCAGCATGCTTTTTTCCTAAGTAATTTTATCACAAACATGCAATAATTTGGATACAAATTATATTCCTTACATTTTAAAGTTAATTTAGCTTTTTATAATATTAACCAATCATTAAGTAAAAACATGTAATATTAATCCTTCACTGTATTACTTTTCCTACTTTAATGAAAAAAAAAATTTAAATTCTAATAATGGAAAAAATGGTAATATATATATATATATATAGGGTAACATCCCCAGTAATTGGAACATTAAGGATTTGTCTTTAAACTTACTTCTATTTTCATTACCAAGAAATAAAATATTTACGTACTTGCAAATATTTTTAAATCAAAGAGTGCATATCTGTGTATGTATTTTGCCCACTAAAAGCAAAAATATTTGAAATAGTATTTTTATAAAAATATATTTTTAAAAAGTTGCTGTAATCACCAGTAATTGGCACTTAGACTTTTATACAATTAAAGTAACCCTTTTCAACCAAACAAAACTGTTGTCAATTAAAATTTAAAATATACTAAAAATCAGATAATAATAAATTGAAATGTATGCCTTTCTTAAGGCAGTGAAGAAGCATTTGGAACAAAAATGGCTAATTTGATACAAGCCATAATTGTTTCTGTTTCCTAGGCACTATTGTAATCTAGTAGCATAAATTGAAGTTATAATCAGTAAAGTAAATGAGCATATAACTGGTATATGGTCTTGCATTTTTAAAAAAACTGGATATAAATCATATTTTAGGATATTTTTGTAGGATGTGCCAATCACTGGTGCCTGCCAATTACTGGGGATATTACCCTATATATATATATATATATATATATATATATATATATATATATATATATATATATATATATATAGGGGACCTTTTTCCCTCATGTATAACACATTGGATTTACAAGAGATTTACTTTATATTTTAAATCTATTAAATTTATCTGTTTGTTTTTAGATCAGCCATTTTAGTGATTTCCGCCAGTACCGAAATTATTTTCAAGTACTCCTAGCAGGCCCGTTACGTATCTTCAGAGGAACGCATACCCTAGATTGGGCACCACTGTCAGCATTTCACTGAGTAATTGAAGTTAAAGTCACATGCTTCGGTTTCGGCTAACAGTATTTTAGAACAGAAAATTGCGACTTTATTATCGTACAAATTTCTTTAAAGAAAAAACCCCAAGAAAACATTTCGAAAATAACTGTTGCCAATAAGCATATCTACTATTAGCTATGTGACTTGCACTTCAGAAATCCATGCTATTAGCCTGCTATAATCAATTATGCTATACTTAATTATTATTCATAGACAATCTGAATAAAAGAACACAAGGAAAAAAACTTGTGGTTATACTCTCAGATTGTTAATTCATTATTAAGAACTGTGCTTTTCAATCGGTTTCCACGTGAGATTGAAGTTTATCTTTAGGATTAAAACTAGTTTTAATAAAGAATATTTATTGTCCAGTTAAACTGGTGGCATTGAGCTCACAGGCTACAAATACTAATTGTACATTAAAACCTTATATTTTCAAGTGTTAATTCCGTTCGAAAAAAAATTAAGAAGGGGAAACAGCTCTCCCCTTTCCTCTTTTTTATACTTAATCATTGAACCTCCTATACTATCAAAGACATACTTTATCATATAAAAAATCTATATCCAAAATTCAGAGCAAATGAGATAATTCTTAATAAAAACCCATTTAGCATTTATATAATTTAAAAGAAGTTATCCCCCTCTTTTATACTTGAACAATTAAACTTCCAAAACTATTCAGAGATTTGAACGAAATCTGAAAATTCTGCTTGAAAAACCCATTTATATAAATTAAGGGGGGGCATTAGAACCCCTGTTCCCCCTATTTATACTTATTCAATGAACACCTAATAACAGTCACGGAATCGCCTCATCAGAATTATCCTAATCTAAATTTTGAACGAAAACTTAATTCTGCATGAAAATCCCATTAATATCAACTAAGGGGAGGGCCATGAGCCCCCCGTTCCCCCTCTTATACATATCGAATGAACTCCAAAAACTAATCAGGGAAGCGCCTTGTCAGGATTACCTACATACAAAATTTCAAGTGGATCGGATATTTTTATCATGAGTTATCGCGTTACGCACGAACGTACATACAGAACGGACGGGCACATAAGCTCTCAGGCTATTATAGCCTGTGAGCTAAAAATTTAACAGTATAACATAACAAGAGAAAAAAATCATCCGGATTTAAATAATAATAAATCTAATAATTTTATATGCTGGAGTCTATGAATGAATATTTTGAAGCGTTCGGAAATTTTTTTGTGTCATTTAGACAAGGCGTCAAATTATTTTAATGTATTTGAGTAATGAATTTATCCTAAATTTAATCCCTGCATCTATAAAGTCATCTCCAACTTTAAATGACAAAATATGATCAATAAATTTTGAGTCTCATCCAGAATCATCTAATTTGATTTCGTAAATAAGGGATACACCAACATCCGTAAAGTAATGACCGAAACTCCTACATTAGTTAAATCAAGCAAAACTTGTACACGTTTAGATTACGTAAACTGTTTGGATAGAGGGAAATGCTTTTTGGAAAGATAAATCAATTTTCGGTTATTCCAGAGTGTCATAGTAATTTTAAGATTGGATTTCTAAATCTTATAGTGCTACCTATCTACCACAAATAAAAAAAATTCAGTTTTTAGCAGGGATGCAAAAATCTAGGCGCTACAGAGAAGTCTCTTGCAACTAAAATTTAAAAGTTTTCTTCGCTAAAAATATAATAGCATTCTAACAAGAATTTTATACGAAATATTAGGAAAAAAAAATCTCAAAGACGATCATTTCTGTTAAAATTTATTGGTGTACGTGTATCCCGTTAATAATCACGCTCTTAGTATTTTTTATAGAAAAATAAATGTAGGACATTGCTGCCAACGTCTTCTGCTTTTTCAACCCGGAAATGTTTAAAGTAAATTTTAGCATTTCGAACTGTCGAAATTTGCTGATTAAATAAACTAAAAATTTCTGTTAAGCTTTTTCCGGTCAAAAAAAATCAGAAAAGTTGGCAGCTATCATAGCTGCCATAGGATGAAAGCATGAAGTTTCACCCTATTTAATGAGAGTTTCTCTACAAGAAAATATTGATACCAAAGAATTCCCTGATATGGAAATTCCCTGACCAGCATAAACTATAAAAAAGTATGCTGGAATTTTGATACTTTAATGCTCATGTTTTCAAGTATGCTAACAACGGTGTTTGTAATTTAGTAGATTTTTTAATTTGGATATTCCAACATCATACCAGAAAATTAAAATAGCAATATTTGCTTTATCTGATAACAGACATTCCGTAATAAATCTAAATTTGTCATATATAAATTCAAATTCTTTGAACTACGTAATTTCCCGAATGAAATCCACTAAGGGAATTAACGTTGTAGTCGCATGTCTGTTTTGAAGGGACAACTTTCTATAAAAAAGATATTTTTGGCGCTAATAATAAAGGAAAACAAAGTTTGAGTTATTTAATTATAGTATGAGTACTTGAAGAAAATTTTTTGTAAAATAATTATGCAAACCAAATAAAATTTAAAGAACAGACGTCCAAGTCGAAAGGCTTAACTCTTTCCGGCACGGACAAAATCTGTTAGTAAAATGAGAAATTATCGCCTGACACCGGATTAAACAAAAGAATTTTTTAGATATTTTGAAATCCTTAATTTACGCTTTTATTGTAAAAACAAAATTTTAGTAAAATATTATTGGTGCCGTTTGCAAGCTTGGATTAAAAATTAGGTATCCCAGACCGGTCACAGTGTGCCGGAAAGGGTTAAATGCTTGAGGGCGGTGGTAAATTTGTGAAAACACTTAATTTAAATTTCCAAATGCCACATTAGTACCAGAATTCTAATTTTAAAAGTTTTAGATTTACAGTATGTGTTCATCAGTATGCGAAAAGCTTTTGTTTCATATTATAAAAATAATTTTGTTTCCCAATTCGGGTGCCACTCATTAATTTCCACACATTAATAATGTTATTGCTTTGCTTTGGGGGTACATTATAGAATTCCGGGGGGGGGGATTGCCCAATTGACCATTGAAAACGCAAAATCACAAATTTGCCAGGGGGTGATAGTTCATTACTCCGGGAGGGGGTTTTCGCTCCCCTAGCCACCGCCTGAAATCAATAACGTGCATAAAAAGGCAGAGGATGTCATTATGCTGTATGGAACGTTTACGTCAAGTAGTATGGAAGGAAAAGAAAAAGTTTTCAACTTCTACTTAACCCTTTAACGTTCATTTGTTTCGCCACGAAACCACAAAATTTTAATTCCGATATGCAATACTGACACCGGTATTTTTATCTAAAAATATCCCTTTTATTATGTATGTGAAAAATCACGTTTTCTTATTTAGAAACATATTTGTTCTTAATTACCGGTGTCATTAATTTATTTCGACATCTTAGCAATGAAAATGCTTTGATCGTTAAAGGGTTAAGTCAAAAAATATATAACATGATTAATCAAAAATTGTTAATTAACTGGTCTAAGTCATTTTTTTATTTTGTAAAATTTTTAAATTATTGTAGAATTATTCCATAGCTTCAAACAATTTTTTTTAATCGAAAGGTTAGACTAAATACTACAACATATACTTTAAATGAATTAATCAGTAGTTTTAACTACATTAGAATGCTAGGTATTTCTGAAGTGAATTAACATCAACCAATATTAACAACATTTATTTTAACGAGTAATTTGTTTAACGTCCTATTTAACATGATTACTTAAAGGTCGTTAAATCGAGAGTCTACTGTATCACATATTTCATTAGAAATAATTTCACGTTTAAGAAAAATGGCTAAATTTCCAAGAAAATACAATTCAGTGTTGCTATTGTCATTAAGATAATTTTCCCCATTTAAAAATTAAAACTTTGGCCAGAATCCCAAGAATGATTGGCTATAGAAGATTTAGAAATTTCCTGATTACGAACATAATGAGAACGTTCTTTCAAGCTGATTTCAAGAAATGTTTTAGTTTGACCAATCAAAGAAGGGTTACAACCATTACCAGAAGACGTCATAGATTTCCCATTTATGAAAATAAAGAATCGAAGACACAGAGAAGGGGGAAATGGGATTTATTGACAAGTTTAAGAATAACATTAAAGTTAAAAAGTTTCATAACTTTAGCTAATTTGAAAAATAAAGAAAGATAAAAATACAAAAGAAATCAAATTATCAGGATTGGCTTTCTCAAATTAAGAAAGAGTAGAATTACCAGTTAATTTAAACTATCTATTATTAAATAACGAAAAATATTTCTGTATTAAATTTTAGGTGGCAATATGGAATATGTGAATAAGAAAAAGCCACTATATCAAACGTAGTAAGGTAGAATAGTGCTACCATTCGCATTACAGGTGTAAATATATATTTTTATAATTAAAAATGCTTTTTTAAAGAACAAAAAGACTAGAAAAATAAGAATATAAATTCACTTTTAAATATTTTTTTTTATTTATCTAATAATGATAAATCTCATAATTAAGTCAGCTTTAAATATCATCCAGCTTTCAGAATATTGTGTGCAAACTACAGACAAATCATCAAGTTATTTTCGCATCTGAGTGACGAATTATTTCCATTTTTAATCCCTATATATAAATAAATTTAACTTGAAATTTAAATGAAAGAAAAATCAATAAATAGGGCCTCTGTAGCCAAGTGGTGAAGGCACCACGCCACTAATCGCTTGTGATCGTAAGAGGTTGTGGGCTCGAATCCCGCTGATTTCATTGCATGCACTCTTTGTGTGGAACTTCCGGCTGTATTTTTCTCTTGATTTTCTCTGTCTCTTGATAATTCGTTGCTGTATATTGACGATGCGGGCATAATGTCAAGCTGACAAGTCAGATGTATATGTTCAATAAAATAAAATAAATAAATAAGGTCGATAAAAAGGAACGTTGCGAATTTGTGTCATCAAATTTGATTTTGTAAATAAGAGATATACATTATATGGAAACACCGACATTAGTTAAATTAATCGAAACATATCATGCTCAGGTTATGTAAAATGTCCGCATCGAAGAAAATATCTTTCGCAAAGATAAATGGATATTCACATATCTGAGAGAGTGATATAAATTTAAATATTGTATTTGTAAATCTGATAGTGCAATGTATCTAAAATAACTAAAAGTAAGGTGTTTTTTTAATGCAATTAAATATAAATCTAATATTTTTGTGCCATGCAAAAAGGATGCTGCAGCTTTAAAATAAATAATTTCTGTCTTTAGTAAGTTTTATTTCATCTTTAGTTAAATCTGTCTGTTTTTTTTTCTTTTAACCCTTTGCGGGGCGCTGGTTTCATAGATATACCACTTAATTTTAATTCCCAAACGCCACATTGGCACCAGAATTTTGTTAATGAAAATTACGGTTTATTGAATGCGAGAAACATAGCGTTTTCTTATTTACAAATAACGTTGTTTTCAAATTCCGGTGTCAGTCATTTATTTCAATATTTAAGCAATGAATTTGCCCTGCCCCGTAAAGGGTAAATTCAACTTAAACTATCTCTATATATAATAGAAAAAGTTTTTAAAATCTAGACTTTACTTTTTTTATATAATAAAGCATTTTTTCTTTCAAAGTCGTCTAAAAATTTTGCGAATTAAACGAATGCGCTTAAAGTTACTTTTAAATTCTTTGTTGTTCAGTAGTATGAGAAATTTCAACCAATCACTAGCCGCGTTTCGAAAACATATCTAACTTTTTTTACCACATTTCCGCAGCAAAAATATAGCAAAATAAATAAACAATTACTATAAACGACTGCTCCAATAATAATATTGGAATATCAGCTATTCAATTTAAAATAAAAATTGCACAAACGAGAATTGGTTTTTATTTATTTTTGTCGTTTCGATGATTTTGCAATCCGCTGCAGTTTAAGCAATGTTCCTGTTCTTCAAAGACTTTCATGGACCACTTACCAGAATTTTTGAAAAGTAATGTTTGCCTTACTGAGTGAAAAATAACTCTATCTTCAGTTATAGTATCCAGTACTTTAAGAAATTTCTGGTATTAATTACCTAAAACCTCCGGATTCTCTCGACGTGTGGGAAACCTGTTTAAATTGGTAGTATTCTAGATTTGGTTTTCAACTCCTTGTAGGGCAATGGGTTATATTTTATCCCACCAAATTATTAAAGTGAAATTTGCACCAGAAACGTTTAACGAAGTTTTATATTTTTAACTGTGGTGTCGAAATGTCAGAAATTGCTTTTTCTTATTTTAAATTAGAAATTTTCGATTTTTTCAGTGAGGATTCAATAATACAGAGACATTATTGTTTGCTCTTCAAGGTAATAAATATTTACACAAAATAAAACAAAATGAAATTATCGAAATAAGTCAGAAGAAAATAAATTTGATTGGCATAGTTTAATTCTAAATCATTAACAATTATACACCGTTAACTCTAATTAACTAAATTCTAAATGATGGTACAATTTACATTATAATTTTTTAATAGAAATTTTTCTTTTATTATATGCACACTCTATTCTAAAAATCCAAAGAATTTTAAAAATGGAAATGACTGTTTCCTTTGAATTCTTCGTGTAATCAATCTTAGGTTCCCGAAACTATTAAGTTGGGCACAATGAAGGGAACTTTAGGCGAAACTTGTGACCAAACTTTACACGGACTTCAAGTGCAATTTAAGATTTCCTTTCCTTAATGACATTCAGAGCGATATAGACGTTAATAGAATGTGTTTGTCAAATTGCAGGCAACGAAAGCTAATAATTCACAAATAATTCGCGAACTAGAAAAACGGAATTCTCTAGTCAATTAGTACACTATGTACAGGTCTGCCACTGGCATCTACTTTTATTTTATTATTTTTGATCCAGTATTATTCTAATATAAATTTCGAAATAGATTTATTTTGCAAATGTTGTCAAAATGTAGGTTAAGCATTTCTGTTTCGAGAAAAAATGTTACCAGATAGAATAAAAAATATAGTCTCCTGTGGCAACCCAGTAAGTCGGGCACTCTGAAAAATATTTTAGAAATGAGAATTAAAATTTTCATATGAAATCGATAAAGCGAGTTTAAATTTACAAAATGTGATAAACATAATGAACCAAATGAATAAAACATTCGCTAATTCTCGAAAACTTCTCGCAGCAGAGCTTTGTATTATCTTTAACCAATCATCATCAGTAATATATATATGAAATTTAATATAATATTAACCTTATAATATTTCTGGTATGAAACACTTGAAATGTTCCGAGTCCTTTGATTTGCATGAGATGTGTATTACTGATTTATTTTTTAAAATTTACAAAAAAAAAAAAAGTAAAATATACAGGGTGTCCCAGAACTTCGTGTACAAACTTTGAGGGGTGGTAGAGGACATCGTTTGGAACCACAATTACATAGGAAAGCATGGGCGGAAACGTCTTGTTAACCCTTTCACGGCCAGTGAAAATACATATGAAAATGCAAAAATTTTTAATACATAATGAATATTGACACCAGAATTTTAATATGATTTTTCCAATTATTACGTCTGTGAAATGTATTTCCTTTTTTTTCCTTCTTCGCAAATATATTTTTCGGTGATTTCTGATGTCACTCATATTTTTCCACATTTTAGCAATTTCTAAAAGCTACTAAGATACTTGATTTTAAAGAAACATAATTTAAAATTTAACTTAAATTATTTCTTGTAATTTTTTCTGTGTATTAAAGTATTCTACACTGCTTTCCGCATAGTCTCATAACTGTGTCTTTGTGTTTCTTTGAGCTCTTCACGAACAAACCACTTCCACTGCTAAAATGTGGGAAAATATGAATGACATCGGAAATTGCGGAAAAATGTATTTGCAAAGGGGAAAAGGCCAGATATTTCACATACATAATAAATGGAAAAATCCTATTAAAATTGTGGTGTCAATGCTCATTTTGTATTAAAAATTTTGTAGTTTCACATACATTTTCACTGGCTGTGAAAGGGTTAACAAGACGTATCCGCCCATGCTTTCCTATGGAATTATGGTCCAAACGATGTTCTCTACCACGCCTCAAAGTGTGTACACGAAGTTCTGGGACACCCTGTATTAGAAAAAATACTAATTCTAGTAAACATTGTTTCATTCTAAATCATTAATACACTATATTGCCATTGATTATGGGACACTTGCGATTTTAGACATTTTACTAAATATCTAGAAAAATACATGAGGAATCATCTCGAAACTCTTAGTGTATAAATATAATAGTATACGTCATACATCTCCGTGAAGATTTTTTAGCGAAACGCCATAGGGGACCGTCAACAAGTTAAAAAAGAATGAATATCTTTTGAATAACCCTGTCAAAACTAATGTAGCAAAAGCGCTCAAACTCTAGATTATGATTGAATGCCTTATTGTAATACACTGTGTTCATTTTTATGCAAATAGCATGCACACTCGCAGAGTAATTAAGGTTTTTATAAAAATGGTCCCAAATTTTTCCAAGTTTTTCCATTATAATTTTCAGAGTTCTTAATATAAAATAATATTTTTTTCAGAAAATATGACAAACAACCTTGCACACAGTACCCTGTAATGAGAATTAAAAAATAATAAAAATTGTATGAAAAATGAGTAGGTTTACTATATAATTTTTTACTGCGCATGCGTAAAAGATATCAAAATTTCATTTGCATATTATGTTAGCTAAATGTATAGAGCAACATTTGCAAAAGTCTCAAAATCATAGCTTGAAAATTCTGAAAGTAATCGTCTGTAGAAAAAGGACAAAATCCGTTGTTTCCAAAATGAAGCAAAAAAATGAGGGATTTTATCCAAATGCAGTAGTACATCCCATATTGTGTATTCTATATTGACACTAATCAATGAATATATGGATACAACCCCTCTTGTTTTTGCTTCATTTTGAGAATAACGGATTTTCGACTTATTCAATTGACGATTATTGTCAGAATTTTATTCAACTCCTCATTTTTTATACAATTTTCATTATTTTTTAATTCTGATTACAGGGTACTGTGTACAATGTTGTTTGTCATATTTTCTGAAAAAAATAATATTTTATATTAAGAACTCTGAAAATTATAAGGAAAAAACTTGGAAAATTTTGGGATCATTTTTATAAAAACCTTAATTACTCTGCGAGTATGCATGCTATTTGCATGAAAATGAACACAGTGTATTACAATAAGGCATTCAATTAAAATCTTGAGTTTGAGCTCTTTTGCTACATTAGTTTTGACAGGGTTATTCAAAAGATATTCATTCTTTTTTAATTTGTTGACGGCCCCCTTTGGAGTTTCGGGAAAAAATCTTCACGGAGATGTATGACTTATACTATTATATTTATATACTAAGAGTTTCGAGATGATTCCTCATGTATTTTTCTAGATATTTAGTAAAATGTCTAAAATCGCAAGTGTCCCATAATCAATGGCAATATAGTGTAGTCACGTACCGTTAACTGTAATTAACTAAATTCTAAATGATAGTACAATTTATTTTATAAAAATTTTATAGAAATTTCCTTTTTTTATATACCTACTATATTCTAATAAAACTAAAGATTTTTGAAAATGGAAATGACTGTTTCATTTGAATATTTCTTGTAATAAATCTTAGTTTCCCGAAACTCTAAAGTTTAGCACAATGAAAGGAACTTAAGACGAATCTTGTGACCAAACTTTAGACCGACTTCATGTGTAATTTAAGATTTCCTTTCCTTAATGACATTTAGAGCGATATAGACGTTAATAGAATGTGTTCCTCAGATTGCAGGCAAAGAAAGCTATTAAGGACGGACGAGTAATTTAGAAAATAATTCCTAAACATGTGTAGATGCAAATAACTCCAAAATAGACAAGTGCAGTCTTTTCTCAAAAAGAACACTAAATACAGGGATGACTATTATTGAATACACAGATGATTATTTTTATACTTTTTTCAGCCCAGTATTTTTCTTTTAAAAATTTTGAAGTAGATTTCGCTTGCAAATGTTGTCAAAATATACTTTAAGTATTTCTGTTTCGAGAAAGTGGTATGAGTTACAATTAAAAAATAGTCACCTGCGGCAGCCCTCTACGTAGGGTACTCTGAAAACTATTTAAAAAATGGGAATTATATTTCAAATATAAATTTGATAAAAAAAAGGTTTAAATTTTCAAAATGCGATGAGCATAATAATTTATTTTGATATTCGAATTTAACTTTCTGGAATCCTCAAAAACTTTCAACTGCAAAACTTTGTATTCTTTTTAAACAATCACAACCAGTAATGTACACGAAATATTACATGAAATTTACTTTACGAAATTTCAGGTATTAAACACCTGAAATCTCCTGAATCCCTCGATTTGTACGAATCCTGATTAAATAGGTGGTATTCTAAATATTGAAGAGTTTTTTTTTTTTTTTTAAATATTTACAAAAAAAAAAAAAAAAATCTCAAAACATATTAAAAGAAAATAAATCTGATAAACACTGTTTAATTCTACATCATTAACAGTCATATATCGTTAACACTAATTAACCATATTCTAAATGATGGTACAATTTATTTTATTAACCTTTTATAGCAATTTCTCTTTTTTACATATATCTATTATATTCTAATTCTAAAGAATTTTTAAATGGAAATGACTGTTTCATTTGATAGCTTCGTGTAATCAATCTCAGTGTCCCGAAACTCTAAAGTTGAGCCCAATGAAAGGAACTTAAGAAGAAACTTTTGCCCCAAACTTTTACACCGACTTCATGTGTAATTTAAGATTTCCTTTCCTTAAGACAGTTAGAACGATATAGACGTTAATAGAATGTGTTCTTCAAATTGCAGGCAACGAAAGCTATTAAGGACGGACGAGTAATCTAGAAAATAATTCCCAAATATTTGTCTATGCAAATAACTCGCGAACTAGACAAATACGATGTCTTTTGTCAAATATTACACTATGTGCAAGGCTACCACTGACAACTATTTTTTTTATATATACATATATTTTGTCCCAGTATTAATAAAATTTTTTGAACAAGATTTCTCTTGCAAATGTTGTGAAAATGTAAGTTAAGATTTTCTGTTTCGAAAAGTGGTTACAAAAAGAAAAAAAAAAAAAAAAAAAAAAAAAAAAAGGTCATTTGTGGCAGTACACTATTAGGGCACTTTGAAAACTATTCTAGAAATGGGAATTATATTTCTCATATAACATCGATAAAATATGTTTAAATTTACAAAATGAGATGAACATAATGAATTATTTTGATATTCGAATAAAGCATTGTCGAATATTCAAATACTCTTAGCTGCAAAACTTTGAATTTCTTTAACCCCAACCATTGATGTATATGAAATTTCCTAAATCCCTCGATGTGTATAAACCCTGTTTAGATAGGTGGTATTAAAATATTAGCGATTATGAATGTTAGAGTTTTAATTTTTTAATGGTTATCAATAAATAAAAAAATAAATAAAATAAATATATAAAATAAAGAAAATCTGAAAATAAATCAAAAGAAAATAAATCTAATAAGCATTGTTTATTTTTAAATCATTAACAGTCACACACCGTTATCTCTAATTAACTAAAATCTAAATAATGACACAATTTATTTTATTAAACTTTTATAGAAATTTCTTTTTTATATATATCCAATGAAATGACTGTTTCATTCGAATTCTTCGTGTAATCAATCTTAGTTTCCCGAAATTATAAAGTTGGGCACAATGAAAGGAACTTAAGACGAAACTTGTGACCAAACTTTACACCGACTACATGTGTAATTTAAGATTTACTTTCCTTAATGACATTTAGAGCGATATAGACGTTAACAGAATGTGTTCCTCAAACAGCAGGCAACGAAAGCTATTATGGGCAGACGAGTAATTTAGAAAATATTTCCCACACATTTATAAATGCAAATAACTCGCAAATTAGACCAAACTGAAGTCTTTTGTCAACTAGTACACTATGGTCACGGCTGCCACTGGCGAAATTTTTTATATTTTTCACCCCAGTATTTTTCTAATATAAATTTTGAAGTAGATTTCTCTTGCAAATGTTGTCAAATTATAGCTTAAGTATTTCTGTATCGAGAAAGTGGTACCTGTTAGAATTTAAAAACACTCACCAGTCGCAGCCCTGTAAGTAGGGCATTCTAAAAACTATTTTATAAATAAGAATTATATTTCTTAAATAAAATAGATAAAATAAGTTTAAATTTACAAAATGTGATGAACTTAATGAGTTATTTTCATATCTGAATGGAACATTCGCAAATCCTCAAAACACTCTAGCTGTAAAATTTTGTATAATTCTTAACCAATCACAACTAGAAATGTACATGAAATTTTACAGGACATTCAGTTTACGAAATTTCTAATATTAAAGTCCTGGAATCTTCCCAATCCCTCGATTTGTATGAATCCTGTTTAAATAGGTGGCGTTCTAAATATCATAGATTTATATTTTTTTATTATTTACAAAAAAAAAAACCACTTAAAAAACTTCAAAAAAATCAAAAGAAAATAAATCTTATAAACACTGTTTTAGTCTAAATCATTAACAGTCACATATTAACTGTAATTTACTAAATTCTAAATGATGTGCAATTTATTTTATTATGAGACATTTCTCTTTTTTATATATAACTGGTAAATATAAAATATTCTAGTACATCTAAAGGACTATTCTAGTGAATTTAAAAGAATTTTAAAATGGAAATGACTGTTCCATTTGAATTCTTCGTGTAATCAATCTTAGTTTTCCGAAATTAGAAAGTTGGGCACAATGAAAGGAACTTAAGATTAAACTTGTGACAAAACTTTACATCGAATTCATGTGTAATCTAAGATTTTCTTCCTTTAATGACATTTACAGCGATATAGACGTCAATAGAATATGCTCCTCAGATTGCCGGCAACGAAAGCTATTATGGACGGACGAGTAATTTAGAAAATAATTTCCAAACATTTGTAGATGCAAAAAACTATCAAATTAGACCAAACAGAAGTTATTTATCAAACAGTACATTAAGTACAGGGCTGCTACGCGTTAGTATTTTTATATTTTTTTCACCTCAGTATTTTTCTAATATAAATTTTGAAGTAGATTTCTCTTGCAAATGTTCCCAATATTTGCGTTAAGTATTTCTGATTCGAGAAAGTGTTTGAATTAAAAAATAGTTACATGTGGCAGCCCTGTAAGTGGGCAGCCTGAAAACTATTTTAGAAATGACAATTATATTTCTCGTACAAAACCAATAAAATAAGTTTAAAATTTCAAAATGTGATGAATATAATAAATTATTTTGATATTCGAATGAAACATTCTCGAATCCTCAACAACTCGTAGCTGCAAAACTTTGCATTATTTTTAATCAGTCAAAACCAGTAATGTACATGAAATTTCACATGAAATTCACTTTACCAAATTTCAACAACTAAAATCACCTGAATCCTTTGATTTGTAGAAATCTTGTTTGAATAGGTGGCATTCTAAATATAAGAGATTTAATTTTTTATTGTTTACAAAAAAAAAAAAAAAAAAAAAAAAATCTTAAAAGAAATGAAATCTAAGAAACATTGTTAAATTCTAAATCATTAACAGTCACATATCGTTAACTGTAATTAACTAAACGCTAAATGATTAAATTTTTTTTAGACTTATGAGTTTCTTAAATGTAAATGACTGTTTCATTTGATTTCTTC
Source organism: Maratus speculifer (assembly GCA_964019185.1). NCBI lineage: Eukaryota > Metazoa > Arthropoda > Arachnida > Araneae > Salticidae > Maratus > Maratus speculifer. The sequence goes on along the minus strand of OZ025295.1, from coordinate 329,605,384 downwards.
GTGTAATCAAATTTAGTTTCCCGAAACTATAAAGTTGGGCACAATGAAAGGGACTTAAGATGAAACATGCGACCAAATTTTACACAGACTTCATGTGTAGTTTAAGATTTCCTTTCCTTAATGGCATTTAGAGTGATATAGAAGTTAATAGAATGCGTTTCTCAAATTTCAGGCAACGAAAGCTATTAAGGACGGTACGAGTGATTAAGAAAATGATTCCCAAACATTCGTAAATGAAGATAATTTGCAAATTAGATCAAATGGAAATCTTTTGTCAAATAGTACACTAAGTACAGGGCTGCCAGAGGCGACAATTTTTTTTTTTATTATTTATTCCCCCCTTATTTTTCTAATATAAATTTTAATGTAAATTTCTCTACACATGTCGTCAATGTGTAGATTAAATATTTCTGCTTCGAGAAAGAGGTGTTAGTTAAATTAAAAAATGGTCACCTGAGACAGCTCTGTAAGTAGGGCATTCTGAAAACAACTTTAGAAATGGAAATTATATTTTTCATATGTAATCGAAAAAAAATTAAAATTTATAAAATCTGATAAACATAATTAGTCTTTTTGATATTCGAATGAAACATTATCGAGTCCTCAAGAACTCGTTGCTGCAAAACTTGGTATTACTTGATCAATCCCAACCAGTAATGTACATGAAATTTCACACGAAATTCACTTTACCAAATTTCTAAACCTGAAATCACCTGATTGGTTTGATTTGTAGAAACCTTGTTGAAACAGGCGATGTTCTAAATGTAAGAGATTTAATTTTTTAATATTTACAAAAATAAAAAAATATCTCCAAAGAAATTAAAAGAAAATAAATCTAATATACATTGTTTAATTCTAAATCATCAACAGTCACATATCGTTAACTGTAATTAACTAAATTCTGAATGATTTTACAATTTATTTTTTTAAACTGTAATAGAGAATTTTCTTTACATATATGTTGTAACATTATTGTATTTCTTTCAGGGAAATGCTCCTACCTAAATTTAATTCAGAATTATTTTCTGTTAACTATTTTATTTTAATCGCTAATATTTTTTATATTGCGTTAATTTCTTTTCTTCCATCTCTTGGCTTCCTGAGTTTGACAGTTTTATTCCAAAATTTAACTTTTCTAAATTATTATATTTCTGTTGTCTGAACTTGTAGTTTATTTAACTATCAATTTCATACAAAGTCTTGGGGAGGGGGGATAATATTACAAATTTAAAATTTTTCGCCAAAACTAACCTTTATACTATCTTAATTTTCTTATAATAATATTCCGTACTTACTTCAAATTATTAAATTAAAATCTTGTTTCTAAATCTAATCTGTTAATCCGTGTGCAGACGATATAAATTCTTAATTTGCCTTAAAAAACATTATTCCAGTATGCGTAAATTTAAAAAGATGGCTCTAAATTAAAAATATTCTTAATTAAAACTTTATTTCTTAATATTCCAAATAAAACTGATTTCTTCTATGTTTTTATCAACCCTTTTTAAGAAAGTCTTATTAAATTTATTCCAAACCCATACCTTTAAAAAATATCATTATTTTATTTTATCTATTTATTTATTTTTCCGCCGTCAACGATAATTTGCATATTAATAAATTCATTTCTTTTCTTTTTCTCTTGAAATTAATCATGTGTATAAAAATCGTCTGCCTAAGATATTTTAAAATCCCGATTCAATTATAAATTGGTTAAATAATATATATATTTTTTTTAAATAAATTTATTATCTGTTTAAAATAATTTCGTAGCTGGACAAGAATTCTGTTTACATAAAATAATGATGGTTAGAGATTACAGAATGTTCCAGAACTTTCTTTTTAGTTTAAAAGGGGGAAGTCTCGAGATGAAGAGAAGATTCTTCTGAAGATTTCTTGGGTTGCTTCTTCGATGAGGACAGCTCGCTGAAATAATGATGGAATTTTTGCAAAAAGGAGCTTTTCCTTCCTCATTATCACGAATTTAATAAATGAATTTACAGCAGCCCATGACTAATTATTGGATCTTCTACATTTATTTATTATTTTTGTTTTTTCCCTCGCTTGCCATGACTGCGTGTTTCTTTTTAACCAGTGGAAATAGTTCGAGTTCTCCTTAAATCGTCACAACTAATCGAAAAGTCGCACAGGATAGGTAATGCCTGTGCTAATGCCTGTTTCGGATTTTGAAATGAATCTACTGAAGAAGTAAAATGCTATGTAAATGAATCTACTGAAACGAAGTGATGACAAAAATATGAATCGCCGAAAATTTTACCCGCCATGGTTGAAAGTGTTATTAAGCAAGAATTGCCATTATCTTTTGATTCCTCGAGTGAATGTAACAGAGGAGATTTTAATGTTAAACAGCTTTCTGTCCGAGTGGTTTGAAAGATTTCTTCTAAATATCTCGTGAATTCCTGAGGCCTGATATTCCACATTTTTGCTGTTTATGTGTAACTGATGACTCAAGATAATCATGGTCATAATGACAAATTTTTGAAAATTAATAACTTCAAAGTGGTGAGTATGCGAAAGGTATTTGATGAGGAATTTAATGAAGAATGGATTTTATTGAAGATTTTTCGTGAACTGTAAGTTTATTTTATTAAATGTTTTGATTATTATTTCTATTCTATTTATGATTGATGGAAAGTATTTATTATTTATTTATTTATTTATTTATTATTTTATTGATGAGAGTAATTTGAAGTTAATTTATTAATTTACTAATTTATTTATTATTCTATTATTTATTGTATGTTATGGATCTGATATAGTAATTTTGAAAAAATATGTAATTGATAAAAATTATTAACTTTGAAATTTATTGCGAATGATTTTACGATCGGGATTTAATAAAGAAAATAGAAGTGCTTCATTTATTCTAATTAGTAAGAATAAAAAAATTATGGAAGATCCTAAGTTCGTACCGTTTGACCCGAGTTCTGGAATGAACATTTTGTCGTGGTTAACTTATTTTGATACAACATGTGAAAAGGAAAAGAAAAATCTAGAATGGAAATTTAATTCTATTGCGCAATATCTGAAAGGGGAAGCGCAAAAAATTTATATCAATGACTGTTTAAATTGTACGGATTATGAACAAATTAAGAAAATTTTGATAGAAAGATTCATTCAATTAGACATCCCGAGTTTTTCTGATTTTTCAAACCTGAAATTAGATAATTTAGACAATTTAGAAACTTATTTTCGTAAGAAAGTGGAAATTGGTAGGAAATTACATCTTAGTGAAAATATATTATTACAAGGTTTAACTGATGGTTTAAAACCAGAATTCAAAAACAGTATTATTATAAATCCTCCTAGTAGTACCACAGAATGGTACCGGGTTGTCAAACAATTCGTGGAAGTTTCCACCCCACTAGTTTCAAACCAAGTAATAAATCAACCATCAGCTAGACAAAATTTTCAACCTTTTCAACCAACTAGGCCCTGGACTCAGCCAGTTAGGCCCAATAATACACCTAGGAATTGGATTCCCCAAAGGCAATCTCAGTTTCAAAGACCTAGAGTTTGTCAAAATAATTATATTCAAAATTCATACCCTTCAATACCTTGTAGGATATGCACAAATAGGGGTGTCAGTAATGCTTTTCATTGGGAAAGAGAATGCATTTTTAGGAGTGAGTTGCACTCCTCTGATACTCTTCCAAGTAGCTCACAAAATAATTCTCATAATATTTGACTATTAGTTGTGTATGGATATACAAATAATTATAATTTACCATGTGTTGTAGATACTGGCTCAACTATTGCAATATTGCCACTTCAATTTGTTAAAAAACTTAATGCTAAAATTGAGACTATACCCTCAGTTACCATTGGTCAGGCAAAAGGATTTTTACATATAAATAAAAAATGTAGTGTTCTTCTAAAAGTGGGTAAAATTAAAAAATATGTTAACTTTTTAGTATGCAATACAAATTTGGATTATGCTATTTTGGGGTTAAAAGAATGTTCTAAATTTAAATTAACCATAGAATGTAAAAATTGTATTGTAAGGCAGGGAAGGAAAATTATAACTAACAGTATATCCATACATAATGAGAGATCCCTTCATTTCAATACAGTAAATATGGACCAAGTACAACAAAACAGGGATCAATCTAATGAATTTGTAACCTCTGAATATAAAAAAGATATGAAATTAAATACTGGTAATACTGTAGCAATAGATAATTATGATAATGAAACACTGAATGTAAATAATCATGATATAGAGTTACAATCTACTTGTGGAAATATTATGAAAAATGAAGACTGTGTTGAATATGATCACGCAATTAATGTGCATCCTGATTATAGAGGTTCCATGACTCTTCAAAATTTTCGCGATAATTCGGATTCAGATTTAACTGGGGAAATAAATTTAATTCAAGATGTATATTTAAGGGAATTAGTTCATATTTATAGTGATATTTTTGCAAAGCATAAATATGATGTGGGTAGGATTAATATTGAACCACAACGCGTTATACTAAACTCAGACCTACCTATATCTTTGAGGCCCTACCGAACATCTCCTCTAGAAGAAATAGAAATAAAAAACCAAATTCAATCATTGTTAGCAGCCGGACTGATAAAGGAAAGTAATAGCCCCTATTCTGCCCCTGTTACACTAGTTATGAAAAGAGAGGAAGGTAAAAAAACGCGATTATGTATAGACTATAGAAAATTAAACGCAATAATTAAAAATGATGCAGAACCCTTGCCCCGTATCGATGGAATTTTAGATAAATTGAGTAGTGCTCAGTATTTTTCAACTTTGGATTTAGCCTCTGGCTACTGGCACATACCAATACATCCATCCGATACAGAAAATTTAGCATTTGCAACCAATTTTGGACTTTTTGAGTGGCTCGTGCTCCCTTTTGGCATAAAAACGGGCCCTCCCATATTCAACAGAACCATTCGAAGAATCCTTAATAAATATAAAATCGACTTTGCGTGCCACTATTTTGATGATATTATAATTTTCTCTTCCTCTTTAGAAGAACATTTAAACCATTTAGCTCAAATTTTTAACATTTGCAAACAAGAAAACATTAAACTTAAACTTTCTAAATGTAAATTAGGCCAAAATAAAATCAATTTCTTAGGTTATGAAATTACTAATGGAACAATAACACCAGCAAATGCCAATATTGAAACCATCAAAAATTTAAAACCTCCTTCCAATGTGAAAGAGTTACAACGATTTCTAGGTTCCATTAATGTTTACCATAAATTCATAAATAAATATGCTGAAATTAGATATCCTCTAAATCGATTACTTAAAAAAGACACAATATGGGAATGGAACTCAGAGTGCCAGGAGTCTTTTGAAAAATTAAAAAATTCTTTAATTGCTAAACCCATCCTCAAAATTTATGATCCTAAATTACCTTTACATATGTTTGTAGATGCCTCTCAGATAGCAGTAGGTGCCGTTCTAAAACAACCTGATAAAGATAATTTCTTACATCCTATTGCTTATCATTCTAGAATTTTGAAGAGTTATGAACAAAATTATTTCATAACTGAATTAGAATGTTTAGCTATTATAGATACTCTTGACAAATTCTATCATTACTTTCATGGTGTCAAGTTTACAATTCATACGGACCACGCATCTCTAGTATGGTTAAGGAGTGTTAAAAACTTAAGAGGTAGGCTTTTTAGATGGTCACTCAAACTTAGTATGTTTGATTATGAGATAAAATATGAAAAGGGTTCAACAAATGTCGAAGCAGACATGTTGTCACGAAATCCTGTTTGTCATTTTAATCAACATATTAGTTTATTGCTAGATAGGAAAGAAATTATAGAGATGCAAGACAAAGACAATGTTTGTGACAAAAAATATAAAAAAGAGAATGGAATTATTATAGTTCAGAAAAAGGGATTCAAAAAAATTGTTGTACCAATGTCATTAAGAAGAAAATTACTCCATATTGCTCATGATAATTTTGGACATTTAGGGATTCAAAAAATGCTTAATTTAATATCTCCCAACTATTATTGGCCTAATATGACAATAGACATTACAGAATTTGTTAAACATTGCGATACCTGTCAGAAAAATAAAAAACCAAAACAGAAAAGATTCGGCTTATTACAAGCTATGCCAGCAACAGATCAACCTTTTGAATGTCTTTCTATTGATACTGTTGGTGGATTTAACTATTACAACTCAACAAAAAAATTCTTACACATAATAATAGATCATGCAACTAGATTTGTTTGGGCTTTTCCCTCCAAAAATGTTACCACTGAAGCATACACTAACTGTTTAAAACAAATTTTCAATATCAAAGCACCTCAAAAAATACTTAGTGACAGGCATAAATCTTTCAGATCTCCAAGATTTAAGAAATTCCTTAGAAATCATCATGTTCAACAACGTTTTACATCTGCACATCATCCTCAGACCAATGGAAAAGTAGAGCGAGTTAATCAGACTATAGTTACCAGGCTTAAATGTAAAGTTAATTCCACTTCTTCTAAAATACCTTGGACTAGATTATTAAACCAAGTCATCGAAGAATACAACAATACGCCCCATTCTATCACCAAATTTCCACCTGCCTATTTATTTTATGGTCAATTGCTTTATGAATCTCCTTTAAAACAAAACTATTACCCATCAGTAGACAAAGCCCTCAAAATTGCGAAAGCGCGAACTCATGAATTTCACCTTAAAAGTAAAAGACTCTATGATCGAAATTTTGTTGAATGCCCATTAAAAATACAAGACTCTGTAATTTATGAAGAATTTAAATACCCTAACACTCGAAAATTAGAACCTACTTTCTCTGGACCATACAAAATTATAAATAAACTTTCTGATGTAACTTATGAAATAGATAAATTTAATTATGAGACAGGACAGAATTCCGTTATTGTGCATGTTTCTAAATTAAGACCCTATTTTTCACCAGAAGATTTTAAACTGTTTCATGAGCAACCCAAAAAACAAACAAAACCTCAGATACAATCACAATCACTAGATCAAACTAAAGTCAAGACAATAGATTAAATTTTAATTCTTATTCTTTAAATAGTTTATCACCATAATTTTCAACATCAGCAGGTATGTTCTTGGAGGCCTACAAGAATATTACTTGTTTTGGGGAGTTTTTGGGGTTAAATTGGGCACCTTATGCAGGCATAAGGTGAACACTTTGATTGTAAAAGCTTTCAAATTGATGTTGATGAATTAATTTTAAGGGTGTTTAAGTCTAATTATATTTACTCATGTATTTGACATTAATATTATTCTATTTATTCAGCAGATATTTATGTTATAACAGTTATAAAATCTAATGATTCTACTCAAACCTATAACATAATATGTGATTTTCAGTGATTGTGAAAACTACAGATTAAAAGTTTTTCAAAAAAGCAAAGTATTTTTATTTCCATTTCTCAATTAAGAATGACAACTTTCATTCCTATTGTATTTTATTATTAAAGTTTATAAACCATGTGTGGATAAAACATTATTCTACATTTGGCATTGAAAACTTATAACCAAATTTGACAATTTTGTAAAAGAGTATCAGAGAGGAATTATTGTAAGGAAATACTGGTTGAGAGTCCATTTTCTAAATAGTTAGATTTAATTTTATTTGGATTTTGGAATTATTATGATTTTTTTTTATGCTTTCGGCTAGCAAAAAATACTTTCTTATGCTATTAGAAGATAAGAAAATTATTTAGTTGCTATGTAATTATTTTTATCCTCAACCAATATTTTCCCTATCAATAATAAACAAATAGTGATATTTTCTTTTGATTATACTCTTGTTTTACTATTATTATTATTATTATGATTTCTATGATGAAGTTTAGTATTAATTATACTCTTATTGAAAAATATTAGGATATGGAGTCTTATTATACTATTACTTATTATTGTTGTTATTGTTATTATTTAAATTTTTCTATATTATTTATTATTGATATTGAGAGTGATGCTATTTATTATTGAAAAATTGATATATTACTGAAAGATGTTGGATCCAACATAACATTAAAACCAAAGATTAAACTAGGTTTGAAGATTTTTAATTAAAGAGACTGTATTCACTGGACATTGAAAAAGACTCTTTTATATATTCTTGAAAGACTTTTTTCATTTAAAAAACTTATTTAAAATAAACCTTGCATTAAGTCATTGTAATTATTTAAACTTCCATGAGAACGAATTTTTATTGTTTTTATTATATTTTTATCTCTTGCTTATTAATATTCATAACTTATTTATTGTTATTATATGTATTATCTCCTATGCACTTACAAATGGTAAGTGATGTTGTAACATTATTGTATTTCTTTCAGGGAAATGCTCCTACCTAAATTTAATTCAGAATTATTTTCTGTTAACTATTTTATTTTAATCGCTAATATTTTTTATATTGCGTTAATTTCTTTTCTTCCATCTCTTGGCTTCCTGAGTTTGACAGTTTTATTCCAAAATTTAACTTTTCTAAATTATTATATTTCTGTTGTCTGAACTTGTAGTTTATTTAACTATCAATTTCATACAAAGTCTTGGGGAGGGGGGATAATATTACAAATTTAAAATTTTTCGCCAAAACTAACCTTTATACTATCTTAATTTTCTTATAATAATATTCCGTACTTACTTCAAATTATTAAATTAAAATCTTGTTTCTAAATCTAATCTGTTAATCCGTGTGCAGACGATATAAATTCTTAATTTGCCTTAAAAAACATTATTCCAGTATGCGTAAATTTAAAAAGATGGCTCTAAATTAAAAATATTCTTAATTAAAACTTTATTTCTTAATATTCCAAATAAAACTGATTTCTTCTATGTTTTTATCAACCCTTTTTAAGAAAGTCTTATTAAATTTATTCCAAACCCATACCTTTAAAAAATATCATTATTTTATTTTATCTATTTATTTATTTTTCCGCCGTCAACGATAATTTGCATATTAATAAATTCATTTCTTTTCTTTTTCTCTTGAAATTAATCATGTGTATAAAAATCGTCTGCCTAAGATATTTTAAAATCCCGATTCAATTATAAATTGGTTAAATAATATATATATATTTTTTTTAATAAATTTATCGTCTGTTTAAAATAATCTCGTAGCTGGACAAGAATTCTGTTTACATAAAATAATGATGGTTAGAGATTACAGAATGTTCCAGAACTTTCTTTTTAGTTTAAAAGGGGGAAGTCTCGAGATGAAGAGAAGATTCTTCTGAAGATTTCTTGGGTTGCTTCTTCGATGAGGACAGCTCGCTGAAATAATGATGGAATTTTTGCAAAAAGGAGCTTTTCCTTCCTCATTATCACGAATTTAATAAATGAATTTACAGCAGCCCATGACTAATTATTGGATCTTCTACATTTATTTATTATTTTTGTTTTTTCCCTCGCTTGCCATGACTGCGTGTTTCTTTTTAACCAGTGGAAATAGTTCGAGTTCTCCTTAAATCGTCACACATATATATATATAATATATTCTAATAAATCTGAAGAATTTTTAAAATGGAAATGACTGTTTCATTTGAATTCTTCGTGTAATCAATCTTAGTTCCCCGAAACTATAAAGTTGGGAACAATGAAAGGAACTTAAGACGAAACTTGTGACCAAACTTTACGCCGACTTCATGTGTAATTTAAGATTTCCTTTCCTTAATGACATTTAGAGCGATATAGATGTTAATAGAATGTGTTCCTCAGATTGCAGGCAACGAAAGCTATTAAGGACGGACGAGAAGTTTAGAATATTTCCCAAACATTTGTCGATGCAAATAACTCTAAATTAGAGAAAACTGAAGTCTTTTGACAACTAGTATATTATATGTAGAACTGCCACTGGCATTTTTTCTCCAGTATTATTCTAATTTAAATTTCGAAATAGATTTATTTTGCAAATAATGTCAAAATGTAGTTTAAGTATTTCTGTTTCAAGAAAGTAGTACCAGTTACAATTAAAAAAATAGTCACCTGCGTCAGCCCTGTACGTAGGGCATTTTGAAAACAATTTTAGGAACGTAAATTTTATTTCTCATGTAAAATGGATAAAAAAAAGTTTAAATTTATAAAATGCGATGAATATAATGAGTTATTTTAATATTCGAATGAAACATTCACGAATCCTCAAAAACTCGTTGCTGCAGAATTTTGTATTATTTTTATCTTGTCGCAACAAGTAATGTGCATGAAATTTCCTATGAAATTCACTTTACAAAAATTCTGGTACAAGCAAAAAAAAAAAAAAAAAAAAAAAAAAAAATATATATATATATTTCCTGAATTTTTGAATAATTTATATGGGTGAATCCTTTTTGAATAAGTGGTTGCCTAAATATTAGAGATGTAATTTTTTATTTATTTGCAAAAAAAAAAAATTAATTAATTAAATTAAATTAAATTAAATTAAATTAAAAATTTTAAAAAATCTCAAATTAAATCAAAAGATAATAAATCTTATAAACATTGTTTAATTCTAAATCATTAACAGTCATATACTGTAACGAACTAAATTTAAAATGATGGTAAAATTTATTTTAAGAAACTTTTATAGAAATTTCTCTTTTTTTATATACTTATACATTCTAGTAAATCTAAAGAATTTTTAAAATGGAAATGACTGTTTCATTTTAATTCTTCTTGTAATCAATCTTAGTTTCTCGAAACTGTAAATTTGAGCACAATGAAAGGAACTTAAGACGAAACTTGTGACCAAACTTTTACACCGACTTCATGTGTAATTTAAGATTTCCTTTTCTTAATGACATTTAGAGCGATATAGACCTTAATAGAATATGTTCTTCAAATTGCAAGCAGTGAAAGCTATTAAGGACGGACGAGTAATTTGGAAAATAATTCCTAAACATTTGTAGATGCAAATAACTTGCAAATTAGATCAAATTGAATTTTATTCGTCAAATAGTACACTAAGTATGACATCTTGAAAATTATGTTAGAAATAAGAATTATATTTCTCAGACAGAATCGATAAAATAAGTTTAAATTTACAAAATGTGATGAGAATAACACTTATGGGACGAGAGACAATATACATGTCGCAAAAGATGCTAAGAATTCTTGATTATTTTCACCAGTAAAATTTTATTATAAATTTTGCCTTATTTAATCAGAAGGCTTTCCCGATGCAATTAAGTAATATATTGTGAAAAAACACCGTAAATACTGGCGATAATTAATAAATGAATTCAAGCACTTTCACCATATAATATCACCATAAAATGAAAAATAAATTAGGACGCGTTTCGAGCTGCAACAATAACAGCTCGTCATCAGCTAAACCAAGACGTGTCTGAAAGAGCACAGAGTTCAGATAAAGGTGCTCTCAACTCTGTGACCTTACGGACACGTGTTGGTTTAGCTGATGACGAGCTGTTATTGTTGTAACTCAAAACGCGTCCTACTTTATTTTTCATTTTATAGTGATTTTACAAGGTGTTTTACTTTTTTTTTTAAGCAATATATTCTGTTGTGAAAAATCGATGATAAAAAATATGAAAAAATTGTAAAAGTCGCTTGTTCCTTTGAGGATAATGGGTTATTTTGATGTTATTCGAATTAAAAACTCGTGAATCCGCAGAAGCATAGCTGCAAATATATCTGTTATTTTTAACCAATTACAATCTGTAATCAAATAAATTAAGAACCATATAAAATTAACTTAAACTCACAATATACACTGTATTAACTTTTAAAAACTCACCATTTTACTTAATCCCTTAAAGAGCGGTGGGATATATTTGTATTCACCTAATTTAAACTAGTTTTTCTCAAGAAACTTAAAAAAAAAAATTTTATTTTCAACTTTGGTGGCAAAATCTTATAAAATAGCCCTTTTTTATTTTAAAACTGACTCTTTAGATTTTTCCGGTGAGAATTTAATATTACATTAACCCTTTAACTATCATAGTACTTTCATTGCTAAGATGTCGAAATAAATGATTGACACCGGTAATAAAGAACAAATATATTTCCAAATAAGAAAACGTGATTTTTCACGTACAAAATAAAAGGGATATTTTTAGATAAAAATACCGGTGTCAGTGTTGCGTATCGGAATTAAAATTTTGTGGTTTCGTGGCGAAACCAATGAACGTTAAAGGGTTAATGCTTGTCCCTCAGGTGGTTAAAAAGCATCAAGTAAAGTAATAAAGATGTTGCAAGTAAAGAAAAGTGTATTTTATTTCAATTTCCTCCAACTTTCGGTATGCAATCTCACGGTCATCGGTAGGAAATATTTTTATTACTTGTAGTTGTTTTATTTAAAATTAGGAAATTTATTTTTCAATAGAACATTTGTGGTAGACACCTAGTATTTTAAAAGAAAGAGGAGGCCAGCTATGTTTTGTGCATTTTTGACTGTTCATCCGTAGGGGTGCAAAAATCTGGGCGACATCTGGTTGTCGCTCGTTACTAAATTTATTGCGTTAATCTTCGTCCAGCATTTCTTGGAAGATTTTTGTAAAATTCTATTAAATTTTAAACGAAGAAAACTTTTAAATTTTTGTGGTGAGAGACTGCTTTCTGGCACCTGGATTTTTAAAACCTTTGTCCAGTACCAGTTTTATCATGTTTACCAGATACCAAAATCTAAAATCATATTAACACTTTTAGAGGCAAGGTATTTCTCTTCGTAAAATGCCGGAAAGAGTAAATGACACCGTAATATAAAACAATTTATTTTAAATTAATCAAAAGCTTTGATTCACATTTTTAATAAAAGGAAATTTTTCGTTCTAATATTCTAGTGTCAATGTGGCGTTTGCGAATTAAAATTAACCCTTTCAGGGGCAAGGTATTTCTGCTCCGAAAATATTCAAATAATTGATTCACACCACAACTTAAAAACAGACTTATTTGAAAATAATCAAGAGCTGTTTTTCGCGCATATTATAAAATCGAAATTGTACTGAAATTTTAGTGGTGCCATTTCGAAATTGGAACAGTAATATTAAGTGTTTGCAGACTGCAAACACCGCCCCTGAAAGGGTTAAATCACAGAGTACGGAACACAGAATCAACTTTCATACACTGTAATGGCAACTTGTTTAACATGGGATTACGCATAGACAGTAGCGACACGAGCGGACCACTCTGAAACTACGATCGTAACATAAGAGAGGTTGCTAATTCGGCGAAACATCGCTTCCTTGGCGACAAATGATAAGGGTAAAAAGAAAAAAAATACAGCGACGGCTTGCTGCTTCTTGTTTTGAAATTTATGAAAGAATTATTTTAATATGAAATAACTTTGACGTATTCGGCTTGCAAACAATACATGTGTCTCTTCTTAACATAACGACCTAATAATTTAAACTTGAAAATTCAAGAACAATAACAGTAATAATTACGAATCAATATTAGCGCTGAAATCTAAGATCAAATAGCATAAGCACGTGTGCAAAGATAATCAAATCAGCATTCAGCAAGAAGTGCCAAGCCAGAATATGGCTACAGTTAAACAGAAATCACGAGGATAAAAATCGCCAACGCGATGGTTTAGTTTTTAAGTGATCCACTGAGGGCGCTCTTTTCAAGCCGAGTTGAGGCTCTGTCCGTACTCTGTGAATTAAATGGTCCAAAATGGAACCATTGCCCTTGAAGAGGTTAACTTCCGTTACTCTTTTTTGAAATGAAAGAACAAAAAAATATTACATTCAAAATGACATCTAGTTTACTAATAAGAGGGAAAGATGGCTTTTAAAATATTAATTATGTAGAATTTCACCTGTAATATTTGCTTATTGGTAGATTGAAATCTTAACAAGAATTTAAAAATAAATTAATTCTAATAGTAAAATTTATCATTTTGCTCATACAAAAAACTATTCTCGCGTAAAACAAATTCTTATGATGAAGAATAGCGTTTGAAACATTTTTGCAGTGGGATCTATATACCAAAAATTAGGATTTAGAAGTTAGCCACTTGTCAACAATAAGATGATGATATTGCACAAATATCTGCGTGTAAAAATGATCTTAAATTTGTTCAAATAAACTTTATCTTAAACGGTTATATCATTCAATAAATGAAATATTCATGCACAAACAACCAATACTTTACAGTAAATAAATTAATAATAATAATAAATACAAGAAAACAACTTTACACTAAAAATACAAACTTGCTAACTTGCTAAACTTTCTAAAACTGAGATAAGGAGGATCAATTGACTTACCTAAAAGAAATAAATAAATATTTAAAATATATTATAGAATCCTGATATTATATACAAAATATTACGCAATTCAGAAATTACATATAAAAGATTATGCAATTGTTAGTCAATTCAGAAATGTAAACTCATCTAGAAATACAAAACAAAAAAATTTAAACGCAGAATATTATAGAAATAAAAGATTAATATTTACTTGCATATTTCAATAGTTATTAATAAAACTAACTGGACTGTGTGAAAGATGTAAAATTTTACAGCAGGATGCTAGTTAACCCTTTAACGATCATAGCATTTTCATTGCTAAGATGTCGAAATAAATGAATGACACCGGTAATTAAGAACAAATATATTTCTAAATAAGAAAACGTGATTTTTCACATTCAAAATAAACGAGATTTTTTTAGATAAAAATACCGGTGTATGTGTTGCGTATCGGAATTAAAATTTTGTGGTTTCGTGCCGAAACCAATGAACGTTAAAGGGTTAATCCCTTGAAGGTAGATGGGATAAAGTATATTCCACTTAACTTGAGAAATGCAACATTGGCACCAGAATTTTAAAAGTAAAATCTAAATTTTATTAAGTACGTGAAAAAAAAAAAAAAAAAAATTCTTATTTTGAAAAAAAAATTGTTTTTATATTCTGGTGTCACTTAGTCATTTCAACATTTTATGAATGGAATTGCTTTGCCCCTCAAAGGGTTAAATGTCAAAAATAAAAAAGGCCGTTAGTGTGACGTAAATTCTCTACAAAATAGTTACCAAACAAAATTATATCTAACATTAAATAACCGGATACTTTGTACGAAATATGATGGCAGCAGTAGAAATACTGTGATTCAACTGGTGAAAGTGCAAGAATTGAAAGTACTGAATGCTGAATTCTGAATTATACAGAGCAATGTTACGAGTGCACTACTTTAAAATTCTTATTGAATGATTTCTTCCACTTTTCTGATGTAAAAATAGTTATCTTAACTAATGACAAATTATTACTATGGAAATAAATTGTATTTTACGCTTTTAACATCTTGAGGGGCAAGCAATAATGTCTCTGTAATATTGAATTCTCACGGGAAAAAACGAAAAATTTTGTTTCAAAATTAAAAAAAAAAGCAAATTTTAACAATTAGTCGCCAAAGCTAAAAATATAAATTTTTTTTAAAAGTTTCTGGTGAGAATCTCGTGTTAATTAGTTGAGTTTGTTAATTAGTTTACCTCTCAAAGTGTTAGATTTTAAAATCTATGTGCAAATACTGTTATAAATGAATTCTTCTAAAGATAGAAAATAAATTCTTCTAAAACATAGAAAATAAATTCTGCTAAAACATAGAAAAATTATTTGAACGTATGATAATATATCTATTTACATGTACTACCTTAATATGACATTTTTATAACACCAAAACAGAATTAATCAATTTTCTTATATTTTGTTCTGTGAGTTATAGTATCTTAAGAACACCGCCTATTTCACACAAATTTTATTTATCCTTTTAATATTATACTCTTGTTGCATACTCCTATCAACTTTCACGGAAATAAAATCAAAAACCCTTTTATTCGATCAACGAATATTTATTTCTTCCCGACTGAGTTAGAAGGCGAAAGTATACTTTATTATTAATAACTATTATATTTAAACTGTGTAAAATTTATTCTCTAATTCAGAAAATTTCTAAGAAATAAAATGTAGTGTTAACACTTTAATGGAAAACTTTAACCCTTTCTGGCATAATATTTTACAGCGTAAAGAAAATACAAATGCTAGTATACTATTTATAGTCATGCATCATTATATTGCAAATACATCTTAAAATGAAATAGAATTTCAAGCCGCATTTATCAATGTAAACTTTTGTGATATGACACAGTATTCAAAAAAGATTTTCCATAGAATGATGTATTACCAGCCGAAGGGAATTTGTATCCTAAATTTATAATAGATGGTTTTCGTATTGAAATTTCGTATTTAATGTGCTATAAAATAAAAAGTTTCGTTTAAAAATATTTTATGAATCGTGTAAATATTCAGATTAATCCTTTTCGGCACTGTGGTTTCACACCAAATTTTAATGCCAACCTTGCAAACGGCATCAGGAATAATTTAACAAAATTTTGTATTTACAACAAGACAGGGCCGTAGCTAGAAGTGTACGATAGGGGGGGGGGGCTCAGAAGAATATAGGGGGGGGGGCTCATATTTTTTTGTTCTCTCTCTAATGCAGAAAGATAAATTAGTGCATATTCACATTGTAGGTACTATGTTTCTCATTAAACTGTTGTAATAATTTCATTTTGTGCTATGAAAAGTATATGATGATGAAAATTTTGAATGTATAACTGGTGCAAAATTAAACATCCTGTTAGCTTCATATGTACCAATAGGATGAGGGAGTGTTGAAACACGTATTTTAGATGCAATTTAGTAACTCTGCAAAACTGTGACAGGGTCTCAAAACTAAATTAGATTTTTGAACAGAATTTCATTTGAATTTTCGGAACATTTAGTGACCTTGGAACTTTTTCCAGGGGGGGTTGAGCCGCCCATAGAGCCCCCTTAGCTACGGCCCTGCAACAAGAGCTTAAATATGGAAATTCTTAATTTATAAGAAAATCGTTTGTGAATTCCAGCATCAGACAATAATTTCTCATTTTAGAAACAGAATTTTCCTGTTCCGGAGAGGATTAATTTTTTCTAGAGCGCAGCCTGAAAAACAAACCGCAACATTAAAATGTTACAGTCTTCCGACTGCAACATTTTAATCAAACTGACAAGTGTAACGAATCATACTTTAATATAATTTATATTTTATAATAAACATGAAGAAAAAAGGTTTAAACTATTTTCAATTAGTAAGAAAATGCAGGGTGAAATAATTACAGTTGAGTATCTCTATAACGAAACTCTATACATCGAATTTCTCTATATAACGAATTTTTAGTAGGAACGGTCCCCTTTTCGCATGATTACAATAAAAACAGTCTCTATATAGCGAAATATTTATCTCCATATAACGATTTTTTTCATAAATTGGTCATAAAAAACAGTTTTAAAAAGCTTCGAAATTGTATGGAATCAATTTTCCATCACTTATTTTTGATTTATCGTCAGCGCTGAGTTTTTTTTTTTTTTATATATATAATATTTCTTTCCTTATTCTTTAAATCCAACGAATTCATCTCACCTTCCACACACCTTTCCATATCTTTCTCGAAACAGCGTTATTTCGATTGATATATATGTAAGAGAGGAATCAATGAGAGGCACATAAGAGAGGCCTTCAAATGGAGGAAAATGTTAACTACAATTTTTCATCCCTTGGTAAAATTTGAGCATTTTTTTGAGAGAGTAACAATTTTAAAATCAAAACAACAAAAAATTACAGATTTCTTCGTCTGAAACTAATGCAAGTCTTCCTTATTTGATTTTCATTAAGCTTTCAAATAAATGTCTGTTCTCTTTTTTGAAACAGCTTAAATAATTAAGAAATAAAATGTTAGGTTAATATTTACTTTTAAACATTTCAAATTCTGAATTAAAAAGATCAAAAATAATATTTGTTCAAATTTCACACATTAAATACGATTTTTAACATCATTCTCTGTACATCGAATTTCTCTATATAACGAATTTTTTATTGGAACGGTGGACTTCTTTATATAGAGACTCTACTGTACTTGAATATTTTTGGAGCAGAAAAACGTTGTTTCTGAAAAAAGTAATTGTAAAATCAGTTTATGATGAGATTATCAGATCGTATTGATCTCATACTAACTCTCACAATATCTCTCATAGTTAAAATGAAAATTCAACCTTGGAATTTTTTTTCTAGTTTGAAAACCTTTATTTACTACACGAAACATACATAAATATTTCGCCATCTTAAAATAATATTTTCAGAGAAAAAAAATGCATGCAGCGTGTATGCAAAAGCATTATTGGTTGTACAAAATAAAAATATATTAAAAAAAATAATAATTTCTTTTTTGTTTGCATTTTTACAGCTTTCGGGACATGGAAAGAATGCGGAGGAAAAGTTTCAGTTAGGAAATATTTCTTTATTTCTATTGTAAGAGAATTACAGATTTAGTACGCATCACATTTTCATATGTTATCTACACTATTAAAATCTGACCGTATGTATGTTGTATGTTGTATGTATGTGACGCTATCTCCTCCGATCCAGGAAACGGAGAAACGTAGCATTTGTTTTGAGTTGAAGGAGGAAATCCCGGGAAC
This sequence comes from Maratus speculifer, assembly GCA_964019185.1. Taxonomy (NCBI): domain Eukaryota; kingdom Metazoa; phylum Arthropoda; class Arachnida; order Araneae; family Salticidae; genus Maratus; species Maratus speculifer. The sequence continues at coordinate 329,586,928 of OZ025295.1, read as the reverse complement.
ATTTTCAGAAAAAATCACGTTTTGAGCACCAGCCTTGGCGAGTTGGCGAAAGCGAGCACATTCAGCTAGCTGCTTCGCCAAACACAAAATAAACTAAGTTCAAATGTGTCATAAAACATATGATTAATAGAATTATATTTATTACAAGAGAATCTTTATCTACTGTTTTTAATTAACTTCTCAATTTCTTCGAACGGCTAAGGAAATAATATTTTTGAATTGAGGAAAAAAAAAAAAAAAAAAAAAAAAACTATGTTTAGATGTTTTGTGAAACTTAAAGCATTTTAATCTGAAAAAGCTCTTTGTTTTAAACTATATTTTAATCGTAAACAACGGTGAATAACATTTCCTCATATTATAGTCTTTGCTTGATAACATTTACGCAAAAACAAATGAACAATAAACGCGATTTCTTTGCAGAAGGAAGGGTTGCTATTCGCTAAGCGTTTGACGTCACAAACAAGAAAGGGTGCGTAGCATTGACTTCATCTCCGCGCCAATCGTTGTTCTGGCGATAAGGTGCTCAAAACGTGATTCTTTCTGAAAATGCATCCCGGGATACCGAGTTGCCCATTCACATCCCGAAATTCCAATTAATTGGAACGTTATTATTTAAAAACGTTAAAATTTTAATTACTTTGCCCCTGTATATTTGCACAGTGTTTGCACTGTTCGAAAAAAATCCCTCCCGAAGTCAACCGACAATGAATGACAGAACGAGAATATTTTTATTTTTAGACTTTTAGGCCTTTTTTACTTTTTAGATATTAGTCGCAGATATTTTTAATAAAGTTACTTTCACTTTCAGAACCAGTTTAGAAAGTGAAAGTAACTTTATAAAAAGTACTTGCGATCAAAATCGAAAAGTAATCAAGGAATGATCTTGAGCGGCACCTCAGCTAACCAAGGCAAAAGAAATATTTAAAAATGTCAAAATACGAAAGACTTATTAGAAAAATGCAGTAAAACCCCGATAATTCGGATTAATTGGGACCGGACCCAATCCGGATTATCCGGAGAATTAGAAAAAAATGAAATAAAATATTACATACTAAGAAAAAAAATCACCTATATGTTAAACTTATTGAATATTTGCAGACAGTAATAATGTTTACTTTGCTTAAATATTCCGAAAACCTGTCAGAAAAAGTTTTTTTTTTTTTTTTTTTTTTTTAGAATACGACGATGAAACAAGTTAATGTTACGGTAATTAGCCAATCGCTTCTCAAACTTGAAAAAAAATTGACCAAAACGATCCGAATTATCCGGAGATCCGGATTATCGGGGTCCGAATTAGCGGGGTTCTACTGTACCTCCGCACAGGGATAGCGTTAACTCATGAGTGTGTTTGTGGACAGGGACACGACCCTTAATTTTAGTTTGAAGTATTTGAACTAAACAGTTATTCTCCTTAAAAGTTTTATTGTCTTAAATCAAAAAGCACTTTTTATTGCTAAATATATAATTTTTTCTTTTCAGATACTCTTTGGGTATTGTAGGTAACATAGGTAAGTAAAAATATCATTTGTGAAGTTTTATGATGCCGTGTTCTTTTTTAATGTAAAAAAACATTTCCTTAAAAAAAAAAAAAAAACCTCGTGTTGTTTGCATTTTAAAAATATGCACATATATATACATCATTTCTGTATGTCAATAAATTGTTTTCTTTATTTAAAAATTTTTTTTTTCGATGTGATTAATTATTCCATTTGTAAAATCGTGCCATTCATCTGATTTATTTACATAAAAAAGCAATAAAATAAAAAGGCGTTTAAATGTGTATAAATTATTCTATTTATGAAATAAATAAATAAATAATTTTTTCATAACAACTAATAACCAGCTAAGACTTTTTTTTTCAAACTCTCGTTAGAAATCTGGAAATGTTTAGGGGAGAACGGTTTCGTGATTTTTATTGAGATACCCGGGCATCACCAGGTTACCCAGCTAGATAAGAAATATTTGTTAACCCCAAGAAGATCGACACATTATAATTTCTTCCTTATCTTTATCTCTCAAAAGACATCTCGAATTTCACACAAATTTAATTTCTTCGACTGGAATATGCATTCCATGTTATTCCACATTTCTTTTTGCATGTTACTTCCAATTTTTGTGGGGATGTATTCCGGGCTATAGCGCATATTTAGGGTCAACGAACAATTTTTATGGCTCACTAGATACCAGATGATGCTGTGTTATATTAAATTCTGAATTCTAATAAATGCATAAATTATTTTGTAAAAATGTATATTTTATGTAGTGAATAATAGAATGTTATATTTTGCACTTTGACCAATGTATTAACCCTTTAACGTTCATTGGTTTCTCTACGAAACCACAAAATTTCAATTCCGATATGCAACAACGACACTGGAATTTTAATAAAGAAAAATTCATGATATTATACATGTGAATATCACTTTTTGTTATTTATAAAAATATTTGTACGCAGTTACCGGTGTCAATCATTTATTTCAATATCTTAGCAAATAAAATGCTCTGAACGTTAAAGGGTTAATACTTAAAAATCTATATTTTTCTGTTAATTTTTTTCTAGGTGCGTACATGTACAAAGAGATAATAAAGATAATCAGAAAATTTATGCATTATGAAATAAAACTAGGCCAAAAATGTTTTTAAAAATATTTTTCTTATATTGCAGATGTAAATGAAAAAAGATTGACATTAAATGAAAAATGTATCTTGGATTTTTTTCATTATTTTTCCTGTTTAACCCTTTGAGGAACAAGCGTTAATGGGTCTGTAGTATTGAATTTTCACTGGAAAAATCGAAAAGTTTTAGTTTTAAAGAAGAAAAGGCTTTTTTTTCAGCATTTTGTCGCCAAAGTTAAAAATGTAAAATTTCATTAAAAGTTTCTGGTGAAAAATTCGTTCAAATTAGGTGGGATAAAATATATCTCCACACCCCAAGAGGAGTTAATAAATCTCTTTGAGAATTATATACAATTTCTTTTCGAAACAAAATAAAAAATCACGTATCTAAGGGTTAACTTTTACTTATAAGTACCATTCCTGACTTTTAGATCATCCGGAAATACAGGGTGGTCATAAAAAAAACTTCGCCGATATATGGAGCTCTAGCGGCCAGTCCGTTTAACCGATCGAGGTGAAATTTTAGATATAGCTATTCAGAGGTATGAGCTTGAGATTCTCTGAACGGCAACAAATGGCGCTCACGGTTACGGTTATCGTTACAGAAATTCGAATTTTTCCAATAAAAACACCCATTTTTTTCATCGCAAAATGCTCAGCGCATGCGAAAACCCTAAAGAGCGTTGCAGCCGTACATGCATAGCAAGAAACAGACACGTTATGCACGCACAAAAACTGTTGTTCGAATCCGCCTCCCACAAAAAAACAGGATTGGGGGTGCGAGGAGTAAATCTGCATATGACACAGAGTCAGTACACTAATCTCTGATTACAACACAGATCAGAGAAAACTTTTATTTTGATTACACATTTTCCACATGGGTGCCATCGCAGGCAATTATACATTGCATGGTGGCGACTGTGGACAATACAACCGAACTTTACATCGCATAAGGGATATTTACAATCTCACATTTGATAGAATCTTTCTAATCCGGCAAAGTATGCGGATTGCACATTACACTCTAGATTTTAGATATCCCCAGAACCTGAAATCCATAGGAGTGAGGTCGGGGGATCTCGGAGGCCATTCACGTTACCAGTTAATGTAAAGTGTACCTCGTCCGTTCATAATATGCGAAGAGATAGATCGTTATCTCCATCATATTGGATAAGAAATTCATTAACAAAGTGTATATGTTGTTGATGGTCTCTCACATCCAATATCTGGGCGCGCTGGTACCGGTAAAGAAACATGCGAATTACAGAGCGAGTAACTTTAAGACCATTGATTTTGGTATATCAAATACACGAGATGCACCTTTTGTAGTTTGCCTGCGTCCTCTGGTCACTATGTGATGCACTTCCATAACAGTATCCTCAGGAACAGCTGGTCATCCGGATCGCAGACTATCACAGGTGCAGCCAATTTCTTCGAATTTCATTATTAAATCACGAAGAGCTACTGAAATGCATAGGGCACGTATTTGGCGATGGTTTCGACGGCAAACACGCCAGGTTTTCGCAGCATTCATCTCATTTTGATAATAGTTTTACAAACTCACCACGAACGAAGACATTTTGCTGGCATTAGCGAGCTCCGACAGAAGAACTAACATTCCCACCCTACTTTTTATTCGTTTTCTACGCTGACTATCTGGCAAACGATGTTCCGTGATTGGTATTTTGTCTCTCTCATATTGAAATTTTCTTCGTCGTGTGGCTTCGTCCTTGTTTCTTCGTCCTTGGTCGTGTTTTTTTTTTTTTTTTTTTTTTTTTTTTTTGGCCGTTCGTAGAGCTGATTTTGTGCGAGCATAACACGTCCGTTTACTGCAATAACCATACCCATTCCAACGCTCTTTAGGGTTTTCGCATGCGCTGATAATTTTGAGATGAAAAAAAAATGGGTGTTGCCATTGGAAAATTTCGTGTTTCTGTAACTATAACCGTAACCGTAAGCGCCATTTTGTTGCTGTTCACAGAATCTCGAGCTCATGCCTCTGAATAACTATACCTGAAATTTCACCTCGATCGGTTGAATGGATTGGCCGCTAGAGTTCCATATATTGGCAAAGTTTTTTTATGACCACCCTATATGTTATACTGTTATAACGTATGCAAAATTTATTTATTCGACCCTGAATTTTAAAAGGATATATGTTTTTTAAATCTATGTACAATTACTCTTATAAATAAATTCTTCTAACAAATAGAAAGTAAATTTTTCTAAAACATAGAAAATAATTTATTCGAACATATGATAAAATATCTATTTGCATGTACTACCTTAATATGACATTTTTATAACACCAAAACAGAATTAATCAATTTTTCTACATTTTGTTCTGCGAGTTATAGTTTCTTAAAAATATCTCCTACTTCACACAAATTTTATTTATCCTTTTAATCTTATACCCTTGTTGCACATTCCTATCAACTTTCATGAAAATAATAACAAAAAAAAAAAAAAAAAATCTAAACCTTTTTATTTGATCAACGAATATTTATTTCTTCCCAACTGAGTTAGAAGACAAATATATATTTTATTATTAATAACTAATGTTATATATAAACCGTGTCAAATTTATTCAAAGGAAAATTTATGCTTTAATTCAGAAAATTTCTAACCAATAAAATGTAGTGTTAACACTTTAATGGAAAACTTTAACCCTTTCTCGTATAGTATTTTACATCGTAAAGAAAATACAAATGCTATTATACTATTTATAGTCATGAATCATTATATAGTAGATATATCTTAAAATGAAACAGGATTTCAAGCCGCATTTATCAGTGTAAACTTTTGTGATATGACGTAGCATTCAAAAGAGATTTTCCATAGAATGATGTATTACCAGCCGAAGGAAATTTGTATTCTAAATTTATAATAGATGGTTTTCGTATTGAAATTTTATGTTAAATGTGCTATAAAATAAAAAGCTTCGTTCAAAAATATTTTATGAATCTGGTAAATATTCAGATTAATCCTTTTCGGAACAGTGGCCTCACTCCATTCCCAGCTAATTTTAATCCCAACCTTGCAAACGGTTTCAGGAATACCGTCGAGTCTCTCTATAACGAAACTCCATACATCGAATTTCTCTATATAACGAATTTTTAGTAGGAACGGTCCCCTTTTCGCATGATTACATTAAAAACAGTCTCCATATAGCGAAATGTCTATCTCCATATAACGAATTTTTTCAGTTTTAAAAAGCTTCGAAATCATATGGAATCAATTTTTCATAACTTATTTTTGATTTATCGTCAGTGCTGAGTTTTTTTTATATTACTTCTCTCCTTGTCCTTTAAATCCACGAATTCATTCGACCTCCCACACACCTTTCCACATCCTTCTCAAAACAGTGTCAATTGGATTGATACACATGTAAGAGAGGAATCAATGAGAGGATCACAAGAAACGTCTTCAAATGGTGGGAAATGTTAACTGCAATTTTTTATTCTTTGCTATAATGTGAGCATTTTTTTGCTAGCGTAACAACTTTAAAATCAAAACAACAAAAAATTACAGATTTCTTCATCTGAAATTAATGCAAGTCTTCCTTATTTAATTTTCATTAAGCTTTCAAATAAATATCTATTCTCTTTATTGAAACAGCTTAAATATTTAAGAAATAAAATGTTAGGTAAAATATATATTTTTAAACATTTCAAATTCTCAATTCAAAAGATGAAAAATAACATTTGTTCAAATTTCACACATTAAATACGATTTTTAACATGATTTTCTATACATCTAATTTCTCTATATAACGAATTTTTGAATGGAACGGTGGATTTCGTTATATAGAGACTCTACTGTAATTTAATAAAATTTTGTTTTTACAATCAGAGCTTAAATAAGAAAATTCTTAATTTCTAAAAAAAAAGTTTGTGAATTCCGATATCAGTCAATAATTTCCCAATTTAGAACCATAAATTAACCTATCCATGGGGGCACTGTTTGCAGTCTTCCGAAGAAGCACCTTTATTATAAAGGTCAAACGTATCTGTGGGTAACGCATACGTCATTTTGCGTAAGGCAAAACTTTTCTCTATAATTTCGGTTTTGCAGTTTTCGCTACTGCATTTACACTTTTAAACATGATACATTTTTAATTCTTTCACCGTCTTATAGAGAAAAAAATGTACTTTTAAATGCAATTTGTTTGAAAGCTGTATCTCAATTTATTTTTGAGACAAAATTTTTATAGCTTTTAGTTCCAATTTTGTAATTGTGGCGCCAGAATTATTCCATTTTCTCTTAAAATTAAAAAAATATATATAGAAATTAAAATGTGCAACATTTTTTTCTTGCAATTTCGGTTTTGCAATTTTCGCTACTTCAAATTTTACACTTCTAAACATAGTACATTTTAAATTTTACACCGTCGTACAGAAAAAAAATACTTTTAACACTAGAACCGTAGAGACAGGTCATTTTGACACATACTCAGTGAAAAGATGTCCATTCGAACCAGATAAGTCTTAAAATAATCTACATATAAGCTGCACGAAAATTATTTAAAAAATAAATAAGATAAATAGACTTAAATATAAATTCTGATGTGAATTATTTTTATAAAACTTGGGTAAAATTTCCCGCGGTTCTAGTGTTAAATGAAATTTGTTTAAAAGCTGTATCTCAATTAATTTTTGTGACATTAATTTTCTTTATAATTTCTAGAACAAATTTTGTAATTGTGGCAACAGAATTATTCCTTTCTCTTTAAAAAATAGAACTTAAAATGAGTATACTATTCTAAAAATACACCTGTTATTATCCAATGAATTTCGTTTTTTTTTTTTTGTTTGTTTGATAATTTAGATCAGGGGTGCACAACCTTTGGCCCGCGGGCCACAATTATACCACTATTTTTATGCGGAATAATTTTCCTTATAGTAATGACAGAAACTTTGCTATTAAAGAAAAGAAACTACACTTTTCAAATATTCTGGTGTCAACCGATTTTCTGGTAAAAAGGTTGTGCATCCCTGATTTAGATAATTGATTTTTATGGTATTTTGATCATTTTAGCTTAAAATATTGTTTGAGAGTTAGAATGATCATTATAAGATGCATTTTTTACTGCAACTACTTTTGTAGGTTTACTATAAATCAATGAAACAGTTCTTTCTTAAAAGACTTTCTTTCGTCGAATTTTGACGGGTTCAACCTATGCTTGATAAAACTGCCAAATGAGAACAAACATTTTTTTAATATACTAGGGGGGCCCCGCCCCCCTGCTCGCTATGCTCGCCAACCCCCCGCGTAATCGCTTCGCGATTCCAAATTATTGTCTACCCCTACTTGCTGCGCTCGCCAATAACCCATGGTATGAATAAGCAGTTGCAGACCTTTCAAATAATGTGTCACACGACTGGTGTTGTAAAGAAATTAAAAATGTGCCCCCTGGGGGGCAGAGTGAGAGGCGACACAAAAGACATCCATAATATGAATAAGCAGCTGCAGACCTCTCAAATGATGTCACACGACTGGTGTTGTAAAGAAATTATAAATGTGTCCCCCTGGGGGGCAGAGTGGGGGATGACACACAACACATCCATAATATGAATAAGCAGTTGCAGACCTTTCAAATAATGTGTCACTCAACTGGTGTTGTAAAGAAATTAAAAATGTGAACCCCCCCCCCCCTGGGGAGAGCAGAGTGTGGGGGTGACACACAAGACATCCATAATATGAATAAGCAGTTGCAGACCTTTCAAATCTTGTGTAACACGACTGGTGTTATAAAGAAAATAAAAATGTGTCCCCCCCTGGGGAGCAGTTTGGGGGATAACACACAAGACATCCATTATATGAATAAGCAGTTGCAAACCTCTCAAATGATGTATCAAACGACTGGTGTTGTAAAGAAATTAAAAATTTGGCGAAATATTACAGTTATCGCCAAGTTGGCGTCACTTTTGACAACTAATTTTGGTCGCCAAATTTGGCGATATATCGCCAAGTTGGCGACAAACTTGGCGATTGTTGGCGATGGTAACCTTTCCTCTCTTTATGGTAACCCATATGGCGATGCATAGACGGAGCCCTTTCCTGATTGGTCTATTCGACTCATGGAAGGAGTGGACAACCCGGATTCGTTAGTTCCGGAAATCTTCCACATCAGCATCATTCCAGGAGTCATTCCTTTTAAGGCTAGTTTTTTTTTACTATAGAAGGATTTTCAATTCTACAGCTTACATAAAGAAAACTTTTTAAATATTATAAATAAAATATGTAAATAAATTGCGGTATGAGTTAATTATTTGAACATCTTTGGAACAGAAATACATTGCCCCTGAAAAAGTTAGTTTTGTAATCCACTTTGAGATGATCTTTTGCTCAATACATTTAAAATGCGAATTTAACCGTTCAATTTGTTTTTTTTCTAATTTGAAAACTTTTAATTACATCACGAAAACTAAATAGATATTTTCACATCCTAAGATAACATTTTCAGAAAAAAGAAAATACATGCAGTATGGATGGAAAAATATTATTGTTTGCACAAAATAGAAATACAGTTGAGTCTCTATGTAACGAAATCCACCGTTCCAGTAAAAAATTCGTTATATAGAGAAATTCGATGTATAGAGAATGACGTTAAAAATCGTATTTAATGTGTGAAATTTGAACAAATATTATTTTTGATCTTTTGAATTAAGAATTTGAAATGTTTAAAAGTAAATATTGACCTAACATTTTATTTCTTAATTATTTAAGCTGTTTCATAAAAGAGAATAGACATTTATTTGAAAGCTTAATGAAAATCAAAAAAGGAAGACTTGAATTAATTTCAGACGAAAAAATCTATAATTTTTTGTTGTTTTGATTTTAAAATTGTTGCGCTCTTAAAGAAAATGCTCAAATTTTAGCAAGGAATTAAAAATTGTAGTTAACTCTTTCCTCCATTTGAAGGCCTCTCGTATGTCTCTCATTGATTCCTTTGTTACATGTGTATCAATCCAATTGACTCTGTTTTGAGAAGGATGTGGAAAGGTGTGTGGGAGGTGGGATGAATTCGTTGGATTAAAATAACAAGGAGAAAAGTAATATAAAAATATTGATCACTGACAATAAATCAAAAATAAGTGATGGAAAATTGATTCCATATGATTTTGAAGCTTTTTAAAACTGAATAAATTAAGACCGTTTTATGAAAAAATTCGTTATATGGAGATAGATATTTCGCTATATAGAGACTGTTTTTAATGTAATCCTGCGAAAAGGGCACAGTTCCTTATAAAAATTCGTTATATAGAGAAATTCGATGTATGGTGTTTCGTTATAGAGAGATTCGACTGTATAATTAAAAGGATGGTTTCTTTTTATTAGCAATTTTAGAGCTTTCTTGATGTGGAAAGATTGCGGAGGGAAAAGTTTTAGTTATGAAATATTGTTATATTTCTTTTCTAAGAACATTACATTGTTCGTACGTATCATGTATTCATATGTATTGTGAAATATTTTTGAACCCCAGAAGAACAGCACATTATAAATTTCCTGTTATCTTTAATTATGTCTTTCCTATTTTTCTCTCAAAAGACATCTCGAATTTCACACAAATTTAATTTCTTCGATTCGGATATTCAATCCCATGTTATTCCACATTTCTTTTTGCGCGTTACTTCCAATTTTTGTGGAGATGTATTTCGGGGTGTATTATATATTTACGGTCAACGAACAATTTTTATGGCTCACTAGATACCAGATGATGCTGTGTTACATTAAAATCTGAATTCTAAGAAATACATGAATTATTTTGTAAAAATGCATATTTTATACAGTGAATAATATAATATTAACCAATGCGTTAGTAATTAAAAATTTATATTTATCTGTTAACTTTGTTCTAATAGCTAATAGCACGAAGAGATAATAAATATAAAGAGATAATAAATGCATTTTGAAATAAAATTTGGGCAAAAAATTTTAAAAAAAATATTTGTGCTTAAAGCTAATTTAGGCATTTAAAATTATTCTTTTAAGAAAGGAAATATATGATTAATTTTATTTCTATTAAATTGAAGTTATATTAGTTTTCCATTATACTGATATCTGCTAAATGTAGCTAAATGTTAGCTGTAATTTCAAAATTGAAAAGTGAACTTAAAATATTGCAACAATAGTTTACTGAATTTGTATAATTAATTTTTTAAATCAATTCTTATTAAGAAACGCTATCATTAATTTAACAAATATTTTCATTGCAAGCACACTGAAATTCCATATTTCTATGTAATTTACCCAGAAAAATGAATCCTTGAAAAAATTTAAATATGTACTTATTTTTGGGATTGATGAATCTTTTGATCTACATACAGACCTGATGAAAATATTTTTAATCCTAAACAGAACACATTACAAAACTTCTCCGTATTCATATTTATGCTATCCATTATACCCCTATAAAAAGGAATTTCATACAAATGTAATTTCATTTTTTGCAGAAAGCATGTGTATTTTTGTAAATGAATAATTTCATATTTATGTTGCAAAAAATATTGTGTGTGTATTTATATTTAATACATCGTTAATGAAAAGACAATTTCATTATTAGGATTTTTTGTTGCTTGCTATTAGAGAATTACGCCAAAAAACACTTGTATATTCTTAACCCGTTCGTAACATAACCTTTTGCTTAATTTATAATCTTTTACTACTGATTTTTTAAAACGGAAACTTTTCTGTAATCAAATCATGAAAAAGCTACGCTTAAATAAACTAAACCAGATGTGCACAACCTTTGGCCCGCGGGCCACAATAATGCCACAATTCTTATGCAGAATAATTTTCCTTATAGTAATGACAGAAACTTTGCTATTAAAGAAAAGAAACAACACTTTTCAAATATTCCGATGGCAAACGATTTTCTTGTACAAAGGTTGTGCATCACTGAACTAAAAAAAATTAACTGATTAAAATTAACTGGTAGCAATAATGTAAGATTCTGAGAAGCTTATTTAACATGAATACAAGTACCGGGTGGCTCGTTCCAAAGGTATACACCAGTGGTGGCAAACTGTGGCACGTCTGATATCCCTGATTTTTTTCTGTTTTTAAAAACCGGTGACAAAACTTTAAAAAATTCGTAAAAGACTCCCTCGAGAAGAGGTTAATTAAAACACTTATTTATATTTACGCTGTTTAATTACAGAAATTAAAACATAAAATCAACTTTCAAAAATGTTTAAAAATTTTTCCATTTCGACAATTGATTTACAAAATATATCTACGCATACTAACATATTATGAAGTGTCCTATACAAAACACATTGTCAGTTCCTCATAATGCATATTTATGTTTCCCTTTTTTTTCAAAAAGCATCTAATATTTCCACGAAATTTAATTTCGTCGCTTCGGATGTGCCCTCTATCTTATTTCATACGCCTTGTTGTACATTTCCTACCGTTTCCGTGAAGATGAAAAGATTCTAGAGCAAATGTTTTCAGTCCGAGAATATTTTTTCATGGCTTTCCAGTTACCAGATATATTATATAAAAAGATAGTATCTCAGAAATACGTGAATTTTGTTAATTTTCTGAATAAATACTTTCAAACTTTTCAAAGAAAATGACAGCATTAGATTTTCTTTCTACTTAACCAGTTGAGGCACAAGCAAGAATATCTCTGTATGATCGAATTTTCACTGGAAAAATCGAAAGTTTTTGTTTTAACCTTCCTACCCCGAATGGGTCTAATCGACCCATAGCTATAATTTGTTTTATACGATTTGCACCAGAACATTTTTCATAAAGGAAGTTTAATAGCAGATCCAAGGAAATAAGCCAATTAAATATATTAAAATGTTTTAAATAACAATTCTGGTGTGAAATGTTTTTAACAAGATTGAGTAAAATTTGAACAGGGTAGGAAGGTTAAAGTAAGAAAAGCAAAAATGGAACAATGTGATCATCTTCTTGGATTACCTAGTTGCGTGGCAACTTAACACCCAGCTTAGAGGTAAGTTGTGTTGCTGAGGAGTTAGGGAGCTGTTAAAGAAAATATGTTTAAATGCGGCAGGTAGCCGCAAAATTTAAAAATATCTATTAATAATTAAATAAAGAAAAACAGTAAAAAATAATTAAATACATGAATAAAACATGTAGTTTAGCAAATAAAATACGTTTAGTCGCTGAAGTTTAAAACATAAAATTTCATTAAAAGTTTCTGGTGAGAATCACATTTAAATTAGTTGGGAAAAAATACATCCTACCGCCCCTCGAAGATTTCATGCGTTGCATTTTAACTCTTTTAACTCTAAGGGGTAAATTTGTTCGAAATTTCAAATGTCACATTGGCACCAGTAAATTGCAAAGAAAAAAATTGGTTTACGTAATATACGATATAATTGTTCAAGTATTATTCATATTATCATTTCTGAGTATAATTTGGAGACATTATTAATTTTGATTATATTTCACTTTTAATGAAAATACTCATTTATATTTACGCAATTTTCTTGCAGAAATAATAGCATAAAATCACCTTTCAAAAATGCTTAAAAAATATTCCATTCCGAAGACTTATCTGCTCCAAAATATATACGCTGTCTAACATGTTGTGAAATATGTATAACCCCATTGTCAGTTCCTCATAATGCATATTTATGTTTTCCCTTTTCTCCAAGAGCATCTACTATTTCCTCCAAATTTAATTTCGTTGCTTCAAATGTGCCCTCGATCTTATTTCATAGATCTTTTTGTACATTTCTTCTCATTTCCGTGAAAGCATCTAGAGGAAATGTTTACAGTTAGAGAATATTTTTTTCATGGCTTTCTAGTTATTAGATGGCGCTGTATTACATAAAGTAATGATATCTAAGAAATATGTGATATGTGGTAATTTTTTCAATAAATATTTTAAGTTTATTGCAGACAGAAAGACAGAATCTGATTTTGTTTCCATCTAATGCATTACATTTTAAGATATATTTTCGTGAGTTACTTTAGTGCTACTTGCATTTATGTATTAACCCCTTGGGACAAGCAACACGTATACATGCCGCAAAAAGGCTTAAGAAGCCTTGTTTAACTGTACCAGTAAAATTATACTGTGAAATTTGCCTTATTTAATCGAGGCATTTTTTTCGATTTAATAATACATAAATTTTTGCTTTTAAAAACCGGTGACAAAACATTAAAAATTTCATAAAAGGCTCCCGTCGCGAAGGGGTTAAATAAAGAAACCACTATATTTTAAAATGTTTATATGAACCTAAATAGTTAAAATTTATAATTTACTTTGGAAATTAAAACTAAATGAAGTTGCAAAAATTATATGATGTAATTAATGTAAAACTTAAATGTAGGATATGTATTTTACAGAAATAGAAACATAAGATTCAGTTTTGAAAAAATGCTTTAAAATATTCCATTCTCACGACTTTTTTAGTTAAAAAATAGGAATACTAACATGTAAAGAATTATTTATAACCCACAACAGAAAGGCATCGCAAGTCCCTTTATATGCATATTTACTATGTTTTTCTTTTCTCAAAAAGCATCGACTGTTTCCTCCAAATTTAATTTCGTCGCTTCGGATGTGCCCTCTATCTTATTTCATACGCCTGTCGTACATTTTTTTGCATTTCCGTGAAGATGAAAAGCATTTAGAGCAAATGTTTACGGTCAGCGAATATTTTTTTCTTGGCTTTATACTTACGAGATGACACTGCGTTTATAGAATGGTGGTATCTCAGAAATACATGATTTTTGTTAATCTATTGAATAAATACTTTTAAGCTTTCCGAAGAAAATTACAGTATTAGAGTTTCTTTCTACTTAACCTCTTGTGGGGCAAGAATAATGTCTCTGTAACATTTAATTTTCACTGTAAAAATCGAAAAATTTTCTTTTAACCCTTTGCGGGGCAAGGCAAATTCATTTCTTAAGTATCGAAATAAATGACTGACACCGGAATTTGAAAACTACTTTATTTGCAAATAAGAAAACGCTATGTTTCACGCATTCAATAAACCGCAATTGTCTTTAACCCTTTCCGGCGCAGTGTTACCACTCCGGCAACACCTGATTTTAATTCCAAACTTACAAACGGCACCAATAATATTTTAGTAAAATTTTACTTTTACAATGACAGCTTAAATCAAAGAATTCTTAATTTCTAAAAAAGTCTTTTGTAAATTCCGGTGTCAGTCAACAATTTCTCATTTTACGAACAGATTTTGTCTGCACCGGAAAGGATTAATAAAATTCTGGTGACAATGTGGCTTTTGGGAATTAAAATTAAGTGGTATATCTATGAAACCAGCTCCCTGCAAAGGGTTAAAATAAGAAAAGGCAATGCTTCAATATTTTGTCGCCAAAGATAAAAATATAAAATTTCATTAAAATTTTCTGGTGAGGAATTTAAAGGTCATTTCAATTAGTTTGGATAAAATATATTACGCCGACCCTAAAAGATTTCATGCGTTGCATTTTAACACTTTTAACTCTAATGATTATATTTGTTCGAAATTTCAAATGTTTATTGGCACCAGTAATTTGCCTAAAAAAATTCGGATTATGAAATACATGGTATAATTGTTCAGGTATTATTCATATTATCATTTTTAGATATAATTTGGAGACATTATTAATTTTGATTATATTTCCCTTTTAACTCCTTAACTGGTTAATTCGTTTCCGTTCAATAAATTAAAAATAGCAGATTCCCACCACTATTATTTAAATAAAATATTCGTAAAATTTAGTCTAAAAATTTCCGCTTTTTAATAGTATGAAACTTTCTTAAAAATAATAGCGGTGTCAAAAAGTTTTAAATGATGCAATAAGCAAATTCGTCTTGCCCGAACGGCGTTCGGGCAAACCAGTTAAGGATTTAATGAAAAAACTCATATATATTTACGCAATTATCTTACAGAAATAAAAGCATCAAATAACTTTCAAAAATGTTTTTAAAATATTCCATTCCGACAACTTATTTGTTCCAAAATATATACGATGTCTAACATGTTACGAAATATTTATAATCCACAGATTGTGCGTTCCTCATAAGGAATGTTTATGTTTTCTCTTTTCTCAAAAACCATCTACTATTTCCTCCAAATTTAACCCGCGAGTAGTCGCGACTTTTTCCACAACGTCATTAGTCGCGCTCGGTCTTTTCGCCGCTGGCCCCCCGCATACCAAATATGTAAAATCAGAAATATTTTCCGCTTAATATATGAAGATAACATTTCAATGAATATATAAATTTGCAGTTTTCTTAAATTATGCATTTTATTCATGAGATATGGAGTAATTAGAAAAAGTAAAAATGAACAGACATTAGTGATTGTTACGTAGACTTTTTCGCCAATTTCAACTTTGTTTCAAAAAATGTACCTGAAAGAAAAACTGAGGTGACCTGTTACTTCACTAAGGTGTTCGAGAAAGCTTCAAAGCCAGCTACATGGTAGATCTCCGTTGTATTTGTAATATGATACAAGTTAGGAGAAGATAAGTTATACGGGCGGCGAAAAGACCGACACGCGACTACTGACGGGTTAATTTCGTCGCTTCGGTTGCGCCCTCTATCTTATTTCATACACCTTGTTGTAAATTTCCTCCCATTTCCGTAAAGATTCTAGATTCCAGAGCAAATATTTACCGTTAGAGAATAGTTTTTCATGGCTTTCTAGTTATCAGATGCCACTGCGTTAGATAAAATGATGGCATCTCAGAAATACGTGATTTTTGTCAAATTCCTTTTAAACTCTCCGAAGAAAATTACAGAATTAGATTTTGTTTCTACTTAACCAGTTGAGGGACAAACAATAATATCTGTATAAAATTGAATTTTCAGTGAAAAAATCGAAAAATTTTATTTTAAAACAAGAAAAAGCAATGCTTCAATACTTTGCCGCCAAAGTTAAAAATATGAAATTTCATTAAAAGTTTCTGGTGAGGATCACATTTAAATTAGTTTGGATAAAATATATCCCGCCTTCCCTCAAAGATTTCATGCGTTGCATTTTAACTTTTTTAACTCCAATGAGTATATTTGTTCGAAATTCCAAATGTCACATTGGCACTAGTAATTTGCAAAGAAAAAATTCGGTATATGATATACATGATATAATTGTTCAAGTAATATTCATATTATCATTTCTGGATATAATTTGGAGACATTATTAATTTTGATTATATTTCACTTTAAACCCCTTAACTGGTTAATGCTTTTCCGTTCAATAAAATGAAAATAGCGGATTTACACCACTATTATTTAAATACAATATTCGTAAAATTTAGACTAAACATTTCCGCCTTTCAATAGTATGAAAATTTTCTTTAAAATAATAGCGGTGTCAAAAAGCTTTAAATGATGCAATAAGCAAATTCGTCTTGCCCGAACGTTAAGGATTTAATGAAAAAACTCATATATACCCACATAGCATGCATGTTCACAGTGACGTCACTGTGAGTCACTGTGGTCACGTCACATCTGTGACCAAAATGCCACTCCTCAGTGACGTCACATTGTGACTGTAATGTGACGTCACATCTGTGACCAAAATGCCACCCCTCAGTGACGTCACGTTGTGACTGAAATGTGACGTCACATCTGTGACCAAAATGCCACCTCTCAGTGACGTCACATTGTGACTCAGATGTGACTTTCTTAGAAAACTTTAGAAAATTACAAAAATTCTCCAAACCATGTTATTTACTGGTAAAAAAACGTGTTTTCTGGCATTGCAGAAGAATATTGTGCAATCGCTCTTATGTCACACATTACATGCACTGCATGTAACATGTACGTCATATCACATATATGAGATAAACCTCCCATCATATGAAACTAAGCACCCAGCAATGAACCTATCAGTGAAACTTCCATTTAAGGAAATTTCTCGTTACACTTAAATGCTTCGTTATGAAAAAAATATCGTTGAATGGAAATCCACGAAAATTCATGAAATTTGTATAGTAAACTACAAATAAAAATGGAAATATTATAAAACTGTGTTTTAATTTGGATAGTACTTTTTGTTATGCAATATAGCCACATAAAAAAAATCATTAGTATAATATCTAAAAAACCGCGTAATAAAGGAAGGGAAACAAAAACTGAATCGCAGCGTTCTAATTCTCGTTTTCTCTTGTATTTCAAATCGAAAAATTAAAAAAAAAAATTCGAATATTACTTTGTGTGCGATCTCTTATGAAAGATACACTCATAAAAACTTTCGCATCTTTTTTAAGTATTCAGAGAATGGACCTATAATATTTTCGCGGAACTAGAATCCCTTTCTTAGCATATCGAAAAATTTTCGCATTTTTTCCTTTTTATTTAAAAGATAAAATAAATACATAATTTCAATTCGTACAATCCGCTGAAATATATTCACCAATCAATCTTAACAGCAATCTATCCTTTTGAATATTGTGCATGCACGGAAGTGCAACAAATTTTGCTAAGAAGAATTTTTTTTTAATATGAATATTAATTTAAATGTTAATTGCGTTCTAACAGAAGGTTCAACAGAAAATTAAAAAAGTAGATAATTTCATTAAATATGCGCTTCGTTAAATGAAAGTTACACTGTATTTTGAAACTAATTGAAAGTAAAATAGAAATGCGTGAAAAAAAAATTTAACTCAAAATTTTAATTAGGGATACCCTCATAAAACTAATGCGCATGCGCATTCAACTTACAAATCTTCGAAGCTCAAACAACCAATAATAACAAAAAATCACCTGCTTAAAAAATATCGTTTGGCAACAACCAGAATAGTTGACACTAGTGTATTTATTCTTTAGAATATTAGGCCAGCTGCTCTAGTAACTTTGTTATGATGTTATGCGTGTATATTTAGTACGTAAGTTGAAAATTTTTAAACAGTTATGCAGAAATGCGATCAGTTGACATTTTATATAAAATGCCGGTCCGAAAAAATACATTGTCAGTGGCGTTTCGTTAATATGAGCGCGCCAATGTCAATGTACTTCATTCGGACATTCCGACTTCGAAATTATCTTCGCTATTTGGATTATGAAACTTGAATTAGAGGATAATGCCGTTAAGAAAGAGGTAAGAAAATGTTATTTTTCCTGCTTTTTTTATAATGATTTCTGTGAATTTCGTAAAAAACATGTTATAAAAGGAATAAGTATCATATTAATTTAACTTTTTTGAATCCACTTACCTTAGTGAATTCAATAAATTTAACATTTATTTTGTTGAAATACGGAACAGCATGTCAACGATTTGAAAATAGTTAATAACATTATTTTTAAAATGCACTTTAATCACATTTTTTTAATTACATGGTTAAAATCAAATATTAATAAATTTAAAAATGTATGCATAATCAAAAGTTAACGTTATAATTAATATATAAAGGAGTTTGGGGTTGTTTAACTGTTGAAAATAGTGATAAATATATTAATTTATGCACTAATATTGCAAAAACAAATTTTTTAAAACTTTTTTATTACCTTTCTGAATTTCTCATAATCCCAAAAATTTGATAACTGTAATTCCATGACATTTATTATTTTAAACCATGTATCTAAAATAATTAAGATATTGATTTTGTGATAATAACAATTATTGATTTTAAAAAATGAGTAATTATCGCATTATTTTATTAATTTTTGATATCTTAATTGTTAAATGGTGCTGAAAATAACAATTTTGTTCCATTAGTATGTGTTCATTAAATCCTGGTTCTAAATAGTCATAAAAACAATTACATGTACTTTTTTGTGGGATGTACATTACTGAAATTTTTAGTGTTTGATGTATTTCTATTATTTTCAGTAAAATTTTGTCTAATATTGGGAAGTGAGACTGAGAATACTTAAATACTATTAATAGATTCATCTAATACGAAAAAAATGAAATCTAATAATTATAACTATTAATAAGGAAACTTTTTAAAAATAAATTCCATAAGGATGACCTTTACCGGCACATCTACACTATATGACATATACAATATATATATATGAGTTTAACTACGAATTTAAACCTTGGTGTAATCATACATGCGCACAGGCCACTATAGTAAGGAAATAACTAAGCGTAATACTAGAACTAATTGCCTCATCTTCATTAGTACTCGATTTTTAAATAAAATCTGTATATTACAAATATTGCGCATAAACTTCACGTAGTTTTATCAAAAGATAATTCTATATTATATTTAACAGAATGATTTTAATTGGTAAATTAATCAAACGAATATTAATTTTCCAAAATGAGTAAAAAAATGTTTAGATTAGGATTCGAACTAGAGACCCTCGATGTATGCTGCCAATGCTCTTCCAACAGAGCAACTTAGCACGCACAATTCACCCGGAGAAATATCATTATATACTCATACGAATAGTATGCATTTATCATACGAGTAGTTTGAAAAAAAATTAAAGTATTATTACATAGGGTTATATATAATAATGATAAGTATGCGTTCGTATTCACTGTGTGAATTGTGTGCGTCAGATTCTTCCAGTATAGTTCAGTCGACAAAGTATTGACAATTTGCGCGAAAGACTGCTTAGTTCGAATCCTGACCTGGACACTTTTTCAATCAGTTGGAAAATTACAACAAAAGATAATTAAAAGATATAGGGTAGATGCTCCAGTTTTGGCAACTGCAAAGGTTTTGGCCACAATGGAATGATTTACCCTCTATTTAGGCTGTAAATTGATTTTAACAAATTATATGCATTCTTACTCCTTAATCTAACACTCTTTTATTATTTTCAATCCCATTTGTTTATTTTTTGATTAAAAAAAAAAAAAAAAAAAAAAAAAAAAAAGAAAAAAGAAAAAAGTGTAAAACTATAGTGTGCATTCACATCTATTAAGGTTTTTGCTTAGGTAACAAGTTTTCACAATCTTTCAATATTAGGGATTTATCGAACTTTATTTGTTCTGAAACAGATTGCTATGAAGCTTTATGAAGTAGGCTTTCTCTCTGTTGCAATTTCATATTTAAATTAATTATTTTTACAGCTTAAAGTAGGGGTGGCCAAAACTACTTGCTTTACGTGCTAGTACGTGCTTTAAATTTGCTATGTGTACCAGTTATGGCCATTGTGTGGCCAAAAATATGCTCCACTTTTGGCCACAAGACTAATTATAGTGAAAATTTCAGCAATATATTTAGAAATGTTTTATGACTTATAAATTTAAAAGTTCAATAAAATTACAGCATGATTTATTGGTTTCTTGTATTTTTTCAAAACAAAATGAGGAAGTTGCATAACTTTTGCAAAATTTCAAGCACATGAATTTAGAAATAACAAATAATGTGAAAATCTTTATACTATAAATAGGATTCATTTTAACAAGTTTAAAAAAGACAATTCTGTACTCTTAAAAATGGTCTAGATTAAACACTGTTATAAGATAGGAAGTAAAATTATGGCTTTTCAAAATTCATTATCAGCTTTTCAAGATGGTTAAGTTTTGTAGTATCTCGTTCTACCTTGCAACACAAGTTTACAGAATGGAGACCAGTTTTTACTATTTTTGAATCTCAAGTAATAGGGTTGTGCTATTTATGATGGCCAATTATCTATATGAGAGATATGGGCCAAAAAAGAAGGGAGATGCCCTCTGTGAAGGTCTTTCTAAGATCCTAGCCAATATTTAAACAAGGAAATCTAAGGTTTGAAGAAAACTAACTCCAAATGATTAGGCTGACAGGCAGCTAAGTACGAGGAATTAAAGTTTAAAATCAGTTGAAAAAAATGGATTTTAGAGATTGTCAAAATACTATTTCATGTAAAAATGGAATAATTTCAAGATTCTAGTCATATAACTGTAAATATTGGTATAGTATAACATATGATATATATAAATGAAAATATGCAAAATGTTAAAATAAGCTTTTTATGTCCTATAAGTCTTTTTTATGAATTAAATATATTTTTTGTTTTTAAATTTAAATGTTCAGTTAAAATCAGCTTAAGTATATTTTATTCGATGTTTTTATGATTTCATTTAAAAAAATGCAAATCTTTTTTATACAGCAAACAAATATCTGTGTGGTAAAACAGATTTTGCACAAAAATGCTTTATTTTTACTTATTATCAGTTAAAATATTTGCAAAATTACAAGATATTAGGGCGGCCAAAACTGGTGCAAATTGAAAAAAATTACTTAACGAGTTATTACTCACAATCTAAAATATTTGATAGAAAGTTATTATAATTAACAGAAAGACAACTAAATTTACTAAAGAATACTGTTATTGCGATTTAATATGCTTTATTCAGTCTAAAACTATTAAATTTCCATTTCAACTTTTCTCTTAATGTGGCCAACACTGGAGCATCCACCCTATATATTTATAGACATCAGGATTATTGGTCAGAAATATTGGCAAGCTGTACAGTTTTAGATATGTGCTGAAATTTATGGATATTAAAGCGAGTAAAAGTTTTTTTTAAAAAAGTTCAAAAAGATTAAACAGTTTGAACAGCATATTACAAAATGTGTGTCAGTTATAAATAAAATTGAAGCTATGCAATTTTCAGCATGTGGGGAAAATATATAAATATTTTTGAAAGGCAATATTTTTCAAATTTTAAAAACAACACCAGAGTTGTAAGGCATGTGAGGTAAATCGAATTTTTAACTTTAATTTAGAAGAAAGTCTCCTTACTGCAGGTAACTATTTTATATATTATACAGTATTTGTTCATAAATTGTCAATATATGATTTTAGGACTCAAACCCTATTTTAACAGAACATGGCGTGGAGTTATAGCTTCAGCAGATCCTGTTTCTTTTAAATTGTTAGAGAATCGTTAAGAAAAGTTGAATCGTCACAGAATCATCACAGTGTTAACGAAAGTTTTGTCACAAACGATCTGCATCGTGAGTCTAAAATAATGGGACAAACTTTAAGGGAGGTGGTAGAGCTCACTATAATAAATAATTATGGCATAGAAATGTATGACTGGAAGTGACGCGTTAAAACGCCACACTAGTCACTGTAAAAGACACGGATTATAATGTTAAGTGTATGGGAGCGCTATTTTCAAATATCTCGCTAAAATTTTAATATTTTCGCATATTTTTTTTTCCATAGGATAGCTGAGGACGACCTGCAACTGGGCTGGTTTTTACTTTTTTGATTTTGGTTACAGATTAAGAGCCCACAATAATTCAGAACCAGTTTAAACCGGTTCTAAAACTGAAACTATTGTAATATAAAAAAAATATAACCAAAATCGAAAAAGTAAAAATTAGCCTAGTTGTGGATCGTCCTCAGCTATCCTATGGAAAAAATATCATGTAAAATATTGAAATTTGAGCAAGATATTTGAAAACAACACCCCCCCCCCATAGACATAACATTACCATCCGGGTCTTTTTTGGTGACTAGTGTAGCGTCTTGACGGGTCACTTCCGGTCATATATTTCTGTGCCATCATTATTTGCTATAGTGAGTCCTACTGCCCCCTCAAAGTTTGTTCCATGATTTTGGACTCACCCTGTATTTCACAATTTGGTCACAATGTGACTTGAAAGCATTGTCACTTTCGTCACAATTACGTCACAATGTTAATGACAAAATCGTCACAAATGACACACTTTTCACAAATTGGTCACATTGCGACGTCACAATGTGGTCACAATGTGACGTCACAAACAAGCTCTAAAACGGCCATAACGACTTCACATTTTAGTCACTGTGACTTCACATCGACGGTCACAAAGTCACAGTGCGACTTCACAACGACGTCACCGTGACGTCACCATGTCTTACGGGTATTTACGCAGTTATCTTACGGAAATAAAAGCATAAAATAACTTTCAAAAATATTTAAAAAATATTCCATTCTGACGACTTATTTGTTCAGAAATATATACGCTGTCTAACATGTTACGAAATATTTATAATCCACAGATTGTGCGTTCCTCATAAGGAATATTTATGTTTTCTCTTTTCTCAAAAATCATCTACTATTTCCTCCAAATCTAATTTCGTCGCTTCGGAAGTTATTTCATACATCTTGTTGTACTAGTTAATTTTCCGTTCAATAAAATGAAAATAGCAGATTCCCACCACTATTATTTAAATAAAATATTCGTAAAATTTAGTCTAAACATTTCCGCCTTTCAATAGTATGAAAATTTTCTTAAAAATAATAGCGGTGTCAAAAAGCTTTAAACAATGCAATAAGCAAATTCGTCTTGCCCGAACGCCGGTCGGGCAAACCATTTAAGGAGTTAATGAAAAAACTCATTTACATTTGCGCAATTATCTTACAGAAATAAAAGCATGAAATCAACTTTCAAAAATTCTTAAAAAATATTCCATTCCGACGAATTATTTACTACAAAATATATACGGTGTCTAACATGTAATGAAATATTTGTAACCTCCGACAGAATACGTTGTGAGTTCCTCTAAATGCATATTTATGTTTTCCTTTTTCTCATAAAAAAAAAATTTACTATTTCCTCCAAATTTAATTTCGACACTTCGGATGTGCCCTCTATCTTATTTTATACGCCTTGTTGTGCATTTCCTCCCATTTCCGTGAAGATGAAAAGCATCTAGAGCAAATGTTTACGGTCAGCTTATATTATATTCGTGGCTTTCTAGTTACCAGATGCCACTATGTTACATAAAGTAATGATATCTAAGAAATACGTGATATGTGGTAATTTTCTGAATAAATATTTCAAGTTTATGGCAAAGAGAAATACAGTATCATATTTTGTTTCCACCTAATGCTTTAAATTTTAAGAAGTATTTTCATGCGTCATTTTAGTGCTACTTGCATTTATGTATTAAATAAAGAAACCACTATATTTTAAAATGATTATTTGAACATAAATAGTTAAAAATAATAATTTACTTTGATAATTTACGACTTTAAATCTAAATGAAGTTGCAAAAATTAAATGATGTAATTAATGTAAAACTTAAATGTAGGATATCTATTTTACAGAAATAAAAACACAAGATTCAGCTTTGAAAAATTTTTTAAAAATATTTCATTCCCAGGACTTATTTAATTGAAAAAAATTACGAACACTAATATGTAAAGAATTATTTATAATCCCCAACAGAAGCACATTGCAAGTTCCTTTAAATGCATAGTTAGGTTTTTTGTTTCTCAAGAAGCATCTACTATTTCCTCCAAATTTAATTTCGTCGCTACGGATGTGCCCTCTATCTTATTTCATATGGCTTGATGAACATTTCCTCCCATTTCCGTGAAGATGAAAAGATTCTAGAGCAAATGTTTTCAGTTAGAGAATATTTTTTCATGGCTTTCTAGTTATCAAATGCCACTGTGTTACTTAAAGTAAAGACATCTAAAAAATACGTAATATGTGATAATTTTCTGAATAAATATTTCAAGTTTATGGCAGACAAAGTTGCATTATCAGATTTTGTTTCCTCGTAATGCATTACATTTTAAGAGATATTTTCATGTGTCACTTTAATACTACTTGCATTTATGTAAATAAAGAAATAAATCAAGAAACCACTTTATTTTAAAATGATTATTTAAACATAAATAGTTAAAATTAATAATTTACTTTGATAATTTACAACTTTAAAACTAAAGGAATTTGTAAAAATTAAATCATATAATTAATGTAAAACTTAAATGTAGGATATGTATTTTAAATATATTAAAACATAAATTAAACTTTAAAAACATTTTTAAATATTCCATTCCGACGATTTCTTTACTCCATAATGCCTTCGCATACTAGTTATTATAAAATATTTATAATCCCCAACGGAACACATTGTGTTTTCCTCATAATGCATATTTATGTTTTACGTTTTTTAAAAAAAGCTTTAATCTACTATTTCCTCTAAATTTAAATTTGTCGCTTCGGATGTGCCCTCTACCTTATTTCATACGATTTGTTTACATTTCTTCCCATTTCCGTGAAGATGAAAAGCAGCTAGAGCAAATCTTTACTGTCAGTTTATATTATTTTCGTGGCTTTCTAGTTACCAGATGCCACTATGTACAAAATGCAACTTCATGCATCACAAAGAGTTAATGCATTCCATTTTAACCCTTTGAGGTATATAGGGTAAATTTGTTAAAAATTCCAAATGTCACATTTGCACCAACAATTTGCAAAGAAAAAATTCGCTTTACGATACATACGAAAAAGTGCATTTAACATTTTAAAAATAAACTTAGTCGAATATTCCGGTGTGACTGTAATATTTCAGAATTAAAATTAAGTGGTAGAAAATTCAACCATTTAAGTTGAAAGTGTTTTAAAATTTATTACAGAAATAAATCTAAAAGAATCAGCTTGATTTTTTTTTTAAACATTCCATTTCCCCAACTTACTTAATCCAAAATATCTAAGCACACTAAAATCTTATGCAATATTTATAACCCCTAATAGAACACGGTATTAGTTCCTCTAAATGCATATTTATGTTTTTCCTTTTCTCGAAAAGCATCGACTGTTTCCTCCAAATTTAATTTCGTCGCTTCGGATGTGCCCTCTACCTTATTTCATACGCCTTGTTGTGCATTTCCTCCCATTTCCGTGAAGATGAAAAGCAGCTAGAGCAAATCTTTACGGTCCGTTTTATATTATTTTCGTGGCTTTCTAGTTACCAGATGCCACTGTATTACATAAAGTAATCAGAGCCTGATTACTAACGGGGCACTCTCTCACCAGAAAAAATTTATAGAAATTTTCGTCTTCTTTAAACGCCCTTTTCATACAAGATTACTGTCATGAATAAGGAAAAATTCTTTATTTCTTTTTCCTGGTGGGAGAGTGCCCCGTTAGTAATCAGGCCCTGAAAGTAATGATAGCTAATAAATACGTGATGTGTGGTAATTTTCTGAATAAATATTTCAAGTTTATTGCAGATAGAAATACAGAATCAGATTTCGCTTCCGTCTAAAGCATTATTTACGAGGTATTTTCATGTGTCACTTTAGTGCTACTTGCATTTATGTATTAAGTAAAGAAACCGCTATAGTTTAAAATGATTATTTGAACATAAATGGTTAAAATTAATAATTTACTTTGATAATTTACGACTTTAAAACCAAATGAAGTTGCAGAAATTAAATTATGTAATTCATATAAAAAATAAATGTAGGATATGTATTTTAAAGAAATAAAATCATAAGATTCAGCATTGAAAAATGTTTTAAAATATTCCATTCCCAAGACTTATTTTGTTAACTCATTCTAAATTTCTTTCAATTCATATTTTTGATTTCCCTTTTCTCAAAAAGAATCTATTATTTCTTTCAAATTTAATTTCGTCGCTTTGGATGTGCCCTCAATCTTATATCATACACCTTGTTGTACATTTTTTCCCATTTCCGTGAAGATGAAAAAGCATCTAGAGCAAATGTTTACGACTAGCGAATATTTTTTCACAGCTTTTTGGTTGCCATATACTACTATGTTACATAAAATGAATAAATTTTTCAAGTTTATGGCAGACATAAATGCAGAATCAGATTTTGTTTCCACTTAATTCATTACATTTTAAGAGGTATTTTCATGTTTCACTTTAGCTCTACTTGCATTTATGTATTAAATAAAGGTATCATTATATTTTTAAGTGATTATTTGAACATAAATAGTTAAAATTAATAATTTTCTAATTTATGACTTTAAAAATAAATGAAATTGCAAAAATTAAATGATGTAATTAATGCTAAACTTAAATGTAGCATATGTATTTTACAGAAATAAAAACATAAGATTCAGCTTTGAAAAAATGTTTGAAAATATTCCATTCCCACGACTTATTTACTTTTTAAAAAATTACGAATGCTAACATGTAAAGATATATTTATAGCCCCCAACAGAAAAACATTGTGCATTCCTCTTAATGCATATTTATGTTTTCCCTTGCCTCCAAGAGCATCCCTACTATTTCCTCCAAATTTAATTTCGTCGCTTCTGATGTGCCCTCTAACTTATTCCATAGGCTTTGTTGTACATTTCCTCTATTTCCGTGAAGATCAAAATATTCTGGAGCAAATGTTTACGGTCAGTGAATATTATTTTCGAGACTTTCTAGTAACCAGATGTCATTGCGTTACATGAAATGATCATATCTTAGAAATACGTGATTTTTGGCAAATTTCTGAATAAATACTTCCAAGATTTTTGCGAACAGAAATAGGGTATCAGATTTCTTTCTCACTTAATGCATTATATTGAAAAAGGTATTTTTATGTGTAACTTTAGTGCCATTTGCGTTTATGTGTTAATATTTCATGGCACCGGCAAAATCTCTAATAATATGTTAAATTATCGACTAACACTGGAATTAACTGACACCGGAATATTTTAGATATTTTTAATTTCTTAATTTAAGCTTTTATTGTAAAAGCAAAATTTTAGTAATATGTTATTAATGCCGTTTACAAGTTTGGAATTAAATTTAAGTATCCCACGGGGAGGGGGGGGGACAGATACAGTGTGCTGGAAAGTATTAAACATAAAAAAGCTGTATTCTAAAATACAATTTTATTACAGAAATAAATACATAAGTTCAGCTTTAAAAAATATTTTTTGAAATGTTCGATTCCCGTAGCATACTTAATCTAAATACCTAAGCATAATAAAAATCGTATGGAATATTTATAAGCCCCAATACAACGCATTATAAGTTACTCTAAATGGATATGTATGTTTTTCTTTTTCGAAAAAAATCTCCTATTTCCTCCATATTGAATTTCGTCGTTTTAAATATGCTCTCTATCTTTTTATACGCCTTGTTGCACATTTGATCCCATTTCCACGAATATGAAAAAGCATCTGGAGCAAATCTTTACGGTCAGCGAATGTCTTTTAACCCTTTCCGGCACGGGCAAAATCTATGCTAAAAGGAGAAACTATCGACTGGCACCGAAATTCACAAACGAATTTTTTAAATATCTTGAATTCCTTAATTTAAGCTTTTATTGTAAAAGCAAAATTTTACTAAAATATAACTGGTGCCGTTTGCAAGTTTGGAACTAAATTTAGGTATCCCAGACCGGGCACAGTGTGCCGGAAAGGGTTAATAGTTTTCTTGCTACTAGATGACACTGCGTTAGATAAAATGATGGTATGTGAGAAATACGTGATTTTTAGTAATTTTTTGAATAAATACTTTCAAGCTTAAGCGGAGAAAATTAGAGTATTACATTCTAACCTTTGACCTCTGGTGAATAAATTTGTTTGAAATTCCAAAAATGACATTGGCACCATTAATTTGCAAAGAAGAAAATCGGTTTTCGATATACAGTAAAAAACGCATTTAATCTTTCTCAAATAAATTTGTTGGACTATTCCGGTATCATTGGGACATTTTGAAATTAAAAATAAGTTGTAGGGAAATCAACCGTCAGAGCTCAAACGGTTTTAACACTAGCAGAACGGAAAGATTTACTAAAGTTTTATAAAAATATTTCACACCAAAATTTATTTTTTTTTATTTTTTTTTATTTTTTTTTATTTTTTTTTTAACTGTTTGATAGGTTTATTTTTATTTTTTATTTCTTTTCATCTATTAAGTTTCTCTATTTCAAAAAAAATCTGGTCGGAATTAAAATAGATTCATTCAATACCGGTCTAAATAATCGCTCGCCGTCTTTCAAGTGTTAACCACTTGGGGATGAGCGACGCGTATGTGTGCCGCAAAAAAGCTTAAGAATCCTTGTTTATCCCAACCAGTAATACTTTACTGTAAAATTTGCCTTATTTAATCGGAGCATTTTTCTCGATTTAAAAAAGCACAAATTTCTGTTTTTAAAAACCTGTAACAAAACATTAAATAATTCGTAAAAGTCTCCCGTCGTGAAGCGATAAAGAAGGGGGCATAAAGGACTAATGTTAATCGTTCGTATATTTTTGCGATAATCTTCATGATATATTCCTGTTTGGATGCCTTTAAAAAAATCTCTTGAAGATTATTGAAAACAAATACTAGTAAGAACAATAAAAATTGCTCTACATGCTCCTACTTCTTACCTTAACCCCTTCGGGACGAGCGACACGTATACGTGCCGCAAAAAGGCTTAAGAATGCTTGTTTATTCCCACCGATAAAATTATACTATAAAATTTAGCTTATTCAATCGGAGCATTTTCTCGATTTAAAAAGAAACAAATTTCTGTTTTTTAAAACCGGTGAGAAAACATTAAAAAATTCGTAAAAGGCTCCCGTCGCGAAAAGGTTAAGGGTGTATTCGAAAAAACGCTTTTCCACCTTCAACAGCTCGAAATTTTCCGATACAATTTCAGACACATTTTTAAAAGTAGAAACATAAAACTTGCTGAGGGGATTCTTGAAGGGACGTATGAGGTGCCGTGTGCTGTCTTTTTACGCTCAATTTATTAGAATTTGAGTTATAAACAATTACCTTATCAGTATGACCTTTTTTTTTCGTTCCCAGATCTCTCGCTTGGGAAAAATCGGTTCGAAATGCCGTTTTTGATTGCTTTTTTTGCCATATTTTCTGCATTTATCAAAGAATTGACAATCACGGCACCTTGTGTACTTTCCAAATGAGAGATTTTGAATGTTTGGTGTATTTGAGAGCAATAATGAATTCAAAGATAAATCGGAAAATAAGCAGTTTGAATCGAAATACACCCTTAAGAGGTAATTTATATGTCACTTTAGTGCGACTTGCTTTGATGTATTAAATAAAAAGCACTATCATAGTTGCCAACCTGCCGATTTTTTTTATACCAATATTTTTCTGCAGAAATATTTGTTACAAATAATCCAGAGTTGCCAAGTCTCCGGCTTTTTGCACACCACTATTATTTTAGAGAAAATCTGGTTACTTTAAATTCCCGAAATGTTCCAATTAAATATAACAACATTTTCTGTATTAAAATTCTGGTATCCAAAAAGCCGGGGACTTGGCAGCTCTGATAGTCGCACAATTTACGCAATTAAAAAAAAAAGGTACATTTTTGTAAAATTTTATTGGTGTCCGAAAGCTTGCCAACTATCTACTAACATTTTAAAATGATTATTTTAACATAAATTATTAAAATTAATAATTAGTTTTGACAATTTATGCCTCTAAATCTAAATGTAGACGTAAAAATTAAATGATATGATGCAATTAATGTAAATCCTAAATTTAGTATGTGCATTCTTATTTAACACATCATTAGCAAATGGCAATTTTCTTCCTACATTTTTGGTTGCTTGCAATCTTTACTCCAAAAACTTCCTATACGTTTATAAAATCTAAGTAAAATGATTGATCATCACATTATAATTCCAATAATATTATTAATCATTATTAGTTAAATTTGTACTTAATTTTAATTATATCCTATATTTCAGAAAAATCTCATAAGTATTAATAAACTAAAATTAAAATAATACTAAGTTAGTGTTGCCAGATTGGGGAATTTTGAACCTTCATGGTAATTTTTGGGAACAAGTAATGTATGGGGAAATTTTTTGGGACTATCAATAGTTTTGGGTAAAAACTTAAGGACTTTTTTTCACTTTTAATTCTTTTAATTTTCTTCACTTTTTTACCAAGTTTTCTTTAGTCTTATGACAACACTGAGTTTAACTTTATTTTCAAAAATCTCTATATATAATACGCTAACGTATGTGGCACAGAAAACGCGATTATTTGTTAATTGTTTAAAGGCAATGCCCAAGTGAAACGCATCTTTTTAGTTATTGTGTAAAAGTCCTTTAGCAGGATTTATGCCGTGGTAAATTAGGTTTGTTTATGTTTTGTTCTTTCGCTGCACATATAAAGCTTCAAAATATTATAATTTTATTTTTTACTTTTTTTGTTGTTCTTTTTTACTTAAAAAAATAAAAGTCACGAATTTTAAACGTTTTAGTATCAAATTAAAGTTTTGTATTATAAATGAAATAAGTAGAAGAATCATATTATTATACATTTAGAAAAAATAATGAAATACGAAACAACGCCACGGTTACAATATTTGGCGATTTCTCGCCTGAGCCAGGCTAACAAAAAAATATCGAGTTCTTGACTTCGCGGGGCAGATTTCTATACGTACCACATTAGCTAACTCTTTTTTTTTTTTTTTTTTTTTTTTTTTTTTTGACGTTAATTTGGCGGAAAAAAATTCCGCAATTAAAATAAATAATGAATAAAAGCAACACCATTTAATGCGTATTATACATTTAAGGTAGACCAAACTGGTCGCTAGGGCGGCCAGTAATAAGGAAATACAAAATTCGGATATATAAATTACTATTCCCATGTTCGCGATCGTGATCGGGCGTCAAGACAATTGTCATTAAGATCGTCAATAAGATAGTTTATATGCATCGCAGGTGCTTTACGATCTGCCTTGGACTAGCCCCAGCTGAATTTCCAGACCACTATATAAATGCAGCAGATTTTCCTTGTCAACGTGAACAGACATATATACACATTTCTTTTATTAGTATACATCTACGGGTATTTCCTTGAACAGATGTCGTATAAGGCGATGCTACGATTTTGGATACCAGTATTTTAGAACGGAAAAATGTGTCCTATTTATCAGATACATTTCATTAATTTAATAAGACCATGCAGACCCTTTTGAAAATAACAATTGGCTAACAACTTGGAGGTTACTATTAATGTGACTTACACGACAAATGCTCATGAAAATACCTCTATACAAAAAAAAAAAAAAGAAAAAGAAAAAGAAAAAAGAAAAAAAAAAGAACAGAAACAGAAACAGAAATAATTATGTATGTAGATAAAAAACATATTTTCATTAAGCTAGTTAATTAGTGATTTATGGAATGACAGTAGAGCGTTTTGTGAGACATGCAATTGCATAATACAATCACACTGCTATGTTTACAAGAATAAAAGAAGTTGTTGAAAAATGTATCTCTCATTCTCGTCATTTAACCCTTTAACGTTCATTGGTTTCGCCACGAAACCACAAAATTTTAATTCCGATATGCAACACTGACACCGGTATTTTTATCTAAAGATATCCCTTTTATTATGTATGAGAAAAATCACGTTTTCTTATTTAGAAATATTTTTGTTCTTAATTACCGGTGTCATTCATTTATTTCGACATCTTAGCAATGAAAATGCTTTGATCGTTAAAGGGTTAACTGCAAATATACATACAGTATTCTGCCAAGTTTAAATGCTTCTTCTTCTTTCTTTTTTTTTCTGCAAATGGGGAATTCTTTTATGAAAAAGCTTGATTTGGAAGGGGGGGGGGTAGATTTTGAAAAAGATGAACATTTTTTATTGTAATAAATTCAAAATTTCTCATTTTACTAACAGAATTAGTCCGTGACGGAAAGAGTTAACGTCTTTGCGACGGAAGTCTTTTACGAAATTGTTATTATTTTGTCACCGGTTTTAAAAACAGCATTTGTGGCTTATTAAATCGAGAAAATCCTCCGATTAAATAAGGCAAATTTTACAGTAATATTTTACTGGTGAGGACAAACAAGGATTCTTAAGCCTTTTTTGCCGCACGTATATGTGTCGCTCGTCCCCAAGGGGTTAAAGAAAAACATATTTATATTCTAACAATTTTATTTGAGAAATAAAGACCTAAAAACCAATTTTAAAAATTGTTTAACCCTCCAAGCGTCTAGCAAATGGATAAAACTGTAATATTGTTTTCTCTGCATTTCGTTTTAAATGCTATTAAAATAGGATTCTTTTAATATTACATAAAAAATCTTATTTAGGAATATAAATGTAATCCTTGAGAGTCTTAATCATTCTTCAATGCTTTGAAAATTCATTAAATTTATAGAATTATAATATCTTAAACATTGCTTACATTGCAGTGAAACCTGGAGCTTAGTGTACGGAATATTACGGGACAAACGCTTAGTGGATTAAAAAAATTCTGACCATTCTGACGAATTATTTATTTGAAAATATATATGCAAACCAGTATCTTATGAATTATTTATAATCCCAGGCAGAACATATTATAAGTTCTTTATATTAAATGTTTTTTTTTACTAAATATTTTTTTTTATACTATTTTAGAAGTTTAACAAAACTGAAAAATTTTGCTGCTATGGTTATAGTAACATACATATTTAGGTTTATCATACCTCACTTATGACGTAATTGTCCAAACATTGTTCATATAATCAATTCTGTGTACATTTTGTGAACTATTAATTTATATTGTTGATTATGTTTAATCTTTAATTACTTCGGGACGAGCGAGACATATATGGTGCGCAAAAAGGCTTAAGAAACCTTGTTTACTTCCACCAGAAAAAATATACTGTAAAATTTGAGTCATTTAAACAGAGCATATACTCGATTCACAAAGATAAAAATTTCTGTCTGTGACAGAACATTAAAAATTTCCTAACACGCTCCCGTGTCGCGAAGGGATTAAGGAGAAAAAAAAACTCATTTATATTTATGCAATTTTATTGCTAAAATAAGTACATAATAATAAGTTTAAAAAAATGTTTTAAAAGTATTCCATATCCACAACTAACTTAATCCAAAATATCTAAGCATACTAATATCTTATGAAATATACCGGGTGTATCAAAAATGACTGATGGATTTGTAAATTCAATAACTTGCAAACGGTGACAGGTATTTTTAAAAAAAAATTGCAGGAGAGTTATGTATAGGTCAGGAGTTTTTTACCCTATTTTTTTATTTTAGTTCGCATCACAAACAATAGGTGGCTCTGACGGCGATTGAAGGCCAGGTGATCAGTGCTGAGTGAAGCGTCGATCTGGTCTTCAATCGCCGTTAGCGCCACCTATTGTTTGAGATGCGAACTAAAATAAGAAATTACGGTAAAAAACTCCTGACCTATACATAACTCTCCTGCAAATTTTTTTAAATAGCTGTCACCGTTTGCAAGTTATTGAATTTTAAAATCTATCAGTCATTTTTGGGACACCCGGTATATGCAATTTTATTACTAAAATAAGTACATAAGAATAAGCTTTAAAAAATGTTTAAAAAATATTCCATATCCACAACTAACTTAATCCAAAATATCTAAGCATACTAATATCTTATGAAATATATATAAACTCCAATAGAACACATTATAAAATCCTCAAATGCATATTTATGTTTTCCGTTTTCTCATAAATTATCTACTATTTCCTCCAAATTTAATTTCGTCGCTTCCGTTATGCTCTCTATCTTATTGCAAACGCTTTGTTGTATATTTCTTTCCCTTTTTGTGAAAATGAAAATCAGCTAGAGCAAATGTTTACGGTCAGTGAATATTTTTTTCATGGCTTTCTAGTTGCCTGATGCCACTGCGTTACATATAGTAATGATATCCAAGAAATATATGATACAGTCGACTCTCGTTAATTCGAACTCGTCGGGACCACAAATGTTCGAATTATCCGAAGTTCGAATTATGGAAAACATGCTTAATATGGTACTATTACAAAGGAATTAATGTTACAGTCTTTTTAAAACTTATTTCGTCTGTTATCATTAGAATACGACTTCATATTAAATTAGAATGTATAAATACATAAACTAATTAAAATATTAGAAACAAGCACGAAGGAAGAAAAATTTATAGCGTCACTGATGGACAGACGGGGCTCTAAGTGGATATCAAAGGCATTGTATTATATATGTATACTTGTTCGGAACAATTTTCGCAAAAATCAAAGAAAGAAAGTTATTCAAATGATCTGAAATCCGTGAGAAAGAAAAGAAAAATGAAAAATCGGAATTCTAATTAGTTCGAATTAAACGAAGTCAAGAGAAAATGAGTTCGAATAAATGAAATTTTTTAACGTTATTCTGCCATTGAAAATTTCGGGACTTCCTGTTTAGTTCGAATTAAGCAAAGATTCGAATTATCCGATTTCGAATTAACGAGAGTCGACTGTATTTGGTAATTTGTTGAATAAATACTTTCAAGTTTATGCGGATAAAAATGGAGCATTAATTTTATTTCTAATTTAGCCCCTTATGGAGTGGTAGGTTATATTATAAACCACCTACGTTTAATGAAGATTTGCACCAGGAAAATTTTATCAAATTTTACTTTTCTAATGTTGGCGGAAAAATGTCGTGAAATTGATTTTCCTTATTTTAAAGTAATTTTTTTTCCAAATTTCCCGTGAGAATTCAAAATTATACCAAATGCAACTTCTTGCCTCATAAAGGGTTAAAGCATTCCGCTTTAACCTCTTCAGTCCCTGAGTACCCAAATGGGTACATCAGTTTTGTCCCATTTTATTAATGATACGCAAATATAAATGAAATTTCGATATAAGAATAATATGTTTCGAATTCTAAGATTCGAGCTAATGAAAATAAAACAAAAATCTCGCTCTGAAGTCAAAAGAGAGAAGAAATAATTCAGCAATAATTAAAAGTACTGTAATAATCGGCAGTAGCGAAGAGGTTAACCCTTTGAGGTAGACAGGGTAAATATGTTCAAAATTCTAAATGTCACATTGCACCAGCAATTCGCTAAGAAAAAATTCGCTGTACGATATACAATAGAGAAAAAGCATTTAACGTTTTTTCAAATAAATTTAGGTTAATAACATTCCGGTGTGATTGTTGTGATATTTCACAATTAAAATTAAGTGGTAGAAAATTTAACCATTTGAGCTGAAAGGGTTTTAAATTTTATTGCAGAAATAAATGCATTAGAATAAGTTTTAAAAAATGTTTTAAAAAAATATCCCATTTCCACAGCTTACTTAATCCAAAATATCTAATCATACTAACATCGCATGAAATATTTATAAACTTCAATGGAACACATTCTAAGTTCTTCTAAATTTTCTATTTATGTTTTCTGTTTTTCAAAAGCATCAGTTTTCTCCAAATTTAATTTCGTTGCTGCGGATGTACCCTGTATCTTATTTCATACGCCTTGTTGTGCATTTCTTCCCATTTTCGTGAAGGTGAAAAGCATCGAGAGCAAATGTTTACGGTCAGCGGATATTTTTTCATGGCTTTCTAGTTGCCAGATGCCACTGCGTTACATAAACTAATGATATCTAAGAAATACGTGATATTTGTTAATGTTCTGAATAAATATTTTCAAACTTATGCGGATAAAAATGGAGCATTAGTTTTATTTCTATTAAAACCCTTATCGGGTGGTGGGATATATTATAGCCCCTCCCCCCACGTTTAATAAAGATTTGTATTAAAAAAAAAAAAATTCTAATGTTGGTAGAAAAAATCCTGACATTGATTTTCCTTATTTTAAAATATTTTTTTTTTCCAAATTTCCTGTAAGAGTTCAAAATTACACCTTTTAAAATGCAACTTTATGCCTCACAAAGAGTTAATGCATTCCATTTTAACCCTTTGAGGTATACAGGGTAAATTTGTTAAAAATTTCAAATGTCACATTTGTACCAACAATTTGCAAAGAAAAAATTAACTTTACGATACATACGAAAAAGTGCATTTAATAATTTTAAAATAAATTTAGTCGAATATTCCGGTGTGACTGTAATATTTCAGAATTAAAATTAAGTGGTAGAAAATTCAACCATTAAAGTTGAAAGTGTTTTAAAATTTATCACAGAAATAAATCTAAAATAATCAGCTTGAATTTTTTTTTAAAACATTCCATTTCCACAACTTACTTAATCCAAAATATCTAAGCATACTAAAATCTTATGAAATATTTATAACCCCCAATAGAACACAGTATTAGTTTCTCTAAATGCATATTTATGTTTTTCCTTTTCTCGAAAAGCATGAATTTCCTCCAAATTTAATTTCGTCGTTTCGGATGTGCCCTCCATCTTATTTCATACGCCTTGTTGTACATTTCTCTCTCTTTCTGTAAAGATGAAAAGCATCTGTTGCAAAAGTTTACGGTCAGCGAATATTTTTTCATGGCTTTCTAGTTGCCAGATGCCACTACGTTACATAAAGTAATGATATCTAAGAAATACTTGATGTTAAGTAATGCTGAATAAATACTTCAAATTTATGGCAAAGAGTAATAGAGTATTAGATTTTGTTTCTACTTAATGCATAATATTTTAAGATGTATTTTTATGTGTCACGTTAGTTCTACTTGTGTTTATATATTATACATAAAAAAACTGTATTTTAAAATGGCATTTACATTATAATAGCATAAACATTAATAATTAAAATTAATAATATGCTTTCTAAAACTGAAATTTCTTTTTTTTTCTTTTTTTTTTTTTTCTTTTTTAAATAGTATGTTTGAACTTTTATTCTGTATAATGGACCGGAAGGTGGCAGCACCACCTTATCCGGTTCACGGATGAAAATGTAGAATTAGTTAAATCTTGATTTGTATATTAAAATGCAATCGGTCTGCCAAGTTATATCTTAGTTGAAAACACTTAATTAAAAATCTGATTTTTGCAGTTTACTCATAGGTTTATTATTATGTTTTCCTGCTCCCAAGCTCCATATATTTTTATACATTAGGGTGCAGGATAGCACAATTTTAAAACTGCGAGTCAACCACTAATATCGGATTTTTAGGTGTTTTCACAAAGATACGACTTGGAAGACCAATTGCATTTTAATAAGCGAACTGAGGTTTGACCGATGCTAGATTTTTACCCATGAACTCCATGATGTGATTGTTTGTGCTGCCGCCTCCCAGTCTATAATTGTAACTATTTTTAACCCTTAAATGCATAGGATAGAACGCGTTTCAAAAAATGCGCAATTCAAAGAATCAGAATTCATACCAGAAAAATCTAAATAGTAATTTTTTTTTTTTTTAATTACGAATGGACTGTCATTAAGTAGAGTGAAAATTGCTTTTTTAAATTTCTGGTGAGAATACGGAATGCGTGAATAAAACCCCCAATAAATCGGGAACACTTACGGTATCGAAAATGATACAATATGCATTTAAGGGTTAAAAGATACCAGTATTATAACTGTATTGTAGGTAAATAAATAAG
Organism: Maratus speculifer; assembly: GCA_964019185.1. Lineage (NCBI taxonomy): Eukaryota > Metazoa > Arthropoda > Arachnida > Araneae > Salticidae > Maratus > Maratus speculifer. Next base: position 329,548,438 of record OZ025295.1, on the reverse strand, counting down.
GTGGTATACTTTTATGGATTATAACGATACTATAAAAAGAGGCGACATAATATATAAAAACATATTCCGGTAGCGTAACTAGGGTAGGTGCTCAAGTGTTCTGAATATTGGTAATTATTTAATCGTTTGTTCGTTTTTAACCCATTGGGGAGTAACACGTATACGTGCCTCAAAAAGGTTTAAAGATCCTTGTTTGTACTCACCAGTAAAAATTTATTGTAAAATTTGCCTTATTAAATCGGAGCATTTTCTCGATTTTGTAAGACACAACTTTCTGATGGCAGAACATTAAAATTTTTGAAAAATGCTCCCGTCCCGAAGGGGTTAATAAGTGTGCTAATAACAAAAAACTAAAGTGGATATAATTTGTATCACTTGTGTACTTATTAAAGATATGACGATGGCTAACATTTTTTGCAATAATTTATTTCAATATCAATACTATAATATTTTAAAAATAAACTAATGCTAATTCTGTGAGATAAGTAAATATTTAAATGGTGGAAAATAATATGCATAGATGCCAACATCTCTTAATTATTCCGGAGTCTGATCAAAAATTTGCATGAAAGAACCGGAAAAAACATTTAAGAAAATGTGTTTACTTTCTACGATGTAAATCTTTGATTTCATCCTGAAATTTTTGGTCAAATAAAATTTCCGGTTGAAAACATGCTCATCTTGTATCAGACTCCGGAATAAATTAAGAGGTGTTGGCATCTATGAATATGTTTCGATAGTTTAGTCATTTGACTCACATACTTGAATATTTTTGATTTTTATCATACTCTTATATATTTTTTAAAAAAAACAGCGTCTCACAAAAATGATAAAAAAATAGATTTGTTAAAGTAGGATAGTATTCATTTGAATATCGCTCCTAATGGTGTCAACACTAGTCAAAATAAACTTTTTGTGACCTTGGGTATCTCTTCTCTAATATTAACCCCTTATTCCTTTAACGTTCATTGGTTTCGCCACGAAATTACAAAAATTTAATTCCGATATGCAACACTGACACCCGTATTTTTTATCTAAAAATAGCTCTTTTATTATGTATGTAAAAAATCACGTTTTCTTATTTAGAAATATATTTGTTCTTAATTACCAGTGTCATTCATTTATTTCGACATCTTAACAATGAAAATGCTTTGATTGTTAAAGGGTTAACTGGTTAATTCTTTTCCGTTCAATAAATTGAAAATAGCGGACTCACACCACTATTATTTAAATAAAATATTCGTAAAATTTAGTCTAAAGATTCCCGTCTTTCAAAAGTATGAAAATTTTCTTAACAATAATAGTGGTGTCAAAAAGTTTTAAATGATGCTTTAAGCAAATTCGTTTTGCCCGAACGGCGTTCGGGTAAACCAGTTAACTTTTTCCGGCACTCTGTTCCGGCCTGGGATACCTAATTTTAATTTCAAACTTGCAAATAGCACCAATAATATTTTGATAAAATTTCGCTTTTACGACAACAGCTTAAATTAGGGGTTTTAAATTATGTAAAAGGTTCGTTTGTGAATTCTGGTGTCAGGTGGTAATTTCACATTTTACAGCAGATTTTGCCCGTACCGGATAGGGTTAAGGGGGTTATGAAAACAATTGCACGTATAACTAAATAAATTGGTGGTATTATAGAGAAATGTTTGATAAATGCGCTGATGCAGACAATTTTTAAATCGAATAATTATTTTATCGGACATTAAATAATGGAGTTAGTCAAAGTCATTCCATCAAAAAGTTTTATAGGGGCAAAAACTGTATATAGGAATTTAAACATTTTTTATTACTTTACACATTAGAAATTCCCTACGTGCAGACTGCATTTATGTTTTCAATTTGACTCATTTTTTGAAGGTTTATTTCCATTTTAAATTCAAATGATGAGCATTTTGAGATACTTTTCTACACATTTTAGAAAAAATTATTATTTTAAATTGTTGTCAAATAATCAAAGAATAGTTTCTTTAAATTAAAAAAATCACGTGACTATCAAAATCAACAACATATCAATAATAATTTTGTGATATAAGTAAATAAATATATGGGAAAAATAATATATTTCTATGGTTTGTTCTTTGACTCCTATACTTGAATATTTTCGATTTTTATCATAATTTTATACATAAAAAAAAAAAAAATCTACGTCTAACAAAAATAATCCAAAAAAGAGATTTGTATAAGTAGAGTAATATTCAGTTGAATATTAACATTTAAATAGCTCTTAAAAAAATTCACCAAGTTGTTCTTTTACGAATCATTTCCAATAGTTTAGCATAAACATCAATGAATTTTTACATAATAGTTCGGGGAAATTTTTCTTTGAACGTATTTTACATCGAAAAGGAAAGTACAAATGTGCATGACTTATTTAAATTTATGCATAATTATACTTCCGATAAATTTTTAAATGAAATAAGATTTCAAGTTACATTTATCAGAACTAAGTATTCTACTTTTATCTGTAGTAAATGCATAGCATTCAAAGTAAATTTTTATAGAGTAGAATATTATCAGTAGAAAAAAAAACTACTTTATAAAAAGGCAGGAAATATTTTCCACGCGAAAACAGATGCCACGAAATAAAAAGTTAAACTTATAAATACTTCAAGCCTTCAGATCTAAATAGACACCCCCCATCGATTTTTTTTTATTTTTGATTCGTATAAGATGAAAAAAATCCTTACAAATAATTACAGGTTTGTTATCAATTGAAGTGAAATATAACTATTAAAATACACTGTACGTAATGTCAGTGTTATAGAGCTATGAATAAAATGGAAGCGACGTATAGTGCATTTCCTATTGATGCGGGTAAAATTACTGAGGCGGTCGTCCCAAGACGGTCGCTGTTTGTTTAATTGGGTCAACAATTTCTAATTGCGTCTTTGGAAAATTTCCACCAATAAATTTGAAGAGAAGATATCGTTTTATATAAACTCCTTATTCACAGAAAATTTCTCTCAAAATTCTAATCAAAATTTCAATTTGTTTCTAGTGTCACTTTGGGCATGAAAAATACACTGAAGTGACAAAAGTCATGGGATACCCTGGTATTAGCGTGTCGGTCCTCTGTTTGCCCGGCGAGGTGCAGCAGCATGACGTGACATGGTCTCCACGAGTCGCTGGAAATTTTTTGGAGAATATTGAGCCATGCAGCTCTATAGACGTCCATAATTCCGAAAGTGCTGCTAGTAGAGGATTTTATGCGCGAAATGATCTCTCGATATCCCATAAATGCACAATGGGATTCATGTAGGGCGATCGGGGGGGGGGGGAGCAAATCTTTTGCTGGAATCGCCCAGAATGTTCTCCAAACCAATAGCGGCAGTTATGGCCCGATGCCATGGAGCATTACCAGCTTGGAAAATCCCATCGTTTTTTTGGCACATGAAGTCCAAAAATAATTGCAAGTGGTCTACAAGTAGCTGAAGGTAATCATTTTCAGTTAATGATCGGTTCATTTTGACCAGTGGACCCAGTCCTTTCCATGTAAGCACATACCACAGCATTATGAAGCCATCACTAGCTTGTTCAGTGCCTTGTTGACAACTTGGGGCCATGACTTCATGGGCTTTACGCCACACTCGTACCTTTCCATCAACTCTCACCAATTGAAATCAAGATTCATCTGACCAAGCCACTTTCTACGGTACAACTGATAGGGTCATGAACCCAGGAGAACTTCTGTTGGCCATGTCGTGCTGTTAGTAATGACACCCGAATCGGTCTTTTGCCACTATAGCTCCTAAAAGCCATATTTCGTCAGTTTGTCCTAATAGACACGCCTGTCGGACATCCGACATGTATTCCGGCGGCTATTTTACGCAGTGTTGCTTGTCTGTTCACAATGACGAGTCAAGCAGACGTTGCTGATTGCGGTCATTAAGTACCCCCCGGTCGACCCCTTCCTTGTCCATGTTAGGAGATTATGCCTGAATTTAGGCATTCTCGACACACTCTTGACACTGTGGATCTCGGAATTTTGAATTCTGTAACGATTTCCGAAATAAAATGTCTCCTGTGTGTAGCTTCAACTAGCATACCGCGTTCGAAATCCGTTAATTTTGGTCGTGTGGCCACAATCACATAATCGACCTTATCTCATGAAGCAGTTGAACACAAACAAAATCCTGCTCAGGCAATGACAATTTATAAAATTTTTAAGCGACACTACTGCCATCTATATATTTGTATATTGCTATCCCATGACTTTTGTCACCTCAGTGTAAACTTTTTCAATGACACTGAAAAGAGATAATCTAGCTTGTCACAATTGGCGGAAATGCAGGGCTTTAGAGTTACCAAAGTAAACTTCCACCTGTAAAATTAAACATCTGTTTTTGCTATTATTTATGACTCAAATTTTTCATTAATAAGGTTCTCAAATAAGGATATTTTTTTTTTATTTAAATTTACTGGTGGAAATTTTAAGTAAAAATTTAAATGGTAAAAATAATATATTTCAACGGCTTACTCATTTGAATCACATACTTGAATATTTTTGATTTTTTTACTACTTTTATATAAAAAAAGTCTGCATCTCAGAAAGGTCATCAAAAACAGATTTGTTAAAATAGGATAATATTCATTTGACTATCAACATTTAAATATCTCTTTAAAATTTCACCAAGTTGTTCTTTTACAAATCATTTGCAACAGTTTTGCATTAACATCAAAGAATTTTTACATAATAGTTCGGGGGAATTTTTCTTTGAACGTATTTTACATCGTAAAGGAAAGTACAAATGTGCATAACTTATTTAAATCTATGCATCATTTACTTCCGATAAATTTTAAAGTGAAATAAGATTTCAAGCTACATTTATCAGAACTAAATGTTCTACTTTTATCTGTGGTAAATGTCATAACATACAAAGTACATTTTCATAGAGTAAAATATTATCAGTGGGGAAAAAAATTATACTTTCTAAAATGGCAAGAAACATTTTTCACACGAAAACAGATGCCAGGAGATAAAAAGTTAAACCTATAAATAATTCAAAATTCCAGCTCCCAATTCACAGCCCCCCCCCCCCTGTCCGAAGAATTTTTCTTTTTGATTGGTATTAGTTGAAAAAAAATCCTCACAGATAATTACAGGCTTGTTATGAATTGAAATGAAATAAAACTATTAAAACACACTGTAGGTAATGTCAGTGTGATAGAGTTATGAAGAAAATGTAAGTCCATTACTCTCTGTATTCTCTGTCGATACGGGTGAAGTTACTGATGCGGTTATCATAAGACTGACGATGTTTTTTTTAACCCTTTCCGGCACACTGTGCCCGGTCTGGGACACGTAATTTTAATTCCAAACTTGCAAGTGGCACCAATAATATTTTAGTAAAATTTTGCTTCTACAATAAAAGCTTAAATTAAGGAATTCAAAATATCTAAAAAATTCGTTTGTGAATTCCGGTGTCAGACGATAATTTCCCATTTTATTAACAGATTTTGCCTGTGCCGGAAAGGGTTAATTGGGTCAACAATTTCTAGTCGCGCAAAATCTGCTCCTTGGCAATTTGCCATCAATAAATTTGAACAGAAAATATCGTTTTATATAAGCGCCTTATTCGCAAAAAATTTCTTTCAAAATCGTAAGCAAAATTGCAACCTGTTTCTTCTGGTGTCAGTTTGCGAAGGCAACATAATCTTTTTCACTGAAACTCAATGGAGAATGTCTAGTTTGTCACAAAATGGCGGAAATTCAGGGCTTTACTGTCGCCAAAGTAAACTTCCACCTGTAAAATTAAACATCTGTTTTTGCTGTTATTTATGGCACATAATTTTCTTTAATAAGATGTTCAAATAAGGATAAATTTTCTATTTAAACTTACTGCACTTACAAGTAAACATTTAAATGGTCCAAGTAATATATTTCGATGATTTACGCATTTGTTTCACATACTTGAATATTTTCGATTTTTATCATACTTTTATACATATAAAAAAATCTGCATCTCTCAAAAATAGCACAAAATATAATTGTTAAAGTAGGGTAATATTCATTTGAATATCAAAATTAAACAGTTCTTAAAAAATTCACCAAGTTGTTCTTTTACGAGCTATTTGCAATAGTTTTGCATAAACATCAAAGAATTTTTACATAATAGTTCGGGGAAATTTTTCATTGAACGCATTTTACATCATAAAGGAAAGTACAAATGTGCATGGCTTATTTAAATTTATGCATCATTATAGTTCCAATAAATTTTAAAATGAAATAAGATTTCTAGCTGCATTTTTCAGAATTAAATGTTCTACTTTTATCTGTGGTAAATGTCATAACAAGCAAAGTACATTTTCATAGAGTAAAATATTATCAGTGGGGAAAAAATTATACTTTCTAAAATGGTAAGAAATATTTTTCACATGAAAACAGATGTCACGAAATAAAAAGTTAAATTTATAAATTATTCAAAACTCCAGTTTCCAATTGATAGCCCCCGCGTTCGAAGAATTTTTCTTATCGATTCGTATTAGTTGAATAAAAAATCATCACAGATAATTGCAGGCTTGATATGAATTGAAGTGAAAGAAAAAAAATTAAAACACGCTACACGAGATGAATAAAAATGTTATGAATAAACAAGTTGAAAACTGCACGTGAATCGTAGCAAATGAGGTGCGTTTGTACAATAACGAAGTTTTAAAATATTCAGATCTTGCTGATGTAGTAGAGCGTACTTTGGATACGGTATAGTGGTCGAAATCTTTGTGCTCCTGTAGATATATGCAGGGAGTAAATTTTACTATACTTCATTAACGTATATCTTATTCATAAAATATGAAGAAGTTTAATATAATTAAAGCCCGCCCCAAACAATTTTTCCTCGTATAACATTATTTAGTGGAATACATTTGTGTGGCCCTGTAATTTAATAATAAATATTCTTTGCATCACAGATTGTACAGAATGTATATTTTAGTACATACTTCATAAATTCATGTCAATTCTATTATGTTCAAATGAGTGTAACACCATTAAAATGCATTTGAAACTTTTTTTCCGTAATGTAACGGAATACTTTTGATTGTCCCTGTAATTGATCTATGCATCCGATTTTCACAACATTTGAAATTACTCCACAAAATTATGTAATAATTATACGTTTTAAATTTCAAACGATTATAATGCATTTGAAACTTTTTTCCCCATTGACCGTAATGCAACGGAATACTTTTGATTGTCCCTGTGGAATTGATCTATGCATCCGATCTTCATAATATTTGAAATAACTCGACAAAATTATGTAATAAATATACGTTTTAAATTTCAAACGATTAAAATGCATTTGAAACTTTTTTCCACATTGACCGTAATATAACAGAATGCTTTTGATTGTCCCTGTAATTGATCTATCCATCCGATTTTCATAAAATTTGAAATGACTCGACAAAATTATGTAATATTTATGTATTTTAAATTTCAAACGATTCGGTAGGGTAGTTTTTGCGTTGTTATATGTGGACAGATGGACGGACAGACAGACGGACAAACGGACGGACAGACGGACGGGCAGACAGACGAACGGACTGAGCGACAACAATAGGTGCTACGTATTTACATAATTACGAACGCACCTAAAAAGAAGCGACATATAATTTATTCACTGTCGATGCGGGTGCAATCGGTTGTCACAAGACGGTCGCTGTTTTTTTTAACCCTTTGAGCTCTGATGGCAGAATTTTCTACCACATAATTTTAATTCCGAAATGTCACAACAGCACCAGAAAAATCGACCAAATTTATTTGAAAAAGGTGTAAAGCATTTTTTCGTGTATATCGTTAACCGTTTCTTTCCTATGCGAAATATTGGTGCCGATGTGACATTTGAAATTTTGAAGAAATTTACCAACCCCCCCCCCCCCCAGAGCCCAAACGGTTAATATGATCAACAATATTTAATAGCGACCTGTGCAAACTTCCACCAATAAATTTGAATAGACAATATTGTATTAAATCAGCGCCTTATTCGCGAAAAAAACTCTCACAAATATAGTCAAAATTTCAATTTGTTTCTACTGGTGTCAGTTTGTGCATGTAAAATAAACTTTTTCAATAACACTGAAAAGAGATCGTCTAATTCGTTACAAATGGCGGAAATGCAGGATTTTATTGACGCGAAAGTAAACTTCCACAAGTAAAATTAAGCATCTCCTTTTGGTATTATTTATGACTCATGTTTTTCATTAATAAGATGCTCAAATAAGAATGAATTCTTTATTTAAATTTACAGGTGCAATTTTAAGTAAGCATTTAAATGGTCAAAATAATATATTTCAACGGTTTACCCATTTGAATCACATGCTTGAATACTTTCGATTTCTGTACCACTTTAATATAAAAAAAATCTTCATCTCATAAAAATAATAAAAAAATAGATTTGTAAAAGTAGTGTAATATTCATTTTAATATCAACATTTAAATAGCTCTTAAAAAATTCAGCAATTGTTCTTTTACGAATCATTTGCAGTAGTTTTGCATAAACATCAAAGATTTTTTACATAATAGTTCAGAAAAAAATTTTTTGGAACTTATTTTACATCGCAAAGGAAAGTACATATATGCATGACTTATTTAAATTTATGCATCATTATGCTTCTGATGAATTTTTAAATGAAATAACATTTTAAGCTGCATTTATCAGAACTAAATGTTGTACTTTTATCTGTAGTAAATGTCATAGCATTCAAAGTAGATTTTCATAGATAAAATATTATCCGCAGGAAAAAAGTTCTACTTTATAAAAAAGCAAGAAATATTTTTCACACGAAAACAGATGCAACGAAATAAAAAGCTAAAGTTTTAAATAATTCAATCCTCTAGATCTCAGTTGTTTCCAAAATCTAGCTTTCAAGCAATGGTTGTCAGGCTTAACATCTTGTGAAAATGAATTTTTCTTCATGATGGTTTTTTTTTCACCATTTCTCGAATTTATATTGTTATAACTCAAGACCCATTCAAGATGAAAACATCAAAATTGGAAGATTTTTTTTTTTATCGTTTTACTTTAATTTTCATTCGGCATAAAACTTTAGATGACTTTAGATACTTTCGAAGGAAACTTTGATACTTTTTGAAAAGATACTTTTGAAAAGATGATATATTATTTTAAAGTTACATCATGCTTTTCAAATTTTTACCCTAAATATTTTTATTTTTATAAATTAATATGATTAAAAATGCTGAATGAAAATGAAAATTAAAGAAATTCATTATTTCGATGTTTCTGTTCATTTAAAAGTAAAAAGATTAATGTCTACAACTAATATTTCGATCTAAAGCTATTATAAATTACACTACTTTTTAATTAAATTTTAAATTAAATTAAAAAAATAGTATGGGAAGTTTTATCATGGGATTTTATTTACAAATAATATGGTTAACTATAATACAAAATTATAACTCAATAAAATCTATTTCAAACTGTGTCCCGGACCCTTTTAAATAACACAAAAATCTACATCTCACAAAAATCATCAAAAAACAGATTTGTTTAAGTAGGGTAATGTTCATTTGAATATCAACATTTAAACAGCTCTTAAAAAATTCAGAAAGTTGTTCTTTTACGAATCATTTGCAATAAATTTGCATAAACATCAAAGAATTTTTACATAATAATTCGGGGAAATTTTTTGAACGTATTTTACATCGTAAAGAAATGTACAAATGTGCATGACTTATTTAGATTTTTGCATCATTTACTTCCATTAAATTTTAAAGTGAAATAATGTTGAACTTTTATCTGTAGTAAATGTCATTGCATTCAAAGTACATTTTCATAGAGTAAAATATTATCAGTAGGGAAAAAATCTACTTTATATAAAGGCAAGAAATATTTTTTCACACGAATACAGATGCCACGAAATAAAAAGTTAAACTTATAAATAATTCAATCCCCCAGTTCTCAATGGAGAATGTCCCTACCCCCTATCAATCGAAGAATTTTCCTTTAATTCGTATTAGTTGAAAAGAAAATCACAAGTAATTACAGTTTTGTTATCAAATGAGTATTGGATGTCAGTGTGATAAAGTTCTGAATAAAACGGAAGCGACATATAGTGTATTATCTATCGATCGGGAGAAGTTAACTGCTGTGGTTGTCACAAAATCGTCGCTTTTTTTAATCGGATCGACAATTTCTGATTGAAGCCTGGGAAAACTTCCACCAATAAATATGAATAGAAAATATCGTTTTATAAAAACGCTTTATTCACGTAAAATTTCTCTCAAAATTGTCACCAAAACTTCAAAATTTCAATTGTGATCAACATTTCAATTCTACTGGTGTCAGTCTGCGCAGGTAATATAATCTTTTTCACTGTCACTGAAAGGAGATTTTCTAGATTGTCACAAAATGCCAGAAATTCAGGGTTTTACTATCTTCAAAGTAAACTTCCAACTCTAAAATTAAACATCTGTTTTTGCTATTATTTATGGCTCATATTTTTCATTAATAGGATGCTCAAAAGTAGGCATGAGATTTCCGCGTTTTTGAACACCGGTATTTTGTTAGAGAAAATATTATTTCATTTAATCTGAACATTTTTGCAATTTAACTCAACAACATTTTATCTAAAATAATGCTGGTGTGAAAAAACACGGAAATCTCATCTCTACAAAAGGGACGAGTTTTTTATTAAAATTTACAAGTGCAATTTTAAGTTAGCATTTAAATGTTCAAAATAATATTTTTCGGTGGTATACTCATTTGACTCACATGCTTGAATATTTTCGATTTTTATCATTCTTTTATATATATATATATATAAATCTGTATCTCCCAAAAAATAGCAGGAAACAGATTGGTTAAAGTAGGGTAATATTAATTTGAATATCAACCCCATTTAAATTGCTCGTTAAAAATTCACCAAGCTGTTCTTTTACGAATCATTTTCAATAGTTTTGCATAAACATCAAAGTTCTTTTGCATAATAGTTCGGGAAAATTTTCTTTGAATGTATTTTACATCGTAAGGAAAGTACGAATGTGTATAGTTTATTTAAATTTATGCATAATTATACTTCCAATAAATTTTAAAATGAAATAAGATTTCAAGTTACATTTATCAGAACTAAATGTTCTACTTTTATCCATAGTAAATGAAATGGCATCCAAGGTACATTTTCATAGCGAAAATATTATTAGCAGGAAAAAAATTCTACTTTATAAAAAGGCAGGAAAAAAAAATTCTACTTTACAAAAAGGCAAGAAATATTTTTCACACGAAAACAGATGCCACGAAATAAAAAGTTAAACCTATAAATAATTAAATTCTCCAGTTCTAAATGGAGAGTCACCCTTACCCCCCCCCCCCCCAACATACGTAGTATAGAATATATCTTGCAATCGTTTTGAAAATCGAAAAAAAATTGACGGATTTACACGTTTCAAATACTTTAGATTCCGAAAAACATATTTTAAGAAAAAGCTTTGGAGTCCCTTCGTCTCTGTGTGTGTCTGTCTGTATGTGTAAACGCTCTATCTGTCGAACTAATTGAGATAAAGACTTCAAATTTTGTATGTACTTAGTATGTAAGAATGAGAAGAAGTATATTTAATATCAGTAATCTCGATTATGCGGAACTATTTTTTTTTTTTTTTTTTGGACTCCTGAAAATTTTTTTTCTGATGAAAGGTATATAAAAATTTCCATAAAGAACGAAGTCGATCGAATTATTAGTTGAGGAGATATTTGCAATCTTGTTTTCCACATTCTTCGTCTTTTCGTGACCCTGTATTTCATTCAAATTTCAATTGAAAGATATATTTTAATAGAAAATGAGACGCTTAATCTGACACAGTAAATTGTCATTTAATATGATCATTATTTTTGGAGCTAGAAGGATATTTCTTTTACGCAATTCTATACTTACTTGAGCAGTTTGGCGTTTTATATAATTTGTCGAAAAATGTTTCATGAGCAATTCTTTAATAGAGCATTAGTATGCATATTAAGAATATTTAAATATACGTTTACATTTTGTTTTGGAATCGCAATGCATTTTATAAACAGTTTACACATGTTTTATTTTAATATATTATATTATGCATATACATGATGGCTAAGCATTACGGTGGTCCCCAACGACTACTTTGATTCGTATTAGGTGAAAAAAAAGTCACAGATAATTACAGGTTTGTTATGAATTGAGTGTAGGATGTCAACGTGATAGAGTTCTAAATAAAACGGAAGCGACATATTGCGTATTCTCTATGGCTGCAAGTGAAGTTATGGAGTCAGTTGTCACAGGACGGTCGCTGTTTTTTTTAACACTAGAACCGCCATTAGGGGTCAAAATGACCCTGCTAGATTGACAATAGTTGATTCGAACCAGAATTTTCTTTATAAAATATGTTGAATGTTTGTAGCACAAAAATAGACTAATTAAATAAGTTAAATAGTTTAAAATCAAAATCCTGATGAGAAACCATTTTTGTAAAATTTGAGTAAAATACCCGGCGGCGGCGGCTCTAGTGTTAACCATTTGCGGCGCAGAGAAAATTCATTGCTCAAGTGCTGATTTTGATGACTGATACCGGTATTTCAAAAACTTTATATGTGATTAAAAAAAGGGGGGCATTTATCAGAAATTCAATAAACCGAATTCTTTCGGTTGTTCTCCAGTTCCGGTGCCAATGTAGCGCTTAGAAATTAAAATTAAGTGGTTTCACAGGTATACCACCGCGCCGCAAGGGGTTCACAGGATCAACAATTTCTCATAGCGGCCAGTGCAAACATCCTCCAATAAATTTGAATAGAAAATATCGTTTTATATAAGCACCTTATTCGAAAAAAAAAAATTCTCTCACAAATATAATCAAAGTTTAAATTTGATTCTACTGGTTTCAGTTTGGTCAGGTAATATAATCTTTTTCACTGACACTAAAAGGACAATGTCTATGTTGTGACAATATGGCGGAAATGCAGGACTTCAATACTGCGAAGTAAACTTCCACCAGAAAAATTAGACATTCGTTTTTGCTATTATTTATGACTCATATTTTTCATTAATAAGACACTTAAACGCCGGGCGTATATTATGAAATTCGAAACTTTTTCGTGCGTTATTGACACTCGACATTGACTATGTTTATATTTATCGTGGTTTGTAATAAAATATAAGCAGTTAATAATCTATTAAGGTATTTGTACAAAATATTATATCAACAAGAGCTTTAAAAGTGATATGGCAATAAATTTCCTTTTGATACAATCTGCAATGCATTGTACAGTATGAGCAAAAATTAAGAAAAAAAAGGAAAAAGAAGACAAAAGCAAACTGTAATCACCGTACCTCAAAACGATTGAAACTCATTTCAATTTTTTACCTATTACATATAAGCAGATTGTGTATATTTCAAAAGTGTTGGTTTTAACCATTTCCGGGACAAGGTATTTGCATTCGTAAAATGCTTAATAATTGAATGGCACCAGTATTTATACGAAAATTTAAAAGTAAAAATGTAAATGCATATTTTCGAGTTTTTGGTAAAAGTGAAATTTTCATTAAAAAATATATTGGCGCCGATATGACAATTAGAAATGAAAACTATGTGATGCCACAATAGCATCATCGCTTTTCATGGGGTTAACCCTTTGTGGCTGAGGGCAAATTCATTGCTTATGTGTTGAAATTAATGTCTGACGCTGGAATTTGAAAAGAATTTTATTTGTAAATAAAAAAGTTATACTTAGCGCATTCAATAAATCGCATTTTTTTTAAAACCAAAATTCCGATGCAAATGTTTGGGCATTTGGGAATTAAAATTAAGTGGTTTTATAGGTATACCACCGCGCCGCAAAGGGTAAAGGCATGGCTGCTAACTCCTCCTACTTTATGGCCCAGAAAAAATTAATACATATTTTTTTACTTATTTAATTAGAAGATTACGGCGATTTGAAATGGTAAAATTTTCTATAAAACTTTACCAGGCCATAAAAGCGGAAGATAATGATAGCTATGGGTTAAGGTAATGATGGTGAAGCAGCGCTACCTACCGTTTTGAAAATATTATACAGAGTTCGTATGGATCATGGAATTTCAAGAGCAAGGAATTATTCCGTACCAGTATTTTCTTATAGAAACTCACACCTTGAATAAGATGAAATTGTGTGGTTCTGAGCTTGATTTACTATTTTATAAAAATATACTGATGTTCGGCCTGGAAAGTAACAGTACTCGAACGAACACCGATTATGCTTTTCATGGGTTAATTAATTTATAATTTCAGAAAATTCTCCCTTATTTCATAAGTGAAATCCATGAAAAAATAATTTTGTTACGATATAAACTCATCAATTCATGCTATGTTGAAATTTGTGAAATTTCTGAGTTTGGCAGCATTAACCCCTCAGGGACGAGCGACACATATGCGTGCCGCAAAAAGCCTTAACCCCCTTCGCGACGGAAGCCTTTTACGAAATTTTTAATGCTCTGTCACCGGTTTTTTTAAACAGAAAATTGTGCCTTCTTAAATCGAGAAAATGCTTTGATTAGATATTACAAATTTTACAGTATAATTTTACTGGTGGCGATAAGCAAGGATTCTTTAGCCTTTTTGCCGCACGTATATGTGTCGCTCGTCCCCAAGGGGTTAAAAATCCTCGTTTATCCACAATACTAAAATAAATCGGAGCACTTTCTCAATTTAATAAAACACAAATTTTTTATTTTAAAAACCGGTGACACAACATTAAAAATATCGTAGAAAGCTCCCGTCGCGAAGGGGTTAAAAGTTTTAATAACTGACGGTCAATTTTACAGTGCCGGAATGCTCCAATTTTAATTTAATTCTAATATTATAAATCGTTAAAATTTGAGAGTAAAAGGATGAAATTTTCATTGTTGTTTTCTCAGACAATGTAATTGTTTTCTCTAAATATACATTATAGAAACCAGGGACCCTCTAAAAATTGTTAAAACAATGTAGCTTTTCACCAATTAGTGTCAATTTTCAATGTAGATACCTCCACAAGTAAGACATTAAAACACGTCACTTCCTTTTTTGGATATCTTACATTTTCCTCATAAGAACGTTAATAACAATAAATAAATAAATAAAAATGGAAAACATTAAAATGCTCTAGTAAGTCATGTATACTAAATGTAAGGTTAAACTAACCATACCTATCGAGAGTTCAGAACTCAAATGTCTTTGCATATTTACTTTAATTATATCTTCTTTTGTAAACCTTGTATCTTAATTTAATGTTTTTTTCGGTTAAAAATTTTCAGTGTTTGTCATATTGTTTAATATCTAGAGAATAGTGCATTGATATCCCCAGGGGCGAAAAAAATTTAGGCGCCAGAAGGCAATCTCTCACCACTAAATTTATCTCATTATCTTTCATCTAATTTTTGGAGCAAAATTCTTGCAAGAATGGTATTGAATTTCAAGGGAAAAAAAACTTTTAAGTTTTAGTGAGGACAGACTGCCCATTGGCGCTTAGATTTTTGCACCCATGGATATCCCCATACTTCTTGGAATTTCGAAATATTTTTCTACCACTAATTATGATTTTTTAAAAATCGTAATTACCCAGTTATTCATAGGATTTCATTAATATTGCTACAGTTAGATAAGTAGGAAAAACTCTTAAGAATTTGTGGTAGAGTGCGCAAACCTTAGCATCTTTCATTACTATTAACATTATTTTTTTTTTGTTTTAAAGACTTACGTCTTACTTTAACCCTTTAACGTTCATTGGTTTCGCCACGAAACCACAAAATTTTAATTCCGATATGCAACACTGACACCGGCATTTTTATCTAAATATGTCCCTTTTATTTTGTATGTGATAAATCACGGTTTCTTATTTAGAAATAAATATATTTGTTCTTTGTTACCGGTGTCATTCATTTATTTCGACATCTTAGCAATGAAAATGCTATGATCGTTAAAGGGTTAAAGACTATTTACGCCTTATTTTAAAGACTTACGTGTTATGTTATTTTTTCATTATAAAGGAATATTGCTAATAAAAAATAACTATGTGTTTTAACCTTTTTGGCACAGAGTAAATATATTTGAAATAATTAACATACACAAGATTTTAAAAACAAATTTTTTAGAAAATAAAAAACGGTTTTTATTTGTAGTGCATTTGCAGCACTCTCCGGCGTATGTAGTTTTGGGACTTTATTCATATGTCATTATGAGAGTCTAAAGAAGATGAGAGCATGCGTTGAAAACCTAGAAAGACAAAATCAGAAAGCCTTGCAGAATCACGACGGGCTAAATAGCCTACATCAACAAATCTCTGGTAGTTGTGATTGTATTTGTTTTTAGATATGGAATAGGTTTTTAAAACACCTTTCTTAACTCTATTACTCCCTTATTTTAAAGGTTTAGCTTGACCCACTTAACCAGTGCTTCAGCGAGCTCATCTGCTCTTTTTTCGGGTAGTCCTAAACAGGTAGTTATTTTAAAGTATAATTAAAATTACTACTTATTTTCAGTTATAATATAAAAGAAAAATTTATTAAATATTCTTGGCGCCATTAAAATTAAATTAGGTGTCCTTTCTTAAGGAAAAATCGCGCTGGAAAGGGTTAACAGTGTTTGTACGTTTCACAGACTTTCAAGCACCTTTTACCAGAATTTTAATCAAGTAACGTTTGCCTTATCCCTTTGGGGACAAGCGACACGTATACGTGTCGTAAAAAGGCTTAAGAATCCTTGTTTATTCCCACCGGTAAAATTATACTGTAAAATCTGTCTTATTCAATCGGAGCATTTTCTCGATTCAATAAGGAACAAATTTCTGTTTTTTTAAACCGGTGACAAAACATTAAAAATTTCGTAAAAGGCTTCCGTCGCGAAGGGGTTAAAGAAAAAGAAATATATCTCCAGATATAGCAACCAGTAATTTCGTGTACCAAAAACAATTAAAATCCCTTGATGTGTACGATTCCCTGTTCAATATTTAAAATCACCAGCTTTTGAATGCTTTATATATTTAACAAAAAATGCATTTTGATATAATGTGTTGAAAATGATATTATTAAGATTAGACAATATTCATTTTAATGTAATCAATGAAGAATATATTAAATTAAAAATTACTCTTTAACATACCATTTGCATTTTTTATGTATTAAACATCAATGTATTTTTACATAATGGTTCAAAAGTATTTTATTTGAACGTATTTGGCATCGTTAAGAAAATACATACTACATATGTGGCCTATTTATAGTCATGCATCATCATATCGCAGATATATCTTAAAATGAAATAGGATTTCAAACCGCATTTATCTATGTACAATTTTGTAATATGACGCAGCATTCAAAAGAGATTTTCCATAGAATGATGTATTATCAGGAGAAGGAAATTTGTATCCTAAATTTTTAATAAATGGTTTTCGTATTGAAATTGTGCTATGAAATAAAAAGTTTCGTTTATAAATATTTTATGCATTGTGTAAACATACAGATTAAATTAAAATGAATTTTAAAACTAGTTAATCTGGTTAAAAATTTATTCTTTTATATAAAGTGGTATATCTCGCCTAAAATAAAAATGTAAAACTAGAAGCAAAGTCCTCCCTTCGGGAAGAAGTTAGGATAAGATAATGTCCATTTATAAATATTTTATGCATAGCATGAATACACAGATTAAGTAAAAGTAAATTTCAAAACTAGTAAATTGGGGTAACAAATTATTATCTATACCTATATTATAAAGAGGTAAAGTTTGTTTATTTGAAGGGGGTAATCTCTGGAACTACGCAACTGATTTTTAAAGTAAATGTACCAAAATGATGGTGTTCGCCCCAAAACAAGCATAAGCTATAAATTTTGTCAATGCCATCAACCCAAAGGGGGTGCAGGAGCAAAAAACGTACTATAAATGAGATCTTTGTGTTACTGAATGGGCTACAAAGATGAAATTTGGAATGTTAGTAACTTATAAAATATACATGATCTGTACAACATTTGCTAAAAAATACGGAATTTAAAAGAGGTAAAAATGCACGAAAAGCGTTCTTAAAACATTCTAAATTCCGACTATTCAGGAATCTCACGAAATTTTGATTTAAAAGGATGGTGACATTGGAATGTAGTCATTTAAGTAGATGTTAAATTAAATATTTATTTTTCATAAACCATTTGCAACACCTCTGTATTAAACATCAATATATTTTTACATAATGGTTAGAAAGTATTTTATTTGAACGTATTTTGCATCGTAAAGAAAACACATACGTATGTGGCCTATTTATAGTCATGCATCATTATATCGCAGACATATCTTAAAATGAAATAGGATTTCAAGCCGCATTTATCAATGTAAAATTTTGTGATATGACGCAGCATTCAAAAGAGATTTTCCATAGAATGATGTATTGTCAGTCGAAGGAAATTTGTATTCTAAATTTATAATAAATGATTTTCATATTGAAAATGTGCTATGAAATAAAAAGTATCGTTTATAAATATTTTATGCACCATATAAGTATATAGATTAAGCATTAGTAGTTAAGATTAAGTAGTATATTACTTTTAAAGCTAGCAAATTGGGAAGAAAAATTTATTTCAGGTTTATTATAAAAGAAAAATTAATTAAATATTCTTGGTGCCAGTAAAATTAAATTAGGTATCCTTCTTTAAGGTCACCGCGCTGGAGGTCGTACGCTTCAAAGATATTCAAGTACTTTTTACCAGAATTTTAATCAAATAATATTGGCCTTAAAGAAAAGACAATCTATCTTTAGATATTGCGCCCTGTAATTTCATGTACCAAAAACAATTAAAATTCCTTGATGTTTACGATTCTTTGTTAACCATTTCCGGCACACTGTGCCCGGTCTGGGATACCTAATTTTAATTCCAAACTTGCTAATACACCAGTAATATTTTAGTGAAATTTTGCTTTTACTTTAAAAACTTAAAAATATCTAAAAAAATCGTTTGTGAATTCCGGTGCAATCAGATAATTTCTCATTTTACTAACAGATTTTGCTTTTGCCGAAAAGGGTTAAGTTTTGAAATTCACAAGTATATGAATAATTTAAATATTTATAACAAAAAAATAACATTTTGATAAAATTTGAGTTGAAAAATATATTATTAATGTTAGTACAGTGTTCGCATAGCTCTACCTCTAAATTTTTACAATATTTTCAATGTATTTCACTGCAGAAAAATATTGCGAAAATTGCGAATCGAAGAGGTGCTTGTGAATTATGTATCTTAAAAATTAAAAAAATTATTATCATTAATAGTGGTGCCAGAGTCCTTACAAAATATAAAGAGTTTGCGAACCCCGAGGTAGTATTCATTTTATTGTAATCATTTCAGTATATGTTAAATTAAAAATTATTCTTTTACGAACTGTTTGCATTACCTATGTATTAAATATCAATGTATTTTTACATAAAAGTTGAAACGTATTTTATTGGAACGTATTTTGCATCGTAAAGAAAATACATACGTATGTGGGCTATTTACAGTCATGCATTATTATATCGCAGATACATCTTAAAATGAAATAGGATTTCAAGCCGCATTTATCAGTGTAAAATTTTGCGATATGACGTAGCATTCAAAAGAGATTTTCCATAGAATGATGTATTATCAGGAGAATGAAATTTGTATTCTAAATTTATAATAAATGGTTTTCGTATTGAAAATGCGCAATGAAATAAAAAATATCGTTTCTAAATATTTTATGCATGGTATAAATATGCAGATTAAGTATAAATGAGTTTCAAAACTAGTCAAACTGATAAAAAAAATTCTTTTATATTTGGCTAGTTCCATGGGTTTTGTAGTGTAAGTCACATTACCTTATAATTGCTATGCGTGTTTGCCACCGTTATTTTCGAAAAGTCTGCTTGGCCTTATTCAATTAATGAGAATGTGCCGATAAAATAAATCACATTTTTTCGTACTAAAATACTGGTAGCCAAAAATCGTAGCCTGTGACTTACACTACAAGTACTCATGGAAATAGCCATTTTTGTTTCTCGTATTTTATATATTCGTATAATTGACACTATTTAGAGCGGCTGGTAGTTAGTTCTAATAACTTTAATGATACAAAATTTTATAAATGGATTAATAAAACCGTGGGAAAAAGATTCCAATAACAACAACAAAATAATAATAAATAAATAATAGTTCGAGTCACCGCCGATAGCGGGAAATTTGGCGCTGTACATGGAAACAAAACATCAGAAACAGACAAAATTAATAATTTGGATAAAATGCCATGTTTTATTCATCATATTTACCTTCCCGATGAGGAATTCGACCACATTCAATATGACCACAGTTCTCTTGCACCACTCTTTGCATACTTTGTACCACAGAGTACGGAACAGAGAATCAACTTTCATACACTGTAATGGCAACTTGTTTAACATGGGATTACGCATAGACAGTAGCGACACGAGCGGACCACTCTGAAACTACGATCATAATATAAGAGAGGTTGCTAATTCGGCGAAACATCGCTTCCTTGGCGACAAATGATAAGGGAAAAAAGAAAAAAAAATACAGCGACGGCTTGCTGCTTCTTGTTTTGAAATTTATGAAAGAATTATTTTAATATGATATAACTTTGACGTATTCGTCTTGCAAACAATACATGTGTCTCTTCTTAACATAACGACCTAATAATTTAAACTTGAAAATTCAAGAACAATAACAGTAATAATTACGAATCAATATAAGCGCGGAAATCTAAGATCAAATAGCATAAGCACGTGTGCAAAGATAATCAAATCAGCATTCAGCAAGAAGTGACAAGCCAGAATATGGTTACAGTTAAACAGAAATCACGAGAATAAAAATCACCAACGCGATGGTTTAGTTTTTAAGTGATCCATTGAGGGCGCTCTTTTCAAGCCGAGTTGAGGCTCTGTCCGTACTCTGTGCTTTGTACAACTTTTTCGACAGACGAGCATAATATGCATAGCTTCTCATTTCATATGCATAACTCTTCTGATTTTTTGGCCCGGAAAAATTTAATAGAAATTTTTGGCTTATGTATTCGGGAGATTACGGCGGTTTGGAACGGTAATTTTTTCTATAAAATCTTTCCAGGCCGAAAAAGAGGAAGATGTTGGCAGCTGTGATAATATGTCACATGGAACAGCCCTTACGGTAATCGGAACTTTTTCCGAACCTTCCCCCTTGGCAGTGTTGCCAGATGGGCTACTTTTTTTAAATTCAGATTCTTGATTGGCACCACTTTTTACAAATGATAAAATGTGCCTTATTCAATGACCAAGGCGAAAACAAAAGGTAATTTACTGTTTCAAAAAAGTGGTGCCAAACAATAAATCTGAATTTGAAAAAAGTAGCCCACGGGCAACGCTGCCCCTTGGTTTCACTAGTCTCTTCATAAACTTTAAAGCAGTTCCGGTTAATAAAATTAGCTACAGAGAGCTCTAAAAAAAACTCAGTTAAAAAAAATCCTGTATTATTAAAATTTACGTTAATGCTAATTCTGTTAATTTATCTTATTTATGTAGAAAACTTGTATGTTGAATATGCAAATGATAACACAGAGAAGTGTGGAAATCATTCGAAAGTCTGTATTCTATGTTGAAAAACTAATTATTACACTACAAAAATAAATAGAAAATGTTTTTAAAAATCACTGACAGCAAAATAAACTTTGTTTTTTCAGTGACTTTTTCAATCTCAAAAATACATTAGTTTCTGAAGTTTCGTTATATAAAGAACGCTTTTCTGAATCATGGGTTACTCATAAATGGTTATCGTATATGTTAATTTATAGTTATATTAAAATTTTCTAATTTAAGAAATGTTTTCTTTTTATACAGTGTGCATTGTGGTGTAAACACAAATGTGTAACCACAAGTATGTAAACAAGTGTAAACACAAATGAATAAAACATATATGTAATTATATTTAAATGTCCTAAAACTATTTCACGGAGGTTCACATATAAAATGTTATTTTATGAAAGAGGTCACATTTACTTCTTGGATACCATAAATTATCAATAACTGTACTTGTGTTATATTTGTGAGACGCATTTGCCAGACGTGTAATCCTACTTAATTCAATGCTTCCCTTGGGAACTTTGAATGGATTTCAACACTTGAATGATAATGACCTCCTCTTTTCAATTTACTAATTTCTGTTTCTTTTTTGTAGCGAATATTAACATTCTTGCCATATTAAGTAACTTTAGTTACATCATTCAAGCTTTTTTAATTGCACTTTTTGTTACAATTGTTAATTCTCGGTTGGTAATTTCCGGCTTAATATAGAAAACATAACTTTATTGGTCTTTTATTTGGTATTTATTTTATTTATTGTTAATATTCAAAATATTATTATATTATTGTACTATTATTTGATATTATTATATAATATCATTAATATAATTGATTAGTATTGCTTATTATTTATTATTAAATTTTACTTTTTTAACTTTTTTTTTTTTTTTTTTGGTCTATTTTTATTTTGTCGAAACAGCTTCAAAGCGCTCTGGGAATGATCGACTCAATGTTGTTTTTCGTCTACTTTAAGCACACGCGGCACCCACTTCGAAAACAGCTTTCTCATAGACAAATGTTCACTCAAAATAAAGCCTACACTTTCTTCTGACATGAGGAGAGTGTCAGCTATCGCTGCAACTTCATTTTACGATTTTTTCAAACGATTTCGTAGATTTTTTTTATATTTTCCTGATAATCATCTCTTTTGGGGGATTGCGAATCATCGATATTTGCACGACAACATTTGAATTCAGCAAACCAATCAATAATGGTCGATTTTCTGGTGCAGTGCTTGGATAACATTTATCAAGTCAAGCTTTTGCTTCCACGGTGTTTTTCCTCATCCAGAGTTGTCACGCTACCGGGAATTTCCAGACTAGAAAATTCTTCGACACCAGTAATTTCTTACAGAAAATCTTTATTCAAGAAAGGCGAAAAAAAATCGTGGGATTAAATTAGGAGATAAAATTTTCTATAAAAACAAATACTGGTATTTCGACTGGAAAATTCCCTTAACCCTTTCCGGCACACTGTGCCCGGTCTGCGATACCTAATTTTAATTCCAAACTAGACAACGGCACCAGTAATATTTTGAAATTTTCTTTTACGATAAAAGCTTAAATTAAGGATTTCAAAATACAGTAAAACCTCGATAACGGACACTCCCGAATAGCGGACACCTCTATTTAACGGACAGTTTTCCAATCCCCACTCCCAAAACCTACATTTTTGTATGTTTAACCTCTGAATAACGGACATTCCGAATAGCGGACACTATTTTCGGCGATAAAGGATTAAAAAAAAATATCCAGAAAAAAAAACGAGAAAAGAGTAAAAAGACCTCTAAATTTATCAGAGCAATGTGTCACAAATTTTATGATCACTGATAAATGTAGAGGGTGGGCTAGAGAAAATACCCCCCCCCCCTACATTTAGTGTGAATTCAGGGTTGCCCGGGAGGAACATTTCCTTCAGCATTGCAATGTCCCCCCGGAAGATTTTAAAATTTTATGCATTTAATAGACAAAAAGTGCAATGCTTCCTCCCCGCCCGGAATTCTATAGAGTACAATAACGTCACATTGAAAAACAAATTAGTATATGCAATTGCAAGCAAAAGTAAACTTTTGTAGCAGATTTTTTCTTAAGAATGTAATAAGCAGTAGATAAAGGTGTGCGTAATTTTATTTCAATTTTATTGCTTTAAAAAAATTTAATTTCTGATTAATCATATAATATAGGTTTTAGCAATGTAATAGTCAATGAAGCATTTCTTAGCGATTTTTGAATCTCTGGGGTTTTCCCAATAGCGGACACCTCCGAATAGCGAACAATTTCTGCGCTCCCGAGGTGTCCGTTATTTAGAGGTTTTACTGTATCTAAAAAATTCGTTTGTGAATTACGGAGTCAGTCGATAATTTCTCATGTAATTAAACATTTTGCCCGTGCCGGAAAGGATTAAGCGTGGCAATCCTGTCATCAAATAGAAATGTTCCATTAAAACACGAAATTCTTTTATTCCATTGTTTTGAAAATACGAAAAGTTGTTTCACTAAAACTACTGGAGTTTTGAAGCAATCGTCAGATCACCATAACAAATTTAGTACTTACTAAACAGAATAATTATTTTGTATTTGTTTCGCCATCAGTTTGTGAGACCGGGAACTAATCAGCCGATGTGTTATAAAGTATACATATTACTTGAAAAGAGTTAATTTAAATATTAATGCTTAACCCCTTCGCGACGAGAGCCTTTTACGAAATTTTTAATGTTTGTCACCGGTTTTAAAAAACAGGAATTTGTGCCTTATTAATTCGAGAAAATGCTTCGATTTAATTATGCAAATTTTACAGTAAAATTTTACTGGTGGGGATAAACGAGGTTTCTTGAGTCTTTTTACGGCACGTATACATGTCGCATGTCCCCAAGGGGGGCTATCGACACATATGTGTGCCGCCAAAAGGCTTAAGAATGCTTATTTATCCCCACCAATAAAATTTTACTGTGAAATTTGCATTATTTAATCAGAGCATTGCTTCGATTTCAAATGCCACAAATTTCAGTTTAAAAACCGGTGACAAAACATTAAAAATTTCGTAAAAGGACCTGTCGCAAAGGGGCTTAAGGGTACAGTGGACTCTCAAAACTAATTTTTAGCTCACAGGCTATCATAGCCTGAGAACTTATGTGCCCGTCCGTTCTGTATGTACGTTCGTACGTTCGTATGTTCGTTCGTGCGTAACGCGATAACTCACGATAAAAATATCGGATCCACTTGAAATTTTGTATATAGGTATATCCTGATAAGACGCTTCCCTGATTAGTTTTTGGAGTTCATTCGATATGTATAAGAGGGGGAACGGGGGGCTCATGCCCCTCCCCTTAATTGATATAAACGAGATTTTCATGCAGAATTAACAGTTTTCGTTCAAAATTTAGATTATAGGATCATTCTGATGAGGCGATTCCATGACTGTCATTAGGTGTTCATTGAATAAGTGTAAACAGGGGGAACGGGGGGCTCATGCCCCCCCCCTTAATTGATATAAACGGGATTTTCATGCAGAATTGATAGTTTTCGTTCAAAATTTAGATATAGTCTGATGAGGCGATACCGTGGCTGTTATTAGGTGTTCCTAGAATAAGTATAAACAGGGGGAACGGGGGGTTCATGCCCTCCCCTTAATTGATATAAACGGGATTTTCATGCAGAATTAATAGTTTTCGTTCAAAATTTAGATATAGGATCATTCTGATGAGGCGAGTTCGTGGCTGTTATTAGGTGTTCATTGAATATGTATAAACAGGGGGAACGGGGGTTCTAATGCCTCTCCCCTTAACTAATGCCTCTCCCCTTCAATCAGAATTGTCAGATTTCGTTCAAATCTCTGAATAGTTTTGGAAGTTTAATGTTTAAGTATAAAAGAGGAGAATAACTCCTCTTAAATTATATAAATGCTAAATGGGTTTTTATTAAGAATTATCCGATTTGCTCTGAATTTTGGATATAAGTTTTTTAATATGATAAAGCATGTACTTGATAGTTTAGGAGATTCAATGATTAAGTATAAAAAAGGAGAAAGGGGAGAGCTGTTTCCCCTTCTTAATTTTTTTTTTCGAACGGAATTAACGAAAATACAAGGCTGTAATGTACAATTAGTATGCGTAGCCTGTGAGCTCAATGCCAACAGTTTAACTGGGCAATATTCTTTTTTATTTTAATTTTCAATGAGTTTTTTTTTAATTTCTGGAAATAGTCATAGTATATATATGTCTCTTATTTCACAACTTTTTCTTAAATATATTCAATAGTTTTTGAGATACAGATTTTTTTTAATTTACGAAAAAGGGCAATATTTCAAAATGTTCCATGCGCAACTTGTTATCACATACTTGTTCAAAATTTTTCCATAATAACCCTTTCATATATACAAATAAATGTTACTAAGCATTTATAGCATATTACTTGTAAAACATTACAAAAAAGGATTTTAACTTAATTTTTTGTATTTTTCGTTAAAAAATCATTAAAAATTCCATGTAATTGAAATTTAAAAAATTTAAATGCGTCTGAACAAGTTTATTTCTAGTAACATTTGTAAACACACATATAGAGAGCATTTAGAAAAAAAATCAGAAAAATTGGGCATAAAAAATTTCACATGGAACATTTTAAAATCATGAAAACGACGAAAATATTCATTCTCAGAATATTCTCAGAAAAACAGGTTTTAGTAACAACAATGGTCATAATGATTTAATATTTTCTTACTGACACAGTTTCAGTTATATATAAGGGATATGATTTATTTGTAGCTTATATGTAAGTGTTTTATGTTTTTATGGTAAATTCACATAAAATGTATGGCTTCGACAGAAATTCCTGCAAAGGACGTAAAGTATCTGAATTAAAAAAAAAAAAAATCTTCTCAAAACTAACTTTTTTATTTTCTGATGATTTTTATTTTATGAAAATTTATCTGCAAATATTCATGGTACCTCTCATTGTAAAAATTTTTGTTAAACATATTAAATAGTTGTTGAGAAATAGATTTTTTTTTTATTTTAAGTAAAACAGATTGGTAACAAAAAGCAATTCCTCTAAATAAAAACAAACACTAAAAGAAACAGTTAAAAGTTAAAGTTAAAGTATTGTTTTGCGAAATCACAAAATTAATAAGTATTCCGTGCAAAATAATAACACTGAGTAAGGTAAAACGAAAAACTAGGCTAAATTTTACGGTTGCAAATCGGCGAAAAATAAAAAAAGGGGCGAGGCAGAATCAGTTGATAGGACAAAAATTCTTGTAACTCCAGTAAAAATAGTATAAAACTGAAAAATTATTTTTCCGCTCAATATCAGGGAGTTCATATAATGTTATTACGCCCAAAATAAAAATTCGACAATTTGATGATTTTTTGCGATTTTGAAAATCCACTGTACCTTTAAGAGCATTGCTTTTATCATGCTTTTGTGAATGAGAATTGTCTAAAGAAAAATCTTAGTGTTTGAATATTTAAATATATTTACTTTAAAAATATTAAAAGGAATTTACACAATAAAGCTAATGTATCAATTTTAACCCATTAACGCCCGAATTATTTTCTTCGCTAAAATTTAAATTTTGTATTTCCCACCTCTTTTAAAAGCAAATTAACTTTTATCTAAATTTATCAAGGATTCTATCTCGCGAAATAAGGTACATATTTATCTTCATCTTTACTGGTGGAAATACTGCTTTCTTGCTTTTTTTTTAAACTGTCCTCAAAAGAGGACGCTGGGCGTTAATGGGTTAAAGAGAATAATATTTCCCATTACTTTTATCACAAAAGGAATGCATAGACGCCAACTTTTGAGCGTTTCTGATACAACTTTAGTTTTGTGGACATTTCAGTGATTAATTTCGAAACGTTATTTGACCTCAGTGCTGTAAATATGTTAAATAATTTTTTTTAAATATGTGTGACGTTTTATTTGGAAATATACCGGGTGATTTTTAATTCATGGTTTAAACTTCAAGGGTTGGTACAGAACACTGTAACAAGCAGTTATTGGACAAGAATGTATGGGCGCAAGTAAAGCGTTGATGTAAGAACACGAGGGGAACAATGTGGCTCTTCTTTTTACGTGCATTCGGAATTATGTAAATACATAGCAACTACCGTCGTCGTTTAGTCTATCCGTCTGTCCGCATAAAACAGAGCAAAAACGATCCAACCGAATCGTTTGAAATTTAAAATACTATATAATTGTAGAATAATTTGGTCGGGTCATTTCAAACTTTATGAAAATCAAATGCATAGTTTAACCATTTAACGTTCAAAGCATTTTCATTGCTAAGATATTGAAATAAACGGTTGACACCGGTAATTGCGAACAAATATATTTGTAAAAAGGAAAAAGCGATTTTTCACACACATAATAAAACGGATTTTTTTAAATTAAAATTCCGGTTTCGTTGTTGCATAATGGAATTAAAATTTTGTGGTTTCGTGGCGAAACCAATGAACGTTAAAGGGTTAATAATAAGTATACGGACAATCAAAAGTATTCCGTAACATTACGGCCAATGGGAAAAAATAGATTCATGTGCATTTTAATCCCTTCACGACGAGAGCCTTTTACGAAAATTATAATCTTTTGCCACCGTTTTTTTTTAAACTGAAATTTGTGCCTTACTAAATCGAAAAATGCTCCGAGTAAGTAAGGCATATTTTACAGTGAAATTTTACTAGTGGGGATTAACACGGATTCTTAAGCCTTTTTGCGGCACGTATACGTGTCGCTCGTTCAAAAGGGGTTAATAGTGTTACACTCTTTCGAACATAATAAAATTGATATGTATCTATGAAGTACACATTAACCCTTTCCGGCGCAAACGAATTCTGCTCTTAACACCTTCGCAAAGGGAGCTTTTTACGAAATATTTTTAATGTTTTGCCACCGGTTTTAAAAAGAAGTAATATGAGTCTTTTTGAATCGAGAAAATGCTCCGATTAAATAAGGCAAATTTTACAGTATAATTTTACTGGTGGGGATAAACGATGATTCTTAAGCCTTTTTGCGGCACGTATACGTGTCGCTCGTCCCTAAGGGGTTAAAATAAGAAATTATTGATTGACACCGGAATTTAAAAACGACTTTTGTAGAAATTAAGAATTCCTAAATCCACGCTTTCATTGTAAAAATGAAATTTTTAAAAAATATTCTTTGGTGCCGATTGCAAGTTTGGAATTAAAATTAGGTGTTGCCGGACCGGCAACACTGCGCCGGAAAGGGTTAAAATACACGTTCTGTACAATCTGTGGTGCAAAAAATTTTTGTTATTAATTTAGAATGCTACACAAAATTATTCCATTACATAATAATATGGGATAAAACATTATTTGGAGTGTATTTTAATAATATAAAACTATTTCACATTTTATGAGATTTATATACGTTGCTAAGATTTACTATTAGGTTTACTCCTGTCTAATTGAAAGCAGATAGTATTTACAAAGATACAAAATTTTTTGCGGATATTCTACTGCATCCGAAGTATTGTATACTATTACACCAAGATCTGGATATTTTTTTATTTTAAACCTTACAGTAAGAACGCAGTACTTTTTCAGTTTTCTTTTCAGATTTTCTTTAAACAATTACTTAAACTTTCGGAACCGGTTTAAACCGGTTCTGAAATTAAAACTATCGTAATATAAAAAATATATAAGCAAAATCGAAAAAGTAAAAACTAGGCCGGTTGTGGATCGCCCTCAGCTATCTTGTGCAAAAAAAAAATCATGCAAAAATATTAAAATTTCAGCGAGATATTCGAAAAGAACGCCCCCATAGACTTTACATTAGCGCTCGGCTTTTACCGCGTGACTAGTGTACGCTCTTAACCCATTGAGGGGCGGTGGTATATATTTTATACCACCTAATTTGAACGAGATTCTCACCAGAAACTTTTAACGAAATTTTATATTTTGAACTTTAGCGACAATACGCGGGAAAATTGCCTTTTTTTTATTTTAAAATAAAATTTTTAGATTTTTAAGTCATCATGAGACGTCTGACTTAAATTAAAAAAAAAAGAATGGAATAGGATTTTTCTGTTATGAATGAGAAATTTTTAACTAAAAGAGGGTCAAATTGCCCTTTACCCCACTCCTGTTTGTACCACAACACGCCTCTTGCGTCCATATAGTCCTATAGAATAAATAATTGTTGGAGTATCCTGTACAAACCATTAAAGTTTGTACCACGAATTTAGAACCACCCTGTATATAAATTTAAGCAGAAAAATAAGAATAAATATAAGTCAAATAATAAATCTGTGATTTCGCATGAACTCTTTCTCATCCTGTACTGAATACAGATAAATAATAATCATTTTTATTTATTACTGATTTATCAGCATTTAGATATAGTTGGTCTTTTAAACCTAATCCAAAGCTGCTGACTTGTACATAATTTTCCCTCCAGAGGAAATTAATAGAAAATTTTATTTAAAACAATCGCCGAAATCTAACGAATCTCATTTGTGAAACAAGACAAAAATTTCTTTTTAATTTTGAGCTATAAAAAATTCGTAAAAGTTTGCAGCTAAAATAATCTCAAATTGTAATATATTATTGCTGTATAAATTTTGACAGCGTACGTAAAAGATTTTTGTTTCGGGACACAAAATTCATAAATAGTCATCAGTGGCACACCTGATTCAGAAAAGTCTATCTATGCCAGGGGTGGTTAAATTCTGTTAAATCTCTCACTCCCAGTGAGTCCAAATGACATCATGACATTATTTGTTCTTTTTCTACATTTAATTCCAATATTCCAAATCCATACCATAAAATTAATATATAATTACTTATTTTACTTAATAACAGACTTTTCATATTTAAATAAAGCGAAATTTTCTGGTGTAAATTCAGATTCTCTGCAGTGTTGCCAGTGGGCTACTTTTTTTAATTCAAAATTTTGACTGGCATCACTTTTTTGAAACGGTAAAATTCACTTTATTCTCACCTTAAATAATGTAGCATTAAGTAAGACGCATTTTACCATTTCAAAAAAGTGGTGCCAGACATGAATCTGAATTTAAAAAAAAGTAGCCCATCTGGCAACACTGATTCTCTGAACTACGGAATTTGTAGAACATTTCCTACCATGGGAGTAAAAGGGCTAAAGGATGGCGATATATTATATTATCCGCTTAATTTTTATCCACAAATTTCACTATGGCACCATAATTTTGCAATGAAATTTTGATTTTGTAATGTTCTATAAACAAAAATATATTTTTCGCAAATCATTCAACCATTCGGTATCATTCAACCATTTCAATGTACGTATAACAAAACAGCTTTGCTGTGAAAGGGATAATGCGCTACTTCATTAATTATTTTCTACTATATAAACTAATTCATTAGTGTCCAAACGATTTCAACTCATATTTTAGAACTTCGCGATAAACATCTGCCTATTTCATTTAGATGAAACACGTAAACAAATGAAACAATTTCGAGATAATAACAGCCTCGCTAAATATTTTTAAAAATCATATCGGCTAATCAAATTTATTTCCGTCACACTCAAGTCAGCATCAGCGAAGCTACAAATTATCCAATTTTTTTAAATAACATCTTGCATAATGACATAAAAATCATGTAAATATTTCAAATTATAATTTCCTATTTTCGAAAAATTCCGTATCAGACAATTCTGTTTCTTATAAAAAATAAAATGAAACACTTTTTTTAAAAATAAGGTGTAACTTATATACATAAGTGTAACTTATAACATTTATTGTAACTTAACAGACTTAAATTAATTGAGGCTCATATGAAAAAACGTACGTTGACTTTCGTTGTAAATAAGATTTATTACTTAAGAATTAAAAAAAATAATATTGTAAATATTTCACAGGTGTACCGGTTAAATTGGATTTTCTTCATGAAAAAATCGAAAGACACCATATAATGCCTATACAAGACATCAGATTTCTACGCACTTTATAAAAAAAAAAAGCATCTATTTTTATTTAGGGAAGAATGGAGTACCTTAGACATTTGTGTACCTCAGACCTATGCTAATTCTAGCTTTATTTGTTTAGATCATTGAACAAGAACATTTGTATATTAAATATTTGGCACCAGAGGTCTCATTTGAGTTCTTCGCATGTGTTTAGAAGCCCAACTAATTGTAAAATTTTTAAAAAGGAAATTCACCTTTCAAAAATACATTTTTCTTAGATATTTCTATGTTATTTTTATACTGAAACATATCTAATTTTTTTAATGAGGATTATGCATAATGAATCAGTGCTTTAGCTACTACACCATGTGCTTTAAATAAAGTTAGACCTAGCCTTAACATAATGATTGGTAGTTTTGTTTTTAAGTGTTAAGTGGTGTACCTAAAACCTAATGAAGTGGTGTGCCTTGCACTGAGTCAAAGATACACTAGGTGTTGTATAATAGTTCTGAAAGGCAGCACAAGAAGTTAGCACTTGGGATTGACTTATCTAATTACAATCTTGGCTAAAAAAATATAATTACTAATATAAATAATTTTTAATGTCTTTTGTGATTATAGTAAATGTATAAATGTTCTGAAGTTTTATGTCTATTGTCTTTCTTATTTTTAAAATCTTATAAACAACAAAATGTATCAAAAATTTATATATGTAGCTTCTTGATTTATAAACGTAGATTTTATTCGCTAAAACAAGTTTTTTTTTCCATTTTTAGTAATTGGTGCACATCGGTCCTATTTTTATTTTATTTTAAATTCAAAATTTTTCATGAAAATTATTTATATAAAAAATTAAGACAAATATATGCAGTGTAAAACATCATAAAGTTTTATAAAATCTTTTCTTTTTTAGTTTTGGCGATTTAAAAAAAAATAAAAATTTAAAAGTCAAACTAGGTCCGAGGTACACCATCTTCCCCTATGTATTTTTTTAAAAGTTACTTCAAACATCAGAAAATATATAATAAGCAATTGTTACCGGAAAATATTACATGTTTCCTATAAGAATATTTCATAGCACCTCATCGCAGTGTTCTGTGATATCCAGCTGTTCAATTTTAAAAAGCTAAGCCATCAATGGATAGCTTTGTAGAATCAAATTTAGATTATGCTCTCTGAAGTGGGTTAGCGTAACAGATATATTGTTAGTCAAAGCGTTTGAATTAGGATTTAATAGCCAAGTCATTAGTGAGTTGAAATCGGAATTAGTGGAAATTTGAAACTGCTTTAACCCTTTCCGGCGCAGACAAATTCTGTTAGTAAAATGAGAAATTATTGACTGACACCGGAATTTACAAAAGACTTTTTTGGAAATTATGAAGTCCCTGATTTAAGCTGTCATTCTAAAATATTATTGATGGCGTTTGTAAGTTTGGAATTAAAATTAGGTGTTGCCGGAGTGGTAACACTGCGCCGGAAAGGGATAAATCCTTCAGTTAAGGTCTACAATGGATATGCTATATTTCCTACTCGTACTATGTGAACGTTAGAAATAAATTTATGGTAAAAAAAAGCCGGTACTACTAGGCTATCCCGTCTACCAAGAAATTATCGCCAAACTATAAGATTAAATGCCAATAATGGATGATCGTGAATGTCACAATCAATGACATTAATTACGATTCGTGTATTTAAAATGTCATTGAGTGATTTTTATTTCGACTTTTTATTAAAATTCTACTAATTATTAGTTTTTTCGTTTTTCAAAATAAAACTTAGGTCAATATGTATAATTAGTTTTTGCTATTAGTTTGGCGATTTGCTTAATTTGGCGAAATTGGTCGACGGGATAACAGAGTAGAACCAAAAAACAGTATTTTTTTTAAATACCACAGCAATATCACAAAACAACTCTGTCAATAAAATTGTCATTACAAATGTTATATCTTGAAATTTTGAGTAAAATGAGTTAATTTTAGTTAAACATTGGGGTCACAATTTTCCTTCAATGTTTTAGCACCGTGCTTAAAGGGTCCAAATCAGAATTAATTAGGGGGAACTTGAAATGATTTTAGTTGCTTCAGTTTAGGTCTAGATTGAGCGTACTAAATTTTCTCTCCCATTCTAAGAGAACGTTAGAAAATTAGTACATATTTATAGTAGAAAATCTCATTTTTTTATTACCAAAAAAAAAAAAAAAAAAAAATCTCGGAATTATTAACTCTGTCAAAAACCCTGCCAATAAAAATATTGAGCAGTTTAAAATACTGAATAAAATAAATGTTTACATTAATATTTTTGTTCAACATTAAGGTTGCAGTTCTGTTTCAAAAATCCCAAATGAAAAGCTTGATGCCACGAGTGAGAAAGTTTACTTAACAATATCTCTAAATCCTCGATATTTATTTAGAAACATGTATATACAAAAAAGTGCACCGAAACTAAAAAAAACTGGCATAGTAATTACCAGTTTATAGTTTGAGAAAAACATAAGACATTGTAAAAGCTGATATCATAATTTGAAACAAGAGAGACGCAAAAATTCCACTTGGGACTTTCTGAAAAGCTCTTTTACCCTTTCTCAAAACCTAATTATCAATATAGAGAGAATATTTGGAGTTATTATCCAACTGCAATAATTATTTTCACATGAGTATTACTCTTTTGATTTCGCTAGGACTAGATAATGGATGTGTACGCTCTAATTTAAGGTGACAAATCGTAATATGTTTGTCAGTTATTCCTTAGAAGTAATTAGCTCAGTAATATAATTATTCTTTTCACGTAAAGTGCATTGTAACTATATGTTGTTACACTTTTGTTACAACTAATTGGAAATGTAATTATTTATTCATAAAGAATAAGCTTTTATTTTCTATGATAATCTAAATAGAATAAGTTGAAGTATTTGTTTTTAGTAGTTAGGTAATTTTTATTTTGTGTGGTGCATTAAATTGTTTTATATTCGTTCTATGGTACATTAAAACTTATAAATTAAGAATTTTTTTATGAAAAAAGACTATTTCTCAAATAAATAAAGGTTTTCATGAATTCTGAAATATGTTAACACTAAAACAGCCGGGTATTTTACTAAAGTTTTATAAAAAGTGTTCCACACCAGAATTTTAATTTTAAACTATTTAACTTATTTAATTAGTCATTTTTGTGTGGCATGTATTTAACATGCCTTATAAAGAAAATTCTGGTCCGAATCGACTATTACCCGCCGGGCAGGGGTCATTTTGACCCCTTATGGCGGTTCTAGTGTTAAATACTTGACTCTCTAAAAAGCGCACCAAATGGGCAACAATTAGTAAACTTTTAACTCTTTAAATGACAAGCAATTGTGTCTATGTAAAGCTGAATTCACACTGGAATTTTAGAAAAAAAAAAACTGCTCCAAAATAATGAAAAGCGTTTTCTCAACTTTTATCACCACAATTAGAAAAGTAAAATGTAATTAAAAAGTTTCTGGTGGAAATCCTGATTAAACATAAGTGGGATATAATATACCTCATTACCCTTCAAATGGCTAATACATGTTTATAACAAAGGGATTGCCACCAATGCTTTATCTTACAAATTTTGCACAAATGTACAAAGATAATTGTTTATGAAATTTTGTAAAAACTTATAAAATATTAGTTCTTTAAAAAATCTATAGCTATCGAATTGGTAGGTGCCGTGTGATGAAAAAGTACTTAAATTGAACACTTGTAAGCGTGTAGGTAAAACTGTTTGAGTTACTTTTACATTTTATTTATTAATAATAATTTTAACTTTTATGTAATAAATACAAAATACGTTAAAACCCCGATATTCATTTAGAAATATCCCGAATATTCCAAAAACGTGCACCGAAACTAACAAAAATTGCAATGGTTATTGACCAGGTTATTATAAAAAAAATAAATAAATAAATAATAATAATTAAAAAAAAATAAGACAATGCAAAAGCTGAGATCTTAGTTTGAAAGAAGATAGACATCAAAATTCCACTTGGGACTTTCTGAAAGCTTCATTATCAATATAGAGAGAATATTTCGAGTTATTATCCAATTGTAATAATTATTTACACCTAAGTATTAGTCTTTCTGAACTCGCTTGGACTAGATAATGGATGTTCTACTCTCTAATTTAAGGTGACAAATCGTAATATGTTTGTCAATTATTCCTCACACGTAATTAACTCAATAATGTAATTATTCTTTTCACGTAAAGTGCATTGTAACTATATGTTGCTACAGTTTTGTTACAACTAATTGGAAATGTAATTATTTATTCATAAAGGAATAAGCTTTTATTTTCAAAGATAATCTAAACAGAATAAGTTGTAGTATTTATTTTTTGCAGTTATTTTTTTATTTTGTGTGATGCAGTAAACTGTTTTATATTGCGTTCTATAGTATGTTTAAACTTACAAATTAAGAAATTTTTTAAATGAAAAAGAAAATTTCTTAACCCATTAGTGCCTAGTGTCCCTTTTTAGGGACGCTTCAAAGGGTGCATTCAGCACTGTTTTTGACACCGGTAAAAAAGAAAAGCAATAATTATTTTATTTAAATGGCCCATTTTTCGTGATTAATGAACTAAACTGAAATCTTCTAAAAACAGTGGTGCCAACCAAATAAAATTTACGCAAAAGATGCTGGGCACGAATGGGTTAAATAAATTGAGGCTTTTATTAATTCTGAAATTTGTTAAACACTTGAAGTGTTAAAAAACGTTCCGACTAGGAAACAATAAGAAATTATATCGTTTAACTTTTTCATGGACAGGAAACTTTGTCTCTGTAATGCTGAATTTCCACCGAAATTTGATAAAAAAATTACTTCGAAATAACAAAAAGCGTTTTTTCTACTTTTTCCGTCAAAGTTAGAAAAATAAAATCTAAATAAAAATGTCTTGTGAAAATCTTGATTAAACATAGGTGGGATAATATAACATGATCCTTTAAAAACCCCAAAAGGTAGGAATCACATGGCATCAGATCGGTTGAGCATCTAAACAAAAATTCTTTGCTAATCAAAGTTTGGGAAGAACTGGGCCATCGATTTGATGTATACTGCGTGACGATAAGTTCTCAAATTCAACCCTTGTAAGCATGTAGGTAAAGCTGTTTCTGTTACTCTTTCATTTTATATATTAATTCCCTAATAGCATGCGTGGTCACAGCGACGTCACAGTGACGTCACTGTGAGTCACTTTGGTCACATCACATCTGTGACCAAAATGCCACCACTCAGTGACGTCTCATTGTGACTGAGATGTGACTTTCTTAAAAATCTTTAGAAAATTATAAATATCCTTCAAAACATGTTATTTACTTTAAAAAACATGTTTCTGTCAATTTAAATACCGTCGCTTTTGTCACAGTTTCGTCACAATGTTAATGTCAAATTAGTCACAAATGGCACATTTTTCACAAATTCGTCACATTGTGACCCTTTTGTGAAAAGTCACAAAAGATCTCTAAAACGGCCATAACGACTTCACATTTTAGTCACTGTGACTTCACATCGACGTTCAGTGACGTCACATCGACAATCGATGGTCACAAAGTCACGATGTGACTTCACAACGACGTTGCAGTGACGTCACCATGCTTTACGGGTTATATTTTTGCGTTTTATGAAATAAATAATACCAAGCGTAAACCATTTAGCTAATTTTTCTAACGTACAATAAATAGGAAATATGGACTGAACACCGCTTCTTCTAAGCTAAAATATTTGCAATATTTAATCAAAACATTCCTGCCATTAAATAGTGTGAAATTATAATTAAATAATTAGCGGTATCAAAAAGCTTTAATTGATGGATCGATCAGACTCTTCTTCCCCGTATAACGTACGAGTAAATCAGATAAATTGTTAAAGCCCCGATATTTATTTACATACCAGGGTTCGCACAACTCTACCACTAAATTTTTACCGTATTTTCAATGTATTTCACTGTAGAAAAATAATGCGAAAATTGTGAATCAAGGTGGTGTTTGCGAATAATGTTTCTTAAAAATTAAATATAAATTTTCTTATTATTAATAGTGGTGTCAGAGTCCTTACAAAATATAAGGAGTGTGCGAACCATTACTACACTCCGTAATTTTAAATAAGTGTTCGGAAACAAATAAAAAATTTTAATGGCAATTATCAGTTTATATTTTGAAAAAAAACATAAGACAATGTAAAAGATGAGATCCTAATTTGAAAGAAGAGAGACGTGAAGATTTCACTTGGGATTTTCTGAAAGCCTCATTATCAATATAGAGAGAATATTTCGAGTTATTATCCAATTGGAATAATTATTTACACATAAGTATTACTCTTCTGAACTCGTTAGAACTAGATAATGGATGTTCTACTCTCTAATTTAAGGTGACAAATCGTAATATGTTTGTCAGTTATTCCTTAAACGTAATTAACTCAATAATGTAATCATTCTTTTCAAGTAAAGTGCATTGTAACTATAAGTTGCTACAGTTTTGTTACAATTAATTGGAAATGTAATTATTTATTCATAAAGAATAAGCTTTTATTTTTAAGGGTAGTCTAAATTGAATAAGTTGAAACATTTATTTTTAGTAGTTAGTTTTTCTTTTTATGATGCATTAAATTGCTTTATTTTGTGTCCTATGATATATTACAACTTATAAATTAAGAAATTTTTGAAATGAAAAAGACAATATCTTAAAAAAAAAATTGGGTTCTTCATTAATTCTGAAACTTATTAAACCTTTGAGGTATTAAAAAATGCATCGACTGGCCAAGAATGTGAAATTATGCAATCTAATCCATTCAGGGACAAGTAATTTTGTCTTTGTGGTGTTGAATTCACACCGGAATTTAAGGAAATTTTTTTTTCAAAAATACGAAAAGCGTTTTTTCAACTTCTACCACTAAAGTTAAAAAAGTAAAATTTGATTAAAAGTTTCTTATGAAAAAGATGTTAAACATAGGTGGGACAGCCCTTCTCA
Source organism: Maratus speculifer (assembly GCA_964019185.1). Lineage (NCBI taxonomy): Eukaryota > Metazoa > Arthropoda > Arachnida > Araneae > Salticidae > Maratus > Maratus speculifer. The sequence goes on along the minus strand of OZ025295.1, from coordinate 329,510,001 downwards.
AATGGTTAATACATGTTTTTCACAAAGTAATCGTCACTTTTGTTTCGTCTTAAAAAATTTGCGTAAATGTACAAAAAAGGTAATTTTTGATGGAATTTTGTAAAAACTTTGATAAATTATTTTTATGAAAAACTGGAACTCAAAAAGCGGTTCAGATAAAGCCTTGACCATTGCTATCAATCGCCGGGGAAAAACCGTTTCATTTACGATAAAATGAACACAATCTTGGAAAGATGCAATTTTTATAAAACTAGATATATTGCAGAGGTGAACTAGAACTGAACTATCGGTCTGTTGTTTGCTGGTTGACGATATGTGCTCACATTGAACACTTGTAAGCTTGTAGGTAAAACTGTTTCTGTTACTCTTTCATTTTATGCATTAACCCCTTAACCCGGGAGAACGCGCGCTTTTCAGGGTATAAATGGTTTTAACTTTGTCACCAGTAAAATGAAACTATAACAGCCACTTTATTTAGACGGAGACAACTCTTACAAAATTTGCGATAAAATATCTTGAAGATTAGTTTTAAAAGATTGGTGGTCACAATTGTAAAAACCATAAACACTCCGGGTCTTTTAGGCCCCGCGCCCGACTGATTTGCCCGACGTCGTTCGGGCAAGATGAATCTGCTTAATTCATCATTTAAATCTTTTTGACACCAATATTTTTTTTTTAATAATTTCATACTCTCCCCCCCCCTCTCTCTCCCTCTCTATATATATATATACATATTTAAGCGGAAATGTTTAGAGTAAGTGTTACGAATATTTCATTTAAATAAAAGTGGTGTAAATCCGTTATTTTCAATTTATTGAACGGAAAAGAATTAACCAGTTAAGGAATTAATTATAATTTCAAATTTTATGTAATAAATACTACTAAGCGTTAAAACCCCGATATTCATTTACAAACACTCCGTATGTATATACAAACAATTCCACTGAAACTAAAAAAAAAAAAAAAAAAGGGAAAAGGAAAAAAAAAAAAATCAATGATAATTACCAGTTTATATTTTGAAAAAAAAAAAAAAAAAAAAAAACTAAGACAATGCAAAACCTAAGATCTTAATTTGAAAGAAGAGAAACATGAAGATTCCACTTCGTACTTTCTGAAAGTCTCATTATCAATATAGAGAGAGTATTTCGAGTTATTATCCAATTGGAATAATTATTTCCAATTGGAGTATTTCTCTCTGGAATAAGTATTCCTCTTATGAACTCACTAGGACTAGATAATGGATGTGTACTCTCTAATTTAAGGTGACAAATCGTAATATGTTTGTCAGTTATTGCCTTCACGTAATTAACTCAATAATGTAATTATTCTTTTCACGTAAAGTGCATTGTAACTATATGTTGATACAGTTTTGTTACAACTAATTGAAAATGTAATTATTTATTCATAAGGAATAAGCTTTTATTTTCAAGGAAAATAGATTAAGTTTGAGTAATTATTTTTAGCAGTTCATTTTTATTTTGTGTGATGCAGAGCCTGATTACTAACGGGGCACTCTCTCACCAGAAAAAAATTATAGAAATTTTCGTCTTCTTTAATCGCCCTTTTCATACAAGATTACTGTCATGAATAAGGAAAAATTCTTTATTTCTTTTTCCTGGTGGGAGAGTGCCCCGTTAGTAATCAGGCCCTGGTGTGATGTATTAAATTGTTAAATTGTAATATTGCATTCTGTAATATATTAAAACTTTTAAATTGAGAAAATTTTCAAAATGAAAAAGGTAATTTTTCAAATAAATTGAAGTTTTTATTAATTCTGGAATTTGTTTAACCCTTGAGAGATTAAAAAACGCACCAACTGGGCAAAATAAGTAATTATACCGTTTAAACCTTTCAGGGACAATTAATTGTGTCTCTGTAATGTTGAATTAACCCATTCGTGCCCAGCAACTTTTGCGTAAATTTTATTTGGTTGGCACCAATATTTTTAGAAGATTTAAGTTTAATTCATTAATCACGAAAATGCATCATTTAAATAAAATAATTATTGATTTTCTTTTTTACCGGTGTCAAAAACAATGCTGAATGCACCTTTTGAAGCGTCCTTAAAAAGGGATGTTAGGCACTAATGGGTTAACACCGAAATTTTAGTAAAAAATTACATTAATCCCTTAACTGGCACTTTCTTTTCCGTTCAATAAATTGAAAAGAACGGATTTTCACCACAATTTTTTAAATGAAATACTCTTAATATTTAGTCTAAACATTTCTGCCATTGAATAGTATGAAATTATTTCTTAAAAAATTTTGGTGTCAAAAAGCTTTAAATGATGAATTTAACAAATTCGTCTTGCCCAAACGGCATACGGGCAAACCAATTAAGGGGTTAAAAAATGCATTTTTCCAAATTTTTACACCAAACTTAGAAAAGTAGAATTTAATTAAAAGATTCTTGTAAAATGTAAATGAAAATGTAAGCAGATGTAGAGATGCAAGTCTACAATATTGCAAGTCTGCCTAACAATATTTTAATGCAGAAAAAAATTATTTTATTTGATTGAAAGATTTTAGTGTTATAAAAATAAAATTTAACTAAGATTGCAACATTAACTAAGATAGTAGTGGATAGTACATAGCTACATTGCTGACAACATCGCCCGCTTTTTTGGCCTGCAAAAATGTTAAAGAAAATTTTATGATTTGAAATCGCCGTAATCTGCCAACTAAAAAAGTCTAATGAATTCTAATGAAATCTAATGAATAAAGTTCTATTGAATTTTTCCGGAACAAAAAACAGAAGAGTTGGTAGCTATGTAATTAAGACTTGGAAACTCTACACTAGGCAATATTTGTTGAAAATTTACAATATTTTGATGAAATTATTTCTTTGAAAAAACTAGTACCCAAAACCAGCTCAGATAAAGAATTGGCTATTGCTTCAAATCGTCAAAGTTGTTCCATTTGCGATAAAATGAACACAATCTTGGAAAGAGATATTTTTTTAAAAACAAAACTAGATATATTGTAAGAAATGAATCCATTATTGAGCCCATATATCCAAGCATCACATCTCAAAAATAAATAAAAATTTTTTAATATATGTATGCATCTAAAAGACTTATTATGTATCGGTTAAGGATTATGAAAGAAACTGATAAAGATGTTTTTATATATGAAGATGTGAGTTTCAAAATTTACCTTATTCGAAATTTATACAATTATGTTTTTTCCAGCAATTTATTCTATTTCAGGGTTTGAACAAATTAATGATTGCATGGGGTTTTATATCTTTTAGCTCTAGAAATTACGCAAATTACTGGTCGCTAAATCTGAAAATAGAGATTTTTTCACGAAATAAGGTAAATATTACTTCACCAAAATTCTGGTAACAAACTCTTGACATTCATTAAAGATCCTGCTCAGGCTAACCTGCATAAAAAAACTCTACAATCTTGAAAAAAAAAGAATAATTTTTTCGTTTATTTCCGACATTGTAAAATATTCGTTTCACAATGAAAAGAATAAGATGCAGGCAGTCAGAGTATTTTCGCAGAATATCATTTCTGAATACGGCGAGTTTTTGAAACGCAGAGCTTTGTGTGTATTTAAGTATTGAAAATTATTATATACAGGGTTCATAGTCTGGAAGGACTTGTAAGGAAGTTTCACAAGAATTTTGTAAAGCAATACTTGTATTATTTAACGCAATAAAATCCATTTTCATATGTACCAACAGCACTCTACGAAATTTCTGATTCTAAAATAATTAAAATCCTCTGAATTGCTTGATGTCTACAAACTCTGTATATGTAAGTTTGTCTGAAGGGTTAAAAGTATACGAATATAAGAAATATGGGTATTTGGATATAATATGCTTGGACGTCAATGTCGGAATAATGTTGAAAAAATGTAAATAATAGTAAGTTAATGTATGGTTGCTTACAGCAATGGAGTTCTAAATAAAGAGGGGGGGGGACGGTTAATGTACTGTCCACAGAGTAGTAAGAGAGTCTCAACTCGGCTTGAAAAGAGCGCCCTCATTGGATCACTTAAAAACTAAACCATCGCGTTGGCGATTTTTATCCTCGTGATTTCTGTTTAACTGTAACCTTATTGTGCTTGGCGCTTCTTGCTGAATGATGATTTGATTATCTTTGCACATATGCTTATGCTATTTGATTTGAGATTTCCGCGCTTATATTGATTCGTAATTATTACTGTTATTATTCTTGAATTTTCAAGTTTAAATTATTAGATCGTTATGTTACGAAGAGACACATGCAGGGGTGCAAAAATCCAGGCGCCAGCAGGTAGTCTCACACCACTAAATTTATTTCGTTATTTTTCGTATAATGTTTCATGTAAAATTCGTGTAAAAATGCTATTAAATATTAAACGAAGAAAACCTTTAAATTTTAGTGGTGAGAGACTGCTTGCTAGCGCCTAGATTTATGCACCGCTGGACACATGCATTGTTTGCAAGACGAATACGTCAAAGTTATTTCATAATTCTTTCATAAATTTCAAAACAAGAAGCAGCAAGCCGTCACTGTATTTTTTTTCTTATCATTTGTCGCCAAGGAACCGATGTTTCGACGAATTAGCAACCTCTCTTATGTTATGGTCGTAGTTTCAGAGTGGTCCGCTCGTGTCGCTACTGTCTATGCGTAATCCCATGTTAAACAAGTTGCCATTACAGTGTATGAAAGTTGATTCTCTGTTCCGTACTCTGTGGTACTGTCTACCAGTTGCGATTGAAGTAACTGAGGCGATTTTCACAAGGTGGTGGCTCCTTTTTTAACATTTCGAACTCCGGTGCCTCTTACACAAATTTTATTCAAATAGCACCACTTTTTTAAAAGAACTTTCCTTGAAGTAGACATTTTCAAAAATTCTCTGATTAAATAAGGAAAATTTTATTTTCCTTTATTTCTGATGCCAAAGACAAATTTTGGAACGAAAGATAATGTCTCCGCAGCGGAGACAACGGAGTGCCAAGTGTAAAAATCGGATTTTCAATTTTCGAATACCGCCGGCGCAAAGCTTCCACCCGTAAAAGTGAATAGAAAGTCTATCTTATATAAGCGTTTTATGATTGAAAAAAATTCTCACAAATCTTGTAAAGACTTCTGTTTGTTTTTACAGGTATCTGTTTGCCTGTCAGAACTGCCAGTTTTTCAGCATTTGTCACAATATGACGGAAACGCGGCAGCTGTCTACCACGTAAGTCACGTTCTACCAGAAAAAAATTAAAATCTTCTTTTGCCATTATTTGTGGACTTGCAGTTATAAGTCTTTAAATACGAATAAAATTTCTATATAAATTTACTTGTGGAAGTTTACAAAGCGAATTTTTTTTCCAAGCACCTTCGTCGTTCCAAGCCCAAGCTCGCACTCTGATTGGTTGTTGCTATCGGCACTGTTTTCACGTAACTTGGCGATAACCATACTTGGCGAAAAATACTTCGCTCGTAAGTGAACGAGTAAACCTAAAACCTAACCTACTCATTCTTATTCTTCCTTCATTCTTATCCTCGTGGTCTTGTGCTCTTGTGTGTAAAAACTTTTAAAGAGTACAGCTTTCAGTAAGGCACGTTCCATCCAATCCAATGCTGCAAGATAAAAGTTACTTTGTACTCGGTTCGGAAGGAAATCAAACACCTCGACAGAAGCATCTATCGCTACGCCAAGTATGATTATCGCCAAGTTACATGAACATAGTGCCGAGAGCAACAACTAATCAGAGTGCGAGCTTGGGCTTGGAGCGACGAGGGTGCTTGGAAAAAAAATTACGCGTTTACAAAGTGTATAATCAGTCCCCGCGAACCCGTTACAGTTACAGCTTCACTATTTTAAGAATAAGACTTTTCCTCCTTATTATAAGTTCCATGTTTAAAGGTCTACCAAAATGTTTAATGGAATTTATCGCCTTCTTTAACCACGGGAAAAATCGTGGATTTTGTACATCGACAAGGTGGTTATGAACTCGGTTATCTAAATGTTCAACATGAAATTTCTTATATTAAATAGTTACAACATATTCTTTGGAAATTCCAGGAGTGTACGTACTTTAAATAGCGTTTACATTCTGGTGAATTCAGCATAAAGTTAATTTAATTATAATTATTATTGAAAGTTATCGATTAATGTTAACTACTTTCAGGCTTAAGATAAAGTGTGTCAAAAGAGAATTTTGTTTTAATTCTTAATTTGACTTATTTTTTACATTTTATTATACATACAAAATCTGATAATTTTTGTAAAATCAGATATCTGATAAATCTTGGATATTTTTCTGTTTATTCCGCATTTTAATTTATTATGTCAGTTTGGAAAAGATATAGATTTTAATATGAAATTAATCATGCTAGTTGAGTATCTCTTAAATTTATTTTTTTTATTTTTAATAATATTATTATTTTATAATTATTGGTTATATTTAAAAAATAGGATAGCCGACTTAACATCTACAATCTGCTACATCTTTACTATAAGACGGTCTATGAAAATGTAACTATTTAAAGAACCAAAAAAACTCAATCGAAACATTAATGTTATTCTTTATTTGAGAAAACATCTGTAAAATAAAAAGTATAAAAAGAGAAGAATTCTTCCAATATTTTTATTCTTGATGCTATAATGTATTGCATCGGATAGCTATTGCAATAGGATATTAAATGGGAGTATCGTATATAAAAATTACATTTGAAACAAAAATATATTCAATTGTAGAAAACATGTTATATAGTGGAAAATAAATAGAGTTTAGTTTTCTATTCATTTTATTTATAAATATGTCAACAAATAACTTATTTCATTTTAAAATTAAAAATTAGATATTTATGTTGACCATGCCCAGACGATAAACATAATATTTTTCTTTAAATAATTATATTTGATCATATTTGATACCATAACTCAATTCCTCTTTATTTAGTCATCAAAGCATATCCGTTTTATTTTCCATATATGACGTCTGAGTATATCTACGTACCCATCGTCATATGGAGTTCCATTGCCTGCGGTCTATTCTGTTGAGCTGTCTAAATGACAGACCAGATGTTATGACCAATAAGGTTATCTGAGCGAAAAATCCCAGCTGGCTATCGCCCAGGTAGCTTAACAGGTAAAGCATTGGGCTTGTAAGCCAAGTATCTGGGCTCGATTCTCAGCCTGGTCAATTTTTCGCTCAGTTGGAAATATTCAATTCGCATGATTACTTTACCAATCAGTTAGATTGTGTTTAAATAATAGTATTTCCAAATTATGAATGCACACGTTCATTTTTGATCGAAACATACTGAACTCGATAAGAGCGCATACTTATCAGAGATGAGAAAGCTTCAGCACAAACAATCGATTACTCCCACTATATTTTAATAATAAATTTTATTTTAATAAATTTCCTAAATAATTTTACAGTTTACTCATTTTTTTTTTTTTTTTTACATTTTTTCTTCGAGGTTATACGTTTTAGTTTCAGAACAGTAAGTTTTTTGTTTAAAATTTTAATTTTTCTTTATATTCCCATTTCTATGTTAACTAACCGCCTAATTTTTATGTGCACCTCCTAAAAAACAAAAAATTCTTTTTTTATTTTAGAACTTTTAATAATATATTCCTACAATTTTTAATTTATCGTTGCAAAGTAATTTGTTTAATTAATTTTTTTTAATTTTGAATGATGAAAAAAGAGGCGAAATTTGTACCTTAAACTATCATAACTTATATAGGAATATTTAATTAAGAAAGAAAAAAAATAGTGCGGAAAATATGGTTCTTCACATATTGAAATTTTTATAGAGGGCTGAAATTTGTTTTAATTAATTATTTTACAAGACTTTACGTAAAATTAACTAAGGTAACATTTCGTGACAATTTTTAAATTATTTTCTTTATTACTATCCCAATTGATGATTAATTTAGTTTTGTGTCTATAATTATTCTGCAGTTTCCTTTTTATAAACTACAATATTCATTCATTGTGAGTAATTTTGAAAAGGTATATTTCAAAAAACAAATCAGTTGGAATTCAATGTTACAGATTGCTTTAGGATATAACTTTAAAAAGAGAAATATAAAGAGAAAATGGGATTCATCAAAATAGTCCTGTGCTTGAGGCTACTTACAATAAGAATCGAATCGGATAATTTTTGAAGTAGGATATCGAATGGAAGCTTCACGTAGAATTACTATACTTAAAACAAAACACATTTTTTTTACGAAAGCCGATACAATGTCGGCTAAGTCTTTGACATTAAACAGACGTATTCTTCATGTAATCTATTGTTTTATTAATTTCAATCTTTTTCTCTATTATATTAATGTACGTAGAGTCGTGGAAGTAAAGAAATATTCACTAACTTCTAACTCAGTAAATAAATATATATCATAGTAAAAAAAAATTACTGGTAACAAATGAATAAATAAAGTCTACTTTTAAATAATGTATATATCATTTTCTTATGTGGGTGGGGCATTTATGCATTAAAACAAACCCTAACATTTTTTTTAATAAGAGTACCTAATTCTGACAGAAAAAAAAGAAATTTACACCCTTAAATTAAACTTTAAAAAAAATTCACAATTTTTGAGATTAAAAAATGTTCAAATATTTGAATCGCACCACAATTCAATGACAGGTTTATTTGAAAATGAACAAGAGGTCTTTTTCATGTATATTATGAGATTGAATTTATACTAAAATTTTACTGGTGCCAGTTCGCAATTGGAACAGTAAAACTACCCGTTTGCAGACTGCAAACGATGCACTTGAAAAACTAAAAAGGTAAAAAGCTCTATACAATTTTTGTGGTAAATATAGCGTAAGATGTTATACACTACACTAATAAAAAAAAGAAATGAAAATTATACACACTGTGTGTATATATAAGGGCATGTTAGTACAGTTATCTGCGCATGACTATTATTGAAGTATTGATTTATATCTATAATATCTATAATGAGCTATCAAACATCAATTAAAGATTGTTAATTCATTAACTTTATTTTAAAAGTTACTTTTGCCATATTAATATTTATTTTAGATTGATAAAAATAATACATTAATAATAATAAGAATCATGTGACACTCGAATGCCATTTATAAACGTTAGAGTTTTTATTAAAATTCTAAGACTAGTCAGCCAAAAAATGAACAGTTTTGAAAATAACATATTGATTGCCTGTCCATTATTAATAAAAATATGAAAAAAAGAATTGAAAAAAAATAGTAAAACTATAAAAGTACAGATAAAAAATACATAAAAAAAAACTTTGAAATACCATTTTAAATATAGAAAATATTTTTTCATGTGTGAATTTGTGTTTAAACATACTCATATAAAAAAGTACATAAGAAATAGAAATTTTATTTGTTTACCACCATAGAATATGTTTTCGTTTCAAATGCAATGTTTGTATTCGTATACAAAGCTCCCGTTCTATATAAAACTTCAAAAGCTTTATTTAACAATACTTATTGTAGCCTCAGGTATAGAAAGGTTTTGATGAATTCCGGTCCTCTTTATATATCTTTTATTTCAAAGTTATTTACTGAAATAAAGAAATACATTGAAGTTCGATTTATTTTGATTGTCTTTAACCCATACCGGCGCAGTGTTACCACTCCGGCAACACCTTATTTTAATTCCAAACTTACAAACGGCACCAGTAATATTTTAGTAAAATATTACTTTTACAATGGCAGGCTACATCAGGGAATTCTTAATTTCTAAAAATGTCTTTTATAAATTCCGGTGTCAGTCAACAATTTCTTATTTTACGAACAAAATTTATCTGCGCCGGTAAGGGTTAACCCTGTGCGGCGCGGTGGTATATCTATGAAGCCACTAAATTTTAACTCCCAAAAGCCACATCTGCACCGGAATTTTTTTAATAAAATTTACGGTTTATTGAATGCGTGAGATATGTATATATATATATATATATATATATTATTATTTATAAATTAAGTTGTTTTTAAATTCCGCTGTCAGTCATTAATGTCAACACTTAAGCAAAGAATTTGCCCTGCGTTGCAAAGGTTTAAAAAGAAGATTTTGTTTTAATAATTATGCAGGAATCGCGTCTTTCCTAAAATTTCCACGCTTTTCTACCACAATTTTAAAATTATGATATTTATTGAAGATCTTAATCCTTACAACGCGTCACACGTCGGGACAGAAGTAAGAAATTTCTTCTCCAAAAATTTTCATATAATTAACCCTTTATCTACCCACGGTACTTATAAGTACCATTAAAATTACTTATTATAAAATTCTTTTAATACGTCAGTTAGTTGTAATACTGTTTAGAATGAGTTAGAGATACATTTTTTTCCCAATAGCATTATCGGTTACAGAAAACAAAAATATTTTTAAAAGGAAGATTTTTTATCCTTTGTATCGTTTCAATTTTCTTGGCACTGAGGTAAAGGGATGGGGATTTTTCAATTATATATTATTTCTATATTTATATTGTAAGAACATCATATTTATAAATTTTATAATTCTACAAAATACTAAGAAAACGATTTAATATAAAAGATTTGAGTGGGGTTATAAATATTGCACAAAAACTCTGTAAATTCGAATTTAATTAATCCTTCTAAATCCTTCAAAAAATCATTAAATGTTATGTAAATCATTTAACTTAGTTTAAACAATTTACGTAAAATGCTTTAGAATGTAATATTTTCATGAATTTATAATTCGGTAAATAAAGGGTTAACCCCTTGAGGGGCGGTGGTATATATTATATACCACCTGCGATTCATGAAGATTTACACCAGAAAAATGTTATTAAATTTCGCTTTTCTAACTTTGGTGGAAAACAGTCGTGAAATTGCTTTTCCTCTTTTTGATATAACTCTATTACAGATTTCCGGTGGGAGTTCAGAATTACTCGAACGCAATTGCTTGCCCCTCAAAGGGTTAACCCATTCGTGCCCAGCATCTTTTGCGTAAATTTTATTTGTTTTGCACCACTATTTTTAGAAGATTTAAGTTTAGTTCATTAATCACGAAAATGCATCATTTAAATAAAGTAATTATTGCTTTTCTTTTTTACCGTTGTCAAAATCAGTGCTGAATGCATCTTTTGAAGCGTCCCTAAAAAGGGACGCTAGGCACTAATAGGTTAAGTCACAGCTCAATTTACACGCAAATTTATTTGAAAATAATCACAAATCACGTATATTATGAGATTGAAATTGAATTTAAAAAATCACTGCTTGCTTTTGTCAGTTTGGGCATTAAAATTAACTATTTGCAGACTGCAATCGGCGCGGCGTCACCTCTGATCAGTTTAACCGCCAGAAGACAAACAGCTTTTACAGTTCTTTTTAATCCGTTATCATCGTTTTTTTTTTTTAATCAAACTTTTTTGCCTAAATGAATCGCGAATATGCACCGGTTAAGCAGGGTAAATTTTATTACAAAGATTCTCTGGTGAGAATAATCAAGGAAGCTAAGCACTTTATACGTCACGTATACCGATCGTTGGTTCCCAAGGGGTTAACCCTTTGAAAATAATATGATTTTGTTATTGTAATGTTTATTTCATACCGGCATTTAAACAAAATTGTTTCAAATTAAAAAAATATATTTTTTCAACTTTTTTCCTTCAAAATTTAAAAAATATAATTTAATTTTAAGGCTTCTATAAAAATCTATATATAACTTAGGCGTGGTTAATTTTTTCGAATGCTTCTCAATGGGATTAAGTAACCACATAAAATTCAATCATTTATATCCCAATTCATCCCGTTTTTGTTTGTCAAAAAGATCCTTTATCTCGTCACTTGTGTCATTTTTTAGGTGCGTTCATAATTATGTAAATACGTAGCACCTATAGTGGTTGTTCAGTCTGTCCGTCTGTTTGTCCGACCGTCCGTCTGTCCGCATATAACAACGCAAAAACTACCCAACCGAATCAATTGAAATTTAAAATACATAATTTTGTCGAGTCGTTTCAAATTTTATAAAAATCGGATGCATAGATAAATTACAGGTGCAATCAAAAGTATTCCATTACATTACGGTCAATGGGGAAAAAAGTTTCAAATGCATTTTAATCGTTTGAAATTTAAAATACATAATTATTACATAATTTTGTCGAGTTATTTCAAATTTTATGAAGATCGGATGCATAGATCAATTACAGGGACAATCAAAAGTATTCCGTTACATTACGGTTAATGGGGGAAAATGTTTCAAATGCATTTTAATGGTGTTACACTCATTCGAACTTAACAAAATTTATATACAACTATAAATTACATATTATAATATACATTTTACATAATTTGTGGTGCAAAGAACATTTGTTATTGATTTACAAGGCCACACAAAAGTATTCCATTACATAATGGTATAGGGAGAACATTGTTTGATGAGCGTTTTAATTGTAATTCACTATTTACAATTTTATGAGATTGATATATGAGAGTAATGTTTTTAAAACTTCGTTATCTTACGAACGCACCTCATTTGCTACGCTTCACGTGCAATTTCCAACTTGTTTTTTAAATAATGTTGTTTCAGAAAGATCCATCGTTAGTGAAGTTTTCTCTAAAAATCTCTACTTTCTCATTTAACTCATTCTCATTTAAGGAAAATATAAAAAGATCATAGCCAATTAGAAATAAGCGTTACAGTTAGTAACCTTGGTTTTAACCCCTTGCGGCGCGGTGGTATATCTATGAAACCACTTAATTTTAATAACCAAACGCCACATTAGTATCGGACTTTTGGTAAAAAAATCAGTTTATTGAATTCTTGCAAAATAGCTTTTCCATAATTACAAATAAACTTGGTTTCGAATTCCGGTGCCAATGATCAATTTCATCACATAAGCAATGAATTTGCTCTGCGCCGCAAAAAGGCTAATGTCTTGGGGACGAGCAACACATATAAGTGCCACAAAAAGACTTCAGAATGCTTGTTTATTCCCACCAGTACCATTTCACAGTAAAATTTGCCTCATTTAATCAGAGCATTTTTCTAATTTAACCTTTTGAGGGTCGGCGGTATGTCTATGAAACAACTTGATTTTAATTCTGACTAGTCACATTGGCACCAGAAATTTTTGTTTAAAATATTCAATTTATTACATTTGTGAAATACATTTTTTTTTCAATTATTTATTTAAAAATTAAGTTATTTTTGAATTTTGGTGTCAATTATAAATTGCAATACTTAAGTATTGGAAGTGGTCGTCGCAAAGTGTTAAGAAGGCACAAATTTTTGCTCTTAAGAACTGTGACAAAACATTAAAGATTTCGTAAAAAACTGCCGTCGCGAAGGCGTTAAACACATAGAAAATGTATGACTAATTATATAACTCTAAAAATAAAATTTATTATTATTTTTACTTCAGTAATGGTATTATTCTTCAAAAATCGAAAATGTTAGTCATTTGACGAAAAACAAAAAATAGAATTATCTGTTCATATTTTAAACTTATTAGGGACAATGTACTTGTATTCGTAAAATATTAAGAATATTGAACAACACCAGTATTTACCACAAAATTTCTTCGTAAACATGTAAAAGTATATTATTTTCGCATACTAAATGTAGAGTTTCATGCGAAAATTCGGGTGCAAATATGGAAATTAGGGATTAAATTTAGGTGATGACGCAGCGGCATCACCGCCCTTTAACCCCTTTTCGACGGGATACTTTTTACGAAATTTATAATGTTTTGCCACCGGTTTTAAAAAACAGAAATTTGTAATTAATTAAATAGATAAAATGCTTCGATTAAATAAAGCAAAATTTACCGTACAATTTTACTGGTGGCGATAAACACGGATTCTTAAGCGTATTTGCGGCACGTATACGTGTTGCTCGTCCCCAAGGGGATAAGGAGTTATAGTCCAAGAGCCGACCGCACAAAACCCTAAGTCATCGAGCACAAGAAAAAATCCTTTATAATAGAATAATCATATCCTTTATATAAGAATATTCGTAGGGGAATCTAATGATCCATGTCTGCTGGAAGTGAAGTGGTGCATAAACCAAAAATGAACACCACTAGTGGTTCTCTCGTAGGTCTATCATTGTGCTTCCCGTACAATCAAAAGTATGAAAATACGGAAAACTGGGAGAAGGACAACATAATGCTAAGTCTACGAGTCAACCACTAGTGGTTTTCCTTTTTGGCTTAAGCACCACTATGCTTCTGGTAGATATGGATTAATAGATTCCCCTATAATCCTTATGTAGTTTTTTCTTATGCTCGATGACTTAGGGTTTATGTGGTCGGATCTTGGACTATTAAGCTTTATTTAACGCGAAAGTAATTGAAGTATTTTTTTATTTTGTGGCAGTGTAAAATACTTTTTATGTTCGTATGTAAATGAATTCATCTTAACCCTTTGTTGCATACTGTCCACTACAGTGGACAAAAATTCATTCCCAAATGCTAATGAATTTAATTCCCAAATTCCACATCGGCACCGGAATTTTGGTTTAAAAAAATTGGGTTTATTAAATTCCTGCAAAATAGCTTTTTCTTATTTACAAATAAAGCGGTTTTAAAATTCCGATGTCAGTCATCAATTTCAACACTCAAGCAATGAATTTTTTAGTGTTAAGCCTATGCAACAAAGGGTTAAACTACGAACTCTTTTTGTATAGCAAATTAAAATTCATGTTTGAAGAATTTTAGATGTTAACAATTTCCAATATTTTTAAAGACTTCTTTTTTTCTTTCAGAATATGTTGAATCGACATACGAAATAAAAATGATTAGTCTAAAGTTTTACCAATAGCTGGTGATTATCCCTTTCAGAGGGACCGTTTTCAGTCTGAAAACGGTTAATTTTACTACACTAATTACTAATCGGCACCAGTAATTTTTAGTACAGTTTCGATGTCATAATATAGTTGAATAAGAGCGTTTGATTATTTTTAAATAAATTTCTTTATAATTTGCGGTGTGAATTAATTATGTGAACATTTTTAGAGCAAAAATGCTTTGCCCCTGAAAGTGTTAAATGTTACATAGTTTCTGTTAGAAAATAGTACCGTAATTTCCTGCGTATAATCCGCGGATGAAACAATCATTTTTCGACCCAGAAATTTCTTTAAATAAAATATAATGTATTGTTTGATCCGCGGATCATAGGGAAGAAATTACGGTAACATAAATAACACGTTTTAAATTAGTATCTTTTGTGGAGGCGATATTTTTTAAAACTTTCAAAATTTGTCAGGTAGGTTTTTTTCATTTTTATTTCGTATATAGATCCATATGCCTTTGTTTTATTTTAGAGCATTTTCCCACATACTTTAAACTGACAATCTTTTTTAAACATTTCAAATAGTTTCTCTTTTAATTTTCTTCAAGCTCGTGAATTTTGATTATGTCAATCTTATATATAATAAGTTATCATAAACAAAACATCTACCGACGCAATAATTTGAATAATAATTATTATGATTTGACTATTTAAGTTTAAATTAAGCATCAAAATTCGAGAAGTGTCACAAAATTCCTCACTTCAGGATTGAGTAAACCGATATAATAATGAAGTTAGCACGTTTATGCAACCTGACTCTAAAACTTATCACACTATCTTGGCAATTATCGCTCGTAGGTGCGACATAAATTGGTGAATAAATTGAATTATTTGTCTCATTGAGGAATAATAAGAATTGTAAATGATGCAGGGATGCAAGCGCTGCACCAAAAATGACTGATTTTAACCACAAAAGTTTAATAGTATTCTTTTATTTTTAAATCTCAGAAATTTCATTACTTAACAGGGGGAAAAAATTATACAATTTAATGGAACAATTGTTCATTTCTAATGCAGCGCTTGCATTCCTGAAATGATGGAACAACAATATTCTTCAAAATTCAAAAATAGTTAGCCATTTGATGATAGCAAAAAAGAATGTTATGTGTCTGTATCTTAACCCTTAAATGCATATTGTATCATTTTCGATACCATAAGTGTTCCCGATTTATTGGGGACTTTATTCACATATTCCGTATTCTCACCGGAAATTTAAAAGAGCAATTTTCACTTCACTTAATGACAGACCATTCTTAATTAAATAAAGAAAAATTTACTATTTAGATTTTCGGGTATAAATTCTGATTCTTTGAATAGCGCATTTTTTGGAACACGTTCTATCCTGAGCATTTAAGGGTTAATCTTTATATGGTCCAGCCCAAAGTTGCACCGCTGCAGTTTATATTTTTGCGATAGATAGAGTATTTTTTCGTAACTCCGTTAAGGAACTTTATATTAGATACGAACTCTATTTGTGTATACAGGGTGACCACAGTGAAAGTGCATGTTTGTAGTGCTCTTCAAGTTAAAGAACTTGAAAAAAACTTAAAGACATTGATATTTATATTTTTAGAGAAGGCCAAGACGAGTTGCGAACTAAAAATGATTAGTTTTAATTTTTATAAATAGAAAATTAGATGTTAGAATGTTTTTATAAGCAAACATAACAAATAAAATTCATTTTAAACAATATCATTTATAAATGGTACAGGAATGCAAGCGCTGCGCCTAAAATGACTGGTTTTAACCAGAAAAGTTTGTGCGTTTAATATATATATATATATATATATATATATTAGGGTGGAGCGAAAAAAATTTTTTTTTGAAAATCAAAAACGGGTAGGTGCCAAAAGTTGCCTTTATACTAGTACATCAACTGTGTGAAATTTTACCGCTGAAAAAAAATGGCTTGAGTCTGCGCTTTTGCTCCAAAAATCGAAATTTTGGGTAAAATTTGTCATTTTTTGACATTTTTTCAAAAAAATTAAAAAATTCCTACAGAGCTGGTTAGTATTTAAAAGTGTTGCTTAGACCTTTATATTTATCTGCTTAACATATTTAAACTATAAAACAATATGTTTATTCCCTATAGCTGGAGCAAAACAGACAACTTTTAGTAAGAAAACAGCTTTACCACTCTATTGGGTCGTACAACGAATTATTGTTTTTAATACAGCTCTTGTTTTCAAAACTACGTTGGACATGCGTCGTGGACGTGGCTATATTTCCTATACCACCCGGCCCAACTATTCGATCATCTTAGTACAGTGTTTTATTTATACATTGATTTGTGATTTTCTTTATAAAAATTTGGCATGTTTTCGATGCTTCCACCTTGTTTATCTGTTCTTTGCATCCACATGCTGCTGTAACTATCTTCATGTATATTTTTACAGTTTATACAAAAAAATGACAAGCAGAGTAATGCACGGGAATATTATTAAAGGGATCTATTCGGCCATCTATTATATTTATCTAACTTACATTCAGTTGATGAATAGTGATTGGAAGTTCTGTTACCACAACATTTTTTCAGTCAATTGTATTTTTTTTACGTAATGATTTGCTTCAAAGATGATTTCAGATATTTCAACTATAAGTATGCCATCATTTATTCTACTTTTGCATTTTTTATATGTTGAGAAGCGAGCTGTTTCATGTGATGGTGATCGTCAGAGAGAATTGCAATGAAAATTTGTTCTCCATGTGTAAAGCAACCGCTGTTGTAAATAACTTTTTCTTTTGCATTAGTTTTATGCCGTTTTCTAAGTGTTTTCGTATCTAGATAATTTCCTATTAACTTTTATATCCCCTTTTTATGAGCGGACAACATTTGATGATGAAATGTCCTGGGCATAAACTTATAATGCATAGTACTTTATGAGGGAATGTACGGATTCTAATCGACTATAAGTGCTCATTTAAAATTAGGAGAATTTTATTTGTCACTGTGAACCATTTTGCATGGGGTAAGCTTAGAATTGTGTATAATATTCAATCATTCGCTACTTCAACTCCAGTGAAATTCCTCTGCGTCAATTATTTGAGAAGTTGATATAAAACGTTCTAAGCTACATGGATTCACCGGATCAATAAGGAAATCTTTGTCTGCGTACTATTCACTTCCTATTGCATTTTTTTTTTTTTTTATAAAATAGAGAATAATTTTGAAAAATTATTTTCTCAAATTGAGAAAAAGATACTCAGAACAGACTAGAAATTTCTGTCGGTGATTGCAAAGCTAATTCATAAGGAAAGCTATTTCTCAGAAAGAATGGGGAATAAGAATTTAGAAAACATCTCACACAAAAGACAGCTCATAAAGTTAATAAAATTTTCCGCTTTATATAAGCACAGATTGTCAATCAGTGTTTATATGTTCACTCACAAAATGTATAATCCAAGTTTATACCGCTAGATGTTTTATACCAAATGTACTACACACCTAAATAATAGATCTAAAATCTTATTAGAAATTACTAGACTACGGAACAACACAGGAAACGACATAAAGCATACTAAAACTTCTTTAGAAATATTGTTGTTTTACAACAAGTAGTTTTTGCAAATTTTGTTTGCAATCCTCTGTGACAATCGTTATAATATTAAACAGCTAGCTTCTCAGCATATATTCAATGTAATAGGTTCAATAAATGATGACATACTAGAAATTAAATTCATACAATCAATTTTTAGGCAAATCATTGCATATAAAATGTAATTGATTAAAAGAATGCTGTGATAACAAAACTTCCAATCATAGTGTACTAATTGCATGCAATTTTAATGAAGATAGACTGCTGAATAGGTTCAATTAAGAACATACCCAATACATTGCTCAGCTTCTCTTCTGTTATACATGGTATAAAAATATACGTGCATTAGGTCACACTAGCATGGTCCAAATCATCCAAAGTCAGTGAATATAAAGAAGAGATAAATTACTTTGATATATAGAAAACTTATACTCGTCTTCGGGAAAAAAATAACAATTCAATACATAAATAAAACACTGAACCTAAATGATTGGATGGTTGAGACGGACGGGATAATGCTACCACCTCTATGAGTTATGTACACAGTAGTTTTGAAAGCAACTAGGTAAGAAATGCATTCAAAACAACATTTCGTTGTATGCTCCAATAGAGAGGTTAACGCTGATTTTTCACAAAAAGTTGTCAGATTTGCTCCAATTATACAGACTACAGATATTGTTTTATAGTTTAAATATGTTAAGGAGATAAATATAAAGATCTAAGCAACACTTTTAAATACTAACCAACTCTGTAGGAATTTTTTAATTTTTTTGAAAAAATGTCAAAAAATGACAAATTTTACCCAAAATTTCGATTTTTGGAGCAAAAGCGCAGACTGAAGCCATTTTTTTTCAGCGGTAAAATTTCACACAGTTGATGTACTAGTATAAAGGCAACTTTTGGCACCTACCCGTTTTTGATTTTCAAAAAAATTTTTTTTTCGCTCCACCCTAATATATATATATATAACGCCATATACCTTTTTTATTGTAGAACATTCTCCAATGAACTTTAAACAGAAAAAACTTTTGACTAAACGACATTCTTTTGAGAATATTTTAAATATTT